>JAKWJA010002496.1:58970721-60170721 GCA_027704765.1 Solanum habrochaites
TCTATATCACAAACCGGATTAAATTGATTAACAACCAAAAGTTCTTGAACAAATAAAAAATTGAAAAAAATAAATAGAACAATCAACCAATTTTTTTAGAACAACAATATTTCACTCAAAAAATTCTGAAAATTAAAACTAATTGCGAATAAAAAAAAATTATTGCTTTAGACTGTGATAAAAAAATAAAGAGGTGATAAAATAAAGAATTGAAGACAAAGAAGACAACGAGTGAGTTGAAAAGAAGAAGAGATGTATCGTCTCCTGGGGCAAGTGGGGGTGGAGAAAGAGGATTATAACTTCTTTTTTGTTGGGAAGGACAGGCAAGAACAAGAAGCCTGACAGGTAAAGCGGGAAGAATACCCAAGTATAACTTTCCTTTTCGGATTGAACCAGAGAAGACAAACAACCACAAGCAATCTGATAGTAAGACAGCAAGCAATTCAACCAAACAAAATTAACAAGGACAATAATAAAACCATCACACAAGGACACAAGATTTAGGGGAAAACCCTGCGATGTGAAGAGTAAAACCAGGGACCAAAAGCTCCATTAATCACCAAGAGTTAGAGCTTAAAATCATGTGCTCCAAAATTTGGCAACCAAAACAGTGACCAAAACAACGAAGCAACAACAAAATAAGATTGCACACCAAATCTAGAGAATTAAAAGGAGCAAAAATCACCAATTTAGCGCTATGTTCAACGACAGCAAAACTGATGAAAGCTGCAGACCCCCAATCCAACTGTCAGTTCCTAATCAAGATTGAGATGAAGACAATATTGCTGTCCAAATAAACAGATCAATAAGATAAGAAACGAAGCGGGAAGCGCAATTGAAGTTGGCTTGGTTAGGGCTTGATTTTGACTGCAGAATTTCTTCTTGTTTCTCTCTTTTGGCTTGCTGAAGAACTCTCTCTATATCTGAAAATCAGCCACTTAAAATAGGATTATATTGGCTTACCAAGAATGGGCCTCTGGACAAAAATGGGTTGGTCCAAAATTGGGCTTTATTTATCCATAGGAGGGAAAAATACCCAAACCACAACAATTTTTACTTTTTTTCAAAATTGACGAGAGCCTATATTTATTTTTGTTTATTTTTTGCCATCGTCAGTTTAGGCTTAGAAAATTCACTTTTGAATAGTATAGGTGTGTAATAGATCACTGTAATAGTCTAAGCGTGTAACTAACTTTTCAGGACAAATTTAAGAAGAAATTTATGTCTTTTCTCATCTTATATATTAAATATGGAATTATGAATATGTTTAAACACAATTTTCACTTGTTACGATTTAAATTTTAATTTTCCAATAAGTGGTGATGTTGAGGTAGTATCCTCAATTATCTACTAATATAACATCTAGAAATGTTTCAGTCCTCATCAAATTTATTGGGAAAAAAATGTATAGTGAAAAATAAATAAATTTTTCTATGAAATACTCAAAAAATAATTATGAAAATCGTAAAAAAATTGTCTTGCACTTAATTACTAGTATTATCATAAACCTTTACAAATATATATACAAAAAAACATTAACGAGGAAGCATAATTGATGAGTGTGACAGTTAAAATTAAGAAAAAATGAATAGGGAGGTTCTAAGTCCAATTATTCTCAATGAAAAAAATCTTTTCATTATTTTTAATAATAATAATAATATTGCTTTTAACAAAGAATGAATGCTAGTCACACCTTTTTCAAATTCAAAAAAGAATAGGTCAAACTCCCTCTTCCTTTTGTTTAATGATTCCTCTCGTCAGATATGTTTCAACGTAAAAATTGTGAAATTTTAAAATATTATTTTTAAAATAAAAAATAGTAGTAAAGTGGTGTTTGAATCTTGTGAAGACATATCGAATCAAGCAAATCTAGAATATATAACAAATGCTGTGAAAGAAACTTTTTTGTTATATAATTCCCATTGCTTAATAAAAACTTGTTATTGGAAAAACAAAACAGAAACCAACATTACATCTTTAACCAAAACCATGTTTTGTTCAACCTTACCTTTTAATTCTCGCAAAACAACCTCCAAAAGTTAAAGAAAAGAATGTAGCAACATGGACACCAGACCAAGAACTGAACAAAGTGAGACTAAGGTCTGGTGCTGACATGAAGAGGAAACTTACATGGTATGATTTAGTAGCTCTTGGTGTTGGAGGAATGCTTGGTGTTGGAGTTTTTGTTACTACTGGCCCCGTTGCTCGAAAAACCTCTGGCCCTTCTGTTTTCATATCTTATATAGTTGCTGCTCTATCTGCCCTTCTATCTTCCTTGTGTTATACTGAGTTCTCTGTTGATGTTCCGTGTGGTGGAGCTTTAGTTATCTACCGAGTGACGTTTCGGTAAGGTTTAATTTTATATTACGACTGACCCGGTCATATAAAAGATAACTGTCCTTGTAAACTAGGTACGGTTTGTTTTGTCAGACTGTCATTTAACTAATAGTTATTATCTCATAAAGTCACGATTCTAACAAAAGTGACTTTAAGAGAAAAATGATAATGACTGTTAGTAGAGTGACTATCTGAGAAAATAACTCGATGAATTAATGTAGCTAGGCGAGTTTATGTACTAGTCTATGTTGCTAATGATGAAATAAAATGGATGCAGGGGAATTTGTGGGATACTTTGCAGGAGCAAATATATTAATGGAATATGTGTTATCAAATGCTGCTGTTTCAAGAAGTTTTACAGAGTATTTGTCATGTGCTTTTGGTAGGAATGATCCAAATTCATGGAGAATTCATGTACATGGTTTAATGCAAGGTTACAACATGTTGGATTTCCCGCATCGCTGTTGAGTATTGTTCCTCACATGCTTGTGTATAGGATGTTTGACTATACAGTCAAATCTCGTTAACACAACGTGGGTCATTTGTGTGTACATAGACGTCTGACTATGTGATAATTTGACTACTACTTTTTTGATAGTGAATATATCATTTTTTTGCAGCACTAAAGAGAGTTCAATGTTGAACCTAATAATGACAGCATTCCATGTGGTGTTTTTTGGATTTATCATCATAGCTGGATTTTGCAATGGGAAGGTTGATAACTTAGTAAAGCCAGGAGGGATAGCTCCATATGGTGTTAGAGGGATTCTTGATGGAGCAGCCATTGTTTACTTTAGTTATATTGGATATGACACAGGTCTTAACACATGGCTGGGAAGAAATAAAAACCCATTCAAAGATCTAACTTTGGAATTTGGCGTATGTCCTAATTGTGTGCTTCTATTGCCTCATGGCTCTATCTTTATGCCTTTTGCTACCTTATAACATGGTATGTACGTCGTTCAACTCACTTATATACACTAACAGAGTGACAATATAAAGTAGATTTTACTTGTTATTATATGCATCAGATTGTTTAGTGTATAGAAGTTTAACTCGTTTATAACTGTTCAGTAGATCCCCGAAGGAGCATCATTTTCCGCGGTTTCGAGTTGATGGGGTGGAAGTGGGCAAGCAATGTAGTAGGGGCAGGTGCAAGTCTAGGGATTGTAGCATCTCTATTAGTAGCTATGCTTGGACAAGCAAGGTACCTTTGTGTTATTGGGAGGGCTAGACTTGTACCTTCTTGGTTTGCCAAAGTACATCCTACTACCGGCACGCCACTAAATGCTACTATCGTCTTAGGTAAGTAGTATCGTTACGTTGAAAGCTATTAAAAATGTACTTTTAACGAATTGAATCAACTACCATCATGACATAACAAAATTTTGATTCGTCAAAGTTGTTAATAAATTTTAATAGTTTCCATATGATATAAAAATAATTTATACTAGCCACTTGTCAAAATTAAAAAGGAGAAGTTACATATTTTTATTTTTTATTTTATTTCGTAATTTTGTATGTTTGTGGTGGCTATTTATTTCTAATTTTTTTTATTCATTGTTTTTTCTTAGTGATAATCGTATAATCCTATTAATTAAAACACCTTTTTTGGGAAAGCTTATATCACAAGAAACCTCCAAGAGCCAATTAAGTAAAGCTAATTTAAACAAAAAAGTAGAATCCTATTAATATATTATATATATATATATATATATATTATATATATATATTATATATATATATATATATATTATATATAATATATAGATATATTGAAGAAAAAACCAAAGTATCACGCCTTTTCTAGGATTCTCCCTTTGAATATTTTATAGGCTATGTTGCTTTATTATTTAAGAGGGCATCAAAGAATAATTTATTTAAACTCTAAAACAGAAGAAAATTTTCAAACACGTTCATTCATAGTTTTTTTTTTTTTTTAATATAGCAACGTCGCTGTCAGAATTCTCACTAAGGTGATTCAAATATAAAAACTAAATAGATACGAATTAAAATTGTTCAACCATCTATATACCAATACACATATTTAATGGTTAATCATGCATGTTTATAATTTTTCATCGTCGAATGTAGATTCGGATGGTCTACCTAGCTCACTATAGTAAGTTTAATAGTAAGAATCTTAAATATTGTACTCATAGAATTTAAATTCTGCATCTGCCTCTATGCACGTAACGTAACAAAACATGTTAAACTTAATTCTTATCATGGTACAATAATTTTGTTTCTATTTTTCAGGTATATGCCAAGCATCCATTGCATTATTCACAGAGCTTGATATTGTAATAGAGATGATCTCCATTGGCACATTACTAGTATTTTACTTAGTATCAAATGCACTTATATTTCGTCGATATGTTATACTTAGCAAAAATCCACCACTTCACACTCTCTTATTCCTCTTCATTCTTTCATCCACCTCTTTTGCATTCTCATTATCATGGAAATTCAAACTACGTTGGTGGAATCTCATTTTATTCGCGGGACTTACATTTTTCACGACAGTTATTTTTCAGTATTTTGTTCCTATGGTCGTTATGCAACGACAAGAGAGTTGGTTGGTCCCGTTCATGCCATGGCCCGCTACAATATCGATTTCTCTAAATGTTTTTCTCATGACAACGTTGAAAATGGTGGCATATAAAAGATTTGGTATATGGACTTGTGTTACAACAATATTTTATGTACTATATGGTGTCCACTCAACATATCATGCTGAAGAAATATTGGAGATGATTGTTGTTGATAATGTGAATGTCAATTCTTCCACTCAACAAATAATTACTAAGGTTGATATTCAACTTGTTTAATATATAGTACAAGATTTCATTGTCTAGGCATGTTGGTACTCTCTATATATATATCTATATATAGAGTACAAGTAAATAATGAAATTTTTAGTGGATAGGGGTAAGGTGGCATGTCCCCCCCCCCTCCAAAAAAAAAAAAAGTTGATTATCATCATGTATATATATTTGGTGATGATATAAAGGAAGACGGAATTCGGGTGAACGTCATTTCTAGTTGTTATCCTTTAGATCCGCTCTTGATGGTATGTACACAGATTTTACTTGAATAAAAAAATTGTTTCGATAAACTCTGAGCTCAGAAAAATATTTTAAAAAATGAATTTGAAAAAAAAAGAGAGTAAAGAAGTTGAGATAAATTTTTTTCAAAAAAATAAAATAGTAAAATAATCAAGGTGAAAGAAAACACTAAAGGAATTAGGTTTATAATTATAAAATATTGTTGGGAAAAAAGATGACAAAAACTTCCAAGTTTCTTCTAAGTTAAATGATGTGGCTTTAATTAATTACACTAAAAAAATTATTATACTACTTATGTAAAAAAAAAAAAAAATACACATGCATTGATAAGTTTGGATATAGTACGTATTACCATATTTCAATTTATATGTAGTTTGAAATTTACAAAGTTGAAGAAGTTAAAAGAAAGAAATGATTTATTTATTTTTTGGATTTACGATCTGAATCATTAGTAATTTTATATGATTATAAATATTTTGGAATTTATAATTTTAAATATGTCATAACATTCATTTAGCTATATAAATATTCATTAAGGCGAAAGTGATTCTCTAAATTGATCTGAATTTCCAACGTCTCCGAATGATATCTTTCTATTAATCTACTTTGCGATCTAATGATTATGTTACTATACACTAAAGATCAACTATGTGATGGACATTCTGTAAGTTGAGTGATTTTTTGAGAAATTAACTACACCTTCCGATGGCGTCTTCCTTTATATCATAACCAAATATATATACATGACAAGGGGGGACATTCCACCTTACCCTTGTCCAGTAAAAATTTCATTTTTTTTACTTTAATGTTATGTATAGAGCAGTAACATGTCTAGGCAATGAAACTTTTTTACTGTATATTATACAAGTTGAATATCAACCTTAGTAATTTGTTGTTGAGTGGAAGAATTGACATTCACATTATCAACAACAACAACCATTTCCAATATTTCTTCAGCATGATATGTTGAGTGGACACCATATAGTACATAAAATATGTATCTCCTCTATCGTCCCTCCTCATTGTTCATACTCCTCTCCCTGGTCCTATTCTTCACCCAACGGTTTCCACCCACCTACCGTCCTTATCACTATCCACTTACCCCCCTCTCTTCTTATACCCCTCTTTGGTTACTTCCAATTAGGCCTCTGCGCCCTTTCCTTCCCCTATCAACACGCATAGTCCAAATCCCAAATCTTTTATATGCCACCATTTTCAACGTTGTCATGAGAAAAACATTTAGAAAAATCGATATCGTAGCGGGCCATGGCATGAACGGGACCAACCAACTCTCTTGTCGTTGCATAACGACCATAGGGACAAAATACTGAAAAATAATTGTCGTGAAAAATGTAAGTCCCGCGAATAACGTGAGATTCCACCAACGTAGTTTGAATTTCCATGATAATGAGAATGCAAAAGAGGTGGATGAAAGAAGGAAGAGGAATAAGAGAGTGTGAAGTGGTGGATTTTTGCTAAGTATAACATATCGACGAAATATAAGTGCATTTGATACTAAATAAAATACTAGTAATGTGCCAATGGAGAGCATCTCTATTACAATATCAAGTTATAGTGAAATAAGCATGGATGATTGCATATACAATGCAAAAAAAATAGAAACAAAAATTAAACTTCGTACTCAAGCAGCATCAGACCAAGTACATTGAAACGAAGGGATAAAAGTTATTCTTTGTGCATATATTATAGGGATTAAGCCCAAATACCCCTTCACCATGTCCGAAATTACCAGAGACCACATTATACTTATTTAAAAGGTTCCTATTACTCCCTGAACTATTTTATTAATAATTTTTACCCTTTTTAGCCTACGTGGCACTCTCTTGTGGGACTCAACAAGGTTGACTTTTTTTTCAAACTAGTGTCACGTAGGCTAAGAAGGGGTAAGAGAAAAGTGGTAGAAAACACTTATAAAAATACGTTATGAGGGGTAAGGTAATAGGACTTAGTATAGATTATTAAGTGTTGTATCTGAAATTTCGAGAATAGATTGAGGGGGCACTTGTGCATTTTCCCTATATTATACATTAGTTTGTTAAATAAATGAGAAGAAAAAAGGAGGGAGACTTTCTTGTGATATAAGCTTTGCTCAAAAAGGTAATTTATTCTTCCAAATATATTTTGAAGATAATATAAAGTTAACTAACTAATCTACTTTAATCATCACTAAGGAAAACAAATGAATAAAAAATTGAAAAAAATACAACAACCACAAACATACAAACACACAAAAAGGTTATTGTTAAGTAATTGATTCAATCAATTAGAAGTGTATTTTTTTTCAATATATATTACAATTGTTAGGAGACATGATACAATAAATCTTTAGTACTGTCACTTACCTAAGATTATTGTGGATTTAGCGGGCGTGCCGGGTGTTGGAGGTGGGGTGGTAGTAGGATGTACTTTTAGCAAAAACCAAGAGGGACAAGGTCTAGCCCTCCCACTAACAACAAAGGTACTGCTGGTCAAAGCATAGCTACTAATAGAGAGCTACAATCCCTAGACTGCACCTGCCCCTATCATTGGTTGCCCCATTTCACCCCATCAACTCGAAAAACCGCGGAAAAAGATGTCTTCGGGGATGAATAGAACAGTTATAAACGAGTTAAAACTTTATACACAAACAATCTGATGCATATAATAACAAGTAAAATCTTCTTTAGATGGTCCCTGTCGAGTGGATATAAGTGAGTTGAACGATGTACATACCATGTTATAAGGTAGCAAAAGGCATAAAGATAGAGCCATGAGGCAATAGAGAGCAGAGACAATGAGGACAGAGCCAACAATTCCCAAAGGTAGAGTCTTTGAAGGGTTTTTAATTTCTTCAGCCATGGTTGAGACTGTGTCATATCCAATATAACTAAAGTAAACAATGGCTGCTCCATCAAGAATCCCTCTAACACCATATGGAGCTATCCCTCCTGGCTTACTAAGTGCTAACCTTTCCCATTGCAAAATCCAGCTATGATGATAAATCCAAAAAACACCACATGGAATGCTGTCATTATTAGGTTCAACATTGAACTCTCTTTAGTGCTGCAAAAAAATAGATATATTCACTATCAAAAAAGTAGTAGTCAAATTATCACATAGTCAGACGTCTATGTAACAAACAAATGACCACGTTGTTATAAAGAGATTTGACTGTATAGCAAACATACCTATGACACAAGCAAATAGTGAGGACAATAATCAACGCGACTGCGGGGAAATCCAACATGTTGTAACCTTGCATTAAACCATGTACATGAATTCTCCATGAATTTGGATCATTCCTACCAAAAGCACATGACAAATACTCTGTAAAACTTCTTGAAACAGAGCATTTATAAACATATTCCATTATAGATTTGTCTGCAAGTATCCCACAAATTCCCATGCATCCATTTTTTTTCATACATTCGAACATTTAGACTAGTACAAAACTCGCCTAGCTACATTAATTCATCGAGTTATTTTCTCAGATAGTCACTCAACTAACAGTCATTATCATTTTTCTCTTAAAGTCACTTTTGTTAGAATCGTGACTTTATGAGATAATAACTATTAGTTACATGACAGTCTGACAAAACAAACCCTACCTAGTTTACAAGGACAGTTATCTTTTATATGACGTGTCAGTCAGTATATATAAGTTAAATCCTTACCAAAAGTAACTCGGAGATAACTAAAAGCACCACCAGCAACAGGAACATCAACAGAGAACTCAGTATAACACAAGGAAGATAGAAGGGCAGATAGAGCAGCAACTATATAAGATATGAAAACAGAAGGGGCCAGAGGGTTTTTTTCAGAGCACGGGGCCGTAGAGTAGCGTAACAAAAAACTCCCAACACCAAGCATTCCTCCAACACCAAGAGCTACTAAATCATACCATGTAAGTTTCCTCTTCATGTCAGCACCAGACCTTAGTCTCACTTTGTTCAGTTCTTGGTCTGGTGTCCATGTTGCTAGCATTCTTTTCTTTAACTTTTGAGGTGTTTTGGACAGAGAATTAAAGTAAGTGAACAAAAACATTGTTTTTGGTTAAAGAGTGTAATGTGGTTTCTTTTGTGTTTCAATAACAAGGTTTTATATAAGCATTGGGAATAACATTTACTATATATCTGAAACTTACTGGTCTGACGAAATAGTTACAATATCCTGTAGGACCAACTAAAAGAGGAAGTTTTTGCTATTAGAATTTTGTTTTCTCCATTTATCTTTAGAATCAAAGTTAGAATCAAAGCGAAAAACTTTAATTGACGTTTGAAAGAATCTCGTCCATCTCATCACATGTCCCGTTGATTTGTTTGAAAGTACAATTTTATCCTTTTGATTATTTGTAGGATGACCATTATACCCTTATGATTAATTCTTTATCCTTTCCTCAGCTTTTTTAGAGCACCAAGACTCAAAAAGATATTTAAAGAAAGGTGGGAAAAGGGTCCATTCTATGCTAGTAAGAGGAATCATAAAAAAAAAGGTTGAGGGTGTTTGACCTAATACTTTTAGGAATTTGAAAAGGTGTGACTAGCATCCATTCTTTGTAAAAGCAATAATAATATAAACATTTCTTTTACATCGAGAATAATCGAACTCGAACCCTTAATTTTCATTTTTTTTCATATTCAGCATGATAAAGTCTAAAAATAATAAGATATACGCAGAATGTGTCCAATAATAGATTATTATTGCTATCTAAGGTTATTTTAGTCTTCTTAGTAGATAATTGAGGATAATGCTTTTTAGATTACCACTAATTAGAATCAAATCAACAAGTAAAATGTGTTTAATCCATATCCAAGTTGTAGAATTTTTTTTCATCATACTACTTAGTTAGCCTAGCCTAGCTAGCTAGAATTGGAATGTAGCCATTTTAAAGTCTACAATATATATTGTAGCTCTATAGGGAATATACCTCCTGCATTTAGGGCTAATCACATAATTAATTTCTACAATTAGGTGAGATGTCACTGAGTTAAATGAAAATCATGTTGACATTTAAGGTCATTCACTCCAAATCCAAAGGGATCTTTCTAGCCTTCTTACTTCGATATTCGTCTCAAATTATTTATCGTGATTTTAAAGATTAAAATATTTTTAATCAGATTACATACGCCTAAATAGAAAGATTATACCTTAAGACTTAGATAAAAAAAAAATAGTCAAAGAACCATAATGATTAAAGTTATCTTTAAGGACGTGTAAAATTGAATCACAACGTATAATTTTAAAGGGAAAGGTAGGGGAGGGAGGGAGAGTAGGAAATTTGAACATGAATCCTCGTAATTCTAATTTAAAATCTTATCGCATTGATTACTAGTATTTCCTTTTATCAGAATAACTTTTATATCATTATTATTACATACAACTATCTTTTAAATAGTCTGATTGTGTAAACATTTCTTTGGGATATTAAATAATTTGATTACGTTCTTAATTATATAAAGAAAGATATACTTACATTATCAAATATCAATTCATATAACTTAAACTTTTATTTATTCTAAGATTAAAAGACAAAGTTGAAAATTATACATTGGCACCGGCTTTTGCTATATTATTTCTCTTTGTTCTTTCACTTTCATCTTCTAAGTTTAATTAATAATAATTAAAAAAAAGTCAAAAAGACACTTCTTTTTTCAAGAATAAAATCCAAGAAGTGTACTAATCACATAATTGAGTACTAATTACTAATAGATTTCCAAATCTAAAGTTTTTTTTTTAATTACAAAATGCAATCGTCGAATCACATGACAAAAGAAGATTATGATAATTATTTTTTATCCTTGTCATAACTAAGTATTAGCCAATGAAAAAACCTAAGTAGTAATCAACTATAATTCTTTTTTTATAAATAATTTCTCCAAAAATTCCAAATTTTTATCGAAGTTCAAACTACAAGTATAGATTTCAGAGAAATTATTTATAGATAGATTACTTTATTTTCTTATAACTCTTCAGAGGAGCTTTTGTTTTTTTATTTTCTCGATAAATCGAATTCGTGATTTTAAGATTAAAATTAAAAAATATTAATTACCACTTAAGCAACTCCTCTTACGAAAACGAAGAATTAATTATCTCATAGGAGCCCTCTAAATCCCATGATGTCATTCTTAACAAGATTTAACGTCAAGAGGCAACATAAGAAAAATATTGAAAGTGATCGAGCAACTTGTTTTAAACCAATTATAATTTATAATTCAACCATGATCATATGTATAGTCACTAAATATAAATTATGAATTAATACAACAAATTAATTTCTAGCAACTAGGTGATGATTAATTAGCGGTGGAGCCAGAATTTTCATTAAGAAATTAAAAATATGAAAAAATAAACACACCATCAAAGAAGTTAAAAGGGGGTTCAATTTCTCCTACGTACATATTATATAAAATTTTATATTTTTCATAAAATAAAATTCGGATGAACCTCTGAATCCTACCGGAATAATGCACAAGTATCCCTTCAACCTATGCTCGAATTCTCAGAGACATACTTATACTATATTAAGGTTCTATTACCTCCCTAACTTATTTTTTAAAATAATTTTCTACCCATTTTCGGTCTACGTGACACTATCTTGTGAGTCCAACACTGATTGACTTTTTTTTTCAAACTAGTGACACGTATGTTGAAAAGGGGTGAAAAATTACTTATAAAATAAATTTAGGAGGATAATAAAACCTTAATATAATATAAATATAGCTCTTGAATTTCGAACATAGTCTATGTAACCGCCCTAACTTATTTTTTAAAATAGATTTTTTCTACCATTATTCGGTCTACGTGACACTAATCTTGTTGAGTCCAACAACTGATTGACTTTTTTTTCAAACTAGTGACACGTATTTTGAAAGGGGTGAAAAATTACTTATAAAAAAGTAATTTAGTGCAGGATAATAAAACCTTAATATAATACAAATTATAGCACTTAATTCGAACATAGATATGAAGTACTGTGCATTTTCCCAATCCTACCTGAACTTTGATTCTTAGACCACAAATAAGGGGTGGTAAATGGCCCTTTCAACATTTCCAATTTGTAGATAAGTCCAAATTTCCATTTTCATTTAGGATCATACAAAAAATTGGATTAAATATTATTAAAAAACTCTGCTGATGATTGAGACCAAGAATTAAATTTCCATTAATTAAGATTTGCATTATAATAAGATTTGACACAGTGGGAAAGCATATACACTGTTAACTATTTTAAAGAAAAGAATTAAGGGGAAGTGGAATTTTTTGTTGAGCTTTTCAATCTTATTGGTGATTATTAATTAAGTTGCACTCAAGGAGAATATATTAATAGCCTTTTACTAATTAATTATTATTATTATTATTTCAACAAAGTGGGAGGTGCACTCATATAACTATGAGAAGTTAATAAAACAGTTTTCATTGACCGATCAGTTCTCACCTCATCTAGTGAAATTCTTTAAGCTTAATTATTATAATTAGTGTCAATTAAACCTTGACAGTATCGCTATAGCATTAAAAGATAGATACTCCTAAACTAATAGTGACACATCATATGCTTAACTTTTTATTCCTTTAATCTCATTTCAATTTATGTGATATTGTTTGAATGCAAACACAATTTGTATTATACACTAAATAAGTGGGATTATTATAGAAAATTTCATAAACTTTAAATCTTAGATTCGTCTCTGAGATATGTTTGAGATCATTAAAAGGACATTTCTCGCTTGTTTGAAGTCATATTAATTAGGCTCCTTTTTTTCCACCTGGAGTTTGGAGCCCCGGCTAAAGTCTGATCCAGGCTGTAGGGCCTATTTGTGGAGATGGCGAACTCCCAACGAAGTTTCTCGCGTACTACAGAGGGTCGAAACCTGGACCTCTATTAAGAGTGAAGCAGTTTCAACAAAAATTTCTCCATATTAAACTCTTTTTCTAATAAGCAAAGAAGGGGAAAGACGGATAGGGCTTTAAAAGATAAGAACTCCAAACACTAGCTGTGTAAGAAAAAATCACTCAGTAAATCGATGAATTATACACTCAGAGATAGGAGCAGTGTCATTAAAACTATACAACAACTGTCGAAAAATGAAGTCTAGGGACAACGATAAACGTGAGGAATGACATCTCTATCCTCTAGCGCCCTACTAAAAACTAGGGTTTCCTTAGTTTGATGAATTAGATAAAATAATTCCATGCCTATCCAAGTACTATATGTGATAAGTGCAAGGATCACTCACAACATGATTTAGTTTGTTCTTTTTTACTTTTTAGGAAGTCATGAGATTGAGTGGGTCAAGGTGGATCCAGCCTCTTCTGGATTCACGTGAAATCAATAGCTTCTACTTACGTTTTTTATTTTATAAAGAAATCAAGTTATTATATATAAATATTTAACTGCGAACTTCGTTATTATTATATATATCAACTTAAGATTATTATGGAAATTTATAACTTTAAATCATGAATTCGTCTCGGGAGCAGGAGGGGAAGTCACATGGATGTCATGGTTGAATAGACTGGGAATAAAGAGCATAGAAGTTGGATAGGAAATGAGTTAATTACTAAACACGTATCATGTCCTACGAAATTAATATTTTGTTTACTCGAAAAAAGCCATATTCAATGGTGGCTTACTATATAAAATTTGGTAATTAGCGAAGCAACATACCAAAACCATAACATGAAATCGTCACCTTCTATTGCAAAGAATATTTATGTTTTAACAATAACAACATCCATAATATGATTGTAAATAGATCAAAATGACCTATTTTTAAATTATAAAAATCGCAACTCTCGAGGTATTGTCTGCTTTGAAGCAATCTCTTAATATATTTATTACCCAGTTGACAACATGCTATTATAAGCTCGGCAAAATATTTAAAGATATTATTTGACCACTTTTTCTTAAAAATGATAAGGTTAGGTGGTGTGCATTCACACACCATTATAGCCAATTAAAAACACAAACAAGTGACATGGAGCTAAAAGTGGATTTATGTCAAATACAAGACCTCACCTGTAAGCAAAGAAAACAAAAAGTACATTTATACCTATTAGGTTACAGTATTTAAGTTTTTGTCATGTTATGTAATATTGCTTTTACAAATTATAAAGGGGGGAAAAATTACAAAGATATTGATCTTTGATTAATTAAGATATGGTCTGCCATCAACCAAAAGGAACATACTATATCATGATCCAATTGTAACAAGAAGACAAATATAGAAATTTGGTAAAAATAGTAAATAATTTCTTCTTATCTGTCTAAATGTCGATGGATAGAATTAGTCTATCTATATATATGCTCGATAAAGGCAAAAATTAATCATGAATGTATAAATTACTCACCCCAACATTATAGAAAAAAAAAATCAAACAAACACATGTTGCTTGGAAATAATAAAATTGGACAAGTTTTTCATAAAATAAAATCTAGCTAAAAGGGTATATTTTAAAAGGAAAAAATCCTTTATCCGATGATATTTTTAACTTTTTTGGAATATTAATTTAATCCTTTTACAATTTTCATAGGCTTTTTAATATAAATAAAAACATCAGTTTATTTTTTAAAAAAACATATTATAGTTTTATTTTAAATTTCCTGACCAAATTTGTTGGCATTAACACATTATTCCGTTTTAAAAAAAATGTTTTACGAGTTAGAGAGCACGTTTAGCAATAATGACGAAACTGTGAAAGAATTTTTAGGAGAGCCAAAAATAGGCAAATTGTAATGTAAACACAATTAATTATAGATTTTTGGATTACAAAAAATATGATGAAAAAAAAACAAACAGTCACAAATAATAAAATTAGCATATTTTTTCCCAAATAGTTCAGAGATATTTTAAATATTTTTTTTGCATAATATATCGATGAGAACATACTATTAATAGATTATAAAAAAAACTTCATTGTGTTTCACAATGGTGTTTGTTTAATATAATAGCAAGCCAATTATCATTAAGTGCAAAATGGATCTAAAGTGAACTTTTAAAATCCAATAGCTAGTCGTTCATGAGATGCTATACTCACCATTATTCTTTTTAGAATTTTTGTATTTAATTATTCAGATTTATCGTCATATTAAGAAACGTATAATTTTGATATCACCTAAAATAATCAAGCCTAACTGTCAAGATATATATAGATCGTTTCGATTCAATTACTTTGCGTAGCTAAAGACTTTTGTGGGTCACATTATTTTTCGTCTGACATTAACTCAAACCACTAATCTATAATTAAATCTTGAATTCTTATTTATATCACTCCTTGTTTTTTTTCTTTCATTTCGATATGATAGCTTGACGATTCTTTTTTCGTTACAAAAACTATTTATATTGACAATAATGACCAAAAAATTGTGTTAAAAAGATTTATTTTTGTGTAAAGAAAGTTATATTTGAAAAGTACTAGTAGGTCATGTGAAACCTAATTTATTTTAATTTCTTAAAATTATAGCAATATATAATTAGTGGTATGATCACAAAGATGTGACATGGAATTAAAAGTGGATTTATGTCAAATACACAATACCTCACCTCTAAGCAAATATATTTAAGAAGACAAAAAGAAACTTAACCTAATAGTTCCATGGTGTCCTGGCCAATTAACTAAAAGGAAACATATTACATTGATAATAATAAGACCATAGGAATAAAATTTGGTAAAATTTAATAGGACCCCCATAATTACTAACAAAATACCGATTAACAATATATGTAGATTTCTTGATTAAAAATCACACCTAATTTTTTCAAAAAATTATATTTTGTAGATCTTCATGGTGATTATTAATAAAGAATTTTACTATCTCACAAATTCAAACTATGACATGTGTTGCTTGATAGAGAAGGAAAAAAAGAGGGGATAAGATTTAGCTACAAATCATAGCTCCCATTTAAATTAGTCTTATATAGATTAACTATATAATTCGATCTCAATGATGCTTTATTATGGTACTATATTATACTTATATAAAAAAAACATTTGAACTATACTCTAATTTTTGGCTAATAATTATACTAAATTTTATATTTAATTTTTAAACTTCAATTGAAAGATTTATATGTTTTAAAAAAAAAGGGTTCATAGAACATCTTATGGAAAAAATACTTAATTATATAGATATCTTTACTTATTTACTAATGTCTGCCGTCTATAGTTATTGAAAAATTACATATTGTCTCACTAATTAACGTATACATTTCAACATGACAAATTTTTCAACAAGTTTCGATACATGTCATTGTATGCCAACCAATACATAAAGGGTGAGACGCGTCAAGAGAAGGGAGAGGAAATAGTGAGTATAGGAGAGTAGAGTGTCGAGACTAGTTTAGATATTTGGGATACCATAGATATATATGTTATTATCATACATTTTGAAATACAGATCCTAGAGAAGAAAGTTGGATATGCGAGAGAAGTGAGAGAAGAACAAAACACAAGCGAGAAAGACATACATCATATGAATCTACTTAGATATAATATATTTATAATAAAGTACGCATAATTTTAATCTCATATATTTGAAATTAAAATTTTTCTTAAAAAATATGTCTGATAAATATGAGTTATATAATATAAAACTTAAAACTAGAATAAAAGCTAAAGCCAAATGGAGTTTAAGATGAGAGTGAACATCACTCTCCACATCTTTCTCAAAAGAGAGTTCACTTTAATCAAAACTTTCTTTAACATTTTCCTACTAACAGAATTCAACTTTTTACAATTATAACATCAAACTCCACAGCTAGCACATCCACTTATAATAAGAAAGTCAATTGAGGCCAAGAAAATAAATTGAATGGCCGTTTAAGCTTAGCCCTTGTTAGTACAGTACAGTATAAATTTTTTTTATTTGAATCAGCACTCAGTCATTAACATATTTACTACGTTATTTTATTTATTTTTGTAGGAGATACTAATACATCATTATTTAGTAACAACTGATAATTTATCTTAAATTAGTATAATTATGTCCGCAACCCAAGGGTATTACCTAAAGTTTTGGTGTGGAAACAGTCCCTTTTCTTTAAGTTGTGTAGCAGATTTGATTTTTGTGTGTTTTAATATAATTTTCGAGAGGACTATATGCTTCTTTTATTTTAATTTAAAGATTTCGAGATAAAAATATTTCTCACTCTATATACAAATCAAATATCGAACGAAAAATTAAAATGTCTTTTTCTCTTCCTATAGCTTTTGTGAAATATGAGTATTAATTAAGGACATAAATTAGTTGACTAAAGTTTATCATCATGATTACATAATCCATTATTTTTTTTTTTTGCTTGACATAAGTACAAAATTGACAAATCTAGAAATCAAATCTAGAAAATTGTCTTCTTCCCCTCAACTAGGAATCTAGAAATTTTACAATTGGAATGTTCTACTGTAAAATAATATTTTTAGGTGGCACTTTTCTTTTTATTTTTCCTATAAACAACCATCCAATATTTTCTGGTTAAATCATTTTATTTTTTCCAGAATTTCATTACAATAACATCTTATATGGAAGTAGGTGACCAAACTAAGTCCTCCTAGAAGAGTAATTTACCCAAATACAATATGTTTAATTTATAAATTTTATCAAAATATTATAAAAACGTATTTCACAGTAACAGTTTTGGTGTATATTTTAAACTTTTTTAAAAGTTGCCGTCGTACACGATGATACAATACGTTACTCAACAATAACGTCTTACCTTTAAAAGCATTACTTTACAGTAAGGTTTTAGAAAGAGTAAACGGTAAAAACTCAAAAAACAATTTTAGGAAGTAAGAAACGTTACTCACGTACCGTGTCATTAACCTAACCGCTGTTATTTTTACAAATTGAAATAAGCCCAACGTTACTGTGAAATACATTTTTACAAGTTTTGTAAAATTTTGAAAAAATGTATTATTTTGACAAATTATTTTATATAATGACTTAGTTTGGTAAAAATACCTTAATATGATTATTATAGCTATAAAAATTATCAAAAAGTATTTTAGACTTGAAAATTTAAAAAAATTAATTATTTTTTCTTAAATTTTATATCAAATAAATGGTGCGTAAATTGAAAAGGAGGGAGTATTACTATGATCAAACTTTCCCTCCATTCATAAGGTAATTGACCTTTTTAAAGCTAATTATCTCATTTAAGATTTTAAAAAAATATTTATATAAAATTAATACCTGTATTTTATCGTGGTGAAATAATACACGGAGTGAAATTTATATTTATATCATTTACATCATCTGAATCTATATTACTCTTGAATTTTTATGTTTAAGGGGAAAAATGTTGGAGATTAATAAAAACTGATATAACAAAACAAAAAGTTAAAAAGAGACGATAAGTATGTGGGCAGACAAACTGAATCGATCAATAAATCGAACTCGATAATGTTATTGAGGAATTATTGTACTCAATCTTGGTCTATGGTTAATTTAATGGGTTTAGAAAAACTCATTCTTGGGTTTGGGCGTCGGTTTCGATTTTTCCTATTGGGATTAGTGGATAAACTGATACACACAATCCGACATATAATTTGATTTACTACTTTACCCTTCTAATATCATATACATAATTTACTACATAAAAATAGTTCAATATTAGTTTTTCAGGCTGTGGATTTTATTTGGTTAAGGAAATTGTGTGAGAACTGTGTTGATTATTTGTGGATCAAGCAACAGTTCAAGATTGTCCTCAATTGAAAATATTATTGTTTTAGTTTTTTATTCTAGTTCGTAATTGTAGGCGATAGCTTTGCAAGTTTGTGAATGTTAGTACATTTTTGATCTAACCCTTCAAAAGTTTTCTAAATTATGTCTTGGGCGGTAAGTTGTTAACATTAATTATAACATACTTACTATTTATATATTTTTGATCAACAATTTCTTATTGGGTTAAACCGAAACCGAACCTATAACACTCAAAAAACCGATAATCGATAAAAATTTCTATGGTTTGTATATTGGGAAATTTAGCCATTTAAAAGCGAAACCGATCAAAAAAAACCGAACCGCATTAATAATGTAAAATAAAACCGACTGAACCGACCGATGCACACCCCTACAATAAGTCCTTTTTTCTTGAACACAATGATACAGATGAACTAAATTTTCACTGCTGAAATAATGAGTTTTTTTTTCTGAAAGTTCGAATGATAATATTTAGATTATTTCCTTTACAAATAAATCAAAATTCTAAACAAAATATTAAATACGAGAGGAGTTAGATAAAACGAAATATTACTAGATTATATAAAAGTCCTTTTAAATTAATTGAAATCCTTTTTTGAAATAGCAGATACTATTTCAAATAACCATATTCCAAACAATTAAAAAATTTTTAAAAAAAAAAAAATAATGACTCAATGAGGGAAAAAATAATATTCCGCCGTTATTTCGGACAACGAATTGATTCACTTCAAATGGCTAGAAATGGTTGCCACTGGAATTTAACCACCTATAATATAATACCTTCCTACTACTTTAAAGAAAGTGCGCCCACAAATTATTTTATTAAGAAGGAGAAACAAAAAAATTATTATGAAAGCACATTTTTTTCCATTGAATTGATTCCAAAGTTAGCATAATTCCCCAAAAATGTAGATTCAAATAGAAAAAATGTTCTCTTTAATTTTAAATTTTAAAAATATATTATTTATAAATTTTTTTTTTTGATATTTTCTGATATATCTTAATATTTAATATCATAAGATTTAAACTGATTGTTCTTCTATTAGTAAATTAAAGAAATCCCGAAAAAACACATGTAAAATGGGGAACAAAAAAAAAATCTATCCATATTAGCAGAGTTCTAGGACATTCGAAAAAAAAAAAGAAGAAAACCCTAGACTTCATATTTTGGGGCTTTGAAACTTCTTGAAGCCGTTTAAACAGATTTTTGGGAATATCTTATTGAAGAATGTTTTGTAAGGGCCTGTTTGGCTCAGCTAAAAGCTGGTCAAACTGACTTAAAACTTGATTTTTAGCTTTTTATTTAGCTGTTTGGCAATACTGAAAATAACTAACTTATTTTAGTTAAAAACAACTTATTTTACGGCCAAACGTTAAAAGATGGTGGTAGATGTCTTTTCTTTTTTTTAGCTAATTAAGCTGTTATAAGTTGACCACATTTTATGTTTTGCTCTTAAAATATTTTATATACCATCCCAAATTCCAACATACGCCTAACATCTCTTCTCTCTTTCTTCATTTTCCACTTTTTTTATTAAACGCTAAAATGGCAAAATACAGCAACTTCAATCAGCACTTTTATCCAAACCCTAGACTCTTATTTTTAAAAATAAGTTTCAAAGGACTTTCAAAATACTTTTATTGAACAGCTCTTTTACAATTAAGCCATACCAAACGAGACGGCCCTAATTGATTTGAGGATTTATTTTAGATTTTGAAATATAAACAAATTTACCTTGACATATTTTTGTCGGAATTACAATATTTGTGTAGTATTTTTAAAAGAAAAAAAAAAGTGTTCAAAATAGTTCTACTTGTTTTTTTGTTTAATTTTACTAAAGCTATGTATATAATTAAAGTAGATGATACCATATGTTACATCAATGACTCAATTTTATCTCAAAGAATGACCCTTCGCATGCGGTGTGTAAAGTTTTTTGTTCCAAATTTGAAGTGTAAATACAAATTATTTATTAGTTAACGAAATCCTCCGCTAGAAAGTTTGGGATAGCATTAATAAATACATCTCTCTATTTATTCCGGAGAGTTTACTTTAGGGAAGTAGGGGACCAATTATTTAATAATTAGATGATTTTCTTAATTATATTTACCTATCGAAACGAATACTTTTGTGAAATCGAAAGGCCTTCGTAGGGAGTTGTGGTGAGAAACACTATTACAAATCTTAAACATTTTCGAAAAATTCATTTTAGACAAGAGAGCATGCGATTTATGTTATTCAAACAAGCCCAACTCTAACTGAGCCGGCGTTAAATGTAACAGATACTAATCACGTGTTTTCACGTGCTTTCTATTCCAAATAAAAGACACACAAAACTGCCGTCAACTTCTTCTTCTTCTTCCCCACAAAATCAAAAAAAAAACCCTAGCTCTCCATTTCCGAACGTCGGTCGCCGAGAATGGGCTGATGATAACGAAGGTCTGTCTTCCTTTTTTTCTCATTCACCTTTTGTTTGCTTATAATTTCTTTGATGAGATTTGTGTACTTTAAGGTAAAACCTAGTAGAAACAAGTGGAGTCTTAGCGATGAGTAGATCCTCAGTTCAAGTATGCACAGTCAGACTTTGGATGTTTTCTTCCTCATGGAAAATTTTTAAATTGATTTTCATATTTCCATTTATAAATTGTTGTTTGTTTGTTAGTATCAGTCGAGGTCTTAGTTGATGGTTGGATGACTTGTTAGCTTTAATTGAGAAGTTGAGTAAGAACTATGTTTTGAATTGAAAATTGGAAACAGTCGTGTGGAATATGTATAGTAATATATATGTGCACATCGGGTATACTTATGTCAATCAGATACAAAGCATAGTTTTTTCATTTTGTCCCTTGAATGCTTGTTTCAATTGGGCAGGTATCGGGTCATGATTAATGTGGTACAGAGTGATACAAATAAAAATCAGATTATCAAGATCGAAATTTGGTTTAGTAATCACATTCCCTGACACTTTCCAGAAGTTAGGTCACGTGCCACGTTATTCGGTGAAATTCTCCAACGTTGATTTTGGTGGCTATAAGAGCCATGGAGTTCAGAGTTAGGTTAGAATGAGATGTACGGTTGGAGTGAGGACCAAAGACGATCTTCCATACGTTCATTGCAGTCCTCTTCAGGAAATGGAGACAAGTTTCTATGTGCCGATGCTGGACCAGAACAGCACACTTTCAGAGCGTATTATATAGCTCTTTTTCACTCTCTAAGGACTTCAAGTGGAATCAGGTCCCCAAATGCTGGTCTTATGCAAGGTGTCATATGAACATAGGACCCCTTCAAATCTCTTGGCACATTATGCTGGCATGTTGTGTCGTTGGGGGGGGTCCAAATGTGACAATATGCTGTAGGCGATTCCTGCTCTAGAAGAAGTTCTATTTGATTTCTCCTTGCATCCAATTGTTCGGCATGAGGCTGCAGAAGCTCTTGGCGCAATTGGCAAAGAAAGTAATATTTTACTTTTAGAAAGAAGTTTGGCTTCAGATCCAGCCCAGGAGGTCCGAGAGACATGTGAACTGGCTCTTAGTCGAATCAAAGAGCTGAAGAATGTAGGAACTGAGGATGGCTCGTCAACATGGCACCGTCACCCTTCCTTTCAGTCGACCCTGCTGCTCCTGCTTCTTTCCCTCTGTTGAGTGCCTTGAAGGATTTTCTTTTTTGATGTGAAGCAAAGGTCATGTATGAACGCATATGCATGATACTTTTCCGCTCTAAGAAACAACGGATGAGAGGAAGCTAATTGATTCTATTTCCTGCAATATTGAATCTCTAGGTTCAAAGTGCTCACTACGAAGGCAATTGAGGTTTGCTTACTTATTGGTCAATTGCAGAACAATAAAGGGCTTACACAATGCCCTAGTCTATGACCCTTAAAGATGATCAATGGCATCCAATGGTTAGACCTGAAGCAGACCAAGCTCTTGGTTCATAGCAGATTCGACATGATCTTGTCTCTTAAAGTGGATTTTGCCATGATCCCCGACTCATGTCTCAACCAGTACAAGTGGAAGTTGCCTCTTAGCATTCTTGAGTTGAACTCATGGAAATCCTTCGAGTTTCTCTTCTCGAATGCTTGCCATGTCAGATGTATTACAGACAGACATTTTAGTTCCTGAGCAATTATCATTGACCATTGACAAACTGTTATTCATTACTTAGACATTTTGGTTGGATTCATAATTACCCAGTTTAATCATAAGGTCATTTGGGACTAACTGCACATACTCTATATCCCTTAACTTGAGCTCTTTGTGACCTCTTTATACGTGACACCACCATTAGAAACACAAGTATGTTGAATTAGAATCTTTAACTGCTGACATTTTGTTGTTTACTTGTATTCTGTAGGGATTGAATGCTTTTGATATTTGGAGAGTTCAAACACTTAATATATATTTTGAGGTGTTAACTATTGTGATTTATACTACTTTTTGTCTAGTTTTAGGTCTGAATTTTATTTCAAAAAATATCAAAGATTCTATGTTCCAAATTCACATAAAAAATTAGATAGTTTAACTCTCGTATTCTGAACCAGGACACAGATTGAAATTGAGGTAGCATCTGTTATAGAAATAGGAAAAAAGATGCAAGTATCATCCTCAAAGTTGCCCTTTTCATACTAAATGTAACATGTAAGCATAATAAGGCAGTCAAGAATAACAGCTCTGGTAATGTTTTATTTTGTTTGTCACCATCATCACAAACTGGACATAGACAGTTGGCCCTATCGGAAGTTAAAGGAGAAAATGTGACATTGTTGAAATTGTGCTGTTTGAACCATACTCAGAACAGTTGAATGTCACTACAGTGGATTCCTATTTACATCTTTATATAACAAGTAGCGTGAACGCGTCTTGCCCAGAGCAGCATACCTGAAGTAAAGAACAAAGATATCACTAAGATAATTTATTTCACAGAGTGTGGCTGCAACATGAGCCCCATCTCTAACTTACCATTAGAGATATTACACATGGTAAGAGAGCCATCCAATAGCCTCACCAGTTTTGAATATGGGTACCTAATAATCCAAAAGCGAAAAAGAGAGACCATCTTAAGAGAACATGGCAAATTTTTTAGAATTTTTGGAAGGCCTGTGAAGTGTTGTGAATTTAAGAAATGCTTTTCTAGGACAGTTTTATCTTCTATAGCCAACGTGCAAGGCCCCCCGTATACTATTCCAGATACATACATTAACAAATCCAGCTCAATTTACAGAGTTTGATTCATACCAGCATCACTAGCGTAAATGCCTTAGCCCCTAAACCAACAAGCGCAAACCAAAATTCTGGTTTATAATGAACTTCCTTCCATCACAGACCATTATATACAAACTTTGAAGTAATTGCAGGTGTAAACAATTCTGTTCGCAGAATATGTGAAGAACAAGCAGATGCACGTTACCATCTAAACTAATGACTAAATGCCAGCAAAATAAAAAAAATATGTTTTAAAAAAATTCGAGAAGAATGGTAATGTAGAATTTCGGATAAGGCAACCCTTATTAATGCCTTTAATTTAACACAGATCAAGTCCTTTGTACTGGAACTAGGAGAATCAATGAAGGAATAGACGCAATACTGAGTGGAAACATACCTGACATTGAGGAATAAATCTCCTGGTTGAAAAATCCATCGATCTTCCGCATCCCAAAAAGTAGTGTCAAATAAAGAGAAAGAGGAAATTTAGGAAAATACACAATAACATACAAAGTTAGACTTACTGTTCTAGACCTTTATTTTCTATATAATCTTACATTTTGGCCTGTTGTTTAAAATACATTACTTCTTGTATACACTTTTGGTTAGCTTCAAGACTTCATTTACATTATAAGCAAATATTCATTCGTTATGCAGAATTTTTCATATAGCCAATATCTAAACCACCTCTACAAGCTCATATATCAAAAGTAGAATAACTAAGACTAGATAATGGGCAGTAATAGAACACAGACAAGTGTAAACTCACGTGTATTGAAATCCATAATCTACAGATGTTGGAGAACTCCTTATCTCAAAAATCTGACACAGAGACAGAAAATGTAAACATAAGATTTATATATTCTAATGTCACACTGAAAACCAAAACTTTAAATCACAAATAAGGAAGGAAACCTCATTTCTCTCCGTAGGGGATTTGAATTTTAGAAATTTGAAACAGTGAGAAAAAGAAACAGAACAATGTAGTTCAAATAGGGAAACATTTGTAAGTTTAACAGAGAAATAGTTGAGGAAACCTGTACAAACAGCGCCAGGAGTTTCAAAGAGAGGCTGCTTGCTCTGTTTAACCGACCACTAAATTTGCCAGGAACCTGATTTTCCAAGCCAAATACCTGACACAAAGACTTGAGCTTTAAAATTTAAATAGACATGAAACTTGGTATCAAATTAGAATGTTTGTAAAATAATGCATGTTGTGCACAGGGACCGCACAAGTCAATTCGAAGTGTACAGAATAATACTCAAACAGGAAGTTACCAAAAGAAAAGATGAAATAAAAGACTGACCACCATCCTTTCAAATACAATAAGATTAGCACTGCATCATTTTCCACTGAGTGATCCAAATTGGGAGGCAGATAAGCATATGAATCGACCTTCATTTAGAGTTAGAAAGCTTACGAATTAAGAAGTATAACAAAGGTTGTCACTCAAGATTCTCAGGAGGAAGATGCCGGTGACATCAATGTCAGGTAGATGAATAATGAAATTTTGAAGAATCCGAATACCAACCTAAAATCTTAAATAATGATTAGAGTAGACCAAGACCTATATTAACTTCTTTTTCGAATGTCCTTATATGCCCGAACTGGAACACCATTGAACTCAACATCTTCCCACACGTGTAACCTCATTCTAGAGTTGATGCTTAAACTTGTGATTTAATAGGGTCTTATGAGTTTGACATTGGTATATTGTTTATAGATTGAGTTTGATGAACCATGTGAAATGCATACAAAGAAAGCAAGAAGGAGATAACAGCTTATATGTCCTTTATTGAAGGAAACGTCAGTATACTTAGATAGACTTCAGCTAATCGCCAATCACCCATGTCCTCACTTATAGACCGAATTACTAAAATATAGATGACATCCTAATTGATACATTAACTCAGGTTTTTCTCCACCTACTTTGGTACTTAAGAATCTATGCTCTGACCAAAATATGACACCAGTTATCCATAACAGCAGCTTCACAAACTTCCTTACAGTATAAAAGAAATTGCAGGCTAAAAGTATAGCTGGCGTACTTTCATTTTGTGGACACTCCCAGATATGTTGGTGAGAACTTCACGTCCCCCCTGGAAAACAACACAAATATGAACAAATGATTTTGCATATTATAAATACTATAATAATGGGAAGTACTAAAATTTTTTGTTTCCTTGTGATTCTAGAAACAGTAGAGTAATTAGAAAAATGTTGCACAAGATGCTGTAATTGGAAAAAAACTTGCATCAAATTGAGATGAAAACTCTGGCACAAGGAGAGTGTGTTGGGCAAGAGAAATCAGTCATCAAAAATGTTTCCAAACCTTTTTTATTATTTATTTTTTTTCAAACATCACTAGGGGGAGCCCTGATTTAGAATTTTCTTCCCCTGTGCAAGAGGGAAAATTGCAAATATTATAACCACACTTTCATAGGAGCGATTCAGAATGCAACCCATGCAAATTTTTTTATGCTGATCATATTTTGTTCATTGGAGCTCATGTAGATACTACTGTTTGGTAGCATGCAAAAAACAACAAATGTGCCTATAGATTCTTTGCTCTCTTGTTAGTTTTAATAGGATATAATAGACTTTAGAAGCCCTTGTTTTTGGTCATTCATATCACTGTCCTCATGATTAATATTAATTTTCCTTTTCTTTTGAATTGTCACTAAAACTTCTCTTAAATTAGGGTGATAAAGTGGTGTGATGCTAAGTTTCACACAATTGAAAATGTTAAACCTGTACACACACACACACACCCACACACACATCACACATTCCACCACACACACACATATAATATATATGAAGTCATAATACAAGGGACCCAAACAGTTGCTTTAGATCACAACTACAAAAACAGAACCTAGTGTTGCATTCTTGGCATATTGTTAAATATCTTCTTAGATTCCCCCTAGTAGGCAAATTGGACAATAGGGATGCACTAAAATTCCTATTTCCCCTTTTCAATTTTATTTTGCGTCAGCCCCAAAATCCATAACTCCCTTAGAGAGAAGACCAAATAGAGAAGCCACACCACCATTCTCACAGACCTTTTGGACTTAATCGAAGCCAAATCAATCACTGAATAAAAATACAAAAAAAAAAATTTGGGTGGTTAAATACAGGCTGAAAGACATTAGATGACTGCAACATTGGAGCATGAGAAGTACAGATACCTGCCTCTTTGCCAAATGTCATGACAAAATGGCGAGCCATAGCTGGTGTGATTAATAGGCGCCTAAAAGTATTTGTCCTGCCCCCATATCATTTTTAGATTAGCAATCAACCAAAGTTTATCGTCTATCAACCAGATAAATGGACAGGTTAGTCGAGCATACCAATCCAAGGTAGAAGGGCTAAATACATTGGCTTATCAGGAGTACTGTGAAAAGCATGGTCCTTCTTATACACACTTCGAGTACAAAACCTCAACGGTAAAGCCTGCAAGCAAACAACGAATAATGAATACCAAAAAAAATCAACAACCGAAATTTCAGTTTCAATCTATAACATCATCGTCACAATAACATTGCAATAGCAACTACTGAAAATATAATTGTTGTGGTTGCTAAAGAGAATAGAACAGCATGGTCAAACTCAAACAGCATAGTATATCAGCCACAACCTCTTCCGGCACAGACACACCAATTAGCACAAATAAAATTTAGTTATATACATTGACATATTTCCCAAAAAGTTATCATTCAATATAGGAACCTTCACATGGCCTATTTTGATAACATGATATTTTATTTTATTTTTAATAACTGAGAAATCCCTAGGATTAGTGGCTAATGTGTTTGAAGCTCAATGCAAAATGAGCTTGCTCCTCTACCCTTCTCCATTCAAATAACATGTTTTTGTCTGCAGCAGGGTTTAAACCCACGAGATGCGCCAAACACACACATCACAAGTTGCACTCTTGTCACTAGACCAAAACCCCGAGGAAGTAAGTAACTTTATCTGAAATGATTGTATAAGAAATTGCACTCTTACACTAACATCAGTGCCCTGGGGGTATAACATCTTCATAATTACAATCATTGTATAAAGCATTAAATTATCAGTTTTTCAAAGAAATGCTATGGTATAAAGAATAACTTGATAAATAAGATCCAACATAGTCTAATATAATCAACTTGTAATCAGCTTGCGAATGACTAAATGGTATTGTTCAGTTTATAAACAGAAATAGCACTATCCAATGATTTCATTCAAGAAATACAATAACAACAACATACCTAGTATAGTCCCACATATGAGGTCAAGGGAAGAGTAGTGCGTACCCAAACCTTACCCCTACCTTAGGGGTAGAGAGGCTGTTACAGATAGACCCCATCACAAGTAAAAGCATTACAAAGCCGTTAGATAAAAAAAAGAAATGGGAGTGAAGAAGCCAAGACAAAATGCTAAAGAAAGAATGACAAAGCATACTAAGAGGTAACCGTCACTACAACAAAATAAAGCCACAATCAAAGTGCAAGAAACATTAAATAGTAATAAAAAGGATAACAAGAAACTCAAGAGTAAAACTGAACGACTACCAGTAATGAAAGACCATATTTACTACACAAAATGGCTAATGTTCAAAGACATGAACTGACTTGATGACACTCAAATCAAATAAATGAACTTCATGTCTTTAGTCATTTTTCTCTTGTTTCAATACTATATGATAGAGCCAAACCAAGGCAACTGACCTTGAAGATGAGAAGGGGAAAGTGTGGGGTTAGTAACTTTCCAGTAAAGCGGCTGAGAATTGGAATCAGCATCAATTCTTAATGGTGCAGAGCAAAACCCATCTTGGGTCCAGACAGTTTTACAAAACTGAAAGAACTTAACATATAGAGAACATAAGCATACGGAACTTTATCACCAAAATGAGCCAAATAGAGTGCAAAATTGGATTACTCAGGAGTTTTAAAGAAAAGAAAACGAAAGAGATAAAAATGGTGAAAAAGATTGCATCTTTGATACTATTACTGCCCAAAGTAGACTCAACAAATCCAGATTTTGAAGGGTTCTTATTGATTGTTTTGGATTTTGTCGTCTTCTTGTTTCAGCTCTGATTATGTTTATGGGGTTTCTCAAAACTTGAGTGTTGGCTCGTGTCAAGATGAATAAGCTGACAACAACTATTTAATCCCAAAAAAGTTTCAATTTTTTTTGGGAATATACTGAATCTTTACAAGCTACATGTGATACTCATAAAATTCACAAAAGGTCCCTCTATCTTATTCCTTTTTAATGAAATGATTTAATTCTCTTATTTCCATTTTTTAATTAATTTTGATACAATGAATAAAATTACTAAGAACATAAGCTACACCGTATGATCATTTAATGTAGTTGAAATAAATGGATATGGAATTGTCTGTGATCATAAAGAAATAACTATACCCTTGTTTTGTTAGTTAAAAACGCACACATTATTTATATATTGTTAACTTTCAATAAAAAAATATTACATCTTTCCTGTAAGTATCTTTAATAGCATGAATTATCAAATACGTCGTTTTTTTTAAGAAGTTTTGAACATATAGTAGAACATTTGATTCTACGTCTAACTTCTTTAGTTAATTATAACTCTCGTGTAATGCTCAATAACTCGTGATAAAATTTGAGATAAGTCTTATTATCTAAATATCTACTTTCCTTAATCATTTTTGAAATTTTTATAAAATATAATTTGTATCTACACGCTAATATTATATTGACTTGTCCAATTTCTCCAAGGTAGAAAATATTTAAAGAAGAGGCATATTTGAGATAAAAATAAAAGTAGGGGTTCTTTTGAGAAAAAAAGTAAAAAGATGGCGTATATATATGACAATTTACAAACCTTGAGGTATATTTGGACATTTTCCTAAAGTTATAACATACATATGCAAATACAAAATAGTAGGAGGACACATTTCAAAAATTCAAAACGTCTTCCTAAACCCCTGCTGCTGGCGCTCTTCTGGGTTTAGGGTTTATAGTCACGAAAAAAGTTAGCCGTTAAAATTCCGTTCGCCGGAATTGGACTCGCCGATTAAACTCAATGGACCCAATAGTTGATTCACTGCTAAGAAGTTTCCGGCAAGTACCTCCGGCAGCAATTCCGGCGATGCTGGACTGTATATTGGCTTCAACAAACTCTGCTCCGTCATCAATTTTCTCTAGTCTACTGGAAAATTTCCCCAGTTTCAGCAAGGTATGCTGGTTCTTTTGCGACACTATTATTTTAGCTTGTAATTGGCTAAAAAGGAATATTTTTTTTTATAGTCTTCTTGTTTTATGTGATAAAGCTTTCATTTTTAGACTGTCTATAGAGAATTCTGATATAAACTGAGCTTAAACAAAGATGGTAGAATGAAAGTAGGGATTTTTACACAAATAGCCACCTGGATACACTGTTTGCTTTTCCTCATCAGTATACATAATTATAGGTTGTGTAAATATGGTTCAGTGTTGCCTATGTATTATTGTAGTAATATATGAAGTTACCTGTTTCAAAAAAATTATACGTTCATTATGCAAGGTTATGCATATACTATACATGGATTATACGTATATTATATATTATACTAGCTATTTTGCTGCACAATATTTTAGAAAAACTAACAGAGGCAGTTGCAGGATTTTAAATTTGTGGGTGCAGAACCCAATTCTCCTTTGTAATAGTATGGATGAACTTGGTGTGAATTTTTATCATCTAAAGAAAATACATAGAGAGGTTGAATTGGACTTGCATCCGCTTTGTGCATCCCCCATTTGGATTGTTTCTTTTAAGAAATAGTTTTTTGTTTAGTAAATTGTTCTCGTATCATAACTTATAAGAAAAACACAATGTTAAAAACGAGAAAAAGGAAATGTGAAAGTCTTATCTCCTGGCATAAGGAAGAAAACATCATCACATCATCTCTTCTATATCTTTGTTTAAACAATAATCACTTACATCTTCACTAGAATCAGATTAGCATATCCTTTTTTCTTGGAAATAAATCCTTTATCATTGTTTAAAATATGCTTTATTGTTCTGTTACATTTATCAAAAAAAAAAAGAAGCTTTATTGTTATCTTTGACCATTGAGACGTGAAGTTTTGATATCATTTTCTCATTCTTTTTCTGTGTACTTTATTTACATTGATGTGGGATTTGGAGTGAGAAATATTTTGATTGTTAAGTATTCTTTAGTGTTTGCTGCTTTTGGTGTAGGGTATAATAGATGGGACAAAAGATTTCTGGTTTTGAAAAAACATCGCAAGTCTTGTTTCGTTGTTAAATATAAAGCAACACTGTCTCTTTGATGAGCAGGTCATCCAACTCTCCTCAATTTTGTTTTGCATCAGACTTATTCATCACTGTACTTTAATGATCACTTCCGTTTAAGTAAGAAATAGTTATAATTCAGCAATTTTTTACCCCCACTTTTAATAATTCTAATCTGAACCCCATATTTCTCAGTAATCTGTCCCTATTCAAAAATTGAATTATAACTATTTCTTACTTGATGCTTTAAATTTAAATTTCTTTCAATATAAGATTGAAGAAGTAAAAAAAATAAACCGGATTTATTAAAAAAAGAAAAACAGCGAAAGAGATCATGTGGACAAGTATAATTGAATAGCTACTTTGACATTTCATTTCATTTCGTTTTTCCCTTTCCCGATTAAAATGTATGGCTTTCTTTTGCATACATTTTGGTTCCTTTCATAAATAATATGGGATTCGTCGTGTCACATTGTTCCATGTCAGACAGACTTTGGTTTGACACTATTTAACTCAATCCATTTGAATATAGGAAATAGTTAATGGGTTAGGCACACGCTCAAGAAGCTTACAATTGTCAAACTTCAAGTGCTATATAGTAGTGGACTAGTGGGACAACTGACAAGCATTATTGACCCTTATTCAGCTTGGTAAATTCGCCTTAGCTGAGTGGTCATTAGTTAACCACTTTAAATACTGCTGCACTTGAATCATTTACATATAAAACATAACGCATATCAAAATAAAATTATTTAAAATGTCTACTTGGGCTTGCCATACAGAACATGTCGATGCTTTTGGCTGTTCATACTATGGTCAACATCATTAAGCTTTGCCTATCTAAGGACTCCATATTCGTTCCTACTCCTGACTTTTAATATTGATTGGCTTAAAGCTTGGAAATTTTAGTTTGTCAGCCAGATATCTTTTGTTGTGTTCTAGTTATAGGCTTCAAATATTTTCATTTGGCCCAAAACTTTTTACTGCCTTTATACTTTTTCTACAGGAGCTGAGACTAGATATATGGAGTTGTTGATTTGGAAAATATTTCTTCCCCTGATGAAGCTGGTTCATTCCAATGATCGTGAATTATTTAACAAGGTAAATATGTTTATTCAATTGAATGAGGATGCAGTTTTAAAAATCTGTGGACTTTATATTATGTGTGACGTGATTTATTTTTGCGAAAATTTTGGTCTGATGTTCTCCCATAAAACGTGACGATGGATCTAGGTTGCAGGTATGACCTTCAGTGTTGTCGCTGATACAAATAGTTGGGGGGTTGTTGAAGGAACCATTATCCCGTTTTTGTTAAGATTGGTCGGACTATCTATGGGTGAGATTCAAAGCGAAGAGTTGGATGCTTATAAGTTGTGCCTGAATTCTAAAAATTTAGAAGACCAGCATTTGGAGCCACAGTGCACACTGCATAACAACCTTGTGCAATGCAATCCTGATTATTTCCCGCTGCCTGTTTCTTGTCATATTTTAACATTGATACTAGATGCTTCTCAGCAAAGTTTATATACAGTGAGATCAGTATCTCGATCAGATTTCGTAGATGAATGCTGCACAGATAAATTTTCTGCAAAGTTGGTCTGGGATCTTTGCAATATTACCATTAAAATGCTTCCACAAAGCGTGGAGCATCGATCTTCTGCAATTACTTTTTTCCTTCCCTCCATATTCAGAGCACTTGATTTTCATTCTGCTTTTGAAGTCTCAATTAATGGACAGAACTATATACTTTCTCGGTAAGATTCTTGCTTTTCCATTGACATGAAATGATGATTACTGGTTGACGTATAAGTGTCTGAATTCTGGACTTACGCCACTAGGTTAATTGTTGTTTTAGGAAAAGTATTTTAGAGGAGCTATGGAAGAGTTGCAAGTCATTGTTTTCTTTGGGGCCCCTGGAGAGAAGAGATGCGTATGCTATACTTTCTCTGTACCTGTCTTTCTTTACTTATAGAGAAAAAAACAAAAATCAAACACGGACAGAATAGTCGACGCCAAGGCCTATTCTCTTCCTCCCCTCTCTTTCTTCTTAATATCCACGACAGAAATATTTAATTTGAGAGCTGAGAAACAATTCTGGGATGAAATGAAAAAAGGCTTGGTATGTTGTGTATCTACTATAATGTGTTTCCATTGTTTGATAGTAGCACTTGCTACAAATATCTTGTTTTCTGTTGTCTAAATACTGAATATATCAGATTCTAGGTTTCTAGGAGAGCTCGTGCGGAGCAATCAGTTATATATTTTTGAAGAGAACCATAAATTTAGACGAGAAAAACCAGTATCAAAGTAGTGTTAAAACCATAGACGAGAGAAGTTTAGCCCATCGTGGTATGACTAAAAGGGAAAGGTGGGCTGAGGAGGAAGCTATGTCCCTGGGGGTTGGGAAAATTTGCAAGACAAGTGATTTCCTCTCCAGTTGCTACCAGAAATGGGAGGCATTTTTTCTTCTTTATGAAATGCTCGAAGAGTATGGCACTCACTTGGTCGAAGCAGCATGGAATCACCAGGTTTTGATCATATGTGTCAAATACTTTCACCCTCTTTGCTACCTGTGAAACATCCTTTGGTTATCAAAAAACAATTAATGTAAAGAAATTTCCCTGAACGCTCATGTTAGGGTTCTTCATTAATTTATTGATAAGAAATAAAGGAATTAATTGTAGGTGTCTTGCTTGACTAGAATGTTGGTCATCAAAAAGCAGTTAGCAATGTATTTTGTATACGATACTGTGATGAAGGAATTTCCTTGAACTCTCATGTTAGATTGCTTTATTAATTTATTGACTAGAAATAAAGGAATTAATTTTAGGTGTTTCTCTTGCCTAGAGTTTTGAGATTTTAAAAACTCAAACCGATAAAGTAAAAAGTTTGTGATTTAGGAAATCCGAATATAGGTCAGTAGATGGTCTTACGTGCATTACTATTCCAGATCATTTTTCCTTTTGACTTTATGCATTTCCTTATAGGTTTCCTTTTTTGTTAATTTGCTTTGCTGCTGAGCTTTATCAATTCCAGTCATATGGGATGTACCATCACTATCACATACTAACAGACACTGTACTGTATGATTATTTTTCCCTGCAGATGACCTTGTTGCTTCATTCGTCTTCGTCTCCAGAAAATTCAGTAAACACTATCAATGGAAATGTGTACCGCACTTGGATGGATAGTTCGCAAGAAATTTTTGAGTGGTTAGCTGTATTGTGGGAACGTGGTTTTTGTCATGATAATCCTCAAGGTAGGGGGGAAAAACTAATAGACTGATATATTTGGTAGAGACTAGATCATGTAAGGATTTGCCTTTAATATTCTGATACATTTTTTGTTCCTTTCTTTTTCATTGTAGTTCGGTGCTTGGTCATGCAGTCGTTTCTGAGTACAGAGTGGACAAAGTACAACCACTGTGCGAAGTTGGTTCCACAAAATTTCTTAACTGGTTCACTTGTAGAAGGATTGAATGTCTGTGCCCAACAAGATTTTTGGTAATGTTATACTCTATATCACATATAGCACGATTTAAGGTCTATTGGTCATATTTTCGTTTGGTTGCTAAAGGTGCGTGTTTAACAGGTTTGGGGGTATTAACAAATAATAGAAAATTCAGGATTCAAAGTTTATGGGTTCTGAATTTGATGTTTATGAGTTCTGAAATTTATTGTATGTTCATATTAAGTGAATTTTAACACATATACAAGGTTTGGACCAAAGCTAATGGGTTCTTCTGAAATCCTTACTTTCCATGCAAGCTCTGGCCTGATGCATGGTAAAGTCATCATGTTTTTTAGCATACCTCTGGGTCAGGTAACAAGTGACCAAGCTGAGGCACTACTTTTTGATTTGAATGGTGCACGGACAATGGGTTCTACACTATACTTGAGGTAGATTCATTGCTCCTTCAGAACTCGATAAATGATATTTGGGCTCCTCCTTGGAGGATCGAAGATGTTGTCAAAGAGATCAAGGATTTAATTGTCATACATAGAATCTCTACTCAGCATTGCTTTAGGGAGGCTAATAAAGTTGCACCAACTAGCCTCCCTAAGCCATAATGTTACCAATGTACGCACATATTCCCAATTCAATGCTATTCGATAGATAGTTGAAGTCTTCTAGACATGGACAGATGGAAATTTCCTTCATTTAGAGCCCGAGAAATGTAACCTGAGTTTTTTGATCTATAATCCCCCGTGACCTTCTCCCCTTTAGAGCTGCTGAATGTTTTTTCTTTTTTAAATAACCGAGAAATCTGTCTGTGACCCTTCGCTCTTTGGACCAATCACAACCTTCTAGACTCGGTGGATAGTGCCCCCCTCCCCCCCTCTTTCAAAAAAGCTCCACCCTGATGCAAATGGAAGACAAATGACCTCTGCTACCTTGGATTTGGGTTGCCTGATTTTGGAATTTTTTGACATATTTGGGCTAAAGCTTAGTATTATGAAACTGGCATATCAAAAGCTTTTAAATGAAAACTATTGGCGAGCCTCTGGTTTTGATGTATGAAGGAAAATATTTGAGTCAGGCTACTCCTTTCTCTCCTAGAAAATTAATACTCAAACTGTCCATTTTTTATGTACCAAAATGAAACAAAGGCACTTATCATTAGTTTATACTTCATGTGGTGGGGCTGATCTTGGAATAATAAGGGGTCCTGGAAGGTGGATGGAGGACTCAAAATACTACACTTCCTTACAAGTGCAGATCATGGAGAAAATATCATGAAGGGAAGAGTTTAATGAGAATGCATCATTCAAGGTGGATGATGGGAATAGGGCAAGTTCTCGAGGACTTAAGTGTGGAGAACAGATTGAGTATCACATTCCCAAACATAACAGAATGTCATGCCAAAAAGGAGATGCCATTCCAGCAGCTTAGCTCAAAAGATATAATATGGAGGCAAAAGTCTAGATGCTTGTGGTTTAAAGCAGGGACAGAAATACTAAATTCTTCCAGAAGCTTGTTAACTCAAAAATGTGATAGAAAAACGTCGATAAACTAGAAGGAGATTATTGTAGATAAATAGCTCATTAAGGAAGAAGTTCTTACTTTCTATCAAAACCTTTACAGAGAGGATGAAAATTTGGAGACCTACAACAAGCTTCAAGGGGAGGAGGGTGTTAGCTATTGATGGAAAGGAGGGTGAGGAAACTACCTTCAGTGAAGAAGAAGTGCTAGCTGTAATCACATCTTGTACCCCTGATGAAGCACCTGACCCAGCTGGTTTCACAATGACCTTCTATCAAAAAATAATTAGGACAATGTCAAACCTGAGGCTCTTGGTGCACTCAATCACTTTTATCACAACTGTCATATGGTGAAGTCCTTCAATGCACATTCATTGCCCTCATCCCAAAGAGAAAAGCAGATGCCAAGAGTCCAAAACCAAACCTATGGCTAACCATCAGTTCATGCCCTAGATGGAAACTAGTCAATGAGTTGAAGCCTAACTTCTGATGAAGAAGATCAACATATTCATTGATGTAATCGTACCTGACATAGTGATGGACTTCCTAAGCTCCTTGAGAAAAAAGAAAGGCGAGAAGTCCTATGTTTCTTTTCTTTTGGTGCGTGGATAATTAATTTATTTCATTATCTTAAATGAAGATTTAACAACATTCTATAGCCTTTCACACACACAATGCTGGAATACATGTATCATGAATGTGCTGATTCTTCTATTTGTGCATATGTTTCATAGGTATAAGAGGAGTTTATTCTACCTGGACAATTGAAGCTGCTGGCCAATTTTTTTCCCGGTACAGTAGTTATCTAGATGAAAGGTATGCTATCACATATTGATACGTTTTTACTTAGAATTATACGTATTAGTATCCTATAAGTTTTATTGAGATGGATCTAGTGGCGATAGAATGCTATTAATGAGTTGGAAGAGAGTCAGTCTTATTAAAGGGATTGCTTGTATGACAGCCAACTTTTAAACTAAACCTTCTAGGGAAATAGTAATGGAAGTTTTCAGTTGAGGAGAATACTTTGTGCAAGTAACTAAAGTGAAGTATAGGAAAGTCTCCATGGATGGTGTCTTGACGAGGTGATTAAAACATATGGGATTACTTATGAAAGAGACTATAAAGGGGATAAAAGAGTTCAGTCAGTTCGCAATATCTGTAGGCTACTTAGTTCACATAGGTTTCAATTACATTTCATTTTTCTAAATAAAAAAATATCTGTAGGTATTTATAGTCTCTTGTACTTCCATTACATCTTCTTTAGTCTGTTTTTTGTCTTGAGCCAAGGCCCGAGGGTTTATCGTAAACAACCTCTCGACCTCATCTCTAAGGTAGAGATAAGGTTTGCGTACACTTCACCCTTCTCAGACCCCACTTTGTGGGAATACACTGGGATGGTGTTGTATGGGGGTCTACACTATATACAAAATGACCAGCCTTGGATATAGAAGTTCATGTTTTCTTAATTTCAATGGCCGAATCACATCTCTTCTAAATCTACATCACCGAGCTACATAGACTTCCACTTGATTTTTATTGAGAAAACCATCATTGGACTGGTTTTGTTAAGGCAATTTAATATTGAAGTTCCATTTGATGGCAGGAATGGGGTTGCTTTTTTGAAACGTTTGGCTTCCGTTGCTAAGAGGCAGTCTTTTGGACGAGCTGGATTAATGTGTCTTACAAAGTGCATTTCTTCAGCGGCTTGTGGTATTGGACAATGCAGCGATATATCACCAGTCATTTTGCAAGATAAGGAGTCTTACCCAAGTGATAAAGTAGACTTGCTTGACACTCTCCGATATATTATTGAAAGCTGTAAACAACATTTCAATCCCTCTTATCGGCACCAAGGTACATATAGATTTCTTGTAATACTGAACATTTCAACATCAGTATTTGAATTCACAGTTATGGAAATCCATCTTGTTTCTTTCAGTTTGTGAGAACATTCTAGCTGCTGCTGTTTCTGTGGTGATTCCTACCGATGTTCCTCTTGAAACACTTTTACTTTTCATTTCAAGCTTGCCGCGAGAAATTACTGATAATGGAGGTTTGCCAATGACACTCACATCCTTTTAGCATGCTGTTATCTCTTTATGAATATTTTTGGTTCATCTTTCTTTATTAAGCTAATATCACTCAGGTATTTACCCTGAGTGACCTTTTATTAATGAATAAATTTAATGGGGAATTACATGCAATGAGCCAAGCCTTACCTTACCTTTTTCAAGCTTACCTGTGGTTCATCTATTTGCAGATATTGATAAAAAAAAATCCTTTTTTTCCAAATGCATATATTGATAAGAAGGGTTCTTGTCCTTTGCCAATTATAGGTTCTTTGAGATTAAAGGTACAAGAATGGCTTGGGATGAGCGTAAAGAAACCTTCTACATCTGACTGTCTACAAACAAATCTCAAGCTTTTGGAATCTCTCATTGGTTACCAAAGAAAGTTGATTAGTTCCTGTCATGCAATTGATATTTTTGTTAACTATGATGACGAAGATTTGGATTCTTGGGAAGCTGAGGCAAAAAGATGGACAAGGGTGCTTTTTCTTGTTATCAAGGAAGAGGAAGACTTGAATCCAATATTCAAGGTTTGCTTTTTCTTTGCTTCCTAGAAACAATGACCAGGCAACTCCATAATAATTTACAGTTCTTTGCACTATTTTGGCGGATTATGAAACACACAACAACAATTAAGCCTCAATTGCAAATTAGTTGGGTTTTATCTGAATCCTCTACGCCATTCTGATTCATTTGGACTAGTTTAATCGCAGTACTCAATTATATGTCTTTTAAATAAACATTGACTTTTCTCTGATACTGAAGGTTCACTTTGTCTTCACTGCTGATATAAATCTCTGCACTAACTAAAGGAATCTTGTGAAACACCTGACTTATACAAGTGTACCAATACGACTGAACTTCAATTCCAATTTGTTAGTATCTCTATATAGATCATTTGCTTCATTTATGTTTTGTTCTTTGTTAGTTCACATGGATTCAAGAGATTGTAAATGTTTTGACACAAACTGCCTTTTATGCGATTTTACCTCGTACTCGGTACTCTTCTAACACCTCCTATCATCAGTGTGTAATCGTTGCGTTTGCTGGTTTATCTATGATATGGCAAGCAGTTTGAGGCGACCTTCTCTCATTTATCATTTATGTCTTAACTTGTACCGTCGTCGAATTTGATTTATGATCCTATCTTCTTTTGTGAAATGCAACAGTAACTGTAAATGGCTTATATCATAATTCAACTCAATGCTTGCTTTTTTGTGTGTTCATGTGCGATCCCGTCTTTATCTTCTTTTTTTTTGGGAGAGTATTTGGATGGGAAGTAAACAAAAAGTTCAGGGATGGAAAACTGGGAGCTGGAGTTGTGGTTGAGGATATCCTATTTCTACTTATACTTCTGTTATATCTTCATTCTAGACTCTGTTCACCTTAGCTAAGAATTGCACACGAGCAGGTCTGTTCTCTTTCATCATATAACATTGCATCAGTTGGTGTTAAGTGTCTGGTTGTGTTAGAACTCAACCAAAAAAAGTGTTAGTTGTGTTAGAGTATTCTTAGAGATGACCAAGTAAATGAAAGTTGGTCTTGTGATGGCGTTCTCTAAATTTGCTGGCTTATCCATAAGTTCCTGTAAGATGTGTCGAGCTTATTGGCCTGTGAATTGTGTAATAGTTTATGTTCCAAGTTGTTATAGGGTTGTAAACTTGAGTAACGGTAGATCACTAATAGCATATTTTTATTTCAAAACTTGCTAATATGTTGTGGTCATTTGCTTGCTTGTCTTTATCCTTTTAGGAAATGAAATGGGATGGTGGATAAAGAAACAGTTGAGGAAAATTGAGAGTTGGAATTTTGGTTTAGGAGATCCCATTTTAATTTCTTCTTGTCTTCTTTCACTCTAGGCTTCCTGCAAGCCTTATCTAGCTGTGACCTAAACATATTTCATCTGTTTCACCGTAATACATTGTATCAGTTGTTTTGAAGTGTGTGATTTTTTTTGAGAAATTCACAGGACTTACCAAGTAAATGCGTGTCAGTTGTTTTGAAGTGTCTAATCGTTTTTGAGAAATTCACAGGAATTACCAAGTAAATGAGATTTGATCCTGTGATGTCTTTCTCTAAATTTGCCATGTTAGCATAGCTGCATAGGTGCCTGTTTGATGTGTAGATTGTATTTGTATTTTTTTTTGAAAACGAGTATTTGACCTTTGAATTATGTTATAGTATTAGTCCCAGTTACAGGCTTGTAATACTTGTAGCAACATGTGCAGTTTATTCAAGATCATGCTGCTAATGTATGTGATCGTAGCCACAATTTGGAGTGTGTACCAGTAAAATTGCTCATCCTTCTTTTGAGCTTCATCCATGAGTTACAAGTACTCCAAGGGAGACTGGTTGACTGCTTGAAAACAGGAAGTTCGAAGACAAGCCTTAGCATTTCTGACAAAGTTGACCAATATTCAATGATGAAAAGCTCGACCATTTTTGTGGTGTTCTCTAAATTATTTTTCTCTATATATGGGTTAGTTACTCAAGGAATAAACAATTCTCTGTTATTTTCAGTACGCCTTTTAAGATTTCTCTGCAAATCCTAGACTGCAATGCCTACAGATCACTATCCTCATATGCTGGAATGTCATGCAGCATTTTTTGGTCAAAACACATGGACGAGGGTGGAGATTTTTCTGGCTCCATCCGAGGCAGACTGGGGGGTCCAAGTCAGCGTCGGTTTGTCGTCATTCATAAGAAAATTCCAGGAGCTTCAGTTTTGCAGGTCTTTATGATCCTTTTAGAACATACTGTTTTGTTCATTGTATACTGATTAATTCATGGCAGACCTTTGAATGTTGATGTGTAGCTCTTCATATTTATATTTTGAATTAAATATATCTTATTAAACTAATAACCTCTAGCAGTTAGGGTCTCAGTATCTAACTTTTTGATATGTATGTGAGATATGGAGCTATTAGTGTCTGTAGTCATGATGGAAATCAGTAATATTTTCTGGTCAGACTCTTTAGATGCATTCACTAATGAAGAAGACAGCCATTTGAATTGAAATGTACCGTATTTATATAAGGATATTGCATGATCTGCTCTCTTCTTAACCTTTGTTTTCTTAATCCTCAATCTTCTTTCAGAATTCTTTTCTATTGTTTTGTAATGTAGTTCGTCATAAAACTTAATTTGAAATTTCTCGGGGATATATTCATTTTTCTCTCTCAGGTATATTCATAATTGTTGTCTTTTAATTCTTTGTTAGATATGGGGGGTACATAATTCTCTCTGTTAAACATCCCAAGTGTTTGATCTTTTGATAAATAGGGTGTATGTGAAATTGTTGCTATAAATGGCTCAATATGTTTCTTCACATAAAGACACGTTTCTTATTGCTTCTCCATAAACATATAATATCTCAACCAATCCTTTCTCCTTTGTACCATATTTGCCCCCTATTTGTGATATCTGTAGGACATCGTTTCAGTCTTAAATCGATTGTGTGTAAAGCACTGACTGGAAGTATGTGTTCTAAGAACAAACACATATTTGTAATAGGTGAGGTGCGCATAACGAAAAGGCGTTGCTTTCCATCGTCCATTTGGTCCGCACAGTTTGGCACTGATGCTTCACTTGCGACACGTGGTGTGGGGTGTTTACAGTCTGTCTGTGAACTTTTGCGTGACAAGATTATAGTACACAATGGCTAACCGGATCTGCATGATAGTATCCATAGGGGAGGGAAAAATAAGGGGTTTGGAAATAACATGGCATATAGTATGCTTTAGGCATACATAAGATACCTGAGGATACCAATTGATTTGAATATCTTGCTTCCATTGTCCTTTTTTGATTCCTAAACCAGCTCGAGGCAGAAATATGCTTAGCAGCATATGAAGCAGCAGCAGGTGCTTTGGAAGGATTACTGTCCATGTTCCATCTGCTGTTACATCATGTCACAGAAGATGACGAGTTAACTTCATTAAAAGCTGATGGTAAACCAGTCTTGGATTCCTTACTCAGGACATTGCTACAGAACATCAACAACATAATTGCAGTGGGAAATTTGGCACGAGCTCGACGAGCAGTTCTATTGAACTGGAAGGTGATCTTCTTTGCCTTTACTTGGTACATGCATAAAGGTATATATTAACAAGGAGATTATATCTTGTGTATTGCACGTGTAAAATTCATTTTAATAATGTTTGCAAAAGACTGAAGGGAGGGTGGTGATCTCATTGTGCAAAAGGGTTGTTTATAATAGTTCATGGTATAGAAGCACTAGTAATATTTAACATCTCTGATGCTTCATCACCTGAAAATGAAAGTAAAGAACATTTAATTGTCCTAAACATCTCCCTGTAGCTGGAGCTTGCAAGCTAGCTTTTGCATTGCCTCTAGAAGTAGTCAAATGAAAACCCATGGTAGAGATAAAGAATGATATAGCACATCTGGAAAAGCTGGTATATCGGTGTTTCAATTGGAATACACAAAGCAGAACAGATGTCTTAAATTTGAGGCTAGGAGAAAATAGGCAAAGTGCACAGAGAATTAATAACTAATGTATTACAGATAACTATCTTGAATATTATCTGTGTTCATTTTGCTACCTAAGATGCAAGTTTCAAGTGGATCAAGTTGTATTGGTTGAGGTATGGATTACGACAAAGAGGAGAAATAATAACCTATAAAAAAAGGCTTAAAATAATTTTAGTTTACTACCTTTTGTTTGAAATATTGGGATGTCAAAAGAAAAGAGAAAGATTGTTTGTTTTGGCAAGCAGTTTGAGTATAGTAATATAAGCAGGTAATTGTTAGGTATAATTTTCTCCATTGAGATGTTAAGTATAACTTTTAGTCCCAGTACTTGCTTTGATTCTATTTATTATTTTAGAGGATCTGTAACTTTGTTAGAGTTTTTTCTTCTTTTACTTGTTCTGGTTTGACTATCAGCATTGCTCTTTTATTCTAGGGATTACACTCGTGGTTGTTGAAATTGATGTGCTTCCATGATATTGTGGTCTTCTTTTATGATTTCAGTGGATATGCATCGAGTTGCTACTATCAATTCCCAATCATGCACTTAAGAGTGGAGTGCATTTGAGAAAACATAATTCTTACTTCTCAGATGCAACACTTATATGGACTTTTGATGATCTTGTTGACAGGTATGCAACAATATGTATCTGCTTAGCAATCACTTAGTAGAAATTATTTGGGTTAATTCTACTTTGCCTTTTAATTATGAGTTTTGTATTCATAATTCTCTTCCTTATCAGAGTCTACTTCTACCACAAACAGATTGAAATGGTGAGGTTAGTTATTATCTGAACTATAAATAAGATGAGTTGTGCGACCCTTTGCATTAAGATTTCCCGTAATAATAAAATTTTCAATTGCCAATAAAACTTTTGTGCCGACCTCATTAATTCAGTAACCAAAGCTTTTGACATCCTTCAGTATTCCTAGTCCCTCGTGTATCCTGCTCCCTAGCCTTACAGTTATTATGTCCTCCTTCTGCTAATTGTCAACCCATGTCAATATTTTTATTCATCTAATCCAACCTACATGCACCAGCCTCCCCACCTGCAGGACCTTGTAGTATTTTTTTTCCTTTAGTGTTGAAGTTTAAACTAGGCTACTGTGGGAAACCTTGACTCTTTTTGTTTTTGGTAAGAATAATTAGAGTTTGATTCATTTTGGTTGCAAAATTGTAGGTTTATTTGTACGGTTTTGATTGTAAAGCTTAGTAGCCGAAAAATTTATTAAACACGAAGTGTATTTTTTGAGCTTCTTTAGAATCCGTCAACATATTGAAATTGTCATTAAATTTTTAACCGAGATCTAGGATCAGAGCCCATTACTAAATATTTTGCTTGTATCAGCTTCATACAATTACTGCTAGTAAGGTCTGATTGATATGGTTGCAGCCTTGAGAATGCTGGAGACGCTTCTGTTTTACCCATGCTGAGATCTGTCAGATTAATCATGGAGCGGTTAGCTTTGGGAACGGAAGGTTCAATGGTTTCTGCTTGTCATGGGATTGACATCCAGGTATGCTTAACTGTGGTTTTGATATTGTGCTTTCCTTTATTTCAAGTTGTATGTTGTTTTTACTCATCAATTAAAGTTAATTTATTCATGTTGTGCAACTCATTAATCAACATAAATCTCTTCAAGACAGAGAATAAGTTAAATGAGTTCTAGTCTCTTAGTCGTTTAATGATATATGCCAAATGTGCGCCTAACCTGGCAGTTTAGGAAACTGGAGGGAAGATATTGAGACCAGAGTTTGAATTCGATAACAACCCCAGCGTAATTCCTCAAGTGGGGGTCTAGGGAGGGTAGTGTGTACGGACCTTACCTCTTCCTTGGGAGGTGGAGACGTTGTTTCCAGTAGACCCTCGGCTTAAGGAAAAGCATATTAGTACAAATAAAAAAAGAAAGAGGAAATACATCAAATTCCCCCGAACTTGGCTGTGAAACTTACTTTAATACTTTAACTATACGGGCATTCAAATACCCCCTAAACAACTTTCAAGTGAATTAAATACCCCCTTAATGACTGATGTGACAAATAAGATTTTTTTCCTTCATCTTCCTCACACCCCACCACCCCTATCCACCAACAACCCTAGCCCCTTTTCTTCCTCACACCCCACCACCCCTTGCCGCCCTCAGCCACCACCTGCACTACTTCCGTATTTTCTTTTTAGAATTCCCCTTTTTCTTTTTTTTTTCCTTCGAAATCCTTCACCCTCATCCTACTTCTCCTTCCTCGAACCCTCCATCCGCACCCTTCTTTCTCCTTTTTTCGAACTCCTTTGTCTCGGCCACCATCTACCTCATACCTTTCTTCTTATTCATCTTCGATGAACCTCTTTCTCCTTCTTCGGTACACTCATAACCTTATTTCTTTTCTATCACTAAATGAGAATAATTTCAAATTATTCTCACTTATTCTTAGATGTGATGAACAACAAAAAAAATAAAAAAAATCAGCAACTTATTCTTACTTCAAGATCACTACTTATGAAGGTGTTTCTTGATTTGAAAGTTCATAATTTTTTCATCTCAAATTAAATTTTAGTTGTAACTATGTATTTACTTTGGTAATGTGCCTTAACGCTTGATGTTTTTTGTGAAAATGGTTTTGAGAATTTTGGATCCGTGGAGTTTGATCTTTTTTGAGAATTTTTTACTTTTTATTTTCCTTTTTTATAATCTTGGGCTCTTTTTCTTTTTTTCTTTCTAAAATTGTGAATTAAGAAACTAAAAAAGGAATAAAAAACTCAAAATTTAAATAATTATCAACGTGGCAGTGGCGTCGTACTGATGTGTCGATGACATGACGCGTGTGGGATGCTCTTGCCATTGTGAGACTGGTCTTATAAACGAAGGGTGGATTAAAAATTAATAGGGGGGTAAATAATTATATGGAAAGCTAAAGTATTAAAAGTAAATTTTGCTGCCAAGTTTAGGGGGAATTTTATGTGTTTTCTCTAAAAGAAATAATGGAAGTGAAGAAATCATGGCAAATACTACAGGAAGCTTGACAAAGCTTTTTTGGAGAAGAACAATCTCAAAAAAAAAAAAAAAAAAAAGGAAGGATTTTAGAAAAAGAAGGAACTATAACTATATCATAATATGTGATAGTTTTTTTTGAAATTGGTAAGTTTGTCTATTCCTTAAAAGTCAGTACTAAAACTGTACTGGTCAGTATTTACAACATGTACTTCAAATCCTACTTTCTTTTACTAAAGTGAGTCTAGTACATCAATTATGGATAGTATCAGTCGAGTATAATTGATTACACAAAAACATAGTAGCATAAGACAATTTAGTTTGATTTTTTGCAAACTATTCTCAACACTATCAGAAGCTCTGAAATTTCTTTCCTTCCATATTGCCCACTATATACTAGCTGAGACAATTCTCCATCTGTCTCTATTCTTGGATTGCTTTCCTACTTCCTCCTAACTCGGGATTGCTTCTGTGATCTTGGCAGGCATGGTCTATGACATACCCTTAAGATTCAGGAATAACCTCCATAGTTGGCCAGTGATCTTGCAGTGTAGAAAGCCATGATTAACTGTCTCAGCATTTTCCCTACAAAAGAAACATCTAGAATATAATGGCATCCCCTTCTCTTTAAATTGTCATGAGTCAGTACAACCTCCTTGGCTAACAACCAGACAACACATACCACGTTGAGTGGAATTTTTGACTTCCAGATTACTCTCCATGGCCAGTGACTATGAGGTTGATTAGTTTGATCAACCAGTTGTATGCACAACCCACCTTAAAGTTTCCCTTTCGATTGCCTTTCCACCACAAAATGTCTTGACCTCCTTCCAGTCCATTAAATTGCCCAATGGTGTTGAAAAAATCTGCTATCCTTTGAATCTCTCGATCATTTAATTGTCTTCTAAAGATAAAGTTTCACCCTTGAGGAGTCCAGTGATCTACTATGGTCTTCTGTTAGTGAGATACTGGAGAATATATATTAGGATACAAGACCTCTAGCCTACCTGCCTCATGTCAAGCATCTTTTCAAAATTCTTTTTTTCTCTCCATTCCGCACTTTTATCTTTGTGTTAGCCTTAAACTCAGACCACAGAGATCTAATGGCGATCATACCACTAAACTATATGGGTGTAGTCACTGCTTTGGTCTTCTTATCTTCTCTTCGTATTTTGCTTTAATGACTTCCTTCCAGTAGGGCTGCTCTTCATTATTGAACTTCCACAGCCATTTCATCATTAGGGCTTTGCTTTGATTCATCAAATTCCTTATTCCAAGACCTCCATGCTTCTTTCCCACTATCACAACATCCCATCTAACCAAGTTGTAGCCTTTCCTCTCACTGTTTTCTTGCCAAAAAAATTTCTTCTGATTTTATCTGACCTAGTGATTACACTTTCGGGAATTGGGAATACTGACATCACATAGGTTGGTAGGGAATCAAGAACAAAATTAATCAAGGTTAACCTACCACCCTTGGAGAGATATTGTGATTTCCATCTTGCTAACTTCATTTCACATTTCTCAACCACACTGTTCCAGATTTCATAATAATGTGATAATTGAAGTACAAGAGATAGTAGATAGTAATAAATCGAAGGACAAGAACCTACACGGGAAATACTACTACTACTACTACTGGTATGGGAGGATAAGCAAGGTAACACTCCACTACCTACCAGCCTTCTACCTTAATTCTTGTCCTTCACAACCTCCTATCTTAGTTCATGTCCTCGGTAAGCTGCAATTGCATCATGTCTTGTCTAATCACATTTCTCGAATACTTCTTTAGCCTACCTCTACCTCTCCTGAACCCTTCCATAGTCAACTTCTCACACCTCCACACTGGGACATTGTGTCTCTCCTCGTCACACGCCCAAACCAGCTCAGTCTCCCCTCCGCATCTTGTCTTCCAACGCAGCTACCCCTACCTTTTCCCCTATATCTTCATTTCTGATTCTATCACTCCTAGTATGCCCACATATCCACCGAACATCCTCATTTACTTTCATATTATGAACATGAGAGTTTTTGACTGACCAACACTCCATCCCATATAACATTGTTGGTCTAACCACCAAGCCATAGAACTTGTCGTTAAGTTTAGACTGAATCTAGCTGCTTGAGTTTTAAAGATACAATTTGAGCGCCACTGATTTCTGACTAGTAGGATAGTCGTAACAGCTGGGGTAGACAATTTTCCAGATGCAATCTACACCAACGTATGTTTGTTGGCAGACCTGTACAGATCTTTCTAATGGCATAAAATAATATTTCTTCATATCAATGCAGACTTAGCTAAAGATAGGGCTCGATAGGTTTTAGACATGGTAGAGAACTTCTATCAAAGGAGAAGTGGAGATTCATGTAGCCAACCCTGACTTGTTTGTGTCTGAGTGTAAGTGTTGTTGTGACAGATTAGGTATTTCTGTATTAAAAGAGATATTGAACTAGGTGTGGTGTTTATGGAGATAACTATTGTGTCAAGACTTTATAATAAGATTCATTGTGATCCTTTATATCATTCAATTTTGTTGTTGGAACAGGGAACTAGATAAATTTTCATTTTGCTCGTCCCTTATCCTTACCCCTTGCCCCTTTCCAAAATGATAAATCAGTTGACTTTCTGTTAATAGAAGGTGGGCATTTCATGTGATGTCAGGTGAATCACCTGTTGAATATTCACTAACTATGGTCTCTACGCAGATGATGTGGAAGCTGGTGCGCTCTTCTTGGATTTTACATGTCAGCTGCAAAAAAAGGAGAATTGCTCCAATTGCTGCACTTATGTCTTCTGTGATGCACTATTCTGTTTTTGGCAATGAGAAGATGCATAAATATGAGAATGCACCTGGACCTTTGAAGTGGGTGGGTAGTCTCCCTCCCTTCTATGTGTTTGTGCTATGTTTTTAGTGATTCTGTGCTGATAAATTACTTAGCTCATTTGCTTACCAGATTTTTTTGGAAAAGTAACTACATTCTCCACTTCTGCAGTTTGTGGAGAAAATACTTGAGGAGGGCACTAAAAGTCCACGAACCATTCGGTTAGCCGCCTTGCATTTAACTGGACTTTGGCATGCTTATCCAAGTATTATAAAGTTCTATATGAAAGAACTGAAGTTATTAACACAATATGGTTCAGGTATGTCCTTAATGTCATATTATGTCAGTTATCATATTATTGACTGTAAATATGTAGAGTAGTTTCCTTAATGTCATTTCAGTATCTTCCGATGACAGTGAACTTGTTCTTTTTTGCACGTGCAACTTCATCCCTCTTCAGTTGCATTTGATGAGGATTTTGAAGCAGAATTGTCTGAAAATCGTGATGCCAAAATTGAAGTATCAATTCTGGCTAAAAGCCCAGATCCTGAGCTGACTGAAGTAAGTCATACCATCTCTATTTTGAGATCACCCTCTACATGCATGAACCTCTCTGGTACAAAAGAATGAAGGCAGCTCACTGATTGATGTCATTATATTGTTCTTAAACGCTAGAAGAAAGCTGACCTTATTGCCCCTAATTTTGTCAGGTCTGCTGATATTTTGATCATTGTTATGGCACCAGCCATCTTTATTTTAACCAAAATTAAACTGAGCTCCAATGCGTTACCATTTCTGTTTGATCAGCATTCTTGCTGTGCTTTTAGGCAAGCCATGTTATGAATGAGAAATGCAGTTTATGGACTTGGAGTTTCTTTGACAAATTAACAGAAGGCTTTTATACAAATTATTCCTTAATTTTCTATTTCAAGTTTCTTTTTGCATATGAAGATAAAATTTAGTCGACTAAATCTATTTAAATTGGAGAACCTCATGGTTTCAGTAAGTTGTTAATCAAATGCATTTTATAAGCGACTAGCGCTTCATGCTTTCCATTTTATTTCTATCTATGTTTTCTTTTCTTAGCTCAATCTGTTGGATAAAAAGTAGTATAGTTTATTCCAAAGTTATTCTTCTTTGGCTTCTGTGAACAGTAAATAATGTTTAGTTAATTTTGGCTCCCCCGCCCACCCTGCACCTGGAAATTGTCCTAACATTCAACTAGTTTCTGATGGGAGTGATCCTGTACTGGCTTTGTACCAGGAATTTATCAACACAGAGCTGTATGCACGTGTCTCAGTGGCAGTTATGTTCTCCAGACTTGCAGAAATAGCCAGTACTCACAATGAAGATAGAAACGGTAGTGATGCTCTAGTATCTGGCAAGATGTTCCTACTCGAACTTCTCAATTATGTGGTATTGAATTCTTCTCTCGTCATCCTTCTTGAACTCCAACTTCCAACTCCCAACTCAATAGTCAATACAATAAAAAAAGAAGCAAACTTCCAGAAATTGTTTGGGTTTAATATTTTGGGTATTTTTTTTTTTAGCTACTGTTACACTATTTTTTTGGTTAGTGTATAAACTTGCAATAACATACCTAATTCGAGTATATGTCAACTTATAGACGGTAACCGTTCTACTTGCATATCGTTAAATAGATAAGAAATTAACATTTATGCTTAAATATGTCATGTTTAATACTACACAACAATGTACGCAACTAGCAAGTGCACGTGAATTTCGTACATTGGTTGTTGACTATGGTTCACGTAACTTATCTGTGGAGGTACCAACTTCTAGATTGTTTATGCAGGTGAACGACAAAGATCTTGCTAAAGAGTTGTGTAAAAAGTACAGTGCAGTAAGTACTTTTGTTTTTTCCTATCACTATTCTAGTTCTTGTGATTTTTCTTGGATGCGTGTGTTCTGCCCCTCTGGTAATAAAGATTTCTAGTTCAAGGAGTTCACTAAACAGCTCTATTGATATTTATCTGAGTTAGTGGATGCTTTTCAGTAAATCTGAGAGTAACAAATATGCAAGCTGCACCTTAATTCTGTTTCCATCTCTAAATTTGCAAGCTTTTCTTTACCAGTTTTGAATATTAGCCCTTATCCTTTTTTGGTTTTTGCTCAAATATGTAATTATTCCAGAACTTCCTTAGTGTTGTTACTATAATGCTATTATCTTTCTGTCAGAAAGTTTAGCCCTTATCTTTCGTCTTCCTGGGCAGATTCATAGGCGCAAAGTTCGTGCATGGCAGATGGTATGCATTTTGTCACAGTTTATTGATCAAGATATAGTCCAGCAAGTTACCCATAACTTGCATGTATCTCTCTATGTAAGAACTTCTGCTTGACAATCTATTTATTGCTCTTTTATATATTTGAATCCTGATCGACTGTTATTGCCACCCGAAAGAAGAAAGGAAAAAAAGGAGCCCAATTTTGCTGACCTGTCTTAAGATAAGAATATTATTGGATTTTTTAACACTAGGTTTGGAGATGTTTGTGCTAGATATTATTCATAGAGTTCTTCTGTTGCGCTTTCTAATTGCCACTGTTTCTGTTCCGCTGAAAATTTGGGATTTGCTAGCTATTCTTCATGGTTCTATCCTACTTTGTCTTGGACATTTCATTTTTCGGGGTATTTCCTGAATTTTATGCACATCTTATATTAAGAAATAGACAAACTGCCACCGGATACCAACATTGTGGTATAGCTACCAGATGAATAATAATAATGACAATTGTTCTTGGTAATAATATTTTGCAATATATACATTATTAATAGGGTGCTGGAAGTCAAGCTATGATGGTAAATTTTATAAGAAGATTTGGATGACTATCCGATTAAGTGTTGTGTGGAGTATATAGGAAATGCTTCGAAGAACAAAGAAGTGATTCAAGTTGTTAATTAACAGAGAATTCGCCCTCCCCAAGCCCCCCCCCCCCCCTATCCCCTTACCCCCACGAAAGGGGTGAAAACTATAGAAGTACAGGTAATTTGATTTAGGTAGTTTTGGTTCAAAATTCTTAAGAATTTCATTAGCATCTGCTGCTTCATGCAATATATGCAGTTATGTGCATGTTTGTTTGTACATGAAAGTCAATATTAGTGTCCATATGTGCTCAAATGTTTGGTCTCCTATATCAAGCAGCTCTATTGCTGATCCTAATGACTCTTACTGTTCTTTTCCATGTAGAGGAACAATTTCCCTTCGGTTCGACAGTATTTGGAAACATTTGCGATCAATATCTACTTGAACTTCCCTTTGCTGGTATGGAATTCTCTGATAAATTCATTTTTTAGGTTGTTCTATTCGTAAGATTGGACTTTTCCATGTTGTGCCATCCATTTGACATTATGATATCTTGTGTGACATTAGATGATTTTCCTTATTATGCGATATTCTCCTTTTTCCTCCAGTCCATTTGTGTGTGTTCCCTTCATGTTTTTGTTTCTGGTTTTTCTCTTTCCACATCTGTGAAGTTCTGAATATGTGTGAATGTCCTGGTAGAATAGTTATGCTAATGCTTCAAATGTTCCTATTTATATACAAGTGCAAGGAAAAGTAAGTGCCAACACATTGTGTGGGCGTGCAATTCAGCCATCTTTTGGGCATGAATTTCATCCTTTTGGGGCTTGATTTTTCAGCACTTTGGGGATGAAAATAAGCTCTTTGGGGCTCCATGTGGGCCCCAATCTTCCTCCTCTCTGGCTTGACCTTGGACCATGAAATATGTATAACCCTTGGCCCACTCATCGCAACAATTCCTGAGCTAATTCGTAGGCTCTTCTTCCATGATAAGCATCGTCTTGATCTCCCATTGAAGCTCAACATCTTGCATCTCCTTAACTTCCAAACGTCATTCAAGTCCTTAGATAACGATGCCACCATGGATGCTATCAGATGACTGGTCACACAATTCAAAATGGTCCCAGAGTAAGTTTCACTCTACTCTTGGTTTCCCTAATGTGAGGGCTCCCATGTGATGTGTCCACCCTCTATTATGTTCACTCATAATCAAAAAGAATTTTCACTTGTTGGGCATATGAAAAACATCAAGCGCGCTCATGAGTTGATGAGATGACCACAAAATCAATATTTGAGTTTGGACTTTTGCTGCACATGCAGTATGGATTTAGTATGAGATGAGCTTTCCACAAGTCTTTGATACCTCTATAGCATTATCCATCTCTATTTACTAAGGAGTTGTTTCCCGAGTTACCGATGATTGTTTCTGTAGAACAAATTCATAATGATTATGTTATTGTTGAAAGTAAAGAAAATCATAAAGAATATTGTGTATAATATTCTTACTGATTATGTCATAATAATTAGGAATCCAAGAATTGAGAAACTTAGTTTATGTACCCCCAAAATCCTATATGAAAAGCCTTGTCACGAATACTAAGCAAGTTGTTAACTACTTAACTATCCTACATGAGTTTTCCTTTTCTCGTACCAAGAATCTTTCCTTTATTTGATAGATGAGTGTTTCAGTATTATGCATTTTTCTTTTGCAGGTTGGGCAAGAATTAGTACCATTGCTGCGAGATTATAATATGCGACCTCAGGTGAGCTTTTTCTCATTCTACTTTCTAACATATAAAATGTTAATACTTCATACTTAAAAATAAATTAGAATGGTACAGCATAGGCTAGTATGATACCCACACAAGGATGAAATACACTGAAGAATAATAGATAAATCGTCACATTTTTAGCCTCCCCCTTATGACTTTCGTCACTTAAAAAATGCCGTCACAATTATTGATTTTTAATCTGTCTTTTGTGGTCAAATTTGGAAAAGCTTGTACTTAGAAGGGAGTACAAGTTACAACATCCTTTGATTAGGCAACAAGACATCAAAATTGCAAATGCTTATCTCTGCTGGACATCAGAGTTCTTCATTCTTCCACTGGAGAATATAATGTATAGTGCTGCTACAACATTCATTGTGACTGTTCTTCAAAACAGGATTTTTTTTTCTTCAATAAACTAACAATGAAAGTTAGTGCAAACTTTATATCCAAATTGTACTGATGTGAAAAATTATAGAGGCAGTGGAGGGGACCAGCATGTTAATATTTTTGTTTGCTTATTTTGATAAATTAGCACAACTTCAAATCACTTTAATTTAAAGTGAAAGAAGTACTCTGCCCTCATAGGGTAAGGGATTTGAAAATGCACTGACTAAATGATTTGTCAAATTGTCATGCATGTCCATTTTTTGGTAGGGGAGGTCAACTATAGTTATCTTCTTTTAGTAGACTGAGGTAGAAGTCAAAGAATATTAATTTTACTTTGTTATCATGTGACTACACTGACCAAATGATAAGATATGTAGTTTACTACTACCTTCAATTGTTCTAATTAAATTGTTGCCTATCCACTAGCGATGACGGAAAACATCACCTTATGTTTTCTTACGGTTGCAGGCTTTATCTTCCTATGTGTTTATAGCTGCAAATATCATCCTTCACTCAACTGAAGAATACAAGTCCAGACATCTGAGAGAGCTACTACCTTGTATAATTCCCTTGTTGACCTCACACCATCATACTCTACGTGGTTTCACCCAGGTTAGTTCCTTTGTGTTGTGGACTTTGTGGTCTTCGCTGAGCATATTAATTGTCACTGTTTTTTTAAGTGGGATGTTTTGTTTTTCCTTTGTAGTTATTAGTGCATCAGGTTCTGCAAAAATTGTTGCCATCACATTCTAGTTTCTATGCAACCATGACTTTAGAGGAAAAGTGCTTTCAAGATTTGAGATCGTATTTGCAAGATAACCCTGACTGTGCACGGTAAGTTTTATTGTATGGGCTTGTCTAAGATAATATTTCTTTTCTTTTGTTTTTTACCTTTCTGAATCATTCAGATTCAGCCCATTAAATTCATTTGTTTTATTTTAAAAAAAACCTCTTAATGGTTCTGAAGAGGTCTGCACGAATCAGATCTGTAGGAGACTCTTAACAATATTCAGACTCATTCGATAAATTATCAAATAATAAATCATAACTTTTCTGCTTTGGGCGTGTGTTTTCATCTCTTACCTAAAAACTTTTTTTCTCACTTTTTTCAATCAAAAACCATTTTTCCCCAATCGGTAAGTTTTCACAAATCCTTTTAAGTATTTCTTTTTATATTAATAATTTTCTTGTCTTGTGTGTCAAGAACAATGGTTGCAATAAATATTTTTTGGTGTCTAGTGTTTATCAAAGGTTTTTGAATAAAAAATGTACTCCAATCATGATTCATTAAACTTTTAAAAATTGTTTTTTAACAAAAGTATAATATTTGTTGAAATTGAAATTTCTAAATTTTATTAATATAATGTTCACTTTCACTTTCACATTCGAATATTGAAAACAAACAACATTAATTATTTAGTGTTCTGATTTAGAGACCACATCTTAATATTTAGATGTGTATTCAGATCAAAACACACAAATCTTAATGCAAATCTTAGTATTCAGATGTGTATTCAGATTCAGACCTCTTAATCTTAATGGAAACAAATGAGGCCTTAGTGTTCCTTCTAGCAGAGACAAAAAAAAAACCCGTCTCACAAAAGTATTTTATGTAAAAATATTATGACAAAAAAGGGTTTAGAAAGAAGTATATATCAAACACGGAGCAAAACAGAAGTATGGGCTAACAAGGGTTGAGAAAGAAGTATATATCAAACACGGAACAAAACAGAAGTATGGGCTTAACTATTCATCACCATCAAATCAGTAGAATCTCATCCTTTATCACCAAACTGAAACGTTATGTTACATGTAATCACTCAATGGAAGAATGGCACAATAGAACAGGTTACTATTTATAGGAAAGACGGTCACTAGATATTGCTTCAATTAATATTTTGCCCAGTTCTGCTGTTTTCTGATTTCCTATTAGTTTGTCTTCTTTTCTCATCTTCTTCATTTAAACCAACTGATATTTTCTCCAACCCAGTTCCATCCACCTCCATCTCCACAAATTCTTCTCCATTTTTCTGTTCTTTTTTGAAAAACAAAAAAGAATGTATGATTTTCATAATTGAGAAAACTATTATCACTGATACACCACAACGTCAGCAGTAATATTTTTGTAGTTTTCCAGTGAGACTGAAGGATTTGGGGGTTCTTGTGGTTCTCTGTTTGCATAAGTAGTACAAAGATGTTCTCTAAAATTAATTAAAGTCGATACATATAATTTGCATCAATTCTCCCTTGATTAATTGATTTTGCAATGAATATGTGAAAGAATTTTGGGATCTAAATCACGTTAAGAGCTTCATTTTCTGAATCCAAATGATAATATGCTTGCTGAGCAGCTGACAGCTTCTTCAAGAGTTTGAAGCAAAATTGCTTTGAGTGGGAATCTAAATAGGGCTAAAAGAACTGAGTTGGAGTTGATAAGAGGAGTATGTTTTCAAGATGGATTCTTTCCAAAGTGTCATTTCTTGGCTATTTTGTTTGAGGATGTTTAACTTTTCTATTTTCCGCTGAGATGCTTGTTTAGTCGTTGAAATATTCATCTTTACTAGTAAGAAGGTATATAAGTTAGGAAGAATAGAAAACAAGATGAAAAAAACTAAAAAGTAGAAAAATATATAATCAATAAAAGAGATGTCGTAAAAATTGAAAAATGGAAGTAAAATAGTATGAAAAAAATATAAACTGTGTGACAAAAATGATTGGTCCATGGCATACACTGCTGCTGTTAAAACTGGTGTTGGTCACAAAAGGTGGTATTTCTACCATTTCGGACAGTTACTGGAGTTCACATGATCCCTGCAAAGTTTAAGTGTTCTTTTGGTAAAACTGGACAAGTTTGGGGGTGGGGAGAATATGTATTGGAAGGAAAAAAATCTAAGGGTGTTTTAAGCGAAAGAGTGTACGATACAGAATATTAAATGGAAAAGTTATTACTTCCTTAGGCTTTTGGTGTAAAGAACAAAATACAGAAGAGGAAATCCAATTAGTCAATTTTATAGGTTCTTCCAAGTACTTCTGTAATTTTTAATTGCAATGTTTTTTGGAGGTGTCTCCAGCATAGTTCTAAATGCTACCAGTTCCAAAGAAAAAAAAAGAATATGTAGTATCCCAAAATAAAAAGATGTAATTAGTCAACCTAAAAAAGTACATGTAGACCTATTAATTACAAACCAAGTACAACTAATAGAAATCAAACCAAGGAGGAAGACGAATTGAACTGATACATGGAATTTTTAACTTGAAGAATTCTAGAGAGGTTCAACTTTTCTAAAGCACTCCAAATCTTGATGTTAAGATGGAAGTTTCCAATATCACGAGTTTGTGTCATGCCTACATCAAGTTATAAATTAATATAATTATGATTTATGGCATTACCCCTGTGCAGAAAATGTAGTGTATCTATATAATGTGCATAGACTATGGTTAGAATGTGCATAGACTTGAACTAATCATTTGTTTCTTTCTGCCACAGGTTAAGAGCATCAATGGAAGGTTACCTTGATGCTTTTGATCCAAAGAAGTCAGTCACACCGGCTGGAATTTTCAGTACTCGAGTTGAGGTGAGGGATTTGCAGATTGAGCTAGTCTTAGAGTATTCTATCCTTCGGCGGATGCATTGTAACATTAGGAAGATTTTTTTTTTAATTTATTATTGCCTAATAGCTTGATGTCAACTAATATCTTTATGCTAGGAAAGTTGTCCCTTTGATTGCCTTCCTAACTTCTTAATGTGAACCATATGTATTTTACCCTTGCAGTTTCAGAAGCACTGGAACTTAAATTTGTTGATCCTTGTGGTACAACTGCTAATATGAGCATAAAATTGGTGTAGTTCCTTACAAAGCTTAATCATAACAATAATAAAATAATCCCTTTTATTAACTGTTGTCAAACATACGTTTCACACTTTAGCTCAGTGAAAGCAAGTATGCCAAGTCAGGCATAGTGACCTTATTTCCCAGTTGTCTTTGCCCACATACTATTTCTAATTTCTGAAAACATGTCCTTATCTCACTGGTGATATATGTAGGAACTTGAATTCGAATGTGTACCAGCAACCCTCATGGACCAAGTAACTAATTTTCTAAATGTAAGTCTACTCACTTTCACTATTTTGTTGTATTTCGTGGTTTTGTTGCTCACTTCCCTTTATTTCCAGGAGACTAGGGAGGATCTCAGATGCTCAATGGCCAAAGATGCAGCAGCTATCAAGAATGAGAGCTTGCTTGTTGACAATGATGGAAAGGGCAAAGAGAAGTCTGAAAATCTTACTGAAGGGCAAACAGTAGTTCTGCCGGTGCAAGATATATCACTAGATTTTCAGAGGAAGATTACTGTTTCCAAACATGAAATGCAAAGTTTTTCTTCTGCCGTCTTGTTGGAGAATGAAGGACCATTAAATTCATTACTAGGTAACTGAATAAAATACTGATTTCGTAATGATTTGCATCACAATTTGGTATGAGAAGGTGAATTACACAGAGGAAGCATTATATAAACTGTCCGTGCAAATAATTCGTTAGACCAATAAGTTCATTGCCAGAATAATTGCTTGTGACTTGCATCATGTACGTAATGTGCTAGCCTGGAATTTCCCCCGGATCCCCATCCATTCTCTCGAGGAAAAGCATTTTTATATCTTCACTGGTTTCTGTTTATGTAAAAAAAATTAAAAAATTGATGAGTGTGGTGTTTTGGCCGGCTTTCACGTACCTCGACTAATTCCACGGGATACATCCCACCAACATTAGGCACCAGATAACTCTGTCCAAGGAAGAATCACCTCGTGTTTTTTGTCTCCGCTGGGACTCATGATTCTCAACCTTTTCAATGACCAATAGGCCGCACCTTTATGTAAAATTTATCTGCTCCTATTGATGTCACAGAAAGGCTGTCTTAATGCCATTTTTATCTCTTGTATCTGCTTGTCACTAACAAATAAAGTTCAAACTCTATTGCTAGTCTTTGAATAATTATATAGATGCAAGTTCACCTTAAATTGGATGTGATGCTATCGACTTCAGGAGTGACGTGCCGCAGTAATAGGTTAAGTAACTATATGAACTTGTATGATATAGTAGTCATGTGGTGAAATTTATGAGAAGGGTATTTCCGTCGCTTTCCATAATTTGTATCTCATGTATTTTCAAGATTTTTATTTCATTGATTGTCCTACTTGGTGCTTCTCTGCCAATGCAGACATAGAGAAGGAAGATCAGCTTCTTGAGAGAGTGTTGTACTCGAAAACTGTAGCTTTTGAGAAGTCGAATGCAAGTCAACAGGATATTATCCTCGTAGCATCACTAATTGATCGGATACCTAATCTTGCAGGATTGGCACGTACTTGTGAGGTGTGCAATCACGCTGTTGTTTCTATGCCTTGTGGATTTGGGTGTTAGTGTGTGCATGTTTTTTAGTTTCAGAAGGTTTATTGTTCTTTCTGATTGACTTGTAACAGGTATTTAGAGCATCTGCACTGGCCATTGCAGACAAAAACGTAGTGAAAGACAAGCAATTCCAATTGATCAGGTTTTGATAGTATTACATTCATCTTTTGCTTTGTTTAAATTGCATGTGATTGGGCTTTGCTTTGATTTTTCACATTGCAGATGCAAATAAATCTGAAGCAAGCCAGGTTGCAGGGAAATTTATAAATTTCCTATCTCATTCATGTTATGACATAACATTTTTAAATAGAAAATAAAAATCCTAATTTTGGCTGGATTTAAAATGAACTAGAATTAAGAAATAGGGTTTTTGGGATGAGCAATAAATTAAACAAACAAATCATGGATAAATATAATGAGGATCTGATGACATCCTCAAATAGAATAAAGATGATGTGGTTTGAAAGAATAACTGCATTGCCTGATATAATGAACTAACCCACAAATTCTTTTGAAGTCTCTTAATATTTTGCTTCTTTGTGCAAAATTTACTGGAATGTGCCTGCGCACTTTGACTTATGATTTTAGTGAAAGTTGCTGCATATTTACACCAAAGGTGATTTTAGTGAACTTTAAGGGGGTCAGGATTTCACAACTTGCAAATCCTCGATGTAAAATTTTGTTTTTGTGAATAGGAATTTTAGATCAGCATTACGAATGAATGGGAAAAAAAAAAAAACAAAAAAAAAAAAAGTGAAATAAAAAAGACAAAAAATAAAAAACAAAAACATAAAAGAAAAGTAACCGAAAAAAAAACAAAAAAAAAAAAAGTAAAAAAAAAAAACAACCTAAACCCGTGGAAACATCGGATAGAGAGAGGTTGGTTCTAAGTGGGAGAGGAAGGAAATGCTTGGTGTTAAATAGATTATCTTGATTATGGCCCCCTTTGTAGTTGACTGGAAGTATTTGTTGTATGTGTAGTGTAACTGCAGAGAAATGGGTCCCCATTATTGAAGTCCCAGTTATTAGTATGAAAGTTTTCTTGGAGAGGAAGAAGCACGAAGGTTTCTCCATCTTAGGTCTGGAGCAAACAGCAAACAGCATTTCTCTTGACCAATACGAGTTCCCTAAGAGGACGGTGAGTTTCATACGGTCAACATGGTGTTTCTTCTTTCCTTGAGTGAAAATTATTATATCTACACCAGTTTGATTGTAGATCTTCACTCTTGTTGCAAATGAATGGCCATGTGCCATGTGCATAAATAGGAGGACTTGCGAATTAGTGGATCCTTCTATTTTCTGTTTATTTGAACTGTCTATACCAAATATCAATATTTTCTAATGTTTATAATATGCTTACCATTTGGTTTATATAATTTATGGTTAGGAAAAAAGTGTCCTAATGCCCAAACTTGGAAACGTGTGTATCACTAGGTTGACAATGATACCAATCTTTAGTGAAGGCACAACTCTACTTTTTGAAAATTCTTTATTACTGTTGTTTTATTCATGATTCGTAAATTAAATTGTTATTGATGTTATTCATGATTCGTAAAATAAATTGATATATTGATGTTATTCATGATTTCTTTTGAAATTAGTCTGATTATTGATTGAATATTTGTAGGTCTTAGTCCTTGGCCGAGAAAAAGAGGGTATACCTGTGGACATCATTCACATCTTGGATGCTTGCATAGAAATCCCACAGTTGGGAATAGTTCGATCACTCAACGTTCATGTCAGTGGTGCCATTGCACTTTGGGAATACACTAGGCAGCAAAGATCCAGTAGCTGCTGAATTTCACTACAAACTCCCTGCTTTCCTTTGGAGTGCAAGATAGCTAATTGTTTCTATCATCCTCATATTTACTGTATAATTACAGGTCACATATGTTATATTAGCAAATACACGTACATGTACCCCTCTGTATGTGGTGATATTGTTCTTGAGGGGCTCCAATTTTGTGTTATAGAAGATCTCTGCAAGTGATCTGAAGTTGAGGGAACAATCCATCATCCTTATGTTTCTTATTGAGTATTAGGAGTAGATTTTTCCCTCATTGTGTTGTGTTGTGTTTATTTCTCCAGCAGGTTTTATACAGTTTACTACTAAAAGTTTTGATAATTCAATGAAATTTGCAAGTACTTGCTGCTTCTTGTTTTGAAGTATGGTTAGGGCTGATGATTCGAAATTTCTTCCTTTGTTTCTCTCTGTACACTGTACAGCCACCATAAAACAAGAGCAGGTCTCTTGTTAGGCCTTTAATTTTGTTTCCACTAACTGGAGAGAATTGTCTACTAAGAGATTACTCAATTTACCTGATTTCTCATGTTCATATTTAAGTTTACCTATGGTCTTTGGGGTCAAGTTTGCAAGTGACTTGAGCAGTCTACTTCAGGCAAATGTGACTACCTATACTCCAACTATAGGTACAAGGGCATAGCGACTAGCGAGCAGCCGAGCACAAAAGAGGAATTGAATGTGTCTCCGTGAAGAATGAAGTCGAGTCTTAGAAAGAAGAGTGGTGTGAGAACGTTGTATGAAATAAAAAAGATAGGAAAGCAACTGAGTGCAAGACAAAAAAGGCAAAAGGTTTAGACAAGCCAAACAAAGAAAGATATGAAAGTTGGAAGAAATAATGTCACTTTAATCAGTGGTCTCGGGTTTGGATATCCCCAACAGAGTCATCTTTGATAGAAAGTGCAACCCCCTTACCCCATGTGTGCATGATGCCAGAAAATAAAAATAAAAGTAGAGAAATCCCAAATCACAACCCAATCAAAGCATGAAGAAGGGATGCAAAACCAAATGGACAGGGGAGTGGTTTGGAAATGAAAAAATCATGCATGCAAAACAAGTCTTTTAAAAGTGACTACTTTACCTCTCTTTCAAATGTCTAATACACCATATATTCTAGTAATGGCAACCATTTTAACCTTCATTGCCCTCTCTTTTATGACTACATGGGTGCCCTTACTGGCAAATGCAAAAATCTTCATGGTTCTAATGAAAGATGACCCTTTTGTATCTACAGAATCAAAGTAAAAACACTTGCCTCTTCCTTAACCTGATTTAGTTAGCTATTAAGCATGCACTCTGATTTATTATTGTTATTGTGCTAATCTATTTTGCAGGAATTTTGAAGATGTTGATATCTACAAAGAGAGGATGAGAAGACAACATGACATGCTTCTAGGATCTCTTCTAGAAAAAAGTGTTTATACCAAAGTTTACAGCTATACTCATTTGATCAATGGATTTGCCATTCATTTGACATCTGATGAGGTAGGCATTTGACTTCATCAGTACTGATATCTGCAAAGATTTTAGTATTTTTTTTCTGTTGACTAGCTAAATGCTGAAAGAATCGTTAAGTATTATATTGCTGCAGGCCCTTGATGTTCTGCGGAATGTAGAAGGTGTTAGAGCCATTTATGAAGATGTAAAAATGAAGAAGCTGACAACGCATACACCTGACTTTTTAGGACTTCCTGCTGGTGTCTGGCCTAAGTTAGGTGGCCCTACGACTTCAGGGGCAGGCGTTGTGATTGGTATGATTGATACTGGAATCAATCCGTTCCATCCTAGCTTTTTGGCTCAAGCATCAAATGGTGCTGGCCGTGGTACAATTGTGAAAAGTGGAAAATTCAAAGGGAAGTGTGTGACTGGAGATAGATTCCCCGAAACAGCCTGCAATAGCAAGATAGTTGGAGCACAATATTTTGCAAGAGCTGCAACTGCTGCTGGCGAATTTAATGCCTCTCGTGACTATGCTTCCCCTTTTGATGCTGATGGACATGGAAGGTAAGTGACTTAGTATGAAAAACATACTTGGCAGTATTGTTTAGTAACCACTGAAACTGAATTATGATTGACCTTTTTGACTATTATTATTTTGTTTCACTTAGTATTTTTGTATGATATTACATGTTCATAATCTATGAAAGATGTTTCGACATAGCAGCCATACAGCATCAACTGCAGCAGGAAATCATCAGGTTCCTGTCATTGTCAACCATTTCAACTATGGTTACGCAAGTGGTATGGCTCCAGGAGCAGGGTAATATGAATATTATTTCTCTCTTTTTATCAAGAATTCTACATGCGAAGTTTGATCTTGATTAAGAAAAACCGTGCTGCGTCTTCTAACAGGATTGCTGTGTATAAGGCCATGTATTCTTTCGGAGGTTTTATGTCAGATGTTGTGGCTGCAGTAGATCAGGTTGGAAATTATAGTAGATTACATATTTATGCATCTTTCCCTTTTTTAAAGCTTTTTACTTGTTAAAGTAGCTAATACTCAAAGGTTATCTTGGCAACATTTTTATCATTTAGGCAGTAGAAGATGGAGTGGATATACTTAGCCTTTCTGTAGGGCCAGCAAGTGTTCCTACTGGCCCTTCTGCTTTCCTCAATGTTCTGGAAATGCAGCTTTTATTTGCAACAAGAGCTGGTGTGTTTGTTGTTCAAGCTGCTGGAAATGGTGGTCCTTCTTCAACTTCCATTCTTTCCTTCAGTCCCTGGATAACAAGTGTTGCTGCCTCCACTACAGATCGTAGATATAATAATTCAATTGTTCTAGGCAATGGACAAAGCTTCTCTGGCAGTGGACTTTCGCGTTAAGTCCCTTACCTCTTTCTTGCTGTTAAATTTCAGTTATTTTCTTTAAAGTGGAGGGTCAAAACGCACCAAAAGTATCCAGGTATTTCAATTTTGAAACCTTAACCATCAGGTGTGCGAGTCGAGCTTCCTACCATAACTATCACCAGCTATTTATCAAAATACATCTCAACTATCACTTGTTCCTTTTTTTATACCTAAGTGATGGTGATATTTCAGGTAAAAAAGGGAACAATTGATAGTTGATGTGTGTTTTTAATCATTAACACGTTACTTTATTAACAAATAACAATTGATGTGTGCATCATCTATATTATAGTGACTGCTTCTCTGTTTTTCGTCGCGTGAAAATGTGGCCTTAACATCTTATTTTGCAGCCCCAACCCTTTCAGAAGTGCATTTCCCACTTGCTGCTGCATCTGATGTTGTAAGGCACACTCTCTGACTCTATGACCAGTGAGAGCGGCCCAGGGAGACCAGACCATTCATTCGAACATTAGTGCAGGGGAAGATAGTAATATGCACATATACATTTGATTTTGAATCAGAGGCAGCAAGCATAGCCACTGTTGCTGATACAATACAAAAAGTCGGGGCAGCTGGCTTTGTACTGACAATGGACCCTGATATTAGTTCTGAAAAAATTAAGGGAGCTACAATGACTTTGACAGTACCTGGTCTAATCCTGAACAGCATGGAAGCCTCTACGGTATTAATCTCATATCCGTAACCACCAGGATCACCATGAATGGTTCTCTTTATGGATGAAAAATAGAAATTATGATGTCACAAAACTGGTTTCATCTGAAACCATAAATAGTAAATACTGTACATTTCTTGGTTCAATCTGCAAGAACTCCACGACTTTGAGAAGTTCAACTTAATCTATAGATATTCAAAGCAATAGTTTTCAAGGGCCTAGAATATATCTTGATAAGGCTGTCAATTGTCTACTAATCCTGATATTCCTTGTTGTCTGGTGCAGGCTTTGCGCGAATACTATAACTCGAACACATTAAGAAGTAGAAGTGGAAGGGCTATTAGTTTCAGAGCTACAGCAAAAATTTTAGACGGGAGACAAGCTAGTTATAACAGTCAGGATCCGTTTGTGGCATCGTATTCATCTAGAGGTCCTGATGTGAACAATGCACTCTTAGACACTGCTGATGTCCTTAAACCAAACATCATGGCTCCAGGATCCTCGATATGGGCATCTTGGAGCCCTAATAGTGAAGGAGATCAACACATCAAAGGTATGATTACACAAATTCAGCTTATTTTACACACTTGAACAAGGCTACTCATGAATTATCCAACATCAACCTTATATTTTGGTATCTGAAGGTATGGAGGTTAAGGATTAGGGTAGAAACGTAGGTAGTTGAGTTTTGTCTCGTTTTTTCGGCGGGATTATGTTTGGTGGGAGTCTGGAAGCATCGTGTATGTCGTACTATTAACCTTATGCATGTAGTTTCTTGCTTTTGATAGTTGTTACCATCTTCTGTCTTTTATGTTTCAATTACCACATTATTTCGTTATTGTTACTGTTCTTTTTCTGGATGCCATGTACTGCTTTCCGTATTAATTGACCTGTTTTATCCACTGCTATATCTCCTTTTTCATTACTACTTTGATTTGTTGCACTTGAGCCGAGGGTCTTTCGGGAACAATCCTTCTACCTCCACGAGGTAGGGTAAGATTTGCACACTCTACCCTCCCCACTCCCCAGACCCCACTAGTTGGATTACATTGGGTATGTTGTTGTTTGTTGTTATTATTTCTTATTACAAGAATTGTAATTTGAAAAGACATCCTGTTTCCAGGACAGAATTTTGCACTTTTATCTGGAACAAGCATGGCTACTCCACACATTGCTGGAATTGCTGCTCTAATAAAACAGAAGCACCCTGGGTGGAGTCCTGCAGCCATTACGTCTGCGATGATGACAACTGCAGATGTAACGAATGGCTACTCTAGTACCCCTATTTTAGCTCAACAAACAAACCAGCTAACTCCTGCTACTCCTTTTGATTTTGGATCTGGGCTTGTCAATCCATCTCGAGCCATTGACCCTGGACTTATTTTTAAGGCAAGTTTTAAACACTATGTGCTGTTTTTATGTTCAGTTCCAGGAGTCGATGAAATGTCTGTAAGACGAGCAGTTGGAGTTGGATGCCCGAGTAAGAAAAAAGCATGGTGCTCGGATTTAAACACGCCAAGTGTGACAATTTCAAACTTGGTAGGCTCAAGAAATGTGATCAGGAGGGTGACTAATGTTGCTGGTGTAGATGAAACGTACCAAGTGCTCGTGCAAGAGCCTCTGGGCGTGAGTGTTACTGTAAGGCCACGAGTATTTAACATCATTGCAAAGGCTTCAAAACATATTACCTTTGTCCTAAATGCAACTCAAACAACCAACACTTACTCATTTGGTGAAATCGTGTTCCAAGGTAACCAAAACCATACTGTTCGAGTGCCTTTGGCTGTGTTTGTAAGCAGCACTTTACATTCATGATGCTCTTGTATATATCTTCATAAAATAAAGTTTTGCCTTCTAGCATACACTGTAATCAGACTGTAATGCAGTTTACTAAAATAAGAGAAAATCATTCAGGTAACCTTCTTCTAAGCTCCAATAAATCGGTGAAAGAAAAAGAAGTGATCAAAGGAGACATGAAAGTAAGATTTGATAGCAATTATCAATCTTCAGTTTGTTTAATCGATTAACCTTCGAATGCCTTGATTCTTAGACTCAGATGTGATCCTTTGTTCATCGATGACTCTTCCGTAGTGTAGCAAAAACTTTGGAGAATAGGCCAGGCTTTCTTTGAACCTGAGAGAAAAAAAGTTGTTTTCTTATAAAACAATGATGTCTGGGAAAGCCAGAGTTGTATGTTACTTCTCAACGTTTCAATTTGTTTGTCTGACTTTCCTTTTTATTCCGTTCTCTTTCCCTTTTTGATAGCTCTTTAACTTTAACTTTCCACGTAGCATGTTTAAGACCATAAGATTAAAAAATATTTTATTTAGTACATTCTACGTATCTTTAGTTTAAACATCGTGCCAAGTCATCAAAACTAGACAAACAGATTGAAACGGAGGGAGTATAACTAACTTTACAGTAAGTGAATTACCTGAAAACTTTTCACCATGGCTTTTATTTTATTTGTTTTAGAAGCCATATTCTTCTTTTTCTTGGATTTCTTATTCTGAGTCATGAATGATCTAAGGAACCTTGGCATAACAAATTTCCAGTTCCCCATACAAGCTGGTACACTAACATATTTTGGCTTGTTTTTCACTGCAACAATCTGAAAAAAATAATAATAATTCTGAGGACAGTAAGAATACTTTTATCATGGACAACACGTTAAAATTCTTTATGTTGTCGGTGTATATTAGTTAAATCCTATAGCGAATGCATATATATTAGTAAGATAAGAAACTTAGAACCTGAGAATTCTGTCTTTGGACTTGCTGTGGAACTAATGGTGTTGATGGCTTTGATTGATGATGATTCGAAGCTCGAAGATTTCTCGAGTAATCAAGAAGTTGAGCTTTTCTGTTGTATCCTCTACCATTTGCAACATGTTTAACATGAAGATGTTGATGTTGGAAGTGATGAAATTTGTTGTTTGTTGAATTGCTTCTCTTTCTTGTTGGCCCCTCTACAAGAACAGCTACATATACAGTCCTTTCTCTCATATATGTTACCTAAAACAATCCAAAAAGAAAGTATTAAGCATCATTTTTTCAACAAAAAACTAAGGATGATCATAGCACTAACCATTCTTGTTGGCATTTTTTCGTTTTTATTGATATCGTTTGTCAGAATCAAGGGGTCTTTTTCCTTCACGAGTAATTGTTTCTCCGATTTTCACAGCTGCTCTCTCCACATCTCCGGATATCGAGGGGAGTGAAAGAAGTATAGGTGAAAAAATTTGGTGTAAAAGGTAGAAAAATGAAAAAGGAAAAAATGTTGGTTGATAGTTTATATAGAAAGTGAAATGCAGGCCTAAAGAAAAAAAGATAATTAAGTCTTAATTCATTGTTAATATCGTAACCGAATAATATTAAAATAATTAAGGAAAGGTCCTTCCAAATATGAAATCTAAATTATGATTAAGATACATAATTATAAAAAGCAAACAATGAATTCTATTTTGAAAAGGATGTACTACTATTTTGTTATTGCTTTATGTTTACTTTTTCTTTGTTCATTTGTCTTTATCATTTGGTTGATGATAAAGTAGAAAATGGTTACTTAATAGGGACATTTAAATCTATATAATACGCGATTCAAATATAATTTGAGTTTCAATACAAACTTCGATATAGCATATAGCAACAAAATAAAAAAAATTAATTAAAATTTTATCGAATGATAATTAACAGCTAATTGTAGGTTGAATGAACGTGGACAGATAACTTGAGAAGGTGGATAATTAATCAAATTTCTCATAAAAAATTAAATATTTACAAACTATTTCACAAGTTCCTCCGTATTATCATACCTTCAAGATATACGTTACTAATACCTCTTGAATTACAAATAAAATTTAGGAGTGAAAGAGTAAATAGATAACAAAGTTATACTCACTAATATCTTTTATCAATAAAATCTCTATTTAATCATATTTTATTTGTGACGGCAATCAATTTCCTAACTTTAAAATTTGTTAGTAATTTATTGCAAACAGACCTCATTTGCAGCAAAACACAAATAGGGAAACTTTAATCTATTAGACCCCACTATACCAGCCTATGGTTGGTGAGCAATCTTCTATAGAGTGCTAAGAATAGGGTGTTTGCATTTCGACAGACTAATTGGGATCGATTGTCATGTATTGATATAATATTTAAATCGATTTGATGTTTTGATATATTAACTTGAAATGGATACCACCGGTACTATCATTTCCTTTATAGAGAATTTATATCTGTTGAACATCCTTTTATATATTACCAACTTCCTCAAATGTTAACTTAGCCATCAAAATCTTTATCAGCATCCAAACTTGTGATTTATAATTGATGAAGAAATAACAAGAGCATATTCAATGAAATTCTATAAAATGGGATTTGAAAAAGATATAATGCAAGCAGTCTTTATCACTATTTCAATGAGGTAGGGGAATTTTTTCGAAAGACCAACAACTCAAGCAAATCAAAGTAATGAAATGGAAAAAAGGTTGCACGAAGAATCATGTGCTATGCTCCATGGATTTTTGTGATTCGAAATTTCTGAAAGAAAATGGTTGAAATTTTGTATTGATGTCCGTTAAGACCTTAGCTATGGATCCAGTTCATCCCGCAAGGAAAACAAAGGCATTTTCAAGGTCAAACGAGCCCAAAGCAAGTAAACGCAGATTTTGTTGATTTTTGTGTGCTATAGTTCATGAATTTTTTATGATCAAGAATTTTCAAAAAAAAATGTCTGAAATTTTTCATGGACGTTCGTTAAAACCTTAGCAAGGGACCGAGTTCATCCCGCGGAGAAAACGGGGGTATTTTCAAGTTCAAACGAGCCCCAAAGTGCAGATTTTGTTAATTTTCGTGTGCTATAGATTTTTTGTGATTCGAAATTTTTGAAACAAAATGGCCAAAAATTTTCATGGACAGCCGTTAAGACCTTAGCAACAGACTCAATTCATCCCGCGGGGAAAATGAGGCATTTTCAAGTTCAAACGAGCTCCAAAGCAGGTAGTCGCAGATTTTGCCGAAATTATCATGTGCTATAGTCCATGAATTTTTTGTAATCCAGAATTCCCAATAAAATGGTCAAAATTTTCTTTACACGTCCGTTCAGACCTTAGCAATGGTTCTAGTTTGTCCATGGAAAATGAGGGCATTTTCAAGTTCAAATGAGCCATAAAGCACGTAAATGCATATTTTATTGATTTTCGTGATCTATAAACTATGGATTTTTTGTGATCCTAAATTTTCAAAATAAAATGGCCAAAAATTTTCATGGACATCCGCTAAGACATTAGCAATAGACCCAGTTTGTCCTGTGGGTAGACAAAACATTTTCAAATTTAAACGAACCCCAAAACAGAAAAACGCATATTTTGCCGATTTTTGTGTGCAGTCCATGGATTTTTGTCATTCGAAATTCCTGAAGCAAAATGACTTAAATTTTTAATAGACGTCTGTTAGACATTAGCAATGGACCAGTTCGTCTCGCGGGGTTAAATAGGAGTATTTTTAAATTCAAACAAGCTCTAAAGTAGGTAAATACAAATTTTTTCGATTTTCATGTGCTATGATTTATAAATTTTTTGAGCTTCGAAATATCTAAAACATAATGGCCGGAAATTTTCATATACGTCCATTAAGATCTTAGCAATGGACCCAGTTCATCTCGTGGGAAAATGGAGGTATTTTCTAGTTCAAACGAGCTTCAAAGTAGATCTAGTTGTCTTAAAGGGAAAATCGGGGCATTTTCAAGTTCAAACAAGCCCAAAGCAGGTAAACACAGATTTTACCAATTTTTGTGTGATATAGTATATGAATTTTTTGTGATTCGTATTTTTGAAACAAAATGGTCAAAATTTTCATTGATGCCCGTTAAGACCTTCGAAATTGGCATAGTTGATCCCGCGAGGAAAACGAGGGCATTTTCAAGTTTAAATGAGCTCCAAAACAAGTAAAATGGGGATTTTTCCAATTTTTGTCAACTATAATCTATGATTTTTTTTGTAATCCGGAAATTCTAAAATAAAATGGCCAAATTTTTTTATGGACGTTTGTTAAGACCTTAGCAATGGATTAAATTCATCCCAAACGAGTTCCAAAGTAGGTAAACACAAATTTTATCGATTTTTGTGTGCTATATTTCATAGATTTTTGTGATCCATAAGTTCCAAAACAAAATGATGAAAATTTTTCATAGACATCTGTTAAGACCTTAGCAATGGACCTAGTTCGTTCTGCGGAAAAAATTGGGGCATTTTCAAGTTCAAACGAGTTTCAAAGCAGGTAAATGCTGATTTTATCGATTTTCGTGTGCAATTATCTATGAATTTTTTATGATATGAAATTCCCGAAATAAAATGATCAATTTTTGTATGGACGTCAGTTAAGACCTTAGCAATGGATCACGTTCGTCCTGAGGGAAAATGGAGGCATTTTCAAACTCAAACAAGCCTCAAAGCAGGTAAACATAGATTTTGTTGATTTTCATGTGCTTTAGTCTATGAATTTTTTATGATCCGAAATTTCAAAACAAAATGACCAAAATTTTAGTGGACGCCCGCTAAGACCTTAGCATGGACTCAATTCGTCCCAAAAATAATTAAAGATATTTTCAAGTTCAAACAAGCTCTAAAGTAGATAAACTCAGATTTCACAAATTTTCGTATTCTATAATTCATAGTAAACCGTTGATGATATTGATCAATGATTACATGATTAGGCTAATAGTTCACCAACATGGTGCTAGTTACTATAACCAGCCAAATTCATATGAATAAGTTGGTAATAGGACAACTCTTAACTATCTATTAACCTTCTATGCTATTCTTTGACTGTCATACCCTCTTTATCTAAAGTCATGTCCTCAATAAACTAAAGATGCACCATATCGTGTCTAATCACTTCCCCCAATACTTCTCCAGCCTACTTTGTCTCTCCTCGACCCCACTATATCCAACATCTCACACCTCCTCATTGGGGTATCCGTACATCTCCTTTTCACATTCACAAACCATCTCAGTCTTCCTTCCTTCAACTTGTCCACCACAAAGGTCACTCTCACCTTTGTTCCAGATATCCTTATTTCTCATTCCATCAGTCCTAGTATGTCAACACGTTCATCTCACCATCCTGATTTCTGCCACTTGCATCTTTTGAACCCGAGTTATTGATTGACCAACACTACATCCATACAACAAAGTCGGTTTTAATCACTTCCCCCAATACTTCTCCAGCCTACCTCTGCCTCTCCCCGACCCCACTATATCCAACATCTCACACTTCCTCATTAGGGCATCTGCAAATCTCCTCTTCACATTCACAAACCATCTCAGTCTTCCTTCCTTCAACTTGTCCACCACAGAGTCACTCTTACCTTTGTTCTGAATATCCTCATTCCTAATCCCATCACTTCTAGTATGCCAACACGTTCATCTCACCATCCTCATTTCTGCCACTTGCATCTTTTGAACCCAAGAGTTATTGATTGGCCAACAGTCCATCAATACAACAAAGCCAGTTTTAATTGATGAAGATGATTCTAAAGCAATTGCTAGTGCTTGGGAGAGTCCACTGCAGACTTACGCTTACCTTTTGCAAATATGAACCTATCTTGTTCCAAACGACCAAACCTGAGTAATGCCTCAAACAATAAGAAGAATAGAGTTACAGTATCTTTGAAGCATGACTAAGCAATCTGACAAAATAATATCATAGATCAGCTAAGAGATTGTTTACTACAGAAAAAAAACAGAACCGATTTTACTGTCAAACAACAAAATAAGAAAGGAAAGAAGATACAATTAGAACTAAACAAAATGGTGAATACAGAATTAAGGCTCTCTTTTGACTAGCATTGTGTCATCACCTAATCGCAATCTTCCAAATATATGAAAATCAAAGCTTAAGTGAGAAAATGTGTTCAAGAGTCCTTTGAACTGCTTGAGTTCTCATCTTGCCAAGACGCTTTCCATTGCTTGTCATAAAAAGTAGACTCGTCCACCAACTTTTTGAGTGTTTCTATATCCTCATTCTTCCGTATCAGAAGCACACCGGCCACAGCTACAAACAACAGTGTTTTGCAAAAGAAGTTCCCCATTTGGTCAACAAGGCCTACCCCAGTCAAGCTATCCACAAAATAGGCCATAAAGAAACCAACCATTGCAGCACGACCTGCATAAAATTTACACACGCTCTATTAGTTCGGTCCAGTAAAGATGTATCTAGAGGTATGTATTTAAGAACTGGAAAAAACTTCTGGAAATAGGGTATGAGCAAACCATTGAGAAGTTCAGCTTCAGGGAGATGGAATCTCTTCATCCATGCCCACCAAGGAATAATGGAAGTGTCGAAAAGCACAGGTTCTTCATTACTTGATGACTCTGGGTTATCTTCCAACCATTTCCTTCTCCTAACCTCTGCAAATGAATAGCCATTCGATTGTTATTAAATCAAGCAATATCATATGAATAATGCCCCAAAAAGGATGCCTAGAGTAGGTCATACGGCTGATGTTTTCCACTCAAGCTAACACGATGTATGATTAGGAGACACCTCTATTGTCACTTGAAACGAGGAAGAAGGAATGAAAAGCTAAAAGCTTTACGGTGTATTGCAGCTTTTGAGTCGAATGTCAACTGCTGCCTGACCATAAGACCATAACACCTCAATTCAAATTGAAATGCAAGGAAAAACAGCAATATGTAACCATAGTTTGCTGGCTTAATTCATACACACGTCTCTAATTTAACAGCACGAGATTCAAAAGTCTTTATTTATTTAGTAAACTCTGTAGCCATTCAAATTAAGATACTTAAATTGGGACGGAGGGAATAGAGAGCTTTATCTCTAGGTTCCTCCGAGTTTTTTTCAGTGTTCATCAGCTCCCCCTGCTTATGGACTTAGACAAAACTACAGCAACCCCTTCTTAACAATGCATTTTTCTTCTTTGTATAGCCAAACTGAAGTACAATTTGTTAATCATAAAGCACATAATTGAGGTAAAAGAGAAGCATATCAAAAGAACACAAATCAAAATTAGTGGAAAAAAGGTTTAATCAATTACCAGCATCAATAACAGAATCCCAATGGGTCTCTCCATCTTTCTGAAATTGCTTCAAATCCCAAGTCCCACCAACCCATCTCGTATCTTGAAACATACTCACAGTCTCCGGCGCCGGAGTTCCGGTGGAAGCCACCGGCGGTGACCCATTAGAGCCTACAGAAGCCTCATTTGACTCCTCAACTTCCACAGCACCATCCTGAGCTTTTTCTTCGGGTACTTTTTTTTTTTGTTGTTTTTTTTTTTTTTGTTTTTTTTTTTGTTTTTTTTTTGTTTCTGCTGCTACGTAACATAAGAAAAGAGGAAACAACCCACTTCACCCTTATCATTGGCCTCGGAGAAACCAAGAAAGAGAGATGGGGTTTCTTGAAACTTATAGAAGGATAAGGTTTGGGGGTTAAGTGATGTTTTGAAGGGGATAAGAGTAGGGAAGTGAAGTGGGGGAGATGAGAATAAGGCCATTGACATTCTTGTGGCTGATTGAAGAAAGCTTAAGCAATGAAAAAGAAGAGCTTTCAGGTCATGGCAAAGTGATCTTTCAACAATCCTTAGCCGCAGAAATAAGCAAATGATTTCTTGGCTGTTACTTACATATAAAAAAGTCTTAAATTAAACATTCCAAAATGACGTAGTAATATATAAACATGTTCATTAACTTTGCCTCGAATTTTATACATACTATTCTCTCTATCTGCTTTTAATTGTCATAATTTCTATTTATAGAGTCAGTTTAAAAAAACTTTAACTAACATTTTGAGTCATTATATTGATATAAAAAAAATTACAATTTGTAGTACTTTTCATATAGTTTTTTATCATCTAAATTTTTGATTAAATATCGAATTCATATAATCTAATTTAACTTTGAAAATTGATCAAATTAACTTTCGAAAAATGCAATATGACAAATAAAAATAGACAGATAAAATAGTAGATATATGAATTTTGTTTGAATTTGTGTACTACGTTATATCACATAATTGTTCATTTCTACATAAATGCACCTCCAAAGTTGATTAACATAACGGATAGTTAATGCTAAATTAAACAACATATCTGTGTACAATGTCTTTTAGATTAGTTATTCATTGTTAATATTATCGCTCCATTATGCTTAACATGGTTGTTTTAGTGTTATTTTTTTTTAGGATATATCGAAAACAATCTCTCAACTTTTATAAAATAAAAAGTAAGGTTATGTCAACACTCCCATTTTTCAACATTCTTCGTAGAATTACTCAAAATATATTGATGTTATTGTAGATTACTTATTTAATTTGTAGTTTTATACTTTTCTTAACCTATTTGGGACTTACATTTGCCTTGAAGACTAACTTTGTGTTGCTAAATAAAATTTAAGTTTAAATTTTGTCACTTAACATGTATAATTTTATTATACTAATCAAGTTAAAGTTAACGTACAGCGTCTAACTCTTAACATCATGTCTGATGAAAAAATTTTAAAACCTTAAAATAATCTACTATGGTTGATTGAATTATAAAAATATTACTAAGATCATTTACACTATTAATATATGACTTGAACTCAATCATGAGTGTCTTTTATTAACCTATCTTGTTATGCTAATCAACAACCTACTAATGTCAATCTTAAGTAGATTTGTCAATATGGATTAGGTCTGTTGGGCCGATCTGGCTTAGCCCGAAATTTAATAGGGTTGGGCTACGATTTTTGAAGCCCATTTGAGAAAAAGGTTTTTTAGTCCGACTTTAATAAGCCTATTGATTTGTCGGGCTTGAGAAAATATCTGAAGGGCCTGCCCGTGGGCCAATAAAAATTAATTAATAATATATATAATATTAACTTTTAATTAAAGAGAGTATAAACTCAAAACATGTTAAGCTAATATTTCGTTTAAGATTTACATACTTTTACTTGAAAAAAAAACTTAATAAATATTATAAAAGATAATTTTTTTATTTGTGGTTTAATTAAAAATGGGTAAATTACATCATGTAAATTGTTTTGTCGAATTGTGATACTATTTTTAAATTATAATTTATAATTTAATTTAATAATTCTAAATATAATTATATTTTTTAAAAAAATGGCCTGACCCTACAATCCTGTATGCCACGTCTTGTGGATTGGGTCGGCCATTTTCTGGCGCACACAAAAATAGGCTAGTTCGGCCTAACATGTGAAATATCAAAGTCTGTATGAATTAACCCGAATGAGGTGGGCTAGCCGATATTGACAACTCTAATCTTAAGCAATGCCAATGTATATTATTTACTCTCATTAGATCTCTGATTATTATGTTATATTATAATCATATATAAACCTGTCAGCAATCTAATTAACCTAGCTAGATTAGGCTTAAGGATGAATTAGATTTATTTTTTCAATTTGACCACACAATGCTATTTGTTTCAACAAAAGTTGGGCCCAAAAAAAAAAAAAAAAGAGGTAAGGTTTGAGATATGGTAGGCCAGTGTTGGTTTAGCCCAACATTACCCCATTGGCCCAACTAGATTACATGGCACCCTAGTTCAATTGGAAAAAAATACATAAATTAATATATTTTAAAAAATAATTATTAATTTTGCACATTTTTTTTTTTACGCATTTTATAACAATATTTGTAATAAATTTGTAATACGTATTAAAAGTGAATTATGTATCAATATATTTCAATTATAATTGTTTTTGAAATTATGTTGTTATGGTAAAAATGTACATTGTATTATAAGTGTATTAAAATGTGTGATAAAAATTATTATCCTCATTCAACTTGTATTATAGGAATATAAATTATTTTTTGTAATATGTATTAAACTTGTATTATAAATGAATTAAAAGTGGTCAAATAAAAAAAAATTATTACTATAAATGACAAATATTTTTTTATTATAATATATTTATATAAGTTTCCTATTAATTGTGCTATTGTCAATGCCATTTTGATTCATAGGGCTTTTCATCTCTCAATAAGACAAATAAATAGTTCAGTAAATTGTGTTTGGTTTTAAAAAAGGTCATATTACGATCAAATTAATTAAAATTTGGTATGATCTAATATCTTTTTTTCTTTTTGTTATCGGTTTCAATTTACAACATAATAAAAATGTGTATAAATGACTCTTTGCGGTGAATATTTATATTATAAGTGTATAACTGGCTCTTTGTGTGATTCGAGGTGTTCAAGTAAAATTAAAAGTCAAATTAAATTAAAATCATATTAAATCTATGAAAGAAATTAACTTATAATTTGATTTAGAGGGTGTTTGGATGGACTTAAAAGTTAATCAAACTTACTTTTAAGTCAGTTTTTTACTTCTGAAAGTATTTGACAAATATTAAAGACATAATACATAAATGTGTCATTTAACTTGGCTTCAAATTACCCTTCAACTTTGGATGTGCATAAATAGACACTTAAATTTGTATAAAGTTGAAAAAATAAACACACATGTCCTACATGTTATTTTTTGTCCTACGTGGTGCACTACGTGTATTGTGTCATGTAGGACTCATGTGTTTATTTATTTAAAAGTTATTTAGTTAAAATGTCTATTTGTGCATTATGGAAGTTGGAGGTCAAAGTTAAAATTTGAAATCAAGTTTAGGGTCCAATATATGTATTATGTCAATATTAAAATAACTTAAAATAAATAAATTAAAAGCTTAAAATAAGTTAAGAAGTATTTGATAAGGTTAAAAATAACTTAAAATAAATTTAAAACGACTTAAAATAGAATCAAACCAAAAGTAAACCTCCTTTACTTTTTATTTTTTGACTTGAAGTAATTTAAATTTGACTTTTAATTTTTCTTTGGTTTATCAACTATAATTTACAACCCAATAAAAGGGTATATAAATGCCTCTCGTGGATATAAGGGTTTTATGTGAAATATCAATGTATACGACTAGAGGTGTTTAAGTAAACTCAAAAAAGTCAAATAAAATTAAAATTCTATCGAGCCTATGGAAGAAATTACTTTGATTTGAAAGCAGAAAACGGCGAATTGACCATTGTTAATGTGTTATCATTTTGTTTTTAAAAAAACAAAAGATATTTTAAGTCAAACAATTGTCCGTATATAAAGGCGGAAAATATAAATAATATTATATTTAACCCCTCAAAAACATCTAAATATGATTTATAATTTTCTAGACTGTATAAACCAAATTAGTTTGTGATTTATACAACATATACCTTGGGATGAGGACATTAAACTTTGGGAAAAAATTGTATATAATACAAACTAATCACAATTAATGGAATAGCGTAGGGTTTGATTTAATTGGTGCTCCAATAGCAACGTTGGCAAAATTTGCCAGCGTTCTCGCCCAGACGTGTCGCGCTCGCACTCTCCCATTCTCGCCTCTCTCGGCTTTATACACATAAGTGTATAATTTCTGTTTTCTGTTTTTGTATAAAGCGGAGAAATTGTATATACACATGCACAAATGTATATCTTCGTGTTTAACACTTAATTAATATAATTTAACAACTGTTACTCCAATATTGCAGAGAAAAAAACCAAAGAATTATACATGTGAATTATACAATTGCAGTGAAATACAATTTTTTTCTATCTTTATACACAGAAGTGGTATATATTGTGGTTTCTGTTTTTGTATAAAGCGAGAAAACATCTATCTTCTTGCTATACACTTTATAATATGCAATATACAGACAATTTTAATTCGATTCAACTGTATCAAGCTAATTATACAATTGCCCAGCGAAATAGCAGGAATTATACAAATTTAGGCCGCGAATTAACTTGTATTGTATAGCGAATTAATACAGTTTTTTATGTTTGCTATGGAGCGCAATTATCAAAGTTGTTGCTTAGCATACAAATATGAATTTTTTATTGCTATATGTGAAGTTGCCCTTAAACTTTTGATTTTGTTTTCTTATATATAAAATTTTAAGTTTAGTTTTTTACTTCCACAATATTTTTTAATTTTAAATTTATAAAATAAAATAAACAGAGGTTAAAGTTCAAGACATCTATTGGGTCATAATTGTAAAAGTAAAAATTTAAGAATCCCATAGTGTAATTCAATGAATACATTCTGTCCCGACAAAATTTAGTATTTATAAAAATCCCTTAAATTTGTTGTTCTGTGATACTTTAGACTCTTATGATTACATGGTAAATGATACATGGTAAGTTTAAACTGTTGAGAAAAAATGGGGAAAAATTGTACAATTAATGTTGTTACGAACAACTTAATTTAAGGTTGTAACAGATCATTAAATCACCATAAAATCAGCACGTAATGTGGATCATTAAATTCAATGTTGGACACAAAATCATTGTCCATCTCCCCTTGGCATTACTCAGTTGGTCTTTACTTCATCCTCAAATACATTGACAAACTGACAAACGTACATGTATCAGTGATTAAATAAAACATTATAACATTTGATACATGTCTTACATGTATGTAAGAACATCGACTAAACAAACATACACACTGATTCTATATGATCATCAGTACAGCGATTGAAACATTATTAAACGTAGTAATGATACATTATAACAATTTTCAAACCATTAGCAGTACATCAACTAAACAACTACTACCTTACTGTACATGAATATCAGTTTTTCATGGAAATTCATACTACATGCAACATGTGATAACATATCTACTACAATGATCAGTGGCATGACTAAACACTGTAACACAAACAATTCTATATGTATCATCAAGCACAATTATATGACGCATTCCTAAACTTATTGAATGAGTACATTATAATCTTTTCAAAACTTCATGATCATATAAATATTATGATACACAACAAATTCATGTATCAATTCACCATCTAAAACACTTACACACTTATTCAAATTGTATCATCAAGCACACGTGATTCCTAAAATTTTTTTACTAATTTAAACACATTTTTAAGTACCAAATACTACCCGAGACAATGGAGCCTTAACAACAAGTTTGCGCTCTTTGTTCTTGTTTTGTGTAGTGTTGACAACCGTTGATTTTGATGTTTCGTTCAAGTCTTTGTTTGAATCCTTCTCAAGCTTTCATAGGATCATGCAAAGACTTTTTTCTATTTTCTTCCAATTTCATCGGCAGAATCATATAGCCTGTCTATTAAATTAACGGATCCATTATTATGATGTAATAGAACAATTAACAAAAACAAAAAAGAGAAGAATATACAATTATGATGGATTAATAATAAAAAGATGCTGGGTTCAAACGATTACAGATTGGAATGAATAGACGATGATGGATGCAAGAATAAAAAGAAGAACAGAATGTAAATATGCTGGTTAAGAAGAATGAAGATGATTTATGGACAAAAAAGAACTGAAACTTGATGGAGTAAAAGAAAAAAATGGTAGAAGTTCATGGAAGTTGTTCCTGCTTGTGAAAATTTTACTTTTTTGAATTTCAAATTTTTGTGATTTTGAAATTCAAAATTCAATATTGGTCTTTTATTGAAAAATTAAATAAATTTAATAATTCAAATCAAAAGCTGAATAAAATGTTTAGTGTTTAAATGGATAAATTTAAATTCAAAAACTATTTAAGAGGTTGAGTGTTTTTAATGGATAAAAAATAGGCATAAATTGGTAAATGTGTATTATAGGAGAGAGAATGTAATGATCTAAAAACTTACCCTCAAATAAAAAAAAAGGGAATTATGTTATATTTAAAAAAAGTAGGGAAAATTAGAGAATATAAAAATTATAGTTGTGTATTTAAGTTATTTTTCCTTGTAATAATTGGATCGGCCCATCATATACATGATCATGGGCTTTAAAAACGGGTCGGGTTAACCCAAGTCTCATCAATTCAATCCCCACTCCCTAATCCAATCCTTCACTCTTCACTCTCTTTGAGTTTCAAACACAATGGAAGCTGTCACTATTGCTTCCCATTTCTCGCCGGCTACCGGAATACGGCTATCATCTACGGCGAGTTGCCGTGCCTCAGCTCCCAAACGGACTCTCAGATTTTCTCCTTCTACGAAATCTTCTCTATCGACGACCTTCATCTCCCCATTCGTCGGCAGCAGTCTATTCTCGGACTTATCGGGTCAGAGAATTCGACCCGATTCTCTTTACCCTTCTTCCTCAACTGGCTTTATCCCCAAACGTGCCGTTGTCACTATGGTAATGACTTATTTTGACTTCTAATTTTGTTCTGCTGTTACTACTTCAAACTCAAATTAGTGGTTGAGGCATAGGTAAGTATGTGTTTTAGATAGTTAAAGATGATAACTTTAGCATATATGTTGCTTATGGGAAAGCTCTGCTGTGATGATAGGTTTATGGGTATCACACATTAGTTGATGCTACATAGTAAGGAGGGTTTGAATAATGGTATGCCTATCATAATGCAGGAATTACACCATGTAATTATGTGTTAGTAGAGAAATAAAAGAGAAGACAGAATTAGGACTTAGGATATTCGGGTGAAATTGAGGATTTTGTAGGTGGTCCAAGCTATTCAAGTCTTACTGAGTAGAATTACTTGGTACTAGTGTAGTTGTTCTGGTGGGAGGTAGCATGTACCCGAGGTGAGCACTAGCTGACTGGACACTGACTGGGAACCAATATTATAGGAAAATTAGAACAATATAGAAACTCATAATTCATCTGCCTCTGTTGTTGGATATGATAGTCTCTGCAAGAGAATGTTGGCCGGCACTTAGCAAACCAAAAGTATATTGCTTGGTTGGTTTTGTAGAAACTGTTGAATCGAAACTATAATGATTCATGGGATTTAACCTGAGAAGGCTAAAGTGGATTGTGTCAAAAGAGTCCAACCATTTTAAGACATCGAAGAAGTAAACTAAACATTGTAAGAAAATGGGAACTGAGCTAGTTTCACAATACATATACAAGTATTTTTGCATATGTCAAAGTATCCAAAACATGAACTAGTCAACTAGGAAACTGAAATCGTCATACAGGATGACTAGAGCTACGGCTTTGTTTTTTCCTTTTTTTTTTTTTGGAAATAAATAGGATGGTATTGTTTGAATAATTGAATTTAGATGCTAAGCCGCCAAATGAATCTGTAAACACCCAAGAATATGTCAGAGTTTTATGGGTTTTGAAGAGGGAGTTTAGTTGCTTAAATTAAATCAATAGTTCATATATAAAAGGAGAAGTTAATGGTCAGTTCTTTCTTTTGAGAGATTTGGAATCTGGATATCATGGATGAGTGGTTAAGCTCCAAAACTATATTATGCTACCTTCTATATGGATTCAATCATGTGGTTCTTTTTTGATGAAGAAGGGATAATCAGAAGTCATTCTAAATCAGGTTTAGAAGATGATAGTAGGTGATGGGAGTTCCCATCATCTGAGACATAAACATTTAGAAAACATCCAATTGTTGTGTGACAACTCTTCCAACTGGTAACTGTTATTGCGAAACTTAACTCCAAACTTTGCTGTTATGTTCAGCAGCTTTATATAACTTTAGGCAGTTCAAAGATTAAAATGGTCAAGGAACATGGACCAAATGGTCATGCTGGGAAGTATCAATCTTGCTCTTCTGTCCTTAATTGCATATTTTGGAGTGCTAGCAATGAGAGAAATAATAGGTGCTTTAGTGATAGGGAGGGACACCATTTCAATTGTAAAGGCCAGATGTTTAAAGTCTATATGTGGACTAAGAAATAATAGTCCACATATATATCAATCTTGCTCTTCTGTCCTTAATTGCATATTTTGGAATGCTAGGAATGAGAGAAATAATAGGTGCTTTAGTGATAGGGAGGGACAACATTTCAATTGTAAAGGCCAGATGTTTAAAGTCTATATGTGGACTAAGAAGAGTAGTGTTTCTGATTGAACTCACTGTTACATTTTATGCAGTTCTTAAATCTATAGAAGGATGCTGTATTTGTAGTTGTAAATTTGCAGTACTTCTATTTAATGAAATTCTTACATTTTCATCCATAAATAAGAGTACAAAAAATATTAACATAATCAGACTCAGGAGTCAGGTCTAGTCCATTTGATGAAGAGTTTTATTTTGGGCTGCTTCGGAGTTTTAAGTAGCTTTAAGGCCTGAATAAAAGACATAACAGATGAGTTTGATGATAGAGGACGTACAGGAGAAAAAACAGATAGGACTAGAATAAAGCAGAACAAAACTTGGAACAGTTTTATGTGACTGCCATTGCTTATTAGGAACTCTCTTCAAACTGTATGATGTCTTGGAAAAATGATCTGCAGTTCACGGGTTATTTCTTACCGCTGGTGTTAGATGGAAAGTCTGATGACTTTGGAGAAAAAGGCTGTTTTCATAAACTGATGATGATATAGTCTCTGTTCACATAAAGATTTTGGGTCATCAGGAGAGGAAGTAGTGGAGGCAGCAAGCTTGCAGGAAGTATTCTTTAAAGTGTTTTCAGTTGATACATTATTATCACAAACTTTTGTATGTATGCCTAAAGATCAAAAAGAAAAAATGAACACTTCTGTATGTTCCTTTTTATCCTCGTTAAAGTGATGGAATGTGAATGGAAAGTAGTATCAGTATTTTCTACTCTGACTTTAATGCTCTAACCATGTCCACATTATTGGTGCCAGGTTATTCCTTTCGGAGGGGACCCATCGCAGGATCATCCTCCAGATTTAGCATCTTACTTGTTTAAGAATCGAATCGTCTACTTGGGAATGTCTCTAGTTCCATCAGTGACAGAATTGATTCTAGCTGAATTTCTTTACCTTCAGTATGAGGATGAGGATAAGCCAATCTATTTTTATATAAATTCTACTGGGACTACCAAGGTTAAAATTGGTTGCTTTCTTTCTATTCTTGTATTTTTTTATCATCTCATGTCCTTCATTTCCTGGTCAAATGTTCAGCTGATTGTATGGGCGTTTTTTCTTCACTATTTTCTAATCACTACTTTTTTTAATAAATAAGCTTTATAAAAAAGGTTGAAGTTTGGTCTAAATGTAGCAAATGAGTTGTTTTTAATTTTCATTTCATTTAATAGGTGCTACTCTGAGGTTCTTCAGTAGGTATTACTTGCTAGAGGATAAACTCGAACGGATTAAAATTTATTGCTACAGGCGCTGTGCGTCTATGTTGCTCGGACTCTTCATAAATGTCAGCGGGTGCGTGTCGGAATCTCCAAAAGTAGTTTATTTTTGGAGAATCCGTGCGGCTGTGGCATCGAAAGTGAAGAGTCCGCACAACTTAGCTGAATGTGATATACGTTATGATCATGTTTAGAAACAACTAAAACCCCTTTGTTTTACCAATTTTACCCTTATATTCTTCCAATTTGAAGTAAGTTGATTATGATATTGACAATTCTGAAAGCCACTCTTGATGCATTTCTAGTTTCAGAAATGCACTATACGGGCAGTTCTATGAAAGTGAGTTGCGGTCTCCTTTGTTTCTCTGGAAGCAAATTTTGAGATCTTAACATTTTAGCTGTTGTAAGCTCAGTTTGAGTATCTACTAGGCTTAGTTTGAACCTTGTTTACTTTTGATTACATATAACACAGACATGTTTTTATCATACTTCTAGATAATTTTCTATTTTACAGGGTGGTGAAAAGTTGGGTTATGAGACAGAGGCGTTTGCTGTATATGACGTTATGAGGTTACATATTGCTTATCTATCCATCTTTCAACCTTAGAGCATATATTAACTCACATTTCTTTTTCGATCGTTTCATTTGCTCATTTAAGTAATATTTTGAAGATGCCTGTTTAGTGTTGTTTTTTGTTTTCTTTTAACTTACTAATTTGTTTTTCTGGTAGCGATTCTCTGATAAAAGACCTGAATGATAAGAGTTTTGTGTAGATAGAATTTTGGTTCTTCAACAAGATAGATTCAGAATAGATCCTTGTGTTTGGTTGTTATTTTGGAATCTTTAGTCATTCCTAATATATCTTTACCAGAAAAAAAAGATGTAAAAGTGTTTCGAACTTGGTAAGCCTCTCTCAAGTTATTAGTTGATGTGATGAAGGTGGCGCCGAAGACAAAGCGTGATAGGTTATCTGCTAGAGTATGTTTTCGGTTTGTTTGTTCAATTCAGAACGAAATTACCTCACTCAGAATTATATTGGGACAGAGGAATGGAGCCATTGTGCTCGCTTTCATTCCATATTCTAGCTTTTCTAATAAATTACATGACAAGACGCAACTAGAGAACACAATGTTAAGTTATTTTGGCAGCTGAATTTGTAGGATTAGAAACCGGATAATTTATACAAGTAAATAGGAGTGCAGCATAATTCCGCTCATCAAAATTTGGATATTCGTAACAAGAGTGTGGATGGTTTAAACTCAAGTTTTGTCGTATGTTAGCAGTGTGTTGCAATACAAAATGTAGGTCTCCAGTTGATATGAGTAATTGCCTGCCTGTGTTTCTTATTTGGCTGCTTCACAATTCACTAGACGTTTGAGTGTTCCTTGCTTGCACCAAAATGTAACCTTAGACTCTTCTGTTCATACTAAACCATTTGTTATCTGAACTTATAATTTGTATTAGCCATTACTGAAATCCTTTTATCCAGCTAAGGTTTGTATTAAGGATCTAAAATGAATGAATAAAGTTGTCCGTTCTGTAACAGTTTAAGTTTTTTAGATGAGGTGGTTCACACAGTTCAACATAGTATTAAAACAAGCAAATGGTCCTTGGTTCAAGTCTCCCCATCCATCAAAATTTTTTTTTACTTGCTTAACCTATGAAAAAGAACCAAGCTGTGTGTGAGAGGGCATGACAGACCTAAAATATATGAAGTGTCCAATCTCTAACATATAAGCTTATAGATGCAGTGGTGCCACAATTCAACATTTTGTATAGAAGTTTCTCAGCAGTTTAATAAGTAATATTGTTTTTCTCGATCATGTAATAATTTTCATATAGTTAATACTAAGTAATATTGTGTAAAAATTAAAAAAAATAGGCTTTTAAATTACAACAATGGCTAATATAAAGACTTACTTATGTAGATTATAGGTGTTCTCAGTATCAATACTTTCTGACATTTCTGCTCTCATGCCCTTGTTTCTGCTACATTGAGGAACTTAATGATATGATTGTTCTTCTGCGACTCCTTTGTTTCTTTTAGTAATCTGCAACAGACACCTTTACTTTTTGCTGCAGTTACGTCAAGCCACCTATATTTACTCTGTGTGTTGGGAATGCATGGGGAGAAGCTGCCTTGCTTTTAGCAGCTGGTTCAAAAGGAAATCGTGCTGCACTGCCCTCATCTACAATTATGATTAAGCAGGTCATTTGGAGGTCTTCTGTGTTTCTGTCTTCCTTTCTCCCTGTTTGCTCCCATTTCTTGATTATATCATCTAAAATATTCTCTGTAACCTGAGTCGAGCTCGTCGCACCGGGCTTGCCTAGTGCGGGGTATGTGTGGTTTGTGAGTTATTGCATAGGAGCGAGGTTTTACCCTGTGCGCACCTAAAGGGTAGTGGCTGCTGGTTTCCCTTATCATAAAAATAAAATAAAAAAATATTCTCTGTAACCTGTCCCTGAGTTGCTCTAAAAAATTCCAATCTTGCGAACACATAACCATGATATTAAAGATACAGAGCGCACCCAAAGGATAGTGGCTGCGGGTTTCACTTATCAGAAAAATTATATATAATATTATATAGTATATATAATACTATATATATTTTCTCCTATAAAACCTTCCCTTAGTTTATGTCTCACAATTCCAATCCTTCTTGATAACACGTAACCATGATATTAAAGATAGAATTGCTAATGCATATATATCTTTGCAGCCAATTTCTCAGTTTCAGGGTCAAGCAACAGATGTTGAGATCATGCGGAAAGAAGTAAATAATGTCAAAGCGGAATTGGTAATCCTTAAAATTTCTGTTTAGAAGTTAACTCTTGTGCTTTCTATTTTACCGTGACAACAAGTTCAGGACGATTTCATGTTCCCTGCTTTTGCGATACACATTTCTGAAGGGTCAAAGATGAGCATTATATAAATAGCCTGATTTTCTGACTTCATACATTTATTTTTAAGGTCAAATTGTATTCAGAAAATACTGGAAAATCACCTGAGGAGATTGAAGAAGACATAAAACGTCCAAAATACTTTAGTCCTAGTGAAGCAGTAGAATATGGAATTATTGATAAGGTATCTCTATGAAGTAACTAAAAACTTTTCAACTTGCTTCCTGATATTAAAGGACCTGCAGTTCACATTGTAACTTAAATGTCTAAAGGTTATATACAATGAGAGGGGAAATAAAGATAGAGGAGTTGTATCTGATCTGAAGAAGGCCCAACTTATCTGAAAGGAGTCAAAAGTCCCATCAGCCACGGAACCACAGGGATTGAGGTAAGCTTCACTTAGCTAATATTAGTTTTGCTTTGCAAAGTAACCGATTCTCAAACATAAAAATTCATTTCTAGGCCCGGGGGTGGCGTTTGGCATCTACCTTTCACCGGCAATTCATCAACAAGGCTATTTCCCATCATGAACGCTCCTTTTAATCTACAGATTGCCTCAAACTATATTAGAGGCCACCAGTTGGGACAGCTATTATACTTGTTTTATACAGGTCCTAGTCACATTAGATTCTGCATTCTGTGTTGGCTCAACGAAGTAGCTTATAGAACACGTGTGAAGTTTGTACTATTTTAGAATGTTATGTTCTTAAGATGTTCCAATATTCAGTAAAATATTCTAAATGCAAGTCTTTACACCAATTTGTTAAGTGGAGATCTCAGAAAGGTGAAACAATTCGACCCGATTTGTTTATTGAATGATGAAGCATCACAACTACTTAGTTCATTTTTCTTTTTTAAGGCTTAGGCCCCAATAGTTTCGTTTGCTTATGAAGAAACGGTGACCTCTTCCTCTAGACCTTTTCATCACTCCACGAACAAATGCTTAGTTCATTTTTCTTTTTTAGAGTAGCAATAGTTTTGTTAGTGAAGAAACTGTGACCTTCACTCTAGACCTTTTCATCACTCCACGAAGTTCACATCCTCAATCAGACAAATGTTCGCATCTGCAAAAATCTTCATTCCTCTCCACCACTTTACTTGAGTGCTGATGGTTCCCGTAGTTTGTATAACTGAATGATGCACATTTAACTTGAGCAATCACATATTCTAGAACTGAAATTGGTTGTTCCTTTCGTAGGCGCCCCACCATTTCAATTATTGTCTCTCTTCTGGTGCAGAAGTTGGGAAGTGAGACATCTGGAAAGAGGGGAGTTGCTAGTTTAACTTGGTGGGGGTTTTATGCTTTACAACTTGCAACTACAGATTTTGATTGTTCCTTTTTTTCTGGTTGATAGTAGTTTCATGATTACAACTTTTCTCTCTTGACTTTTTCCTGTTTAAGCTTGTAAATTCATTACAGCTGACCCTGTCCATTTTTATCCTAAAAAGACGTGTGTATGAAGCAGATGTTAAGTGATGATAGGTTGAGTTTGAATTTTAACAACTGATATCTCTAGCTCTACAAGTGTGTAGATTATTTTTCATAGTGGAATGTAGCCATTAATGGAAAGTGCAATTTTGCTCATCAGTTAAAGTCCATTAGGGTCACTGTCCAGCATTTCTGTTATTCAGTTTGGTGTTTGCTATAAGCTTCTTGATCTATTTTTATGTTTCATTTTTTCATATATGGTTTGAAAATACAGATACATCAGTTGCGAACTTATTATGTTAACTGTGATTTAATCCAAGGGTCGATCTGATACAAGCTTCTCTTATCTCTATGAGATAAGGGTAAGGGACTACACTGGGTATGTTGTGATTTTTTTGCGTTTTTTGAGAGGGTGGGTAATTTGATTGTTAAACATGCCTTTTACTATCATATGGGCAATGATAGGTGCTTGGCAAAATATTGCAGAACAAACTTAATAAATTTATTCATTGAATGGCTTTGTTCAATTTTATGATGGTAGGGAATTTGTTTGTTAGCTTAGTTAACCTTTGCTATTTATTTGTTTTCAATGTAAGCACATTCCTTAAAAGGAGGTTTTTTTTAAAAAAATTTAAAAAAACAAACTATTTTACCCTTGTTATGTCTCAAAATATATATTTTTTTCATTGAATGTTTATTTATGTGTCTTTTTATAATTGAGGTGTAAGTACTCTTCCACTAGGGTAAAATGAATAGAAAATACTCTTTAACGACAAATATTATGAAATAACTAATTTTAGAAATCATGACAAGATAATTTGAAATGGAAAATGACCTATGATGAGGCATTAATTGTCATTAAGAAATTATGACAGATAATTTGACATGCAAAAAATACCTATGATGAGACATTAATTGTCATTTATCTCTATATATTGTAATATAGGATCTTAAATTTAAAGGCGCCACAATGAAATAGTGTCTACCAGATACAAAATAAAGTTAGCCGACTCTAATAACATTAGTATAAGTTGAGTGACCATTCGAACGTTCAACTCAATTATTTGCTTTAGTATATCATCATAATTTATACATGGTCATCTCCAATTTCAAATACCATTGTACTATTGACAATGCATTTGATTAGATGATACACCAATCAAATAATAAAGTATTTATAAACTCCAAGTGGGTAACAAATATTGGAAGTCACCTACCAATTACTCTTGATATAGTACATGTATTCAACTAGGGGTCTTTGAAAAAAAAAGTATTTTTATTTTAACAAAATAAATTAATTAGGTGGTTGAGTGCTTTTCCCCCAGATTTTGAGTCTGGTTTCATAATTTGTTATCAGATTCTACGTATAGTCACTGGATATCACTTAGAGCATTTACTTTATTTGATTACTTCTTAGTGCGTTTGAACGGCACATATGCTATTCCAGGTTATTATAATCCAATTGGGGTTTTTCTGGTTAGTTTATTTCCTGATATATATTTTTGAGCTGGCAACTTTATCCAATCTTGTATTAGTAAACAAAATCTTGAGAGGTGTTTGGATTCCATCAAGGATGTGTTCGCCGCGGAAGAAAATATTTTTCATGAAAAATAAGTCGATTTAATGTAGTTATATATGATTTATGCAGATACCACGGGAGATGAGAGAAGGGGTAGGGATGTGGATGCGGTGGGTTACAGTGAAGATAAGGTGCATTGGAGGCTAGGAAGACACAATCGATGTAGAATGTCAGAAGTGGAGTAATACATGACAAGTTAACAACTAACGAGAACGATATGAATGAATCACTATATATAACATATGATAAAATATCGAACAATTTCACATAAAGAAGGGCAAAAATTTGATTTTTTTCTCTACTTAAAACTGAATACTATCACCCCACTTTCCACCACCTACAAGACTTTTTGTATTTTCACAACCTATGATGTTCTATAAGTATTATCCACTTGATTATTTCAATTACATGACTTTGGCAAGTTTTAAACAAATATTGGCTAGTTATGAGTGAAAGAATTTGGGGAACAATCGTCATGATTACGTTTTTTTTCATAAAATGTTAATTAAATAGTACAAAATTTTATGACATCATCCCGTAATTCATAATTAAATCTTTACAAAACAACAATAATATTATCATATGTGGGCTGATCCCACTGGTCTCCTTCTGGGGGGACCTAAATGGCGTAACTCCTTTTATCATAAAACTGATTTATAAACCGCTACAATCTCGATTATCATCTCTATTTTTCAAGTGAGTACTTCGTGCGCACCGATAGTTCAACTTCTTTTCCGATTTTCCTTTTTATGTTTTTTATTCCTTAGCCGCCACACTACTGTTTTTAAGACACATAAGAGGATAAAGAGGAACCACAATTAAGGGACCATTCTACGTATATAGTGGCCACTCTATATTTTTGCGTTCAGAGCTTAAAAGATATAAAATATTAATAAAATTTTAAAACGATATATAAAATTTTATATTAATCAAAATGGTAAAATCACTGGAACAATAACGATTTCTTCCATCAGAAAAAGCAAAATTGTTGCTACTGCCGCGATTTTGCAAAATATGATTTTTTTCTTTTAAAATTCTTTTTTTCAATAAAATCGCTGCATTTTTTTAAAAAAAAATCATGAAAATCGACGGCACACATCTTCATTTGAGATTCTTTTTTCAAAAAAAAATGAAATTCACTGCGGCAGCGATTTTCTTAAAAAAAATTGTTTTTTTAAAAAAATGAAAAGGCAGCGATTTTTTTGGAATTTTTTTTTATAGAAAAATCACATTTTGCAAACTGCAGCGATTTTGCTTTTTCCGGCGGAGGAAATCGCTATTGTTTCAGCAATTTTGCCGTTTTTGTTAATATAAAATTTTATATACCGTTTTAAAATTTTTATTAATATTTTATACCCTTAAGGCTTCGGACTCCTATATTTTCCTAACTAATCAAATTCAATATATACTAAAAATCGTATGGACTTATGTTATATAAGTTTGCAATACACATTTTATACCATAGTTTGGGATTATAAAAAAGTGCGATAGGATAATTGTAACTTCTTTCTCATATTCGTAATATATAAGGTGTTTCAGATTTAAGTAAAAAATTTCTAATAAATAAATAACAATGCCTTATACCACGCAGCTACCTTAATTGAAGGGGGTTCATGTTCGACAGAAAATTAAATTATTTACATATGGTTAAAATAAGTTTATATGTATATAAAGTGGATGTCGAACCCCCTTCGACTATTTATTTCTACAGATTTTAAATCCCCTTATTAAAAATTTTGGCTACGCCTCAGCCTTATACACACCCTTCTTAAATTGATCGTATATATATTGCTTTAATCTAAATTGATAAAACAAGTACATTTTAGATACCAGATGATTCATAAAAAAGAATAAAAGTATCGTGGAGAATTCTCGTATAATACACACATTAAACCTAACGATTTTTCGCTCTTTGATTTTTGATTTATCGATTGCTAAATTAATGAAGAATATAACCTCCAAAATTTACTATTAGACCAGAGATAATTTTAAAAAAATAAAATAATCGGATTATGAAATTAAATTGGTACAATGGTATTGAACACATGAAAGTGATTAAAATATTTTTACATTAGAAAGAGTAAGCAAAGATATTTTTTGTTGTCGATAGTGGAAATTAAAAATATTTAATTATTAGTAGAAAATAATTAATTTATTAAGCTTTTCATTCCTTCTTAATTAAATCTTAAAGTGTCATTAATTGGAGTAACGCGTGATTGAATTATATTATAAAGTGCCAAAAACAATGTACTTATAAAATTTAATTAGTACTTAACCCCATCTTCCACTTGCTTAATCCCCCTACTCCTTAGTGGAACAAATCATGTAGAAATTTTTAGAAAAAATTATTTTATATGTATATAAGAATAAGAATATTTTTATATTTCCCTTAATGGCTGCTTTCTGTAGTACAAAAATTCAACTATATATATAGCCTTTACATTTCATCATTTCTCATCCACTTCTTGGAATCTTAAATATTCCTTTTGAATATTTTCTTAGTAATTTTGAAATTTTTTATCATAAGATATGGTTTTCAATAATAGCCATTGTATAATTTTTCTACTTGTCACAATTATAATTTATCCTTCAATTTGTTATGGCCAAGAAGCAAATTCCCTTTATAGTAGAGCTACTTATTATGGCAGCCCTGATTGCTATGGAACCCCTAGTATGTACAATTTTCCCCTCAATATTTTCATTTTTTTACGTGTTTACGCGCGATAGATATATATATACTTATACGTGTATAGCCGTGGCAAATGAAATTGTCTAGATTGAATTTAAACAGGTTAAAAATATGTTGAAATGTTATGTTACATAACCAAGTAATTAACCAACATGCTCATAATAATTATAATGTCATATAATCTCGTTTTCTAATAGATATTTATTTTAATTATGTATGAAATATTATAATTTAGGTTATTAACCTTATTATTATTGTTGTAACAAAAATAAAACAGGTGGAGCATGTGGATTTGGTGAATATGGAAGGAAAATTTATGATGGCAAAGTGAGTGGAGTCTCTAGGCTCTACAGGAATGGAACTGGATGTGGTGCTTGCTATCAGGTATATTCATTATATTATAATACTATATACTTTCGTCGTTTTAATTTGTTTAAAGTTATAACGTTTAAAAATATTCTTTATTTTTTTATATTTTGTGTCAAATTAAAATAGAATATTCTAATCGAAACAAAAAGAATAGGTAGTAACTTTTCTAAACATAATTATCCATTTAGCTAGTTTCAACTTCAAAAACTAAAAAGCAATCAAAATGACAACCACATAACCATATACAAGTGTACCAAATAACCTTACAAAAAATAACTCATTTATGTCATTATATGTTAATTAAAATGAGATAAACTTTTAATAGATGAATCTTTTTTCAAAGTTTGATGATATATTTGAATTTTTTTCTTTTTGAAAAATAATTCAATTAAGGACGTGATCGAATCATAATTTACCACATGTCAAAAATAATTTTACAAAACCAGAACTATTCTTTTGTTAACAAGTAATGACATGGATGAGCCTTTTCTCAGAGAGAAATGACACAGATGAGCCGAACTTTTAACGGATTAGAGCCTTTTCTCAAAGTTCGATGACATATTTAAGTATTTTTCCTACAGTAAATAATTACAGTTGAAAATAATCAACTTGACAAAATAAAAAATATTTATTTTAGACTAATTCATAGATAATCTCCACTCCTTTTTAATAAGATTCCAAGTCCCACTTCAACTTATAACTGGTGCCCCGATCCAGCAATATATCTTTAAAAATGTTTTTTTTTTCGGAATCTTCAAAACACGATTTTTCTATTCATTTTTCTCGCAAAACACATGTTGGAAAGCAGATTCTCGCGCTTCCTAATTTTTTTTTTGCAAACGTACAACAGGTTAGGTGCAAGGTACCAGGTCATTGCACAGATGAAGGTACAAAAATAGTAGTAACAGATCATGGTGAAGGTGACCATACAGATTTCATACTAAGTGTACGTGCTTATTCAGACATGGCTACCTCAGGAATGGCTAATCATTTGTTGGCTTATGGAGTTGTTGACGTTGAATATCGAAGAGTACCTTGTACATACTATGGTTATAATTTAATGATTAAAGTTCATGAACATAGCAGATTTTGTAACTATTTGGCTATCGTACCAATATATCAAAGTGGTGCATTTGACATTGAAGCTGTGGAGGTTTGGCAGGTACGTTTAGTCGGAGACGAATTCAAAATTTAAATATTATTTTTCTGAGTCATAAAATGGATTTTGTTGAAATAAATACCTCCACTTGGTAAATATAAACTATGTGATATTATATGTTACATCGTAAATGGTATGCATATATATCCTCGTCGTACTTTTGGGAATTTATGCCCCTGTCGTTCAAAAACTAGAATATATATATATATATATCCTTTATACTAATGGATATACACGTGTCATAATCTTATCCACCGACTGACATTTATTAAATATCGGATCGATGAATAAGATTGTGTTACGTCTCCCTATTTAGTCTTCATTTAGAGTGAAGGGCATATATGCTTGAGTTTTTTGAATAGCGAGGGCCCCAATGTCCAAAAGTATGACGGATGGTAACTGCATATCATTTACGATAGTTTGACGGTATATTTAATTTTTTTTTCCTTTAAAATATAAAGAAATAAACAGATGAAGTAGTTCATAAATACATACTTATATGTATTGGTAATTCTCTCTCATTATTTGTTTAACTAGTACGATTGCTAAAGTATTATCTAAACTATAGGGTTGGTTTCTAAGTTGATTACTCAACTAATAGTTATTATTTCAAAAAAATCTATTAGGATCAAGATGAGTGAACTTCTGAGATAAAAAACTATAAGTTGAGTAACGATTTCTCAAATCTATTCCTAAAAGATTATATATATCTGCATGTAACGTACAAACATTGCATATAAAGTGAAATTAGTAACATGAAAAATAAGACGATGATTGTATTTATGTATGTATCTATGTGTAGGCTGATTGTAAGGAATGGAAGGGTATGAGAAAGGCATATGGAGCAGTATGGGACATGCCAAATCCACCAAAAGGATCACTCACTTTCAGAGTTCAAGTTAGTGTTAATGGGGAAGCAACTAAATGGGTACAATTGGCTGATGTTTTACCTGATCAATGGAAGGCTGGCATTGCTTATGACACATACCTTATGCTAGACTAAATAATTACTATGTTGTATAATGTCATGTGGTGCTTTATTTAGAAATTTATCAAATAAATTAAACCATAGAAGATTTAGTAAAATTTGTAATGTTGTAGGGCATGCATGTATTGTGGTGATCTTTTTTTTCTTTTTGTGTGTGTGTGTTTGATATAAATAAATTAGTCATATGCAAAATTTGCATGTGTTTCTCTATTTTACACAAGTCAATATAACCAGAAATCATGCCTAATAAAACTTGTCCTACATTTTGAGTTACGCACTAACTCATCTTCGCTAGTAAATTTTTTCATATATTCTATTACCATGCTGTAGCTCATTAAACCCCCTTTTAACTCTTTGCCTAAATTACACATGGCTTTATATCTTCCAAATTGATGGTGATTGCTAAAATGTTAAGGTGGATGCTCTTCAAAAATAAGTTAGAACGAAGTAATTTGTTCAGAGCAGAAAAATAGAATTGACTGAATTAATAAATGAGCGGGTCAGAGGTTTGAGGGTTGGATATAAGTTGTGTCAAGTTGGTCGTAATAATAAGTTGGGAATATATCTATTTCCTTTAATCAGATAGGATCTATCGAGAATAATCTCTTGATCTTATCTTAAGGTAAGGATAAAGTCAACATACATTTTACACTCTTCATATCTCACTTATGTAATTACACTGAATATATTTATTTAACTCACTCAAAAATTATTTAAACAGATTGAATACGTATCATATTTTCATGAAATATTGTACATAATTGAAATAACAATGAAATTAATAAATCATGCTGCATATTGTTTTGCCCCACAGCTGCCATAGTGGAGAAGAAATGTGGCTCCTAATATGAATCTCCACTCCTTACAAATTTGACTATAAATGTGAGACTTTTTTTCACTTAATTTTTATCATACAGATTAAAGTCTTCAATTAATTGGTAATTATTTTGTGAACAAAATAAAAAAATGGATCATTCACTTAAATATTATTGCATTTTTATGTGCATGATCATTTTATAGTACTTCTGATGGCATGGAACACCATGTATCTTACCTAGCTAATTAACTACTTCTATACTTTTTTCGTAAAAAAATCAAAAATGCCTTTGGACTATCGTAAAAGATCTAAATATATCCTTCATTCACCTATTTTATAAAAAATACTCATGACTAACGTTGAACACTTGAATATCACATTATGATATAGTTCAGGAGCATTTTTGACCCTTTTCCGTATATATTTTTTCAAATTAAAAAAAAAACATATGAATATCATTTATTAATTAAACGCAAAATTGTTATATCCGATTCTCTCTTAATATGGTTTAACATTCAATTTTGAGGTATGTGTGCATGTGGTTTATGTAGACATGCGTAACATATGTGACAAATGGTGAAGGGTGGCACAGCCTCTAGGCGTCTCTACAGAAATTGAGCTGGTTGTGGTACGTACCTACTTATTTCATTTTTATCGACAATATAATTATATCAGTAGCATGTTATCTTTTAGGTGACATGATATATTACATGCATTGTCGCGGTGTCTATTGAAATTCAGCCCCTTTAATATTTCAATCAAAGTTTAAAGTTTTATTTCACTAACGATATGAAACACAATGAGATGTAACTCAAATTGGGAACCAATAATAATTGATGGTATTATAGTAATAAGTTACCTGGTATATATACAACGTCAATTAGTAATGTTTCTGAATCAGTCTTCTAAATAACTTAGTTTGAAAAAGAAATCGTGAAAAATAATTTTTGTTTGACTAACTAAATTCAAAAATGCTTTTTGAATATATCAAATAATTAGGAGTAGTATTAATATGTTACAAGTATACTTCTTTTCAATTAATTTTGATGTGATTACAGGTTTGGCAACTCATTTATGTGGAAAAGAGTTTCTTGTGGTTATGGTGGAAAGCTTATGGTTAAAATTCATGAACATAGCAAGTATGCTAATTATCTTGCTATTGTTGTATTGAACCAAGGTGGTGCAACTGATCTACTATAATAAAAATGACCATTAACGGTAATTAATTTTCAATTTTCGTTAAATATGTATTTTTAACGGCAATTGTCACTCTTTGTATATGTTCCTCAAGCCTTTAGCGACATTGATTCTAATGACACTTAACTAATACCGGTAAAGACTTTAACACTCTTTACTAATATCAATATTTAATGCCACTAAAAGTCATTTTTGTTATAGTGTGATATCCATACTATTGAAATTTTACGAGGTATAAAATCTACGTATATTCTATTTTTTCAGATTTTTCCGATAATTTTCAACTGAATGAATTGTTGTCCGTAGGGTTGTGTGTTACTAGCTAGATTTAGAATGAGTGTTAATATAGTGGACGTCTCGTTATTTTTTGTAAGTTTTAGAAAGAATGACAGGGACTTTTAAACCCTCTTCCCTCCTCCTCCCCACCTTCTCCCCCTCCTAATAACTTTTCTGCGACAGACATTTTGTGTTGGGGCGGGTGGGTGGTATCTTTTTTTTTTTTTTATCTTTTCTTCTTTTTACCTTTTTATCACCCCTTCCTTCGCTCAAATCCTTGATGCCCATCTTTTTTTGTCTCTTCTCTCCCCCTCCCTCTTCTTCCTCCTCTCTCCGCCTTTTGCCTTTTCTCGCCTTATACCTCACTCTTTCTCTCTACTCACTTCCTCTTTCTCCTACCTCTCGTCAGCTTTCGTTTCTCTTCACTCTGACTCATGCATCCTGTGGGTGGCTCGTTGTTTCCACCGGCCCCAAACTGATCCTACCTGCATTATCTCTTCAATTATATTATTCCTTATTTTCCGCTTTTCCTTTCCCCGCTTCCGTCACTCCTTCCCCTCTTCTCCCACCTCTCCCTTCCACACCCCCTTCCGTTCCCTCAGCTCTAATACCACTCGATCACACCCCAACCTCAGCCCACCCCCCCTACATCCCTCCTACTCTCCCTTTATTCTTCCTCTCTCTTTGTTATTTCTAATATAGTATATTTAAAGTATCAAAATAATTTAGAAATTCTATACTAGTAAAGAATATTTCGATGATTATAAAACAGGACTAGAGTTTATACTAACCAAACAAAAAATAGTGCTATTGAGAATGTCTGACTTAATTTTAAATAATTCTTTTTGGGTTAAATTAACTTTGATTATTCTTTCCTTCGAGTTTATGGGATAAAAAAAAAAAGTTGAAGAGTTCTTATAGATATTAGCCTATATATTACGTCTTTTACTTTTACATGGTACTTAATTTTTTTTTTAATTATATGGAGACGTGTTCCAATTTCTAGTTGAATTGGTCTGAACTTACCAACTAATTGGAATTTATTTTTAACCCATATGGGTTAAAAATAAATTCTAATTAGATGGCCATAATATTTTAATCATAAGAGAATTTATCTATTAATAGTTATTTGTTCTTAATTATCTCATTTATGTTGTGTTCGGTATGGAATTAATCATATTTTCTAAAAATAATGTGTTCTTGGAAAGTAAATGAATTTTATAGTTTATTTTTTCATGTTTAATTAAATGAATAAAAAATATTTTTCATAGTGTTCGATTGGTAATACAAAACATATTTCATGAAATTATAAAAGAAGATAAATTAAAAGTCTAACGATCAAATAATTAATTGATAACATTCCTGTGTGACATAATTTAAATTCACAAACAATGAGCTGTCGACAAGGTTTTAAGATAACATATAGTATTATTTTCTCTAGTATTGATTATCTGATCGATAAATTTTCTATTTAATTTGTTTTGAATAAAATGACAATTTTTCTTTGAAAACGATTTAATTATTATATTCCTAAAAATAAATTTTATTATAATGCTCAATCATCATTAATTTAAATCAAAAGGCATGTAAAACTCTTATCACCACTCATTTAGAAGATATAAAACATGGAATTTTACTATCGGCAAAATCTCATTATTTCTTAAACAACTCTCGTATCAATCTTAAAACCTGCTCTATTCATGCGTATAATTGTTTCACCTTACTTACTATTCAAATAATCAGGTAAAATGTAAATTAAAGAGTACACTTCTTGTTTGTGATTTTTTTAAAATGCGTGGATAGAGACAACATTGACATACAATTAAAACAGTAGCGAGTATTCTTATTAAATTACGCTGTAACGGGACGGCAGGAAAAGAAGGCTCCTAAAAATCCATTGATTTTGAAATAATGACAATTTCTAGCACAAAGTATAGTTAAATTAAAATGGGATTTAAATAATCATCATTAATTAGCTGTTGTTGCTTCAAAGAAGATGCTAATCAAATTTTAAACTTATCTTAAAATCAGAAAAAAGAAATTTTCTTTTTTTTTCATGATGTTATCCATAGTTTATACAAATTTGGTCAAAAACTTTGAATATTTCTTTTTTCAAATAAAATAATTAAAATTAAATTAAGACTAATACAAAGTTGGCCATATAGTCAATACCTGCCCCTTGTAACACACAACTATAAATAAAGAACTTTATTATCTCTACATTTCTCATAATCAAAATTAACACTTCTTTACATTTTTAGCTAAAAAAAAATGGCTATCTCTTTCAATAATTGTTCCACTTTTATGATATGTGTAATTTTACTTTTGCCTACATTTTCTTTTGGTGCTGAAAATTATTATTCTAAAGCCACATTTTATAAGACCTCTGATGGCAAAGGAACACCTAGTAAGTCACATTTAATTTTTAGTCATTAATTTAAGTAACATTTGATTAATTTGCAACATATATTTGATCAGCTGGAGCTTGTGGTTATGGAGAGCATGGAAGATATGTCAATGATGGTCTCGTTACCGCCGCGTCATGGAAGCTCTATAAGAATGGAGTTGGATGTGGTGCATGTTATCAGGTATACAGAAACGGATTCAGAATTTGAACTTTATAGATTCGAGCGTAGGATGTTATAATAGTAGTGCTCCATTTGGTTTTTACTGATCTACTACGTTGAAATCTATGTTTTTTTTTGTTTTGTATTTATAACATATAAAATAATTCAATAACATGTATATTAGGAGTTGTCGATATTGCTATAAGCCGGAGCTTAAACCCATACAGGTAATTTCGACATTTTACGGGTCATTGCCGGATCTCCCATTTTTTGTGGGGCGGCAATAAAATGACCCACCGTACCCCAACCCACAGTACGTGGGCTACAGGCTTCCGGGTCCAAGGCCCATTTTTTAAAACTTATATTACATTTGTTAGAATTATTAAATTATAAATTAAATTTAAAGCATTATCATAAATATTGATAAAATAATCTTAGATGATGTTCTACTCCATTACTATTTTTAAATCAATTCACAATAAATTATCTTATAAATATTTATTAAGTTTTCTTTTTTCGTAAAAGTACTAAATATCTAAACTAGAATATTAAACTAATTTGTTTTGCGAGTTTGGACTCTCTTTGACTTTTAATTTTTAATATATCTTATATTTCTTCATTACTTTTTATGGCCGCAAGCCCACGGACATCGATATTTCCAAACCCCACAAATCAGCCGAGCCGGGCTAAAAAAAGCCCTTTTTCACATATTGTTCTTAAAAAATCCGTAGCTCAAAACCCTTAAATCCGGATTTAAGCCAAGACCGGCCCTGATCGGACCTATCCCATAGCTTGACGGCTCTAATATGTACATATGGCTAGTTTAAAAAGCAAGTTGTAAACATGAATTGTCTACACAACTTCAATTAAATTCGAATCAATACAAGTTATATATACATATAATTAATTATATATATATATTGGGGAATTACCAATTTTATCAGGTAAAACAATTTCTAATATTTGCCATTACGATTTACTTGTAAATTACCTTATAATTATCGCGTATATGAACTATTTATTATCAACGATATATTACAGGTGAGGTGCAAGGACGAGGCATTATGTAGCAACGAGGGTGTTAAGGTGTTAGTGACTGACAGTGGTGAGGGGCCTGGAACTGACTTTATTCTCAGCTCAGATGCATTTGCTAAAATGGCTAAGCATCCAAAGCTAGCTCACATGTTGTTCCCAAAGGGAGTCGTTGATGTTGACTACAAAAGAGTTTCTTGCAAATATGGCAATCTCAAAATCAAAATTAATGAACATAGCAACTATCATGGTTACCTTGCTATATTCCTATTTAACAATGGTGGTTATGCTGATATCATAGCAATTGAAATCTACGACGTATGTATACGTGTCCTCTCTTATTTTTTAAAATTATTTTCTAAACACTTTTATCTGAAACACGTAACGTAAATGATATATACAGGTAAAAACCTACGAATGGATACCGATGAGGAGGTCATATGGAGCAGTTTTTGATTTGGCAAATCCACCAAAGGGAGATCTTAAATTGAGGATTCAAATAAAAGAAGGTGAAAAGACCAAATGGATTAACTCAGACAAAACTGTGATTCCAGATTATTGGAAACCTGGCTCTATTTATGAAACTGATGTTCAGATTCCTTGAACAAATACAAAAAATAAAATTGTCAATTTATATATACTGTGGTTTGGAGTCAAATAAAGTTAATAATTTGTCTAGGGTTATCAGCAGCCATTGTAGTTTTATTTACCAAATGTTTGTGTTAATAAGGCTGACCAAATTAAATTCGTGTGAAAATAAATAAACTACAAGTATTAATGTACATATGAATGTCCATGTCTATTTATTATCATATTGCATTCTATATTTGTAAATTTAATTTTAACATTTGTGATATATGACTCGGTACATTTAATCATAAATGTTATTTGTGATTCTTTTATGTAGTAATATGTTTTGTACCTTGAACTATGTTTAAAACTATATGATGTAACGATTCAAGTATAAATTATAAATAGAAAATCTTTGGTCCCTTTATCATGGATAATTAGTAGAGTCATATACGGGTTAATTATAAGGTAATTACAAATAAATCATGAGGACAAATATTAGAAATTTACCTGATAAAATTGGTAATTTTCCCAGGAAGAGAGCCCCAACGCTTTTTTTTTAAAAAAAAGGTAAACAACATAATCAGCCAAACAATTTCTCTAACTACTTCAATAGGAAGCATCAACAGATATTTTGTCAAGTCACAAAATCAAAATGGTGATTAAGAAAATCAAGATGACAGCCACCAACACGGGCTGCGTGAATATTTTGCCTTTTGTGTTACCAGCTTCTGTAACTACATGAATAGACGGTACGGTGCAAGGGGCCACGATCTTCAATTGCCGCCTTACCGTTATTTTTAACTATTGTATAATTTAAAACTATCAAAATTGACATCAAAACGACTATATGTATATACACATGTTCAAAGATGATCGCAGATGGCATTGGTGAACTCAGTAGTTGTGGCAGTGCCTCCAAGGTCGCCTGTTCGGTACTTTCCCTCTGCAATTGTTTTTAGGATGGCATCTTGGATGCGATCAGCTTTATCATGAAGCTCTAGATGACGAAGCATAGAGACAGAACTCAAAAGCAAAGCAGTTGGATTCGCCAAATTCTGCATACATAATTTTCTTTTTGGATCAACAAATACCGATAAAACAGGGGTGCAATGCCTAATGAATGGCAGATGAACAAGAAAGTGCACTACCTTTTAAAAAATTGATGTGTGTCGAGCATACACTGTTTACATCCTTATTTCATATTCCAATTTAAAGTGTGGTATTCATCATAGACATAAAAAAAAATCAGGATAAAGAATCTTCTAATTAAGACCAGAATATACTTCCTCAATCAATATTCAGTCTTATAAAGGGAAAAAACAGGGACCTAGGATACACCGATACGGAAAAGGAAAAAGATCTTTTTTTCAAAAGGGGCAGCTTAGTACAAGAAGCTTCCCATGTTAACGCAGGGTCTGGAGAACAGTCGCACCCAAGAGGTGCGACGCAAGGCGCCTACACCAACTGAGCATCATGGCTGTGCCAACGACGTCATGACTACATCACCACTAGGCAACTTTACTGTTGCTCAGAACTCCCTTTGTTCCAAGGTAAAATATTAGTATTCTCTATTCTTGGTGTGTAGGGAAAGCAAAGCACATGATAATACAGCAACACTTCCAACTCATTTCCTATGACCGATTGGTCACACAGAGGCAACTTTAATATCGCTCAGAACTCCCTTTGTTCCAAGAAAAAGGATAGCTGTAACATATTAGTATTCTTATTCTTGGTGTGTAAGGAAAGCATGATAATACAGTACCATCTCCCCTTATTTCCTATGTCGCGGATATGCTTTGCTACTTCAGTAGAAGCACACATGCAAGGATGTACATGTGTTAATTAGGTACCACAGATAGTAGTAAAAGGTTTTATGGCTGCCCATTTCACTTCATCTTGACATAGTAGTAAACAGTAGGGATGGAATTTTGTTGGGGGGTTCAAATAGGACTGGACTATACCATCCTTTTAGAAAATATACACAAACATAAATTGTTTTTACAAAGCTTCTGGAAAAACATTGCTTTAAAAAATGTTATAAGAGTTCAGATTTTTCACTATTCAGCTACAGTACAAATTAGCAAAACAGTACTGATACAGATGTGTATCACAAAAAAATAAAAAAAAATGACTAAATGAGGCAGTGCAAGGTGAGTCAAGGATTGCCCTGCCCCGCCTCATTGCCATCCCTGGTAAACAGAAAGTGGCTGTCTTTTCTTAAAATAGGTTAGTAAGTTAGGTGTCCTCGTCAGTTTCCAACTTTCCACAAACTAAATCACCATCTATTGACAGATTTTATTCCAACTCTATACAACAACATACCAAGAATAATCCCACAAGTGAGGCCTGGGGAGTGTGGTGTGTATGCAGCCTTACCCCCACCCTGAGAAGGTAGAGAGGTGGTTTTCGATACACCCTCGGCTCAAGTGAAGCATAACAAAAATCAAGTAGGTAAAACAAATGTAGTGATTAGTGAAGAATCCACAAGGAAAACAATGGAGAAGAGACCAGTAGCAACAACAAATCATAAAATAACTTAAGGGAGGCAGTAATTGAAGAATAAGATAGTACGAGTGTAGTAAAAACAATAATGATAAATACTATACACCACTCAACTTCCTACAAACATTCTATCCTAATCATAGACCTCTAAATTTTCCTACAGGGTTAAGTCCTGGTAAGCTAAAAATGTGTTATGTTCTATCTAATCACCTATCCTCAATACTTCTTAAGCCATCCCAATCTAAAATAATGTATCCTCCTAAAGCATTAAGCCAAGAATTATTTGAACATTGTTTGATCCAATCCCTTGGGAGACTATTTTTCTATACTATCTTTGACGCACTACAGCTTCTTTTATAGTGTGTTTGCCTCATCAGTACCGAAGTAGACTAAGCATCACTATGTATTCATTGTGCATTAATTATTGCTAATAAGATTGAAGGACATCCAAATGAAAAAGAAAATACTCTTCGTATAGTCCCACATTAATAGACAGCAAGCTGATTTAGCACACCCGATGTGAGTGCAACATTACACCAAAAAAAAAGTAAATAATAGCAGCTGCAGCTTGAACAATATAACGCGGAAACATAAAGTTACGTTTTTAAGATAAAGATAAAAAACACAAAACATATACATACACAGTATCATACATATGTGTATATACGTTCACATACACATGCCTATATATATATATATATATATATATATATCTATTCTATAATACTATCTCTATCGATATATATATATATATATATATATGTATATATTGAGAGTGTGTCCGTTGACCAGAGTTTCACTATAAATAAAAATTGAATGGAGTGAAATAGAACTGTCTGAAAATCTTTGAATCACTAAGTAAACATTGAAAATTTGTGGAACTCTACAAGATATGTTCAATTCGAGTTGGTACTCTACAAACTGTGTTCAACTCAAATTAGGATTTTTGGAGGCTACTCAATCTCAAACCCTAGTTTATGCCTATATAAAGGGTACTAAGGCATCTCAAAAATTTCATAAAGAGATCAAGATCTCGAAATATTCCACAAAAGTCATGGTCTCATGGAATATTCATATAGAGGTCAAATCTAAATCATCCTAGCTCGAGAAATACGCCACTAACGGCCCTCAAATCATGGAATAATCTTTTGAGAAGAGAATCAAGGGAGAAACATATTTGTACTCACAATCGTGATTAATAAAATCATGAATCTTCATATTTTATTTGTGTGGTTTAATTAATTATTCATATGTTTTAAAATTGTGGTTGCGCAAACAATAATGGCACCATCCGCCCCAGTAGGTACATCTAATCTACCCTTAACTCCTCTCTCTTTTCTCTCTCTTCTTTAAATCAAATCTGAAAAGGGTTGCCCTTCTCTATTTCTCATTTGCAGAGTTATTTGATCGATCCTTGATCTTGTATCTCCCTCTTCTGAATATTCACATATGCATTTTAAGAGAATTTAATACCTTTTATATGGGCACTAGAGTTTAGGATTGAGTAGCCTCTAAGAATTATAATTGAAACTAAACACACATACTAGAGTCCCAATTCGAATTGAATACGACTTGTGGAGTCCCACAAAAATTTCAATGTCTACAACTGCCCCCTCCCCCAACCTCCCCGCTTCAAGGCTTGTCGGAGTGTAGACTTGATGAAGCTCAAAGACGAGGTTTAAAGTGCTCATTCTTCCACCAGTGCAACTTCATATTTTCAAGATTTGATTTAAGAGAGAAGAGATGAAGGGCAGATTTGATCCCACAGGGCGTGCCAATTTGTTCGTACCAAATTTTAAAGCGACATAAAAGAAATTACAATTACAATAAAATATGAAGAGACATAACTATATTAATAAATATTGCTGATATAATTTTGTTCCTCTACTCTCTTAAGATTTATCCATGATTCGAGGTCGTTAGTGGCGTATTTCTCGAACGAGGATGATTTAATTTGACCTCTATATGAATATTCCATCAAATTGTGGAATATTCAAGATTTTGATCTTTAAAAATACCCAATAGTTTATGGGAATATTTTGAGATGTCTTTCAAGGGAATTTAGCACCCTTTACATAGGCATGAACTAGGGTTTAGGCTTTAGTAGCCTATAAGAATTCTAATTGAAAATGAACACACCTACTAGAGGCCCAATTCGAATTGAATACATCTTGTGGAGTCCCACAAAAATTTCAATGTTTACACACTATTTTATCTATCATCAACGTTACGAAATGACAAGAAAATTTGACTTCTATTTGAAAAGTTATACAAGACGTCAGAAGATACCCACAAATAATTGATTGAACTTGGTAATAGTTAATGGTTAAATGAGATACTAATACTGATCACAGAAGCATCAAGCTATAAGAATTAAGAGTAAAGCAATAATCGCATGGGACAAGATATCCTATTTGAATACAGACCTTTCCAGCAATATCAGGTGCTGAACCATGCACAGCCTCAGCAAGGGCAATACCTCCCTCGCCAATATTGCAACTGTAAGAGAAATCATCGTTAGGAAAAAAAATGAGAAAATGAACTCAAATTAGACATCAGATACGTTAAATGAAAAAAAAAAGGCATACCTTGGAGTTAAGCCCAAACCACCTATCAAACCAGCACAAAGATCACTGATTATGTCACCATAAAGGTTAGGCATCACCAGAACATCAAAAAGTGCTGGATTTTTCACAAGCTGTACACATGAAAAGGAAGTATGTTATTTCATCACATATTTCTAGATAGTATTTCTGAAACTTTAGAATGACGCTTGGTCCAATACTGTTAGACATTTCATTGAACTTATCGAAGTTGTTCATTAAGATAAACATGTATAGTACTGAACTCGCAATAAAGTGATTGGTCTTTGATCATACCATCATACAACAATTATCAATGACAACTTCCTCATACTTTATCTCAGGGTACTTTTCTGCGACCTCTCGGCAACACTGGACAAGAAGAAAGAAAGTGAACAACATCTATTGGTTAATAAAACATAGAATTATATTGAGACGCCAGACATAAGGATAGACCTTAAGAAAAAGACCGTCTGTCTTTTGCATGATGTTGGCTTTGTGAATTGCAGACACTCTCTCTCTTCCATGGGTCTTGGCATAGTGAAATGCATACTCTGCAACCCTTAAACTTGCTTGACGGGTAATGATCTTGAGACTTTCAACCACACCTCTTACTACCTGATAATAAATGCAAATGAATTTAAAGAACTCAAGAAATAAGCAATTTTCTATTAAATAATAAAGAAAGATACTTACTTGATGTTCAAGACCGCTGTACTCTCCTTCAGTGTTCTCTCTAATAGTGATGAGATTCACATCATCATAGCGAGTCTTATATCCAGGAAGGCTGTAGCAAGGTCTGACATTGGCATATAGATTTAACTCCTTCCTCAATGTAAGGTTCAAGGAACGATGACCTTTTCCAATAGGAGTGGCCATTGGCCCTTTCAAACCAACCTTATTCCGCCTCACTGATTCAAGACTTTCCCATGTTAGAAAGCTGTTGGTTCTAGGGTCTATATCCGTCCCCACATAGTGTTCTTCCCATTCAATTGGTACCTCAGCAACCTTGAATATCTGTAGTTTTAAATAGGATTTAGCAATTTATAACCCCAAATATAATGAAGTACCAGAATTCCTAGCTCCAACGAAGTCAGAGGCGGATATAGGGTAACGATACTGAGTTCATTTGAACTCGCGCTTACGACACTGAGCATATACCTATGTTTATGACTTCACAAAAAATAGTAAATAGTAGATACGAACCTATGATTTTAAAATACAGTTGGGTCAATGCTAAAAACCTTAAAAGTTGAAACCTTAAAACTTAAATGTTGGATTCGTCACTGAGGGAAGCAAATCAACTTTCATTATTGTGGACAATCTAGAAGAAAAATGTCAAGAAAAATAGTAGAATCTAACCAACCATAATGCCCGTGAACCTCTAAGCAGGATTAGCAGAAGAACTCTTTGTCCCACATCTTTGTACAATTAATAAGGACAAGATATTTACTTGTCCATTTCATTCCTAAATGATTCGACTTGCTGATAAGAGCATCCGAAATATAATCAACAAGGAAAATAGCCTATTAACTCATCCAATAAAGAAAAAAGAAAAGCTATATAGCCATGGTACCAAAAATGCATTTAATCTTCCTGCAGCTATGAGTGACTATGACTTGATACGAGTGTCAAACTAATCACAACAACAGCATACCCAATGTAGTCCCACAGGTAGAGTCTGCAAAGGTTAGTATATACCCAGCCTTGCCCTTACCTTCCACAAAAGAGGCTTTATCCAAAAGACCCTCGGACAAAAGCACAACAACAACATACCTGTGTATTCCCACAAGTTGAGTCTTACAAAGAAAAAAAACTTGCAACAGACGCACAAGTGGAAATTTCAACTCCTATAAGGAAAGGTTACTGCCTTATCTCAGCCTTACTCGTATCATAAATAAAAAAGACAAATGATGATACTACAAAGTCTAGCTTATTTCAACATTCGGCATTAATTATGAAAAGGGAGAATTTCACGAGTGCTACAGCCAACAAGGACCAAAACCGGAGGTTCAACCTAGCAAGTACTATCTAAAATTCATATGTGCAAATTTATTACAACTTCCATACATAGAATTGATGAACAGTAACAATATGAAGCAAACAACGGTACAAACTTCTAATAATCGGCATCTAACTCTCTCTATATATATAACAAGATAAAGGAGAACAAGTATTCGCGAAGAAGCAGACCTGCCTGACGGACTCGGCGATTTCAGGTCCAATACCATCTCCGGGGAAAAGAGTAGCGCGGATCAAGTCGGAATTGGATTGGGAAGTGAAGGTCCGATCGAAAAACCTAATAGAGGGCGCAACTGCATCAGGTCGGCATCGAAGGAGTCTTTTTGCAATCTGAAGAGCCATAGTAGATCTTAGAGTTGCAGAATTTTGTTGAATGTTAAGGGGAGACGAAGGGGGAAAAGGTGGTAAATGAAAGAGAATAGATGCTTACAACCGGAGGATCCAAACCCAAACTTAAGGACCCGTTTGACACAAAGGAGTACTTCGAAAAAAACTTGGGTAGCGTTTGGTTATAATATTTGAAAAATATAAGTTTCTAAATCAAAGGAAATTATACTGACTTACCTGCAAATATAAAACAATTACATTAAAAATTATATAATTCACAACCTTCAGACGCTACCTCTTTATGTTATTTTTTCGATTTTACAAATTTTGTGAAAGGATTTTTTTTGCATTTGTTATAAATCATTGTATTTTGAAACAATGACAATTTCTAGCACCAAGTATTGTTGTTACAAATTTGGTCAAAAACTTTGAATATTTCTTTTTCAAATAAAATAATTAGTCAATTTTTTGAATTTGTTAGTAACATCCATTTGATTTATTGAAATATATATTATTTTGTACTTCTTAAATATAAAATGCTCGTACATATAAGTGAATGTATAACATACACATTTGACGAGTTTAGTAAAGAGCAAATGGATTAACTCATTGCCATTTTGCATTAAGAATCAATATTTATTGCTATATTTGTAAATTTAATTTTGATTTTTGTGGTAAATGATTCGGTATATATTTATCATAAATGTCAGTGTGATTCTTTTATGAAGGAATTTGTTTTGTACTTTGGACTATGTTTAAGACTATATTATCATTATGATGTAACGATGCAAGTATATCTTAAATCAACATATAGAGTGTATTATAAATAGAATATCTTTGGTCACTGCATTATCTTATGGAAAAGATAGGAAGAGAGCCCCAACGCTCTAAAAAAAGGTAAACAACATAATCAGCCAAACAATTTCTCCCACTTCAATAGGAAGTATCAACAGATATTTTGTCAGTCACAATGGTAATTAGGAAAATCAACATGACAGACACCAACCTGGGCTGCGTGAATATTTTGCCTTGTGTGTATGTAAATACATGAATAGACGGTACGGTGCAAGGGGCTACGATCTTCAACAACTACTTTGTGCTGATTTTTCAATTGCCTCCTTACCGTTATTTTTAACTATTGTATAATTTAAAAAATTGACATCAAAATGACTATGTATTATACACATGTTCAAAGATGTCGCAATGGCAAGTGGAACTCATATTGTGGCCAGGGCCTCCAAGGTCGCCTGTTCGGTACTTTCCCTCTGCAATTGTTTTTAGGATGGCATCTTGGATGCGATCAGCTTTATCATGAAGCTCTAGATGACGAAGCATAGATACTGAACTCAAAAGCAGAGCAGTTGGATTCGCCAAATTCTGCACATATAATTTTCTTCTTGGATTAACAAATACGAAAAAACAGGGGTGGGCATGCCTAATGAATGGCAGAGGAAGAAGAAAGTGAACCACATTTTAAAAAACGAATCTCACTAAACAACTGCCATCTAAAAACCTACCATATAAATATTCACACAGAGCATCTCTGGATGTGTGTCAAGCATACACTGTTTACATCCTTATTTCATACTCCAATTAAGTGTGGTCTTCATCATAGACCAAAAAAAAAATTCAGATAACAGATCTTCTACTTAAGACCAGAATATATTTCTCAGTTTCTTCTCATTCAACATTCAGTTCTATTAAGGGGGAAAACAGACCTAGGATACAGAAAAGGAAAAAGATCTTTTTTTAAAACGGGGCAGCTTAGTACAAGAAGCATCCCAAGTTAACGCAGGGTCTGGAGAACAGTCGCACCCAAGAAGGTGTAACACAGGCAGCCTACACCAACAAGAGCATCAGTGGCTGATTCCACGGCATGACCTATAGGTCACACAGAGGCAACTTTACTGTTGCTCAGAACTCCCTTTGTTCCAAGGTAAAATATTTGTATTCTCTGTTCTTGGTGTGTAGGGAAAGCAAAGCACATGATAATACAGTAATACCTCACCTTATTTCCTATGTCGCAGATATGCTTTGCTACTTCACTAGAAGCAAACATGCAAGGCTGTACATGAGTTAATTAGGTACCACAGATATCAGTAAAAGGTTTAAAGGCTGCCCACTTCACTTCTTCTTGACATAGAGGTAAACGGTAGGGATGGAATTTTTTTTTTTTTTTGGGGGGGGGGGGGGGGGGGGGGTTTGTGTAAATCCATTTTAGTTCTTTTTCATCAGCGTATTAGTTGTTTGTTTGTTGATCTCCTAAGATGAAACTTTCTGCAAACATAAATTGTTTCTACAAAGCTTCTGGAAAAACATTGCTTTAAAAAAATGTTCCAACAGTTCAGATTTTTCACTATTCCAGCTACAGTACAAATTAGCAAAACAGTAATGATACAGAAACCTTCATATTTTCTCAATTTTATCTTAAAAATTTCAGACGTGCATCACAAAAAAAAAAAAAAAAATTGTTCAAAATGACTAAATGAGGCAGGGCAAGGTGAGTCAAGGATTGCCCCGTTTCACCTCATAGCCATCCCTGGTAAACAGAAGGTGGCTGTCTTTTCATAAAATAGGTTAATTTATTATGTGTCCTCATAAGTTTCCAACTTATCCACAAACTAAATCACCATCTATTGACAGATTTTATCCCAACTCTATACAACAGCATACCTACTGTAATCCCACAAGTGAGGTTTGGGGAGTGTGGTGTGTTCACAGCCTTACCCCCTACGCTGAGAAGGTAGAGAGGTGGGTTTCGATTCACCCTCGGCTCAAGTAAAGGATAACAAAAATCAAGTAGGTAAAACAAATATAGTGAAGAATCCACACTGAAAACAATGGAGAAGAAAACAGTAGCAACAGCAAATCATATAATAACTGAAGTAAAGGAAGCAATACATTGAAGAATAAGATAGTACGAGTGTAATAAGAACAATACTGATAAAGAACTAGACAAGACTTGACTGCCTACAAACATTCTATCCTAATCATTGACCTCTAAATCTTCCTACAGGGTTATGTCCTCGGTAAGCTACAAATGTGTTGTACCTTATCTAATCACCTATTCCAATACTTCTAAAGCCATCCCAATCTAAAATAATTTATCATCCTAAATAGCATTAAGACAAGAATTATTTGAACATTGCTTGAACCAATCCCTTGGAGACAATATTTTTCTATACTATCTTTGACGCACTACACCTTATTTTATAGTGTGTTTTGCTCATCAGTATCAAAGTAGACTAATCATCAATATGCATAGATTGTGTATTAGTCATTGCTAATAAGTTGAAGGACATTAATAGACTGCAAGCATATTTAGCACACCCGATGTGAGTGCAACACTAGATCAAAAAAGTAAATAATAGTAGCTACGGTTTGAACTAAAGTTATGTTTTTAAGATAAAGATAGGAAACACAAAACATACACATACATATGTGTGTATACGGGCACATGCACGTGCGCGCGCACACATATTATTACATATCATATATCTAATAGTAGATATATATATATATATGCACATATAAATAAATGTGTGTGCGCGTAAGTTGAATGGAGTGAAATACAACAGCCTGAAAATCATTGGACCACTCTTTCATCTAACATCAAAGTTAAGAAATGACACAAAACTTCTATTTGGGGAGTGATACAAGAAGTCAGATACCCACCCAATATTTGATTGAACTTGGTATAGTTGATGGTTAAATGAGATACTAATTTCAGAAGCATCAGATTCAGGCTATAAGAGTAAAACAATATTTGCATGGGACATGATATTCTATATGAATACAAACCTTTCCGGCAATATCAGGTGCTGAACCATGCACAGCCTCAGCAAGGGCAATACCTCCCTCGCCAATATTGCAACTGTAGGAGAAATCATCTTTAGGAAAAAAATGAGACAAATGAACTCAAATGGGACATCAGATACATATAATGAAAAAAATGGCATACCTTGGAGTTAAGCCCAAACCACCTATCAAACCAGCACAAAGAATCCTATAGTCACCATAAGGTTAGTCATCACACAGAACATCAAAAAGTGCCTGGATTGTTTTCACAGCTGTACGCCCTGAAAAGAAAGTATTTTTTCAACCACAATATTTCCCTACATACTTTTATGAAACTTTAGGATGACGCTTGGTCCTAAACTGTTAAACTTTTCATTGAACTTATTCAAGGTTGCTCATTAAGATGAACATGTTTAGTACTGTATCATACCATCATACAGCAATTGTCAATGACAACTTCCTCATACTTTATATCAGGGTACTTTTCCGCGACCTCTCGGCAACACTGGACAAGAAGAAAGAAAGTGAACAACATATGTTGGTTAATAAAACATATAATTATAATGAGACGCCAGACATAAGGATAGACCTTAAGAAAAAGACCGTCTGTCTTTTGCATGATGTTGGCTTTGTGAATTGCAGACACTCTCTCTCTTCCATGGGTCTTGGCATAGTGAAATGCATACTCTGCAACCCTTAAACTTGCTTGACGGGTAATGATCTTGAGACTTTCAACCACACCTCTTACTACCTGATAATAAAGGCAAATGAATTTGAAGAACTCAAGAAATAAGCAATTTTCTATTAAATAATAAAGATACTTACTTGATGTTCAAGACCACTGTACTCTCCTTCAGTGTTCTCTCTAATAGTGATGAGATTCACATCATCATAGCGAGTCTTATATCCAGGAAGGCTGTAGCAAGGTCTGACATTGGCATATAGATTTAACTCCTTCCTCAATGTAAGGTTCAAGGAACGATGACCTTTTCCAATAGGAGTGGCCATTGGCCCTTTCAAACCAACCTTATTCCGCCTCACTGATTCAAGACTTTCCCATGTTAGAAAGCTGTTGGTTCTAGGGTCTATCTCCGTCCCCACATAGTGTTCTTCCCATTCAATTGGTACCTCAGCAACCTTGAATATCTGTAATTTTAAATAGGACTTAGCAATTTATAACCCCAGACTTAATGAAGTACCAGAAACCCTAGCTCCAAGGGAGTTAGAGGCGGATATAGAGTATTGGTATTGAGTTCATTTGAACCCCGTGCTTACGACGCTGAGCATATCCCTATGTTTAAGACTTCACAAAAAGCAGCAAATAGTAGATACGACCCATGATTTTAAAATACAGTTGGCTCAATGCTAAAAAACTTAAAAGTTGAACCCTTAAAACTTAAATCCTGGATTCGTCACTGAGGGAAGCAAATGAACTTTCATTATTGTGGACGATATAGAAGAAAAATGTCAAGCAAAATAGTAGAATCCAACCAACCTTAATGCCCGTGAACCTCCAGGCAGGATTAGAAGGAGAACACTATGTCACACATCTTAGTACAATTAATAAGGACAAGATATTTACTTGTCCATTTCATTCCTAAATGATTCGACTTGCTGATAAGAGCATCCGAAACATAATGAACAAGGAAAGTAGCCTATCAATTCATCCAATAAACAAAAAAGAAAAGCTATATAGCCATGGTACCAAAAATGCATTTAATCTTCCTGCAGCTATGACTTAATAGGATGTCAAAATAATCACAACAACATCATATCCAGTGTAGTCCCAGAAGTAGAGTCTGCAGAGGTTAGTACACACCCAGCCTTGCCCCTCAGCCCAAAGCACAACAACAACATACCTCTGTATTCGCACAAGTTGAGTCTTACAAAGAAAAGAAAACTTTAAACAGGCGACAAGTGGAAATTTCAACCCCTATGAGGAAAGGTTACTGCATTATCTCAGCCTCACTCGCATCATAAACAAAAAAAAGACAAATGATGATACTACAAAGTCTATCTTATTTCAGCAATCGGCGTTAATTATTAATTATGAGAAGGGAGAATTTCACGAGTGTACAGCCAGAGCCCAAACCGGAGGTTCAACCTAGCAAGTACTATCTAATATTCACATGTGCAAATTTATTACAACTTCCATACAGATAATTGATGAACAGTAACAATATGAAGCAAACATCGGTATAATTACAAACCTCTAATAATCGGCATCTAACTATAGGTATGGAAATAACAAGAGAAAGGAGAACAAGTATTGGGCGAAGAAGCAGACCTGCCTGACGGACTCGGCGATCTCAGGTCCAATACCATCGCCGGGGAAAAGAGTAGCGCGGATCAAGTTGGAATTGGATTGGGAAGTGAAGGTCCGATCGAAAAACCTAACAGAGGATGCAGCTGAATCAGCGCGGCATCGTAGGAGTCTTTTCGCAATCTGAAGAGCCATTGTAGATCCTTAGAATTGCAGAAATGGTTGATGTAAAGGGAGTGGACTAATTTAACAAAGGGGAAAAAAGAAGAGAGAATAGATGCTTGCGACCTACAAACGGAGATATAAAACTCATCCAAACCCAAAATTAAGGACCCGTTTGACCCAATTCCAAAGTGGTGTTTGTTCATAATTCTGGTAAATATATTTGTTCAATATTTCACGTTTCCAAATACTGGGGAAAAAATTAGTATTTGGATATAAGTTCTAATATTTGAAAATTTAAAATAAATAAAAATTATCTTAATTTTTTATATTTTATAAAATTACCCATTGTCTATTAATAATACAGAGTATTTTGTTTTTCTATCTTCCGAAAAGTTTGAGTGATAAATTTGAGATAAAAAAAATAATTTGTATTTAATGTTTATAATTATAACTGAACTAATAACAAGTTTGAATATGTCATTAATGTATTGTTTTATCTATATTGTTGATTGCCTATTATATTGTAAGGTTATTTTTTAATGAAACACATTTATTGTAAAATAATGATATAAATGTACACAGAATTTTAATAATTTTTAGAACTTATGGGTATGAATCATATTTTTTTTAAAATAATTATTTTGTGTTTTGTTCCCTTATTTCATCACACCATAGTGCACATACTCTCTAATCAGAATCATGCACTCTGCCTATTATATATAGACTACTTATCAGTTGGATTGAGACGAGGGTCTATCAGAAACAACATTCCTATCTAGCAAAGGTAGGGTAAAGTCCGAATACATTCTACCCTATGTATGGCAATGCTAAAAAGACTTACTCATGTGAATTTGTACAAAAACAGGAATCCCACAAGCAATGGTAAGGATATTTGTGCAGTATGGGCCATTTCAGATTCCACCAAAGGGTGCAGTGAAATTCAGGTTTCAAGTGACTGGCAGTGCAGGAGTGGTGTGGGTGCAGCCTCTCAAACTGATTCCAAGAGATTGGAGGGCTGGAAGTCTCATTGACACACACCTACATACTCTTCTGCAACATAAGATTGTAATTTGTATCCATACAAACCACTAGAGAAAAAAAAAGTTTAACTATATACATTTGTCCACTTCAACATAAAAAAATACAAGTCTAGAGAACATATAGTAAGATGCACAAAGGTATGTAGATCAATAGGGCATATGAGCAGATCAAATCAAGGATTTCAAGTATGTGTACATATATATCGTTCGAGCCAAAAGCTGTTCAGAGGGCATTTGAATCAGCCATCATGCTATTATTTGCAACTGAAAAGAGAAAGTAACGCAACCAGACTCATGCAAGGAGATAGGAAAGCAAATTAACTTGTTCAGGCACATCTAAGATCACACAAGAAGGCTGAGAACTGATGCAAAAATTTGCCAGTTCTGATTATAGGATCATACAAGTCAGCCCGTACAAGCTTATTTCTCCATGAACATACACCCTATATACTATATAGGATATCAGACTAAACAAAATGAAGCACTACTATTTCCAGGTGTGGACAAAAGAAAGACAATGAGTCAAGAGTAACTCTCTATTCAACTTCAACAGCTGAATTTTGTAAAATCCTAGTACATCCTACCAGAACAATCTGAAGATCCACAAAAGCACCTCTTCACCTTGATCTTGCCACCAGAGTCATAAACCTGATCAACAACATAGTTGTAATGGTAAGAAAGCTCCTTCAAGGGAGGAATATTGTCAGCCGCAAAAAGCATGATATGGGGCACACTCTTATCCTTATGATCATAGACAACGTTCTGTGCATACAAATTGGGGGAACAACTGTGGTTGATGAATCGTCCTACATTTCCATAGCAAGCTGCATCAATGGTATAACCACCCTCTTCTACTAACTCATTTTGGTTTGCTTGTCCAGAAGAGTTGGCAGTATAACCACCATAGTTCTGGCCAATATCAAAAAGATATTCATCCATGCCAATCCTTCGTTCCGCTTCTGTGTCCTCAAGAAGTTGTCCTGTATACTCACAGATAAAGGTTCCTGAAGAGATGGAAGTTAGAGCTCTCACACCCCAGCCCCTTGTATCTGTCTTGAAGATCTCCAGTGGAATTTTAATACCATGTTGGCTCACTCTATTATAGCACGAAGGAGGGCACTTACAATGAGGACCACACTCATATACAAGAGGCTTCACTTCAACAATAGCCCCATTACGATTGTAAGGGATCTCACCTCCATTTTTAACTGCACATGAGCACCTCTCGGCATCAGAACATCTACCAATACAATCACAGCCTCTAGGTGGAGCAGGGCGGAAACCAACTGGATACATCATGTTCTTGATGTACTTGAATGGTGGGGGTTTCTCACCATCAATAGTGTTCACAGCTGCTATAGGTAGTGACTCCTTCCCTTCTGTAATATCAGGAACACATACACCATGCCGCGCTTTGGAATTTTTTGAAGACTGTACTTCTTTCCAAGTAAGCTCTGGTTGTCCAGGAATTCTTACCAACTTAAACATAAAAACCATCTTACCATGTGGCCCTTTTTCTTTCCAATAATTCTCAACAGTGTATAAGCCATCATAGACATAAGTAGTCACCACATTAGGTCTTCCACCTGATTCAGGAGTCCTGATCTCCTTAGATCCACGAATCACCCGAACAGAATTCCTTTCACGTATGCTATTCTTCAAGGCTAAATTACCTTTCACAAGTTTCTGGTCTTCAGGAATTTTGACCTTGCCAACCACATTTCCACCTTGACCAGAATAAATTAGCTCATCAGCATCTCCCAAATCATCATCATAGGCTCCGGAGGCAACAATACTAGTTGCAACCAGCAGTCCTCCCTTAATGTACATGGAATCAATACCAGCCTGATACAAGCGATGTACTCCCACAAGAGAAAGTTCAACCCTGTATTGGAATGCATCTCCTACTTCAACTCCTGGAACTTCTCCCAGTATCTGCGTTTCTGTATTAACTTGCTTCCCTTTGTCTTTGACAAGTTTTGCTGCTTGAAGATCAATCCTTCTAATTTTATCTTTTTGCTTAGCGTTTACTCCTGCAGATCTTGACATTGATTCTTCTCCCTGTAAGATTTTTCTAAAGTGAGACTGAAACAGACGAAGAGTCTCTAAAACTTTACTACGAGCATCACAGCGACTGGAACTTTTTGGACCAAAAGGTGGTCGAGTCTCATCAAACTCACACTTCTTCTGCCCAATAGGAGAATCTTCAGGTTGTGCTTCACAATTCAAATTACGAATTCCATCATTTCTGGAAACCGGTGAACTTGGATATTCTGGCACAGCTTCACCAACAAAACCTGATCTACTCCTGCCAAACAGAGTCTCTGGAAATTTTGTTTTAGGAATACTTTTTCTGGCAACAACTACGGACATCCTCTGTCTATACATGCTAGGCTTTTGAACTTGGTTTCTACTCATCAGGCCATCGAAACGAGTTTGCTCCTTCTGCCTCCAGTCCTTGTTTGTCTCAGCCATCAGACCTTGCACAATTTGCCTAGGAGTTTGCTTCTTCTGCCTCCATGGAGAAAAACGCTCATCCATCAATCCATGCACAACTGGCTTAGTAATTTTATCTCCAGAACCAAAACCATGTCTAGCAGTAGTCGCCTTTTCACGTTCATTCCGTGAATACACAATACTCTCCTTCCGCAAAAATTTCCCTGTATCATCCCTCTCCTTTTTCGTCATTGTCTCTGGCAACATTACAGTTCTTTCAAGTTTGCTCCTTCTAACATAGTTATCTTGGACATCTTCTGGGTCTTCAACGCGAACTGTTGCTCCTTCAATTAAACTGCATTTGGAGCCGGTAACCTCTGTCTTACTCCACGAATCAGCTTCCCGACTTGCGGTCAACCCCAGGGACAGTGTCCCAGTATCCATAACATTTTTCGAAGTCTCAATCACTTCATTTTCTGTCACTCCCTTATTTAACACAATCGCTCGCTTGCTTGCTTCACTAACCACCCAAAAGATCCAGTTTAGTCGGCTTAGGAGCATTTCTTCCACAAAATGGAGGGAAGTCACGAACAGCAAAAACTCCTCTTCGGCAGTACTTTTTCTTTGGTAAGGGGGAAATATTATCCTCAACACTTCCATTCTTTATTTGACACTGAGGCAGTGACAATGTTTTTGAATCACAAACAGGAATCGCCCTATCAGTCATACTGCCAGGATGCAGCACATGATCTTTGTACACACCGACTACATTTTCAACCAAAAAAAAGTGTCTCGCAACATCAACTTCCATCCCTAATTCATCATACCTAATGACTTTTGCTTTCTTGAGCAATGACATTTCACTATTTTTATGATCTTTAGACAACTCAAATCTAAGCGATTTGTCATGGCTTGTAGGTTCTTCCAATCCGTTTTCTATCACATTAGTGGTTCTGGCTGACGCAACTTCAACAGAACAGAACTCAACCCCAGTGTTAGGACCATTGTCACCATGGGCCACCAGAGTGTCAGCCATATTTTCACTGATGGAGACCACATCATTTTCCTTGCTGTTCAAGTCAACTTTTGGAGCATTTCTACTACAACCTGGGGGTAAATCCCGCTCTCCGCAGACATTCCGAACTTTATGTTTTGGCATAGTTCCAGAATCCAGCAAATGATAACCATTTACTGATGACCGCTTCTTCATCACATTGTCTATTAACTGTCATTGGAGAATGAAACCATGTCTTTCGCAACAAATGAAATACATCCTTGTTTTAGGCAAGTCAAATGCTGAACCACAAACCGATATGTCAAAAATTAATACAACAATGAAGAATCAAAAGCTTGATGTGAAATACTATGATAATTTAAAAGATCAGTATCATCCTCTACCATTTTTAAGCGTGAGTTGTGTTAGGTACTTACACTGTTAAAATCTCTTTGGTTAAGTATATCCTACTATAATTTGCTTTTATGTGGCAAATCAGAAGTGAGACAACATTTTGACCATCACATATGGGTACTCAAAAACAAAATATCACACTGGTCATGTGACCTTTTTCCTAACCAAATTCTGTTAATGACCTTGATGGACATTTTCCTAACAAAATTCTGATAATGACTGAAACTCCATTTTCTCTAAGAGTAAAAAATAAGCTTTGCATCCTTTTTTTCTTTTTTACAAAAAGCACCACAACTATACCAACAACAAGCAGTAAATGTCAGCCAAACACGGCTCAAATTCTAGCTAACCCTTAACATATTCACAACCTATTATCAAGAGACTCCCAAATAACCCAGAATTAAAAAACATTTCAGCAAACAAAACGAAGCAAAAACTGAACCGAAGGTCTATCGAAAACAGTCTCTCTACCCTCCCAAACCCCCCTCTGTGGGGACTACAGTGGATATGTTGTTGATTTTGGTGTAAACAAAATGTAGCAAAAACTGATGAAGAATGTAAAAGGATGTTAGGGTTTTACATGCTGGAAACAAACAGAAAATAAGGAAGTAAATCATACCGATTTGTGAATGAACTTCACGCTTCCCACTTCAAAGAACTAGATAATAGTTGATCCTTCACCACACAACTAGCCGCTTTTGCTGCAAAAGATAGAAATGCAAAATCATGAAAACTAGTTCAGTAAAAAAAGCAGAGATGACATGAATAAGACATAAAAACCCAAAAAACTGGGGGAGAAAAAAGAAGAACCCAAATGGGAGTTGCAAGCAAAAACAAAAATTACTACAACAATGAGTCAGCTACCAAATCATGTATAACGAGTAGAAAACTGAAAACGTATCTGATTTGCAAGAATCTGAACGTGGGTTTCTTATGATTTTTGAGTGTGAGCTACAATTTAGGGGTTCATGGATAAGAAAAAAAAAAAGCTCATCATGAAGAACAAAAAAAACCCAGTAAAACCCACAAACTTTCACACTGAAACAACAATACAAGCAAATGGGTGTTCCAAGCAAACGCAAAAATTACCAGAGGAAGGAAGCAAAAAATAAGCTGAAACTTAAACAAGCATTTGATTAACAAAGAATCTGAACGTGGGTTTGTTATGCTTTTGATTCTGTACGCTATTCAGGGAATCACGGGTGAAAAAAAAAAAGGTCAACTTTTAGCAAAAGGCAAAAATGGAGAACTCACAGTCCCAGCTAAGAACGAAGAACAAAAAAAAAAAAAAACCCCCACAAAGTTTCACAGATCATATTTGCACAAACTCATAAAAACAAGCACAAAAACACAAAATGGGGTTTCTTCAAGCAAAAAAATTGCCTGAAAAAGGTGTAAAAACAGAGGAAGAAGTAATCAACTGATTGAGCTACCGATTTTCAAAAAATGGTATAAGCATGTGATCAACAGAGAATTGTGAACGTGGGTTTGTTGAGATTTTGAGTGGGGACGACGATTTAAGGAGGTTCATGCCATGGATGAAAATGGAAAATGGAGTTTCTTCATCTTCCTGACATCTTTTTTGGTCACTGTAACTGTATTTTTTTCTTGGAAATAATATCCGAAAAAAGGAGATTGCCGTACTGTAATTAAAGTTTAATTATATTTTTTTTCACTAACATTAAAATTAAAGTTTAATTATATTCAGATAGCTAATTTTGAAGACCATCACAAAGTAATCAGATGTATTTATATATAATTTAGATAAACGTTACTCTCAATCTGTTTAATTTTACTTGTCACTTATTTTTAACATAGAGCATTATATTGTGACGGAGAGGTGGAAGGAATATATAGGCGTAGGAAATGAAATGTGTAAAGTCATTTTCACCAAGAAGATAATTTTATTTGTTTTTAAGAAACTTATTTTCGTAATTTGATCAATAAAAAACGAAAAAATATTTTCCTTTATACTAAGCACAACGTGGTTATGACATTGATTTAAGAAGAAAAAAAATTGCTTTTAATCTTCAAATTATTGATAAGTTTTGATTTTGAATCTTATAAATTATGATATGGTATATTTAAATTTTAATCTATTTAAAAAATACGTTATATTTATTTATTTTATAAAACTATGAAACTATAAAATATGCAATAACAATTTCACATGAGCATGAGTGATTAAGTTATGAAATGGTTAATTATATAGTTATGATAAATGTGAATATTTACAAACAACAAAAAAAAATGTAAAATTCAACTAATTAGAAATTTATCATGTGTTATATATATGATAAAGGGTTAGTTCCAAATTTACCAATAAGAAAATCTAAAAGGTTACTAAACCGTATAATTTTTATAAGAGATTTTTTTGTAATATAAAGCGTAAAATTGTCTTTATCATGCATTTATTAGTTTAATTTATTAACTAACTTTACACTAAGACAATATTCAGAAATGTTTTATAGATTAGGAATATTCAACGAAAGTTACAAATCTCAACGATTTATAGATTCAGAATAATTTATTAATAAAATTACGTATTTCAATTTCGTCAAGAATTTCAATGAAAAGGACTTTTTTTATATGTTCATTCAAGATTCATGAATTCCTTCCGTAAAACTTTACAGTTTCTATATTCGGTATGTAACATGTAATTAAGATTTATAAAAATATTTTGTTATATGACTACAAATATGATTTGCAATTCATACACTCTATCCACTTTCACTACTAATTTTCACCCAAAATTGTTATTAGTTATTATCAACTATCGCGCTCTATCAGCTATAATTATCATTCTTAACTATAATCATCACCACAGTTAATTATCATTATCGATAACTATCATTTGCGATTTAAGAAGTTAGACCCTTAATCTACTTCACAAGACATCACAATCAAATGTTATCTTCAACTAGAAAATAAATTACAAAATAAAACCATCACATACCTGATTTGTTGAGAGACAAGAATTGCTTTTCTATGCTTTTTGGCTAAGCTATAGTTGTTATGCCCCTTTTATAGGGCAAGAGCATGGCATCAAGACTATTGCAAATATTAGGTTAGAGAGAGAGTTAAAAATATTCATAAATTATTCAAAATATTCGAAGATATTATTCGTTATGTTTTTTCTAAAAATGATTTTATCATGGGAAAAATGATAAATATACCCCGAGTATTATAAATGAAATGCAGATACCATTCGTCATACTTTTTGGATATTGGTGCCCCTAACGTTTCAAAACTAGAGCATATATGCTCTTCACTCTAATGGAAGACTAAATAAGGGCATGTTGCTTCATTAGTTATTTCGATATTTAATAAATATTATATCGGTGAATAAAATTATGACACGTATATTAATATAAAGGGTAAATATGTTCTAGTTCTTGAAAGACATAGGCACTAATATCTCAAAAATATAACAGAGAAAATCCGCATAACATTTATGCTAGTTCAGAAATATATATATATATTTTTGTTTCCTTTTTACACTATAGTTAAAACTATATTTAGAACTCTCCTCGAACCAGTCACAATACTCTTAAATTAAATAGTCTTTTCCAATTTGAGTCACGGTAATTCCTTTTAAATAGTCGTAAAGCTGCACTTTGACTATTGTAAATTATAATTTACTTTTATACAAACATATTGCATATTAAATTTTAAATGATAAGTTATTTTTTTTAAATTTGAAAAAATAAATTAATTTGAAATTTTTTCAAGTGAATTAAACATGATAAAATTAAAGAACGTTTTTCAAAATATATTTTCCTTTCATATCGAAACACCCTTAAATCCAAATCATATTGACCATGACTTTTACTTCATAAAAACTAATATTTGTATGAAACATTATAAATATCAGAATTGTATGCATTGTTTTATTAGAATACAATTATTTTGAACAGTGAATAATAAATATTATAAGCAATGTGTTATATATGCTTGCGCTTATTTTAATTTTTCTTTCATACGTACAATAAATTGAATTTGAATAATTTAGATTCACATTCATCATTAAGCGAAAATAATTAGGAAAAGGAACATAAATGTTCTTAAGAAACAAATTAATTATCCATGCCTCTTAAGTCTTAGCTTGATGCTCCTTTAAATAATTGTACAAATAATCACCATTTTGGGCTAATATTAAACGGTGCAACACTCTTCCTTTTTTTGGTCTCTTAGTTGTCACCATCTCGATATTATTGTATTTATTTTTGTCCAACTTATTAAATGTCTTTATCCCTTCTTAGGTTAGTTTTTTGGTCCATCTTTTTTGTTTTTTATATTATTTAAAATAAAGAAAAAAATACTTAATAACATACTTTTATCATATTTCCTAACATTTTAAAAAATTAAAAAATCTATTTTTTTTATAATTTTTCTCATTTTTCGAATACATCATTATAAAGGGTCGAGATCCATGGATGACGTTATTATTTAAATGGAAAGTGGAAAAAAACTAGGAGAGTTGACACAGAGCAAAAGAGAAAGTGTGGAAGGATTTCTTTATCATTTTCTTTTATGCTTTTAGCGGATCAAATTCTTGATTTTTTTTTATTGCTTTTCAATAGATCTTTAAATATATCTACTTGATTTTAATTCTTAAAATTAATGTGCAATTCGTTTGTTTCACCTTTTTGATACATTATATTTTATCATGTATAGTATATCGTTTTCAAATATTAGTTTTGATACATAACTCTAATTCATTTTAACACAAATAAATATACATCATGATCATAGTTGTGTATTGAATACACAATTATTACAAATTTCGTTATCTTTTACTATCGATATATACACCCAACTATATTCAACTAGTTGAACGTTATGTATCTGTAGACACTATTAAATATTACCGTTGATATACAAACACTAATATTCTATGATAAAATTTATTTTTATCACATTCACAGTTATGTATATGACACAAATTTTTATTATGTATATAACATAGTTATGTATCAGATGTTGCGATGTATAAGATGTGAAGTATTTGCAACACTATTTTATAAATAAATCAACGTATATCATATTCATGATTTTTATATGACACATAACTATATTAAATTGTCGACTTTTTTAAAAATCTATTACAATTTGGATGAGGTTTGAGAGAATTTTTTTTGAAATTTGAATTATCTGGAGCTATTATTTGGGAGAGATTCATATCAATTAGATTTGCATGATTTGGGGAGCTGACATTTAATTTCATAGTTAATTTCTTTTTTAATCTTAACAAACTCGTTGTATAATGTATCAAATGTGATTTATACGGATGACAACAATTTATTTTTTTTGTAACTTAGATAAGAGTATGGATAGAATATAATTTGCTCCTTACACTATGGGATTCCCCAAAAAAAAATTACAAAAATAAAAGCACAATACATAACTATGTTATTTAACTTAATTTTAGCCTATACTTATGCCCTTCAACTTTTGGTATAAACAAGTAAACGCTTAAACTTGTACAAAGTTAAACATATAAACACACACTTAAATGGCAATTTTCCATCTTACACGTATTATGCACGCAGGGCTCATGTGTCTATTTTTTTTAATTTAATACAAATTTAAGTATCGACTCGTACATTACAAAAATTAAAAAATATAAAAATAAAATAAAATAAAATAAAAAAACACATGTATATATTATTCCTAAAAATAAATATAGTAACTAACTATAGTCTCATAAAAATAAATAATTATACTATAACAGGTGATAAAAAAAACATGCATTAAAATATCACACACACACACATATATATATATATCTATATCAAATCATTATTCTTCATTTTTCTTCTACGAGTTATTTCTTATCATGATATTAAAATTATGTTAAATTCAATTCATTATTTACGTGATATTATGTCTCTCATCTTATCATACACTAGGAAAACTTGTTATATTCTTCAAATTATTAGTCATGTTCACAGTGGGGTGGGGTCTCTCATAATTTACAATTTATGAATCACTTTTAAATTCAAGTTTAGAATTCATTTTTAAAGAAAAATCATATTTCTCATTTCTCTCGATGATAGTTATACTAAACCACTATAGAATGACTAACATGGGTTGTGGTGTACTAGTGAAGGGTTTCATCTTAACAGAAGTCTGTTCGAGACCTTTGCTATGGAGAAAAATCATATTGAGAGCGTCACCCCCACAAGGGCCCTAAAGAGCACGATCCAAACTTGGATGGAAAAAAAACTATAAAGCGTTCAATTAGCAACGAAGTGATAAATTATAATTATCGACGCTAATACTAATGAGGAGTTTTAAGATTTGAGCTATAGTGATGGAAACCCTCTTTTTAAAATGAATTTGAAATAATTGAATCACTTAAATTATAGAAAATTACTATATCTAACGATCTCGAAATAAACGTCAAAAACTTTTTAATCTTTATTTTTCCTTTAGATAAATCTTTAAAACCAAAATTTTATAAACATAATATTAAACCAATAAAATTAACGAGATTAAAAGTTCAAGGTCACAAAACTCTGAAAATTATTTTTGTAAATCACATGAAAAATTTGACAAAAAACGTCAACAGAAAAGGCGGGAAATATTTTAACAGTTAAATAAAATTCTTTACTAAAATAACCCCCAAACTCCTTTAAATTATACTTTCACCACACCTTTTCCTCTTCTTCCTCAAAACCCCCCAAAAAAAAACTCACAGAGAAAGCCATTTCGCAAAAACAGGAAGAAGCAAACGACTCTGAAGACCTAATCCAAGTATTGCGAAACTCACTCCGATGTCAGGAGGAATACTAAAACTGCCTTTTGTGTTATGAGTATGAGGACACTCCGGCACTCCTCGCCGTGATCGGTGGCTAGTGACGCCGCAGAGCCACCGGACTACTCATGTTATCTGTTCACTCTACTGATACAGATGGAGAAGTTCTCCTCCCGAAAAACGAAGAGTTGAAACCCGCCCGGGGCATAACACTCCTCTCAGCCTACTTTTCTGGATCTGATGATCCGAAAGGATCACTGGAGGTCTGTAACGTCAGCAGAATAATAACGGAGAGATGAATCTGTGAATCGTGAGTTATCATATGGAGGTTGTAGATTTAGGAAATGATTCTCTGATGACTAGGTTTCCAAATCGCCGAGAAAGTTGATGTTCAGGATACAGGTGAGTTTGAAGGGGACAACTGCAAGAAGAGGTATAATGGTTTTGAGAGATTTCGATGTGTGCCGAGCTCAGTTCAGAGAATAGGGAGAAAGAGCCAAGTGTGATTGAAATAATCAGACTCCAAGTCAGAAGTAGATTACGGAGGTGATAGAAGGTGGAATTGAAAGAAATGCAGATTCTTCTACTGTGAAAATGTCTGAGAGACTCGAGGAGGAGGAATATGGAGGAGAAATGGGCGATAATGGTGAAAGAGGTGATGGAACCAAGGATGGTGTTGGTGAAAGAGGTGCGGCGAGTATGAATTTAGACGAGAATGAAAAGTTAAATGGTGTTTGCGCGAAGGAAATGCATTCAAATGGGATAACAACAAGTGTTGGTGTGAATGGTGGTGGTGCTGGAAGGGCTAAAGGAAGGCGTGAATTGCCATTATCGATTAGGGGAGGTGCCGAGACTGTTGGGTCCTCGGAAGAAGTTGGGAGGAGGGAAACCACGAAAGGGAGGTTCAAGGATTTAGTGGAGGCCTTCTCTATGATTGTCGGAGATGTGAGTGGTGATGATAGTAATGATAAAAATGGTGCTGATTTCCTCGAGACTGCCATGAGACGTGGATTGAGTTTTCCTCGGCCTAGATGGTGGCCACCGGAGGGATTTGATGATTGATTTCACTATCCAGTGAAGTACACCATCTTTTTTGAAAAACTGCATATTCGATAGCTATAATTGTCTGTTGATGGGTTTGGATAGAAGTTGCTAATGATAGTAGTTCAAATTGATTGAATCTTTCTCGATCATCTAGGCTGGAGTTTTGAAAGAACATTAGATGATGCTCCTAACTAGTACATTGCTATCAAGATGGTGTTATTTATGCAATGAAATGTATAATATGATAACTTTTGAGACTTTCTGTTGATAATGTTTGATTGTTGGTGTGTGATGCAGAGATGTTTGATCACCAAAGCCTTTTCTTTTGATTGGCACCTTTGGAGGTTATGTATTTCTTCTTTTTCTAAAATGAAAATTGTTCCTTCTTTTATGAATTAGGTGATGTATGGTAGAATTAGGTGATTTCTTTCCGTTTGTCCAAGTTTTGATGAACAATTATTTGATACATATTATGATACAAGATAGCGACTTTAGAATAGCCAAAATGCATACAAGTTGACAAGGTTGGCCTTCAATCCTTAGGCCTTGATAAGAGAACATAGTCACTAAGCAAGCAACCCTAACCCCCCACCCTCCACCCATCCATTCATAGACATCATTATTTCATGTGTAGGATGGAAATTAGGTGGTTACTGATTAGGTAACACATAATTTTAAGCAACTTCAAGATGAGATGAGTCATTGCCTAATCTCACTTTGTTATTGTTTTGGTGTCTTGGATAAAATTTCCATCACACAAGCTTGGCAAAAGGATAAGCAAGGAAAGACTGATCAATAATCATCAACAACACTTAAAGACAGAAGGGTGTCTTTCAATTTAAGTTAAAAACTTTAGTGCATGTAAAAATCTCTAGACATCAATCACCACCTCTGCATTTTTAGCTATATTGTACAATTTGTCAACCTATACAAAAGGATGAAAAACAAGCATAATATCCATCCGCTAAATCCAAAATTTCGTTTAATATTAGGTTACCTGCAAAAAGGCAAAAGGCAACCATCTGAATCCCTTCGCGGAACTTTCTATATTTGGTATGTGATATGCAGAGACAGTAATGTGGTTTGGCCAAATAAGGTTGTGAATACGCTACAGACAGAAGAAAGCCAAGTGCGATAGTGTAGTGTTTCTAGGGGCGGATGAGGTGCGGGTATATGGTGCTACTGCTTGTGCTTGCTTGAGCTGCAAAACTTGCTGTTGGTAGGAGGAGTTCTGCCTGAGGGAAGGAGCTGTTGGATGGCACATCCAGCAGCAAGTCCTGATCAGAACTTTCATTTGTAAAACGGAACGAATTCTCAGATGGCAATGCGAAAAGGCTTTTGGGACTGAAGCAAGAGCCATCATTCTCCATGATTTCCTTCTGTTCATAGCTGTTTTTCATCGCCACCCTCTTGGGGCTCTTCATTGTTGTGTTTACCCCTGAAAGCAAATTCAAATCAACTGTTATTTCCGTCTGAATTAAAAACAAGTCGAACCACCGGGGTGGGTCATGTGGTCTAGAAAGAAAATAAATGGAGAATAGAAAGAGATGCTGGCATATACTTATTTGTTCACCATTTATTTATATTGATTTCATATTCAACTCTCAATTATAGCATTTCCTCCTAAACGTCAAAATGAACGAACCAGGCTTACTGAGTAATCATTTTTAGACGAGAATAGGCCGTTGTATATGATGAACATATTCTGTTCTTACCAGCTAGATAAAGACGTTTGTGTAGAATAAAATAGTTGGATAATTAAGTCACCTCAGTGCATCAAAAGACGATGGATACCAAGATGCCTCTCGTGTTCACGATTTTCTTATCCTCCTTCCCCAGCTTCTACAACTTTTATATATTACCCACATGACGCAGTACTCTTACCATTTTAATGAAGATAAAGACCCGAGATGTAAGTATCTACTACACTCTATCAGGATAATTTGAAAAACTCCAAGTATCTTGGGGGTGTAAAAAATTGTTATATAAAGAAGCTAGTCTACCAGAGGAGGGTTCTTAAACTCCATAAAAGAGAGAAAAAGAGACATGCAACGAACCTAAATTTTTTGGATGTTGCCCATCGCGTGGTCTCTTCATGTTCACTGAATGACCTGTGCCAAAAACATTGCGCCCTCCAGCAACTTCAGAACTACTGCTACTATTTTTACATTTCATGTCCTGACATAGAGAAGTAGATTCGTTTTAAACTTCTATCTAGCAAATGTTGCATATAAGAGGGTGGATCGCTCATTGAATTTTTCATATGACAAATCATAAACAAGGCCTTACCTTAAGAAGATTAACTTGTTCCACCCATTTTGACTTCATTAAATAGCACAACATAAACCTCTTCAGGTTTCTACATTCTTCTACTGTCACCCCAGATAACGAGTTATCAAAAACGCCTTCTGCAAGAAGTTTCTGGAAGGAAGACAAATTCTCCTCAAACTGAGAGCTCTCGAACATGCTCCTGAGACTGCCGAGAGAATTAAAAATAGGAACAAGATCAGAGCTCAACAATGCATTCTTCAATCAAGCACCAGCACTTTATGGTCCAAGTTCAACATAACCATCAATTATATTTCTAAAGCCTGACTAGCACAATTGAGAGAGGCGAATCAAAAGAACAAGTGGTAAGCCCCAGAAATGCAGCCTCTCAGTCAAAAGATAAGTTCATTCCTCCATATTTTTGGAAGGTTTTTCTTTTAATCAAATGCTCTTGTAATCCAAAGTACAAAGAGATGGTACAAACCTCTCGGGAGGTGAAAAAGAATCAACTGGAGGTAAGTACTTTAGTAGTTGCTGTTGTTCATCACTTGACAGATGCCTTGTGAATTCTTCATAATTAAGTACATCCTGCGTAAAGAATTGACCACAATCACATTCATTTCTGCATATTGCTTATCTAAGAAAGAGTAAACTGTAGAGTCATGTTTAGATTCTTAAAGTAACTATTAACAACTAAAAACATTGTGAAAAAACTAGCTTGAAAATGGTTCTTTACCATTATAGAGGAAGCTTATCCATGCAAACTACCATGATGTAAGAATTTTCAAGTTAAAGTTTATGCATAATGACAATCAAAAATGTAAAAGATAATTATAACTCTATGCAAAGAATACCCAGCTCAAAAGCCTGAGACGTGGGAAAACAGTGCGGAATAGGCAAATGTTCCATCTACACAGACAAGTGGAACTTGTATGAAGCATGATTTGGTTGTACGGTATGAAGCAATCAAAAGTGATATATCAAATAAAAGAGACAGTAAAATACCTTAAGGTCTATGTGGCACAATGGCGAATTATGATGTCCAAGAATCTGCAATTTTTCAAGGTGGTCCTTGCTCCTGCAGTTCAAGATGAAATCAGAAAGATGGGAAGTATACACCATCTCAAAGAAAATAGTACCAAAGCTCTTAAACAATACAACTATGTATCTGAAACCACCACAAGCATCATGACATGTTGCAGAGAAAACATGGACGATATCATGTTAACACAAGTTTCAGTTCCACATATAAGTCTATTTGTTTAGCCATACCCTGTCAACCAATAGTAGCACAGTTATGCATCTTAACACTATATCCTTTTGACTTCTTTTGGGACATGTGGCACAAATTTATTCTCAAGGCTATATGCTATCCAGCTATAATCAAGAAAGTACCTTTTAAACTGTTCATGTTCCACTCCTTGAACAGTAGGTTTCTGGGTTCTCTGAATTACCAGGTTTGATGAATTGACACCCTTACTAATATTTACAGGTGGGGTAGTCAATTGTGAATAAGCTTCATTGGAAGAATGGTGCTTGTTGTCAACCGACAGAGAGCTGGCTTCTGATTCTTCTTCTCTACCTATAGAACTTGGATGCCGAATGAGCACACTTCCATGTCCTATTTCAACAGATACCATCGGCTTGTCACTTTCAAAAAGCAAATCTTCTTCAGAAGATCCAGAGAAGTATGAAGATTGTTGTTCATGTAGATGGTATACAGGTCTTTGGTAAGGCTGGCGACATGACACGGGGGGGGGGGTTGGGGTGCAGCCTGGTAATGAGGGTGTCTTTGGGCGCGGAGTTGTGCGCCGGCAGTGTTTGGTCTCGTTGTCCTTGAAGGCACCGTTGCATCCCATATATTTGATTGGGCAGGGCCTGAAAGCACCATAAAGGGGTAAATATTTCATGCAGCGAGAGTGAGAATTCAGTAAAAGGTTATCGAACAAAGTCGGGAACGATGGATTGACAAAAGATACCAATACAACTTTGAAGAGAATTAACTCCTTGAGTTTAGGAGATCAATTGAAAGAAGAAATATAGCTTGACCAATGTAGAAGGTGCAGTATGATATATTGGTATAACTGGTCAAAGATGTAGAAAAAAAGGAGAAGGTCAAACCAACAATGACCACCTGTCTGATTTATCTGGTAGCTATATAAAAGATTGTATTCGTGTACAGATCTATATCTTGAGGATACAAGTCACTAACTTCTATCAAAGCGATGACCTTCACAGAAACTGAACACAGACCTTTTGGGAGAAGCAGGAGAGAGTTGGTAATGTTTTTTGAAAGGTACAAAAAGTTGGCAGTTTAAATGAGAGAGGATGCAGCTTAAGTTGCCGTTTGCAAGCCTGCATTGAAAAAGAATCTACCTGTCAAATCACTTGCTTCAGCACTACCAAATTGTCCATAGCTTTCAGTGTTTGACACGGCAGAGCCGGAACTTGACCTATTACTTGTATCTTCATCTAAAGCCTTACGGTGGAAACCCTGATGATATTCAGGAAGAATTCCAATTTCAGGATTATCATGACTTTTCTTTCGTTTCAGCATCTTGATCTCTTTGTTCTTAACAGTAAAGTTTTTGAATCTTGAGACCCTGTAGTCTTCAAGATCATCTGGTTCAGCTCTTGCATGCAGAGGAGTATAGTTTACCAGTGTTCCTTTTGTTCGCCACCGAGATCCACATGCATTGCAAAGTATTGGCTTCTCTGGTGGTCCATTACGCCAAAGAGGAGTGCCTGCAGCAAGAATTCACCATTTAAGCCTACTCCATTTACGTAATGTGGGAAGAATGAGAGGCATCTAAGAAGTATAAAAATCCGGAAATGAATGATTGCAGAAACATCTTGCTCATCCCATGACAAAACAGTAGTGTAAGCATGTAATAAGAATTTTAACAAGAATATTTGTGGCGGAGAAAATGAAGAGACAAAGGAATAGGACAAGAGTGGTGAGTTGAAAAGGTAAGTAGTGATATATACTGCAACATTTCCAAGCGTGGAAAGAAAGGAGGATCCAATGAACCGAAACTCAAAAACAACTATGAATGCAACAAACAACTTATGGGTTAATTAAAAGAGAAAACATCTCCTCCAAATCACTTAATTTGATTAAAAAATTGCTCCTATATAACTAAGAGACATACACCTATGCAGAAGTCTATAAGCATGGCAGTGGTTCATGCTGTCGACGGGAAGTTAAATTTGACAATGGATGACCTCAGGGAGCAAAAAAACAAAAAAGAATTGGAGAGACGAGGAAGAATCTAAAAAGTAACTAAGAACAAATAAAATTTTCATTCCCTAATTTGCATGAGCAAGAAACACAGAGGCAGAAATCATTTTACTGAAAAACACAGTATGACGAGGAGATGAACAAAGAGATAAATCAAGGTCACTCAATAATCAAGAACTGAGGGAGGTGTCCAGAAAGCCAAAATGAAGTTCTCCAAACAAGAACTAAGCTGAAAACAAACAGCACATTGAGGAGCTAAACGAGACAGATTTGCAATTACATAGTGGCATACGATAGATGTCTAAGGCTATTTCCTTGAAGATATTTACATTCCCTCGAAATGTGCCCTAATTAAGTATCGCCTATAATATCTAGCCAAGTATCAAATTATTATTCAAACCAGTTTATTTGCATTCTCGCAACAAAATGTGCTAGACCAGCTGATGACAACGTAATAGAGTTTCCAATGTAACGTCTTTTCAAGACAACTTGAAATGTTACAATGACAATGCGAGCAACATATGCAGGAAATATCATCCAATTCCAGGAGGATCTTGCTGCTTCTGACTGAAGTGCAGACATTATGAAGTTTTAAATGAACAAATAACAAGAAAAAGTGAAGGAGGAGAGTTTGAGGTCATATTAAGTTGAAAAGAACGAACTCGGTTCATGGGGATACTTTATAGGAGCGAAAACCTCAATCCTTTTCTAGTGATCACTCATCAAGAGCATGCTACTAAAACAAGGGACCTGAAGCCAAAGTTGATAATGTAAACTTTGAAGCAATGAAACACAAATGTCCCTGGGAAGAACATCCTTTAATCAAATGGACTGAACTTTGCTTATACGGAGTAGGGAAATTCTCCCCCTATTAGCTAGCTTTTGGGGTTGAGTTAGGCCACATGTCATATCTTTACATGGTATAAGAGCCACATTCAACCATGTTTGGGCTCCTGGTCACCATGCTCCAATTGAGCCTCGGGCGTGAAGGGGGTCTTAGACGCCCACATTGATTGGATAATAGACCAGTGGTTTGCTTATATGGACTAGTCTGATCTTGCTCAGAAGCTTTTGGGGTTGAGTTATACTCACGTGTCATATTTTTACAAATCACAAAGATCAAGGATCAGATTCGTGAATTTAGACATAGACCAATCAACATTTTCAAGTCATTTTTGTGATGCTTTCATTCCCTAAAGAACCATATCAATGCCACCTTCAGCAAGAACTCAAGTCTGCCCAAACAATACATTTCTCTAGAGAAAGTTCATGTCTAAACTTAATAGGAGATAGGAAGATCAGAAATGATGCTGAGAAAATTGAATACAATTAAAACATTTCCCAATTGCATTGCCATTCGAATGGAATTACATTGAACTCTAAATTGCCTAGTTACAGAGAGACTCATGGCTAGATTTCAGAAGATACTGGAGAAGTCAATGGGCACTGATAAAAAGAAGATTGGGATTTGGGAACCAAAACAAATCCCAGTTTCAGAAACAAATTCCAACTCAAAATCCACATTGAATTCCAAAAATGTATTTGTAGTCTATCTTGTCAACAACCCAATAATCCAAACAAAACAAAATTTAAAAACCAAACTGAATAAGATGAACAACAACTCATATTCCTCATATTTTTCCCCTTATCAGAAAAAACCACCATAGGACATCGGATATTGTCATAATTCAACAACTAATCTAAACAAACAACATCACAACAAGTAACAAACAACAATTCTATACTGGTAACAACCAAAAAGACTCAATTTTTCTTGAAAATTTCAAAACTTTATTATCAAAAACTTCAACACAATCAAGAATCATTAACTCACTTGTAACACCACAGTGATAGCAAGGCCCTTGCTTTCCCATCTGTCCAATATAACTTTTTTTTCACCCTTATACAATTTTACAAAACTGAAAATGCAAAAAGTTCCATTTTTTTTTTCTATACAAAAATAAAATTGTATTATCTAGAAGTTTTGATTATTTCCTTCAATCCCTTTATATCAAATATACATATGGGTTCTTTTTTCTTGAATAAACTCAAAGAAAGTTATACAGAAAACACAACAAGAACAACCAAAACCAAGACTGAAAATAGTCTGTAAAAAGTCCCAGGAAAACCACTGAATATAGCAAAAAATTGTGAAGAAGTTATTAAAAGATTGAGATGGGGTTTGTTGTTTTTGAGGTAAGAATAATAATAGAGTGAAGAAAAGAAAAGTCCATTATAAAGGAATCTAATAAATGGTTGGAAAAGAGGAAGGTGAAAATGGGGAAGAAGAGAAGGTGGGTTGTGTTTATTATGTTATGACCTCTTTCTCTTTGTTCTTGTGTACCTTTTTTATTTATTAGTATTTTTTGTATTTGAAGCAATTCTTTCAACTTTTCTTCAAAAAAAAAAAAATTCAATTTATTTATAAATAAAAGAGATTTATTTCGTAATTTTTATGTGGCGACGGTCGCTATCTGACTGGTAGGGTGCTAGGTATTAAGTTGGATTAATTTATATATACCGCTTGGAAGGCGACAGAACTAGGGTTATATTTAGGAAAACTCAAATCCAAATCTATTAATTAAGATGCACGAAGTACTTATCACTAAACTCCAACACAACTCTTATTGGTAATCTACTTGTAATGTTTCAATTCCATTTTGTTGAAAAATTTATTACTACTATAAATTTTTTGATTTTTGAAGAATATTATTGCTAATGTCCTTGTTGACTATAGACTTTATTGATAGCCCCTTTACATGTGCAATTTTTCTTGTATCACTATTTGCTCACTTCATCAAAATTTAATTTCTCTATAAAAAAAATAATTGATTATTTCTTGAGGGAAAAAAATTGATATTGGTTTGTTTAAGTTATATATTGTGAGTGTAAAAAAAGTTATCTAAGTATTTTTTTTTCATTAAATGATTTACCTTTAGAAATGTTCGATTTCAGTACATCATGTATTTAATAGTTTTTGTATTAAATAATTCTATATTTTATTATTGTCCTATAATAACTTAAAAATTATTATAAAAATTCATAAACTTAGATCAAAAAGCAAAAATATTTTTTTTTTTGATAATCTAAGTTATAGAAAAAAATTCACTATTATAATTAAATTTCGAAATAGTAAAGAGGTTGAATTTAGAAAGTTTTTTTTTTTTTTTTGCTTTTAAAAAATGACATAATATTATCATAAATTAAATGGAATTGAAAAGCAAGGCAAGAAAACAACAAAAGAGAGAAAGAAACAAAAGAGAGTTTGTTTCAACCTTTTTTTTTTTTTCCTAGTATATTTATTTAAATTTATATTTTTCAAGGTATAGGATAAGTGTATTATTTATAATTAATATATTATATATCTATTTACTATAAAGTAGTAGGGTTTTTTCGTTGAAGATTTTTGATTTGGTGCAATGTGTGTCACTCTTATTGGAAAATAAAACTGAATTCTGACCATTGATCTATTCCATGATCTTATTTTGGGGCTGGTGGGTCCCACTATGACATGGTATGCACTGACTAGGGTTCTCATTTTTTAACTCTATTAACTTTTTCTACCAAAAATGGCTTGTCACTAATCACTATTTCTGATTTCTGAATTAAAGCTACAGTACAAAATAGGTGAAATGATTATCGTATCGTATAAATTGAGACAGAAAGAGTAATTTTGGGTTACAATTAGGTTGTAAGAAAGGCTGTTTTTATAAAATTGATGTAGAGTGTAATGAACTTTCCAGATTTTACCGTTGATTTGCTTTCATGCCTATTTTATTCATCAGTGTAGTCTTGAACTTTCTAAGGGACTTTATATACATAATCCGTTAAAGTTAGTATCTATTGTCCATATAGACAATTATAACGAAACGTTTTAGATTCTTTTTCTCTCGATGAAACTTATCCTTTATCGTTTCACTAGCTGACCTTGCAGATGTTATTTTGAGGCTATATTTGATGTTCGTAATTTGTCTTAATCTGATACGATTATCAAAATTGTGTTTTACCCATTTGTGAAAATCCTCAAAATATTAAGGATTGGTAATTATTTTTAGAAATCCGATGGATTTGGTCCTATAATACTTCTCAAGCTCATTGATAAGTTAGGGCTTTATTTAACTATTTAATTAATAGTAATTTGGTGAAATGTTTCATTTAGGAAACTACATTTTCAATTATTATTTTAATATTTCATTGAACTAAAAATCATATTATTATCACCTTAATTATGGAGCAAAATAAATAAAATTTGGCAATAAAAAGTAGGGATGGTTTTGTGGTTGGCCAGAATTCAATTATGGAGGTATTGATTATTCATTTTCTATTCTAAATAAAATAATTTATACATTATAAATCAAACATCATATTAATTGGAAAAATTGTATATAATAACAAATTAATAACCTAAAGTAAATGGAGTAGCTAAGGTGGTTAATTTAATATGTGCTCAATCGCAAATGTTTTTCAAAAAATTGTCATAGGCGCCGGGGCGAGCTCTCTCCCTCCAATATCTTTTGCGCGCTACTCCGTCCAATCTCTCACTCGCTTCCCTCACTTTTTATACGGACACAAGTGTATAAATATTTTTTTTAGTTTATAAGCAAAGAAAATTGTATAGTACAATAATTTTTGTGGTTCCCCTCGGTCTCCCTCCTCGCACTTTCCACTCTTCTCGCCTCCAGCCCCCCCTCCCTTTCTCACTTATTAGTAACAAAGCTAATGTCTAATTGCGTTTGTATAAGGTAAAGCGTGAGAAATTGTATATGACACCTGCAAGTCGCATATATTGTTCACCTACAGCTTATAATTAACAATAAAATACACCCCACTGGTCCAGTTTTTCTTTTTTGTCTTTCTCTCTTTCCTCGTTTTCTACATTTTCAAAATTATTCTCATTTCTCTCTCGCAGATCGGTTTTATCATAATTCGATTCAATTATATATTCTTTCATCTCTTTTGTCGTTCTTCTTTCACCTTCTCATTTTATACAAAATCGAATTGTATATACTCGTTTATACACTTGTAAATATTACATTCGTTTTATACACTTCGTTTCTGTACATTCTCTGTCCAAGTGTCTTTCTCTTTTTTGTTTTTAATCAACTTCATTTTAATACAATTTGATTCAACTTATATGTATAGCGAATTATACGCGTTTTCATGTTTGCTATGGAGCGCAATGGAATGCCAATTTGCTTATAGCATACAAATATAATTTTTTATTTGTTAATTGAAAGGTACCCTTAATTAATTTTATACGCAAATAATATATTTTCTAAATAACTATAAGACAACTTACTTTTTTTACTAGCTGCCCAACAATTTTTTTTCCTTGAGTAAAGTACATATATCGGGCTAGTAATTAGCATTATTGCACGGCGCCTACCATAAAATAAAATTATGTACAATTTTCTTAAAGAATCAAATTCAATTTCTAACAATAATCAGTTCGAATCATTATAATATTTTTACATTTTTGAATCATCAAAAATTAAAATGCGTGTAATATACTCATAGAAACCAACTTAATAATTTTTTTTTCTTTTTTTAAGGTGTTAATTTTACTAAAATGGACTGATGTTGTACTAAAAAAAATGGAATTAATTTTCACACTGACATTTTGATTTAAGAAGAGGTTTTTAAAATTTATAAATTTCGAAAACATCTTGATGCTTCAATTAACATATTTTCAAGTGATATTCGAAGAAATATAATTAAGTAATTAACCGTTTAAGTAAATTCTAATACAGTGTATGTATTAGAAATCTAAACTTTCTTAAATGTGCCTAAACATAAAATTCATAGTATCAATTAATTAGGGTACAATAAGGGTGTGCGTACGTTTCATCAAAAAATTTTTTTGAAAATGTTTTAGAAAAATAAGCGAATTTATTTATTTATTTTATTGTGTTTTGTACGTACTTAATGGCTTAATTAGGGGGGGAAGAACTCATGAGACACCTAGTTAAGATCGGTGATAGAAAAATATCATCTTAAAATAATTGTATATTATTTAGATAAATATTATCGAGTGACAGAGTTTTGAGGTGTCTGGTGATGGAAATGAGGCAACATGGTGGGTTTGAATACGAGACGTAGAATGTCACTTATGAAACTTATTTTTTCTACTTTCATTAGGAAGTCATTTTTATTGTTTTTCATAAACTCATTTTTTAAAAAAATACATTACAAAAATTTTAACTATCAAACATGAGAAAATTAGAAAATAATAAACTCGACGAAAACATCCCAAAGTGAAACTTGTGTATCCACTATGATGCTTAAGAATTAAGAAAAACTATGAGCTGTTACATCCCTTCATTTAGGTATATACTGTATACACTTCAAAAATGTTTAATTTAACATATATATTATATTGGTGAGAGGGTGGGAAAGAAATACTGTTCCGATCACTACGATTAATTTAATGAAGATGATAAGTTATTTTTTATTTGTTAATGAAGTGCATGTTTAAAAGTTTTTTTTAGATATTAAATCATCTTGAGAATTGAGCAACTTATCGTATAATTTTCAATATAAATTTAAGTTTAGACAAATTTTAACATATCGAATATTACATAAAAAATAAAAATTATTGTCAAACATGTAAAGTACCATTCACCTCCCTCTATTTGTACTTGTGAGTAGTCTCTTTACCACACTAAATAGGACTTATTTATTCAACGATTTATTTGAATAAAACACTTGCTTTGCCCTCCCTGAATTTTAATTTAATTTATTTTAAAAAATAAAATTATATATTATAATATATATCGTATATAAAGAAATAGAAGAGACAAGTGAAAGAATCATATATTAAATTACAGCTTAATAGCTCATGAGTTTTCACCCTAAGCAAGTGTACATGTTTAATCTTTACACTAAAAAATTATTACATAATAACCAAGGTTCGCTTTTAAATAATTAAAAAAAAGGATATAAATGATATTTCATATCGATCGTCTGTTTCCACCTTCAAACAAATTTTACTAGTCACCTATGTCCTTCGTTGCTTCGCTCGTCCTGCCTTGGCCCGACCCACCATCACTCACTTATATTGATAATGTTTATCTAAATTATATATGAATATTGAGTTATAGATTTATTAAATTTTGAAACAAATTTAATTGAAATATTTATTTGTTATTTGAAAACTTATCTTCACCAAAAACAATTCCTTTATTTGCACCAGCATGAGCAACATCCAAATGTATGACTCAACAATCAACGAAGTGGTTGTGAATTATGAAATTTTCAATTCAATACCCTCTCCCATAAGCAAAATATAGTAAATATGTGTTTCCATCTATACAAACTTCATAGAGTTGTTGATAAGATGGGTGGATTTAGGTTCTCGGATGGAGTTTTCGAAAATCAAATAATTTTTTATCCGAACTATATATTTATATCGAAAATTCATTCATTATATCGAAGAATTGATAGTTGAAAACTCCTAACTAAAATAGTTGTTGGTTCGGTGTCATAGAATGGGTCCCATTTCGATACTCTAGTCCTTGACATTTAATTAAATCTGCTTGTTTTATTCAAAATTCATGAATCAAACATCTTAAATTCACTTGAAATGAAAATTTTATTCAAAAATCTTATTTATATTGAATAACCTTTTTAACAGAAAAGAATATTAAATAAGCTACGAAATTCTCGTTGAAAGCAAATACATGTGCAAATCTCCCCTTGTTACTCACACTTTATAATTCACAAAATCACCACTTTTTAAAAAAGAAAAGAAAAAAGTGAAAAAGGACTTAAGAAAATGAAAGATTAGGTATCTAACTTGGTCGGCTAAGGCATTTACCTTTGAGTTGGTTTCACTTATTCATTATTTTATTCTTTTTCTTCATTTTTAGCAAGTTAAAAAAAATATATATATACTATATTTATTTACTTAATTAATAAGTTAATCAATATAACTAATTAAAGTCTAATTAGCAGGTAAGATAACTTGCACTACATTTTTAATTTTTTTTTTTGAAACATCACATGTTTTGATACATTGCAAAATATTGAAGAATCTAGCCAACTTGGTCCACTTAAGTTTGTTCATTACATGCCACTCTTTTTTTTTTTTTTCTTTTTTTCAAAGGTAATATGTTTTATAGATTATTTAATTAAAAATATTATATTAGTAAGATAATACATATTGCTGTCACAATTAATTAGTTGATTCCACAAATGTTTTGGTTTTAATGTCTTATAGTACCATTTTCTACTTTGCATGTAGTGTTATTCTTTTTCATACTTTTCTTATCATATATTTGTCTTTTATTTTGTCCATTATTATTTATTTATTAGGCTTCCAAAAGATTATTCACATATTTTCATTTTTTTTAACATACATATATGTTATAGTTATTAAAAAAAGAAAATATCACCATATAGCTATCAATCTATGTACCTCCCTTTAGTCACCCAATGTGAAAGAAAAGTATTCCCCATCGTTTTTTCATGTTTACTTATTTCATGTTTTACTTTAAATACCATTTTTAAAAAATAATTAAATAAAATGCATAATTTAATTCTATCACCCCTCATTGGTCATCATTTTGACAACTGAATTGGCGAATGCTTAAGTACAATTATGTATAAGGTGAATATATTATGTTTAAAATAATATATCATCGATCTTTTAATTTTTTAAATTTTGAATTAGTAAATGTGAATATTCATGTTTAATTTAATAAATTTCTTAAGAAATAATAAATAAAATGATAATTTAATTATATCACAACTAATTGTCATATGTTTCAAACTGCATAGACCCTCACTTCTGTACTCCTTATGTAGACTGAATATATCATGTTTAAAAATTAATCTTTATCGATCTTTTATTTTTTTAAATTTGAATTAGGTAAATGTGATATTTATTTTTGATATAACAGACAAATAAAACTGAACGAAAGAAAATTCTTCAGTATTTACTTGTAGATTGAATTGGTATATATATATAATATATTATATATATATATATATAATATATATATAGGATCAAAACATTTCTTCTTTCTTTTAAATTCTGTCTATTTTGGAAGGTAACATTGGATTTGTCACTCTCACATTGAAGTTGTAAATGAATTCAATTAAATTGTAAATATATATTTTTTTTCTTAAAAAAAATTATTTTATAGATTAGACAAGTCAAAATTGGAAAAAAATGACTTTTCTTAAAAAATGTTTTATACTATGTATCTTAGTAGGTGTGTTTGGCTCTAGATTTCGAATATTTTCCATTTTATTTAAAGTTTATGGAGTAAAATTGAAATTTGAGTTATTCTTAATTATAGTTTCTATAAATAATATTTTAAATATGTTTGAATGCAACTCAAAAATAGAAACTAAATTGAAAACAAGTTTAACTTGTTTTCAAATTTGAAATAAGCTTAAGATTTTAATAATCAAATACAAACTTTCAAATAAAATGAAAAAAATATTTTTTAAAAAAAGTAAATAATTTTTAGAATAATTATATCTTTCAATAATGTTGATACTTGATAGGCAATCATCAAATGCCACCTAATTGTGTACAAATTCAAGGTATTATAAATTAGGTAAAATATTAACATTGATAGTAAATTGAGGGGTTTTATTAACTTAAAAAAGTTAATACAGGGGCTCGGAAGCAAAATTTAGAGGGGGTGTCTTTTTCTAAAGCTACCAATTAGTTGGGTGGCTTCTTTTTAAATATTAAGTTAATTAATCTTTACATAATTAACATTGACAAGTAAAGTTTAGAGTTTAATTATTTGTTTCTACAAAATACTTTAAAAAATAATAGGAGTACGTAAGTAATCAAAATAATTACTTTTTAATCAATTTTTTATCGTGAATTAATGAGAAACTTTTGTCATTTTCTTACTCAAGTTTCATCGTGAATTAGTGAGAAATTTATGTTATAAAATATGCTTTTTTTCAATTCATTTTCTATCGAACTAGTTCATTGAAAAAACACATGGTAAAAAATAGATTTTTACTGAAATAATGAAAAACTTCTTTAAGTTATATTTTTAATGTTAATTTTTTTTTTAATTTTAAAAAGATTATGAGGAAAAAATAATTAAAAAATCCTAGAGTTTTGGCTCACCTATGACAGGCTTAATGCCCTGCCCTATGTTCACATTTAATTTTAAAAACATTGGTACAAATATGTCAATTTTGATGAAAATAATTTAAGTATGCAATTAATACAAACTCACAAATAATTTTGTAATTTTCTTTTCAATCTTGTGAAACTAGAAAATCACAAAGAATATAATGGTCTCTTAAACATTATGAATTAACCAGCAATATATTTGATCAATCGGCTAAAATAATCGTATACAAAAATAGTTTTTTTTTAAATTCGAAATTATCAAGTTGCTCGAAGAAAAAAAATAAAATTTTAAATCACCATAAGCTTTAGCAAAAAAATAAAATAAAATCATCTTTATCATTTCATGTCATTTTTGTATGTATTTATCCCCCTTAGTCCTTCTTATTAACGTGTTATCATCGTATTATAATAATATTTTAACATCACAGCAGAAAAGATTATTAATTCATTAGATGAGAGCATATCCGGACGAAATTAGGTTTTAAATTTTCATAAACAGCACGATTATATAGCTAAAGAGAATAGTCGTACCTAAAATCATCGCAATAACTATTGATATAATTATTAAGTTATTTCTTTAAAAATTACTATTAAAATAAAAAATTTCTAAATATCAATCAATTATTGCATCGTTAATCAAAAATGATATTTTTTGTTTGTAACAAAGATAAGGACCACTTATACTTTGCCTTAATGATCATCCCAACTAGATTAAGTAATTAAACTCATCACTTTATTATATTGACTTCGTCAAATACCTAATTTTTGTACTGAATAAACATTTTTGCGTAATAATAAAGAAAACACAACATTTAATAACGTCTGACCATTGTTTTCATAATAAAATCCAAACTAGCCAGTCATGAAAATTAGGTCATTAGATTAAATTAAGTAACTTTTTTTTTTTGTTTATATTTATTTATTTATTATATTAAAAATGACCATCTACTTTTACTTATTCAGATTAAAAAAGTTAAGTGATAATTTATCCTTATTAAATAATAACTATAGTTGTTTTCAATGCATTTCTCAAATAATCAAATTTATTATATTCGAAAATTAATAGAGGAAAGATTCAAAATAGTTCCTCATATTTAGATTAAGATTTAAAGTGATCTTAGAATTTTCACACGGAGTACTAATAGTCCCTCATGTTTGCAATATTGATGCAGGCCACTTTGGTCGCCTCTTCTAAAATTTTGCATATTTTTAACATTATTTTGTCCAAAATTTTTATAAAGGAATGCCCAACGTATTTTAATATTATAAAGAAATAATAACCTTATTTGACGAGAAATTATAAGAGGAAAAACATTTTTTTCAGTTACGAGAAATATTTACTGCAGCAAAACTAAGAATATTTTACATATGGAATTTGCTAGAGAAAAGAAAGAGAACCAATTATACTATTACACGTGTGAATTATCGTGATGAACCTCTCGACTTACCTTTTCTTGCCAATACGATTTTACTAACAAAACCAAATTGTTATTCTCACATTCTTTGAGATGGAGTTATTATTTGCTAAAAGATATAAAATGACTATTGAAAAATCCCATACATAGAGTTTGGGAAAAAATCAATGCAAAAAAAATTAGGTATATTTAAAATTTAGAGGGAGGACCAAACATGTTGTACCAGTATTGCAAACAAGGGGACTACTATAGTCTAATGGTAAAAATTCAAAGATCATTTGATCCTTAACCAAAGAAAAAGAGAAAAGAACTTATGATCCTGTTCCTCCAAAATTAAATATTTAAAACTTATTATTTTTTTTATTAATTATTTAAATAATAATTTAATACTGGACATATAAAAATAGACGGTGGACGCGACGAAAGCGGTAGTTTTAACCTAATGAGATTGAACGTGGTCTATGTGGTTGGATGAAATAAATGGATCATGGGGGCATTGTCTTCACATATCAAACATAACGAATACACTAAATTATTGAATAACTCCCATCGGTGTTTTATTTTTGTTTTATTTTTGTTTTATTAATTAATCAATAAATTAAGAGAATGAGGAGACAGGCTTGGAAATTCCGTAAATTGATTAAAAATGTTTCAGTATATTAGTAGCGCACAGAATTGGGAATTTGGGGGATTTACATTCTACATAAAGTAATCCTCTTTGATTTTCTTTGTCTCGTTTCTTAATTATAGAAAATATAAAAAATCAAAAAGAGAGATAATGAATAAGCATATTTGCATGCTATTAAAAAAGAAAATAGTTTAGGGACCCAGAGATTCTACTTCTCCGGAAAAAAGGGGGGAGCCTCAGGGGGGGTTGAGTTGGGAAATAGGTTGCGAACGGGTCTTTTCCTCGAACGGGGACAAAGATTGTTTATAAAATCTAAACTCGGTGGTTTGGTGTGGTAAAGGCGATAACGCGTAGTGTAATTTATACGATCAAAATCTTGTTATAACAAACACATTTTACTTATAATAACTTTACTTTATTTGAGAGGTAATCAATCTATGTCATGTTATATTTTATTATTCTGAAAAGTATTAGGTATCAAAAGTAAGAATATTTAAATATTGTGTTTTGTGGATATCAGTTGAGGTATGGCATTATTATTTTCAAAAACTGTGTCATAAGCAATGCGACTTTAGTTGTTTAAGAAAAGGAAATTTTATGGATCGGGTAGTTGGGTTGTTAGTTTAGGGTTTACGCTCCACTCACTATTTTAATATGTATATATATTATCGCTCATTAATATAATAACTATCTAATAACTCCGTTCATCAATATTTGAACAGATAAGAAGAATCACCAAATATTTTTTTATCTTCTCTGAAACTCAAATATGAAATATTATAATTTTCGATTCAACTCATTAACCACTAATGAATTAACATAAAAATCTCATGATATTCATGGATCAAGGCATAGTGACATCTCAATTTTGTTTGTTTTTCAACTTTGGAACGTTTTAAATAACTTTACTATACTTAATTAGTCTAATCAAATGAGGTTATGGGCCTATGGCTTAAGTCAATTATTTATTTTCTCAAATTTTTCTATATGTTAATGTTTCATTATCATCAAACATTTGAAGGATATGCTATACTAGTGTGTTTCTTTGTCTTTTTTCAATTATTAAAATCTTTTCCTTGACTATAAGAACATTTGTATTTTTTTTTTAAATCTGACAACAAATACAAGAGAGGGTATTGATCAAATTTATTTATTTTTTTTAAAATTATTTATAAAAAACAACAATCATCTTATTTGGCTCATAATAATAAGAGACATGATAACATTTATTTTTACATAAATTTTATTTAGAAAAATAGTAAAGCGCAAACAACAATATAAAGCACAAGAATCAAACTTGTAACAATTAGTATATTTTATACACGAAGATATCACTCTCAGATGCTTATCAAATTATTCAAAAGTAAATGAGTGCAATTGGACCATTTGCATTCAACAAAGTATATATAATGAACAATATATAGATCATTTTCCTTTGAGGCAAAAGAAAAAAGAAAAAGAGAATATTTCAACATTAGGTAAAAGAGAGTGATTTGATTAATTAGTGGGTTAATGAAAAGGATCAAAATAAGACTAGGAGCTTTAAAGAAAAAGACCATATATACAGTTGTGGGGGTGCTGATAAAAAAAAAGGGAGTTGCTATTGTGAGACATACAACATATACATATATATATATATATATTATGAGGAAAAATATTAATTTTTTTTCATAAAAATAAAGGATTTATTTTTTACTTATTTTCTATATGTTCGATACATTCAATATTATATATTAAAAAATAGAGTTTAGTCTAATTGTTTGTTAAAATATTAAATAAATAAAAAATACGTTCTTGTATCTGCTCGATAGATACACCTGAATGCGAATTGGTATGTAGAAAGTTACAAGCTCGTTAAGACTAACCCGTGGATGGCTAATAAAAGCAGTAAGTTTAACAAAGTATTTGACAGTGCTGACTGATAAACTTACTTTTTCAAATAAAGCAGTATGTGTTGGGATAAAAGTCGTTGAAGTTGTTAGTATGCCAAAGTGATTGTTGAAAATGGAAAAGGAAAAATAAATGGCAAAGAGAAAGAGATGTTAGGGTATGTTGAATTTGGAGATTGTCGTAAAAATCTTAGGGCAAAAGATAAAATGTGTGTCCAATTTAAACAGCTTATTAAGCTAAAAAAAAAGAAGCACATCCTACCCCCAAGCTTTTATTCTGTTTGGGCTTAGAAATAAGTTTTGTTAACTAAAAAAGTTATTTTGGTATTGCCCCCCAAACAGCGAAATAAATCAAAAATCAGCTTTTAAGTCGTTTGACAGTTTAAGCTGAAGCCAACAGGCTTAAATGAGTTTGCAAAATTGAGTCAGGATAAGAAAAAAAACAAATAAGTTTTAGGGAATAAGGATGCACCAATAATAAATTGTTATCTTTTCTTGTGGATTAATCCAGCATTGTTTGACTCATAACATTTTATTTTTTTTTTGAAATAAAAAATGACAAAGTTAGAAATTCATTTAAAAATACATGGATAAGATATATAACGAAAAGCCAAATCAGAGATAACTTCATTTTTTCCTCCTTATTCTCTGAGTGTTTTTTTTTTTTTAAAAAGAATCTTTTATTTGGGTGTATCTTAGTGATGGTACATAATAGACACGACTTGACAACCAATACCATCCTTGTTGATCAAAAGTAATAATAGAACGGTGACAATGCGCACAAGGTAGGTAAATCTCGTGCCTAGCATGCTGCAAAATCAATACATAGGAGAGGTAATCCAGTTAGGCAAGGCCTGGGGCGACGGCTCGATCCACAGAAGGCAAACCCTTATTTCGCTGGGCAAGAGATTTCGAACAACTTAGACTTCCTACATAGAAGTTCCCAAGTTAAACACGGGCACTCGAAGGTGTTGTTTTTAATATATTTCTATGCCCGGTGCTTTTTATTATTTTTGTTTAGGGAAGAGAGGGTACTATGTTTGGAGCTCTATGTGGGTCATAATTATGTAGCAAATGTAGAAGATTAAAATTTTTGGGATCATGAGTCATAATCTTTTAACCCACCCCCACCCCTTTAGACTTTGTCAAAACATCAAAGAAACAATTCAAAAAAATAAGAACTTCTTGATTTGGGCAACCTTAGTCTAGTCAAACTTCAAAATATTTTATGTTGACAACTTTGAAATTATTAATTTGAACTCTAACCAACAAGTTTGAAATAGTTTGAACAATATTCTTGGTGAGGAATAAAACACTTCATGACCTCAATGCAGGGGACATAAAACTTCCTTAAGAAACAATGTCAAACATTCCACAATCAAAACTGGAAAGTGTTATTGATTTGAAGGAGGAGGCCTGAAAGGGCGGAGCTACAAGGCTGTCTACGGGTTGGAACCTAGTAGCTTTGACCTAAACCTTGTATTCGTGGTTAAATATCCACCCACTCAAATATGTATAAATAGTTTATCAAGAATAAGTTGTATATTCTAGAATTCGAAACTCATAAACTCTAAATCCTATCTCCGTCCTATGGAGGGGCTTGTCACTCCTTATTGTTACAAATCATCCTATGCTTAGGACAGGACCTGATTCCTCTTTCTTGCATTTCCAAAACAATGCCCTTCGGAGAAGAAAAACTGTATGACTCTCACAGTACCAATTTTCATGAACAACTTACTACTCTACAAAATTATATCTTACTTCTGATTGAGTGTCTCTGTAGATGTTTTCTCTCGGACATGTTTATTTGGATTTAGCATTCGCATGCTTTTCTGTTTTTCTGCTTGAGCCATCTCAAGAAGTGCTTGCTTCTGCATGGCCTCCATCATCTCATCTTTTCTCTTCTCATCTCCCTTAAGTTGCATTTTCATTACTTCCTCTGCCTGTGGTCTACGGCTTGAAATCAATCGTTAGGCCGTCGCCTGGAATATTATACCATTACTCACATATCCAATATTAACACAGGAGGGTGTGTGTGTATCTATAAGTATCAGAGAACAGTCTGGGGTGAGAAGATTTGACCCCAACCCTATTTTCCCTTCAGCCCACATTTAAGTGTCCCTAACACCAGGAGACAATAAGTGATTCTGACTTAACAGATAGACGAGTATGGATTGGGAGCAATATTGATCGACACTCATGAGCCACTTAGCTTATTATTAGTAGCATGGCCCCTTTCCCTTCTTTTCCTTTTCTCTCCCAGCTTTGGAACTATACATTCAATATTCAAAAGTATCACGTTGCTACAGAAGTGACTGTAGTCCTATGAGCCATGTTATTAACCCCCCTTTCCATCTTTCCCCGGTTTGACCGGGTGAGAATCCACGGCCGATAAGGCACCTCTGCTCAGACCCCCTTTGCGGTGGCTCCCCAGATTGGACTTGAGTATTCATGAACTGCCAGTCTGCAGAAAGAAACGGGATGGCGATGGGATCCCCTCTTTTCTTCGCGGCGTGACGTCATTCCACGGTTCCCCCCCGGGCCCCCCCGGCGTGCCTAGACCACCCGCTCCGAGCAGGCTTGCCGGCGCACCGTCTCCCGCGCCCCCCCCACCACTTCTGTGTTGCTGGGTCGGTGGACGTGACGTCCCTTTTTTTTTCCAAGGGATTCCTTGTGTGGCAATTTTCCCCCGAGCCCAAGAAGCCCACGAGGTGAGGGGGAGAAAGACACAGGGTTGAGTGGAGTAAAAACACGCAGGCGGAGGGGGGGGACTACGAGAAGAAGAGATAAGCGGGGGAGGGGGGGGGAGAAGGAGTGGAATATGCGGGGAGGTGAGAGGGGGGGGAGGAGTTTTTTTTATGTTTAATAGAGAATGTAATTATATTATTTTTTTTTTTATTTTAAAGTTAAATTTTTAAAAATTTTTTTCAAGGGTTTAAAGTTTAATTCAAAGAGAAGTTTTATTTTTTAAAGAGAAGTATATAAATAAAGTAAAACTTATTTAAAGTTTAAATTTTTTTTTTTTTTTTATAAAGAGTTATTTATTTTTTTTTTTTTATTTTGTAAGAGAGTAAATTGGATATCAGTAGAGAAACTGGCTCTCTCTACGCAATACTGAGCAACCAACAAAAGCAAGGGATCCATCCTAATGAATTAACCTACTTCAGTCTGCAGCCTATCACTTGACATCTTTTTCTCTCCCACTGGCAATTCAAACTAATAAGCCAACACTATGTTATACCATTTCAAATTTGACATGACAATCTTATCACCTTATGTTATTCAACTATATATATTGAGCAATTACTACTAAGTTACACCTTTTGACCACACTCAATAGAGTAAGCTATTCAAACATCTTAATCTAAAAAATGCGCCATTGACAATTTCACTGTAACGATTAAGGCAGTTGACAGCATGCTTCACAATCACAAAACACTAGAAATAAGAATCAAGAAGATTGTGAGCTTACAGTATCTTCTAACTTCTTATTTAAAGCTTGCATCTCTTCTACCATGCGTCTAACTTCTGATAAGATCATCTGCTCAGGAATCTTCCTTACTGCTGCCTTTCTCTCTTCTGCCTGATCAAACACATTGATACAGAGACAGAAATCAGAAAAAGGGTTTATAACTAAAAGCATGGCATTATACACAATCTATCAACTTTTTTTCAAAGACTGCAATTTGTCAAATTTCTTTGCAATAATCATCAAGGATTAATTAGTCTCCAGCCACTGCACCTATAGCGCTTTTCTTCTATACTTTCCTGGCGAGTGTTCTGGGAACTGGAAGTAAACTTAAAATCATGAGGGGCCACCCATTTCCTACACAAACTAGAGAACTCTGACCTTCAACCAGGGGGCCAATCCAGGATTTTAATGACATTGTGCAAATTACAAGTGCACACATTACTCTCTGTTTACAATGTTTTTATTTTTTATGATGACCGTGGTCTGGGCCAGCTTACGCACACCTCAACTAATTCCACGGAATACCTTGCCACCTCCCACCAACAACAGTTACCAAGTAACTAACTCTATCCACTTAGGCTAGAACATATGAGAAGAATCAACTGGTGTTTTTTGTCTCCACTAAGTTTTGAACCTTAAGGTTCTCAACCACTTCATTGACCACTAGACCGTACAACCACATCTTGGGTGCAGAATGTGTATAGACTTCATAAATACTTCTGGAAATTTTCAATATAAATATTATTGGAACCGGAGACAGGGGATTCAGCTGCCGACCATGAAGATGTTCCTATCCTCACCCTCACCAAACGAATAAAAAAAAAATTCCTTGGTGCTCACGAGAAAAGGAAGCTTGTGATAGAAAATAAGTATGCCTCAATAAAATCTTTAGCCCAAAGACTGAAGATTGTACAATCTACCCAATACAAACTTGCCAAGGAACAGACACAAATCTCAGGTAACAGATAAATTAAGGTCCAAAAGCTGTCTTTGGTAATCTAAAATTGGATTTTTCCAGTTCAAATAAAGCTTAGTGCAAGTAAAGATCAAAGCTTTGGTATACCATCAAGTAGTAACATGAAACTAAGAAAAGTTTAACTGCAAAATCATATTAACTGATAGTATTTTGGTGCCATCTTCCAATCAACTGAACTTCCATTTCTAAGTAAATATAAATAGAATGAAAAAGACCTGTTGAAGACGCTGTTGAAGCTGTAACCGATACGATCGGATGTTTATTTTTTTTTTTTTATTTTTTTTTTTTTTTTTTTTTTGGAGATCGTATGGGGGCGGGCGGATTAGTTCAATCGCCAACCGGGAGATAAATAGGGAGAGCAAGGGAATTGGGGGGGGGGGGGGGGGGGGATTCTGGGGTGGGGAGGGAGAAGGGGGGGAGGGGGGAGGGGGGGGGAGGAAGGAGGGGGTGGAGGGGGGGGGGCGGGGGGGGGGGCGGGGGAGGAGGGGAGGGTAAGGGGGGGGGGGGGGGGAGGGGGGGGGTGGGGGCATCGAGGGGGGGGCGGGGGATTGGGGGGGCCGGAGGGGGGGGAGGGGGGGGAGACGGGGGGGGGGTGGGAGGGAGAGGGGCGGCGAGGGGGGAGGGGGGGCGGGCCGGGGGGGAGGGGGGGGGGCGGGGGGGGGGGGGGGGGGTGGGGGAGGTGGGGGGGGGAGGCGGGGGGAGGGGGGGGTGGGAGGGGGGGGGGGGTGGGGGGGGGGGGGAGGGGGGGGGGGGGGGGGGGGGAGGGGGGGGGAGGGGTGGGGGGGTGGGGGGGGGAAGGGCCGTAAGTGAGGGGGGGGGGAGGGGGGAGGGGGCAGGGGGGGGGGGGGGGGATGCGGGGGGATAGGCGAGGTATTGAGTGGTGGGGGTGGTAGGGGGGGGACGCTGGGGTGGGGGGCGGGGACGGGGGGGGGGTGGGTGCGGGGGATATGGGTGTGTACTGTGTGTTGTGTTTTTTATAGGGGGGTGGGAGAGGGCAGGAGGGCGACGGGGGGTGGAGGGGGGGGTGGGGGGGGGGGAGGGGGTGTGTGTATGTGGGTGTGGGAGCTGGGGGGGAGGGTTGTGAGGGGGGGGGGGAGGTATGGGGGGTGTGTGTGGGGGGGCGAGGTGTGGGTGGGGGCTGGGGGGGGAGGGAGGGTGGTGGGGGAGGGCGGTGGGGGGGGATGATGCGGGGGGGGGGGTAGGTGGGGGTCGGCAGGGTTGCGAGGGTGTGCGGGTTTTTTTTTTGTTGGCATTTTCGGGTGGGGGAAGCGGTGTGGTGGGGGGGAAGGGGTGGGGGCGCAGGGCGGGGGACGGGTGGGCGGGAAGGCAATAGGCGGTGTTTTGTTGGGCGATAGTAAGGGGTTCCGAGGGAGGGGAAAGGGGGGGGGGGGGGTGGGGCAAGGCGATGAGCCTGGGGATTGGGGATAGGGCGAGGGGGCGCGGGATGTCTGTTGCGGGGAGTTGGCTTTGATATTAACTTGCCTCTACTGCTCTACCCTACACGGTTATGGAATGGACTCAATATTTTGATCATCAGGAGTTTCTCCGGAAACCTCTAGCCAGGCAGATGTCGTGCTATTTCCGGCGCGTTCTATTGATCTTGCTTGCGAGGGTGGTGGGGGAACTTGCCTGTTCTTCGTCCTATGGGGGTAGGGAGGGGATGGTGGGGTGAGGGGGGGCGGTGGGGGGGGGGGGCGGCGGCGGGGAAGATGGGTGGCAGGGGGAGGGTGGGAACGTGGGGGGGAGGGAGGGGGGGGGTAGGGGGGATAGGGGCGGGGAACGGGTGGGTGGGGGGGGTGAGGGGAGGGGGTGGAAGGGGGGGGGTGGGCAGAGGGGGGGGTCGGGAGGAGGTGATGGTGCACCAGGGTGGAGTGGGGTGGACCGGGTGAGGGCGGAGGGTCAGGGGGGGTGTGGGGCGGGGAGGGGGGCCGGCGGGGGGGGGGGGGGCGGAGGGGGACGGGGGAGGGCGGGTGGGGGAGGGGAGGCTCTCTTTTTCTGGGGAGGGGGGGGGGGGATAGGGGGGGGGTGGAGGGTGGGGGGGAGGAGGGGGACGGGGGGGGGGAGGCGGGGGGGACGGCGGGGAGGGGGGAGGGGGGTGGGGAGGGGGGGGGGGGCGCGGGGGGGAGGGGGGGGAGAGGGGGAGGGGGGGGTGGGAGGGAGGGTGGCTGATTTTGGAGGGGCGGCTTGGGATGCCAGCGACGAGGGTGGTGGGTGACTGTAGTTGTGCTGGGGTGTTTGTGTGTATGTTTTTAGAGGAATTGTGGTTATCCTTTTATGTGTGTTGGGGGGTGGCTTTTTATGGTGGTATGTTGTATTGGGTAGTTACTGCGGGTTGAATTTTTGGGGAAGTATTGATATTTTATTTTTATTTATTTGGACTTTTTTTCATTATTTTTTTATTTATTATTTTTTTTATTTTATTTTTTTTTTTTTGATTATTATTTCATTTATTTTAATTTTTTGTTTATTTCTTTTTTTTTTTTCTATTGATTTTTTTTCTCTTTTTTTTATCTTCTTTTGTTTGTTGGTTTTTTGTGTTTGTGTTGTGTGTTATGGTTTTGTTATTTGTTTTTGTTTGTGGCTCGTATTTTGATTGTACTTTTTTTGTACATTGTCTTGGGTCTTTACGTGCCCAACTCCCTCTTCATATCCCGACAGAACCCTAATATAGAACATCGCCTTTCGTCCGAACTTATATAAGCGTTTACAATTACTAACTTTGTTTTCTTTTTTTTTCTTTATAACAAACCTCACAGCTCCAATTAAGCAAAAAGAGGAAATGGATTGCTCGAGTCGGAGTAATTTTCCTCTAGCCGATGAAGAAGAAGAAGACAAGTCGCTCTCTCTGGTTTTACTGCGACATATGAATCGTTTAACTGGGTCAGACCCGGCTGTCCACAAATATAATCCGCCTAATTATTTGACGGACGGATGTACTATGAATAAAAAATTATTTATTTTTATATAGTAGAGATTAATGCAAGATGTATTACAAATTGTAGTTCTTCTCAGTACTGGTTAAATTATTTGTTACCAATTTTCTCTATCTAAATTAGATTTTAATTTTATGTACCCGCCCTTTCATTATGAGTTAAAAAATGGAATCGGAAATCCATCAATTTCTTCTCTTGGGCAATCTATTTAGTTGTTTAAGTCGTATACAACTCAAAATCTCTGAAACACGAAGATGAAATGAGAAAAGGATAACTTAAAATGGTATCACAAGGAAATTTCCTTATCAAATGTTAAGAAAAAAGCTTTAGAAGATAAAAAGGCTAGATGCTCAATCACACAGCCATAATGGCATGTCACACGACATTACATCACAGCCTAGTATCAAACTATTAACATGCTTGTTTCAGGTGAACACAAGGAGTTATGAAAACCACACAGGTTGAGAAGCAAATCTAGTTTCTCCTCTTTTTCTTCTTCTCTTCCTTCTCGGATGCATTCTTTAACTGCAAAAAAAGGAACACAAGAGTTCATTTTAATGGCCAAAACACTAAAATATCAGACATTTCATTCAGCAAGAAATTAATATAAGCATAACCATTAAAATATATCCTACCATGATGATCAGAATCCGCACAAAAACAGCGACAAAATCTGTGAAGAGGGTCAATGCATGCTTAACGTAGTCCATATCACCCAAGTGAGCCTTCTCAATAATTTCTTGGGTGTCAAAGACGATGTAGCCCACAAACACCAAGAGTCCAAAATACAACTGCCAAATAAAAGGTGTGGTGTTAGTGGAAGAAAAATATTAGAGCAACTTGCAAATTAAACGATGCTATAAGTTGATACTGCACGCAGGAAACAATGCATATACCTCAAACTTGAAAACAGCCATGGAACCACCAAAAATGGAGGATGCAAAGTGCAACCAGAAGAGAAGGGAGACGCCAGATGAAAGAAGGCCCCCGAGGTACAAGTACTCCCTGCGCCTTGCCAACATGGCAGCAGCTGAGAAGCAGCCAAAAACCACAGCACAACCTACAAAAGCGCCAAACACAATGCTGCAATGGAAGAAAACTATGTATCAGAAAAGCCGATCTCAAGGATGTTATAACCTTGAACTGCTACATAGTCGGTCCTAATATATAAGAATTGCACTGAACAGCTGACTTATACAGTTAATTAAGACACCACATACAACGAGACAGTTAAAGTCAAGGAACAGACTGTCACCAATTGAATTAGGTTGGATTCATCCCGAAAAAGACAGCATTCATTCTACGCCAACACATACAACGACACAGTTAAATCGAGGAACAGACTGTCACCATTTGAATTAGGTTGGATTGATCCTGAAAAAGACAGCATTCGTTCTAGGCCCTTTGCTAGTAGGGCTCAACTCCCCCAAGTAAACTAGGACATTTTCTTGTGATGCTTTAGCATTTAAGAGAAAGGAAAACACAAATAAACAAATAAAAGAGCAAACAAGAAATGATGCATTCAAATGCAGCAGACACTGCAATCCAAATTAAGTACTGGAAATCTAGAGACTCGACCTAATACCTTGAGATCACACAACAAAGTTATCCCACTTCCAACTCAAAAGCTGAAAACCCACAACAAAGGATCTCACACAGGCAGTTTAAAATAGATCACGACAATCAAAACTCACACACTAGAGAACAGGAACAATATTTTCAAACCGAAAAAACAACAATTAGAAAGGAGGAGACACACCTTGGATCGAAGTTAATGCCCAGCTCAATCAGAGGACCAATAGAGGCGCCTTCAAAAAGTGCAGCTGCCATCAAAAGAGCCACCCTTTTTTGCTGCTTCACCAAAATAACAAAAAAATAAGTTCAAATTCAATAATCACATGACCACAAAATTGCACAACTAAAGGAGGCCCACGGCAAGCAACTGCTAAGGTTTATAAGGCGGTACAGTTGGGTGTACCTCTTGATAAGGAGGAGTTGACAGAAGCCACACCATGCTTCCCATGCAAGCCATTGTTGTGAGGAGGCCACCGATATTCCATAGAATGTGAAGGTAAGCCCCTGCAGCCGATGCCACTAAAGCACAGCATAGCGTAAGGTAGACCTGTAACCATAAAATTTATCAAGATCAAGATGACATTCACAAGCCATGGTAAAACAACATATACCGAAAAAGATAAAAGGATAGGTACGTGTTACATATTCTTCCACATTGATACAATTCAACGCAAAAGTTTTCAACTTGTCATGAACTCACAAAACTAATCAATCAAAACGCTGCTTCAAAAGACCAATCTTCTGAAATTAGTTATTTAAAAAACACGAGTTTTTGTTGATACACACAACAGTGTTGCAGTTAATTTTAAACTATAAAAATCTATTAACCTCAGTGGTTAATATCTGTTCTAGTTTACAAAATCTCATTAGTTTCACCAAGACAATATGTTATCAAATTTTATTTAATTAGCACCTCATAATATAGAATGAACTTCAAACCATGCGGAAAAGAACTATACAACAAAACCTCATTTCAATTTTCCCTCCTTTCAATGTCAAAATGGAGAAGGTGAGAATTAGGGCTTCCACAAATTCCAAAACAAAACTAAAAACTAGAGCAATTTTCAACAAACAACAAATAATCCGATAAGATACGTAGCCGCAGGATAAAACAATTTGATTCAAATCACCGAAACCGTTCCAAATTCAACCGTGCAAATAACAAACCAGCAATCTAACCATAAGAACTCTCAAATATCAATAACCCAAAAACAAACCACAATATCTACCTAAAAATTTGATAATACCGTAAGGAATCACAAATCTGTATCAAAATTAACAGAAAAGAAGAAATAAAAATACCTGCTTGAGATGAGTTTGAACGAGAGGTGAGATCTGGCGGAAGTTTTTGAGAGAATCATAACTCCAGCGGTTGCGAGAGGCAGATTGCGAGTCGAAGAACGATGTGAAACCTTCCATTGTTCTCTTCTTCTTCTTCGAGTTTTTGGAACTGAAACGAGCAAATGATATTTATCTGAACGTAGACAATGTTATGTTTGCTATAGCGATATGCGAAAGTCTTCTGCCTGTAAAGGCGTTGAAGATGCGTTTATATAGTGTTGATATTCGGATAATTGATCGCTTCTCGAATTTACAGGAAATAATATGAAAATTCCAGCGTCAGTTCTTGTAACTTTACATTTATACCCTCACTGTTTACTATTTTCTTTTCTTTTATTACCTATAGGATATATTGAATTAAAAGTAATATTACTTTTGCAAATACTACAAAATAAATCCGATAAATGGAATCTTAAAAAGTGATTTTAGTTAAGTACAAGTTAATACTTTGTATACGTAGTGATAATGAGAAAAATTCTGATCGAGCTAGCACCAGCATTGTCGTTGGCATTTCCTATTGATTTAAGAGGAAATATATTATTAGTATAAAATTATAAGTGGATGCTATCGTCTACAATAAAATAAAACATGCATAAATTGGTAAAAAGCGATCCAATATTTAGCATTCCACAAACTAAACAAAATTATATGGCTAATATTGACGAAAGAAAAATGAAATTTGGAAGAGAGTAGTAATTTAATTTAATTCTTAAACACAGGGGCAATTAAGGGAAATACTGAGTCGTTGGGTTCAGAAGAAACTAGAAGAACCAATTGTAGAAGTATTACGTATAGGTTAAGTCATATTTTATCTTTATGATAGAATTGACCGGGTGTCACCTCTACGTTTCCACGTATTTCAACCAATAATAAACTGCCATGTCATTATCAACATGTATTCTCCTTCTCAAAGAGCGGGTGTTGTTAAAAATAAAATAACAAAATAGTCTACTACTTTTGTAAAAATAAGCTTCTTTGAACCTTCAGAGAACAAAAGGTAGGAAAACAAAGAATCTGCTTGCCTTTTCTTGCAAGGAAACTGATGATGGTTTACGCATTACATAAACACCTAACGTGTAAAACGCTTTCATTCACTTCTTTGAATGACAACAATTGATTCAAGTCACAGTTAGATACAACATCAGTAAAGCATATGATTACACTAAATTCAAGAGTTGTTGAAAGAATTACATGCATTGGTTAGATTATTTTGACCGGACAAAATGGTAATTAAAAGGGAAGAGAAAAAACATAGGCTTACAAATTAGTTACTGTTACCAATACTACAACGTGACCTAGAGAATTTCTGGGTAGGAGGAAGTGTAAGATTGTAGATTTTAGGTCTTGGGACTCTTGGCTAAAAAAGACCTTGAGTACAGATGCAAGCTTTCTGAGTTTCTCCATGTCTACGTAGCCTGGGCAAAGAAACTCGATGCTCGGAGAGGCTTCGCTCCTGCCACTTAATCCTCAATGTCTGGGGTAGATGTAACAATTGTCCAATTAGATCGATAAGTGATTGGGGAATGATCTCCAGAAAATCTGATTTTCGGGTGTTTCTTGAACACCATTCTCGTAATTTTACAGGCGAGAGAGATTTCGTGTCAAATAAATCCTGTTTCATGGTAATGTACCGTTCAGAACTATGGAGCTGAATGAAAAAAAGAACAGTTCAAGGAAAAATTGGAACTTTTGGTACGATGGAATGAAGACTCTCTGTTGTGTAGTTTGGCCACTTCCCACAAGTCTTCACTTCCTTTCAATTTCACTATTTCCTTTATGTTCCTAATTAGAAATTATGCAACGGTTAGCAAATTCCCATAATCATTTATCTTGTTCAAAGGCAAAGAATACAAACAGTTTCTTACTGATCAGGATCTCCAGCAAATGGTGTTCGGCCAATAATGAAATAGAGTAAAGTGACTCCAGCTGACCAAATATCAAGTTTTGTACCTTGATGTACAGATCTGAATAGCACCTGTTCATGCATCCATTACGAGTCCTCAATCAGTGGAATAAGCAAAATATGATCATAATGGATGTGAATATTTTAAATTATGTATTGAAGTTATAATGATGATGATGGTGTTAAGATGAAAGCCACATTTCAACTTAAAACAACAGCAGGCATGATAGAAATGTAATATCTAGGCAGGCAACAGGTGTTAAATCACAGTATGAAGGTGCCAAATGGAATAATAACAAAATTAGCTAATTGCTATACTAACCTCTGGAGCTCTGAAACCCTTAGTTCCAACACAGGGTCCTTCTCGCTTTTGTATCCGGTCCCCTGGAAACAGTGGAAAATAAAACTCAGACCACAGTCCCAACCAAAACTAGTTACACAAAATAACAGACCTTTGCTTTTCAGTAAACCAGCACACCAAATGGCCAATGTCACAGATGAATTTGTAACGGGCATGGCAGTTTGTAATACGGTTCTTTTATCTACTATATCCTGGAGTGTAGAGCAGCATCCGCTTTCTCTTAGAAGTTGGACCATTTGTATCTACATGGCTTGAACGTTGGCGTACTTCCTGCACTAGGTTAATCAGCTCCTTCCTACCAGTACATGGAAGGGGTTCTCTCAACCTTTCTGCTGATGGAGTCCTATTGCTTGTGGCATCCTTTGCTGAGGTTATCCCCGAACCATCAGCACCTTGACTTTTTCTAATACTCCTATGTGCGATATCAGTGCCAACCTTTTCTTGTCCAGCCTTCCTTTTAAGGTTTTTGGATCGTATTGGAGACTTAACGCCTTTCATTGCTTCCTCATTGATGCCTTCCTCAAGTTTTACAGTTGATCTTCTCTGTTTTATTGGAGGAAGAGACCTGGCAGGGGGAACAGGATCACTATTACAGCTTGTGGCATGGCTTGACTTTGTCTTGTCTGTGTATTATATACATATGCAGTTCTTAGTGAACATTCAATTGCTAATATACAATAACAGAGAATGTAATAAAGATTGAACTTGAAGTATTCGACACTATTGGGAGTTAAAACAGTCTCAGGGGTCACACACTTTAATAGAAGAGGATAATTCGAAGTGGTCACATTCCAATTACGAAAACAACATTCATCCCGCTTGTGGGACCAATGTTGATTTTGGTCCGTTTTGTTCCCCTAAAGAAGCTCATTCTTTTGTTGAAGAGAAACTTAAAATCATAATGTAATGGGGACTTGGAGCGCACCAAGACATCTTTCTAAGCTTTGGGAACAGGACCCACCCCCAACACGAAGAGGGAAAGAGTATACTTGGATGTCTCAGTCACTATGTTTTGGTGCATGAACTGTATTGTTAGAAAAGAATGAGGAAATCAATAGATTGTCAAATTATCAACAACCATAACAGGGAAGGAAATTTCTACGAAGTGGATCATTAGCCCACCTGCACCCAGTGCTAGGTTAAAGTCAATGGATGTGTAGCCTTATCACACCCTTGTTTGAAAAAAAAGGAAGTTTCCAGGTTTAACATCTCTGTGAACAATACCCTGCATGTAAGAAAAATAGAAGTTAGTTGTGTTACCAGGAAATCCATTCAGTTCACATGCATCATTTCTGATATTCTTACCTGTTTATGTAAACCAGCAAGTGCCCTGAACATGCAAAAACCATACCACCGGAGTTGGGAAACATTCATATCCCTTTTCAAGACCTTAAGTATGAACCATGACAATAAACATGTTAACATAACAACTATTATATGTGTAAACTAGATAACTCAAAAGATTAAAGAGATCAACCTCTGGTCTATCATGCTCGACATGCTCTAAAACAAGGCAGTCAGAATTTCCATTCTTGAATGATCCTTCATACTTAATGACACAGTTCTTTCCCCTGTCATAAAGCAAAGGTTTTAGAAGAATTCCCATAGTGCATAAATAGCTATAGATATAATATTTGCATATATTCATGTTGTATCCATGGTTCCTCAAAACAATTTCCTACGTCATTACCCAAAGCGCTCGAGCATCTTTAACTCATTATGGACATGTTGTGTGTTAGCATTTGGGTGAGGACCTGCAAAGTCACAATCAACATCTCAATTATATTTATCACCATAAAAGCATCAAAATCAGTCCCCAGTTAAGGCAACTGAGGGCCGTGCATGGATGTGTATCAGAGAAACTCAATGATGAAAAGAGCATAGATACTCCATTTTACCATTTCTTTTTTTGAGACAAGATACTCCATTTTACCATTTCTTTGAAAATGAAACAATGTTTCAGCACGGGACAAAAAGCAAAACATGGTGCCACAAACAAAACATTTAGTTCTACTTCTCAATCTTTTTGGGACTGACACACTTCTCTTTTTAGTCAATCATAAAAAGAGTAACACATTTCCTTAATTGGCAAACATTTAATGACCCTATCAACACTTTACCCATGTTGGGTTCCACTTATTTGGCAAAGAAGTTCATAAAGTATTTTTCTGTTTAAAATTAATTTATTCTAAGGATAGGTTTGGAATATAGCAAAGTCTTCCCATATTTCTTAAACTGCGTCAGTCAATCTAATCACATAAATCGGGACAGAGGGAGTAATAACGAAGACAGAAGAATGCCTCCCATCTTTTGATGCAACATCAACCTATACTACAATAAGTTCTCCCTTTGACCTTGCTCAATAAGTTACCGAGTTTCTCAACCAACATTTCTTTCCAGCAAGACTTATCATGGAAGGATACCAGTCAAGCATCAACACAATTAGGAAGAATGTATAAACAACAATTCGCAACTGCACTAAAGGATTCCTAAAAATAGTTATAACGATCAGATATAAAAGGACATGACACTTCACAAGTGAAAATTTAAATTTAATATAATAAGCAAGCATTTTGGTGCATATCATACATTTAATTGCAAATTTCACTCCATCACTCTTTCTCCTTGCCCTGTACACCGTCCCATAACCACCTGCAAATAGTATCAGGATTGTTAAAGGCATAAATTGGTAAAAGGTTCGGAATATACGTGATAACAATGAAGAGCCATGTCAAAAGGTGTAAAAGCGACACCTGCTGAACCCTCATTCGTCTCCACAATATAAGAGTCAAAGTTAGGCAATTGATTTTGCTCCGATTGGCTCTACAAAATAAGCAACTTGATGTTTACGTCATGATTTTACAGCAGTAGGCTTACCAAATACAAGTCAAATAAAATGATGCACTGGAGCTTACTTTTGCAGAGTGACATATGACATTCTCCCCATTTTCTTTTGGATTTTCCCTCCTCTCTTTAATGCCCTATCCCAAATGTTCATAGTTACTGTTTGGCTTCAGCTACACAGGGATGACGTCCTGCATCCTTCTAAGTTTGCCTTTGTCGAGGAAGCAGACTAGAAGGGCAGTATGATCATTTGGTTCCTTACTGATCTTCGGCTCCTCGTGGTCCAATATATCCCTCTGAAAGGATTTTGAATTGGGCAATGATTTTCCCAGCTGCTTCTGACCAAAAGATTGTGAGCGTGCTAAGATGGCATGGCTCTGCAGAGGCTTATCATTTTTCGCTGTATCTATGTGGAGAAGTGAAGTCGAGCATTCTTTTGTAGCATTCTCTGCAGGCAAATCATCTTGAGGTGATATGAGTGCCTTTGTTGTATGAGTCTCAGTGCAGTTAACTTTTATATTACTAACAGGATAAGAAGCTGGTTCTTCTTTGTTGCCTTCCACAAAATTTTCCTTTTGAGTCATCCTTTCAAAGCCATAGACAGAAGCATCAGCTGCAGATAGCAAAATTTCCATTTCTTGGTCCACTATAGTACAGGAATTTATGCTAGAGTTTGTTTTCTTTTCTGTAGTACCAACCATCTCAGGAGCTGAACTGGCAAGGTGTGGATTCATCTGAAGCATGGAATCTGTGATATGTTTAACTCTCGTTTGATTAGGAATCTGAAGAAGGGTGATGGACTAGGAAACTGGTAGAGGTTTACAAATGAATTTATGGTACCAACACGTTTGCTCAACACTGTATGCTCTCCCCTCGTCACTAACTGTTTGTGCTTGCATATTCAATGGCTCTGAAGTCCAGAACTTGATGATCTGGTACTACCATCAATTACCCAACAGGTTCTGAACATTTCATAAAATTCTCTGAAAGTGCAACCCAATGACAATGGTATTCTTGTCAACTGGTTCACGCCACACCTCGAATTGTCATTGGGAAGATATGCCTGTACCAGCAATGTTAGAGTCTTAGAGACAACAAAGATGACTATTTTGAACTTTAGCATAAAGTGGAACAAAAAATACATTCTAATGAAAGCCAATTAAGAAGAAGAATCATAGAAATGGCGAGGCAAAGCAAGATTAACAGCAAAAATCCCAGATCTCCCTCAGTCTTGGACATAATAGAAAGAAAAATCTGAGAAGACTAATGTGTCATATTATCTAACAGGCCTTAGTGATCTTCCATGTTATTATTTGATCCCAATTCAAGTTATATAAGAAAATTCTGCAGTCGCCTAATTAACTTTTCATATGAATGATTTCTCATCTAAAAGTATGAAGTATGTGAACTATCTCATTCAAAAGTAAAAGCAATTAGAGATTAGAGACTTTTGATTATTTATATAAGGATTGTAATACACCCTCTGACGTGCAAACCTAATTCTTCTCTTGGTATGTGAAAAATATCATGTTGATCTCAAACTCAAAAATAGGTGTATAAACCATGTCATCCAAAATCTTAAACTATTAGGAAATAACACTTCTATTTATACATATTAGGTCTCTTGCATTATTAATCAATAGCTCAAGTGGACAGGAGGACATCTATTCCATGTCATTCAAGTCATACACTTGTACAAGTTTCTAATTATCCATTCTCATATTTATTTGCATATGCTGTGAAGAATGGGAGCTTCATGAAGAGCTGTAATTGACTATTAATGGCCCACCAAAAATGAAACTCTCCTAATCATAGAGTCATTAAGTCTATATTATCTGAGATCTACAATAGGGCCTCAATTGGCCAAACATTGAGTTTGCATCTGTTAAGCATCAGATCTAATCATAATCTGCTCAACGCATACTTATCACAAAAATCTTTTCATTCCAAGTCCAGACACTTATAATGTTTTCACCAGTTCAAGTTTAGAAAACATTGACATTTATGTCGTCAAATTATCAATCTCATTCACATATTTCTTATTTCAATTGAATGCTAATGCTAATTTTAATGGTTAGACAAAATATCGGCATGCAGTACACCTTAACTAACGACAAAGGCTCACAAATTCTCAAATTAAAACATGAAAAACTCCAAAATTACCTGTCAAACATCCTCCATGCCATCGAAGGCAAAGGCATCATCATTTGACTTCTTCCTTCACCTGAAATAATCAAACAAAATACTCAAGTTAACCATAATCACAACAAATAGACTAAAAGAACAGAAAATACCATGTCCTACCATCAAAATAATTGAAAAGTCCTCTTTTATTTTTAAACACTTCGTGGAATTAACTCCAAACCGTCCGAATCCAGAAATCTCATCATTTTGCCTTATAATAAGTCCTAGTTTATACCACTTCGTCTTGTCTCGTATGTCCCGGGGCATTCATGAAACTCCAAGCTGAATGGTACGAAAAAGCCCGTAAACGCCGATACCGCATTTGCGAAGAAGTTAACGGTGATTGTGAATCCGATGAAGAAAAAACGTTAACGAAGTAGTAATTGCTCGTTCACATGAAAGAGGAGAATTAGGAATCGAACAGAGAAATTCAATGAACTCCGGTGAAGCTGAAAATAAAGTGCATTTCGACGAAAGCTCCGATGGCTGAGCTGGTCTTCCTGTTGATAATAGAAGAGCGAAAATGTGCCATGCTTTATGTACCTGCGAGATGCAGTGGAAGAGATCCAAGAGGAGAAGTGAGGTTTTAATTCATTGTGCATCATTTTCGATTCTGAAGATGGAGAATAAACCATGCGATTTTGAGACTTGCCAGAGAGAATGAGAGAAAGTGAAAAAAAGGAAATTTAGAGATGACGTGATAAGGACGGGAGAAAGCTGCGAGGAGCTGGGAGAATCGATTATGCGGTAGGGTTTGATAATCCCGCCAATTTCTTTTATAGGAAATTGAAAAAGATTAAACAAGAAACAAAATAAAGATAAAATAAGTTAAATAGACAGAAATTTGGGCTGGGCCTTTAAGCACATATTTACCCATATATTGGACATATTTACCCAAGTATCTATCGAAATTTTCACAAAGTTTATCTTAATAAAGTTTGGAGCATACTTTTACCTAGAACCCAAATATAGAAATTCATTGCGTATTTATTCGATTATATACACAAATTAATAAAAATCATATTTATATGTTATAACTTAAGTTTACATAACTGCACTCCATAACAAACATAAATATGTATATTTCACTATACATATGCAAAAGAAAACAGTTGTATAATCTGTTTCATTTATGCTTGTATAAAAGTCGAGAGTGGCGGAATAAGCATTCTGCGGAGCGTGGGACACACAAAATATATGTGATTCTCACCACAATTTCTTTCACTTTGTACAAACACAAATGCATTTTATACATTTGCATTTGTATAAAAGAGAGAGTGGCGAGCAAAATTCACCAGGAGAGAAAGCAAAATAGCAACAGTTTGTTATGGAGCCTAATTATATCAAACTACGTTTATAAACATTTTATTTGAATTAATAGTTTGTTGTATGATTTTGCTGATCATATAATCACATTTAATGCTGTTGTATGACACTATGGACATCACCTTTTTCCTGATCTTGTTCTGTGTTTAGGACATTACTAATGGTTTATGGATGTTACAATGTTCAAGTCTTGACACTGTGGCCATTGCGACAGTGCAAAAGGCACGCTGCTAATTTTCAAGAAAAAAGAGAACATAAATGAACTGAAAAATGGTGAGAATGAATACAAGGTATCACATCATAAAAATGATCAATTTACACAGAAAGAACAGAGCCAGCGAGCTCTACAGCAGTTCACCAACACTAAAAAATTTTACAGTTAACTAAAAGAAAAACTATAATTTCATGAACGACGGGACTTGAGTTTTTCTTAGACGTCAACAGTTTCTGGTAGAAAGGGAAGACTATAAACAGTGTTAAAAAAAAAAAAGAAAAATTATTTTCTTAAATTTAAAATCAGAAACCTAGGGCCATTAACCCAATGAGTCCCACCAGAAGTGCAAACTTAGATGAGAAAGGCCCGCTGCTAGTCACTCCCGCCTTTTTGGCTCTTCAGCCCTTGCCCGTCGCATGTTCAGTTGACGTGCTAACCATTATATGAGAGCAGGGGAAAGAGACGGATGCCCATACGGAAGCGTCCCAGTCGACCGGAAATACTCAATGAACCAGAACTCGTAGAGCCACAATGCCAACTATTTACGGACCGGATGATGCCATGCCAAGATCGATTAATAATTTAACTAAAGTTTTCATTTTCACAAATATGCGAACAAGTCTTAGAATCCCAGATTACCCGCGAAAATTTTCTGAATGGTTAATATTTTACTGTTGATATACCAGCTTATCTTCGCTCGTGCATTATGTTTTTTCCCATTAGTGAGTTATAGGTTTAATTTATATGAGCCCAGATTAATGATACGTCTCCCCAAAGCGTTTTGTTTCACATACTCCCTTGTCTGCTTCGAATAAAGCAAGCTGAGTCTAATCAAGTTGCTACACTCTTTCTTCCCATGTGAAAGGGTAATTTCAAACCTTTCTCTCTCTTTTTGGTTCACAGAATTATCCTGAATTATTCTGTCTTATTCCTTTATCGAATGACTCTGTATAACGACCCAAGATTATAATGAACTATCAGCAAGTCAAATACATCACTTGCGATTTATCTTCTGCTGCTTTTCATGTATCAACTAGGATTAATCTGATTAGATAGTTCTATATAGAGCAACCTTTGTGTACTATTGTACTATTAATTTGGACCAGCATATATTCTTACATGAAAGTAATTGTCATAACCATATAAATAGAAATATGTGTAGTACACTAACCAGTTCCTGTTGCAGCTGCTGCGTTTGTCGGAAAACTGCATCTCTTTCATCTCTGGCACGCTGCACTGCTTGACTCTATACCATCAAAGAGAAACCATATAGTACAATATCAAACTTGGGACAGAGATAAAATTATGCATCTCATGCACAAACTTGGAGATGGTGATTGCATTAAAATATTTTGTGTATGCATGATTTCCAAGCTGACTTAAAGTTTTGACTGGCCAACATAGCCTCCATTTAATAAGAGCTAAAATACCTATCTTAAGTCACAATATTTCTTCGTCCCTAATATCGATAACAGAGCTTTATACACTATGCCACGTCAGTAACGAAAGCTTAAACTGAGAATGATTCATCCACAATTTGACTGAATTCTATATCTAGAGTTGCAGTTCTCTTTTTTTCAAATTGAGAAGTAGAACCGTCTGTTTTGAAAAGTTTCATCTGGAATCAAGTGTTGTGATACAAGGCAACATGGCTCTGAAAAAATACTCTAAGATGGTATATGGCCCGTGATTTGACCATGGTCTATGGGTATGGGCGAGAAGATCAAAGGTCATCTTGAAATTAAAGTGACTGATAAGCTTAGAGCCTTAGACAACTTCCCCAAAAGAAATTCTGTCAAAAAATAAAAGCCTTGGCAATTGCTCCTTTCTTCAAATTTAGTCTTACATGGACATCTCCATATGAGGGCTCAATTTCCACAAGTAGTTCCTGAGGAGCAAGAAGAAAAAGTGTCTCCACCAAGGAAAGAAATGGTCAGAATCACGTTTTCACAAAGACCATCCTTGACTACCAAATTATCAAGTAAACCTTACACTGCTGTATCAGGTTCCACCTAATTCTTTTATCCTTGTTCTTAATGTCATTGACGCAAACAGCTATTCAGATAATAAAAGTTCGTGTATCTTCTATTTCTTAATGGTGTAATGTTTCTTCTTAGGGTTTGTTATAAGCAAAAAAATATGCACAATTTTTCATCTAGGAAGGAGAAGCGAAGTGAGATGGTAAATATCTGTTCTTCCATTATCACTTTATCCTCAAAAGGCACGACAATAATTGTTGTTCGTCCTTTCTCACAAAAATTTGTCTTCACCAGTTTCATAAGGAAAATCTCGCAAACCCTTCCATCACAAAGACACAATAAAGCAAACACATAAAGCAATTAACCCTGTCTCACACCCACTATCTAGAAAAGCCGAACATTTAAATTGAGCATGCAGAAAACCAGTGGAAAGACTACTTGCATTGTGAAATCTAGCAATACGTGGCTCTTATATAGAGGAAAAGAAAAAGGGAAAAAGACGAAAACTGACAAGTTATTATGACTAAAACTTGTTCAAAATCTCCAGATATTATTAGAGAAAGGTTCCTTGAAAACCTCATGTGCATACATTTCAGTCAACAATCGTTATATCTTAAAAAATAGAGCAGCACGACTTTTAAAAGTAAGGACTTGAGATCTAAATTAGACTATGAGCTGAATTCAGAACTTACAGAGTTGCCATCAGAACTTTGTTTAAACGCATCTTCAGAATGTCCCGGAGATGAATGAGGAGAGATGTAAACAACCTTAAGCTTGCACTCTTCTACATTTCTTCCACTATCCTTATTAAACTGGATTATGAAATAGTAGTCAATAGCATAGAGTGAAAATAAGAAGATAACAAACATTCTCACTTCAATCATAATACAGAATTCCATCAAATTCATACAGTATCTGGAGGAAGTTCCTCAGCATCACTATTCACAATGGTGCTCTGTAAGAGGAACTTGTCCTTGCATTGCATGTCTGAGGGATACTCCTTTTGAGCTTGAAGGGTGACTGGAGACATTATAAAGTTAAGAATAATACAGGATGAGAACAATCATTAAACGGGCATCATTTTCGTTTCTTGATAAGTGAAAACATAAAACGATGTCAATGTCAGGATAGAACAACGAATTTCCTGGACAACTGAGATGTCACAAGAAGAAAATATTGAGTACAATGAGGTGAACCTAAATGGATATCTAACTGCATAGGCATCCTCTTAACAAAAAGAGACATCACATAAGATTTCCATGTCACAGATTACAAATGGCCAAGTTGCAGAAATATTTGTCACAGAATATCTGTTTTCTTGGATTATTTTAGCATATGATTAGAGTATAATATCCTTATGTAATCATCATTGCAATTGGAGGATCCAGAATTTGAAGTTTATGGCTTCCTACAACGACCTCAAGATAATATATAATAATACTTGGGTTCACAGTCAAGTATTTATGTATTTCTGGATTTCCTAAGACAAATACAGGGTTTGAGCAAAAGCTATTGGGTTCTCATAAACCTGTAGGTTGAAGGCTAGATCTGCCCCAAATTGCAATCAAAGGGGGTTATATTTGCAATGAAGTAAAACCAACAAAAAAAGAAAATTGTGCCGTGCACGAGTGACGAGACAATACATTATGAGCCATTAAAATGATTCCAGGTCATAACTCTTAAAGATCAGTTCATCCTACCTAAGTTTGAATATTCCAATCAGCAAAAAGGAGTAAATTGATCCAAACCAATATTTGAACATCATGTGCATACATTTAATGCTGCTTTACTATATTTTCAGGCTAACAATAGAAACTTTTGTGCAGGATATGTTTGCATAAATATTCTGCTACTACTTTCGATGCTAACTGTGATACAAAAGATTTTAGTGCTTCTAATAGAACTTCCAAGATTCAGAGTGGCACCTCGTATAAAACATGAATCCCAAGGATGTATAACACCCGTGTTTGGCCGAACAAAATACTTCTTAGGAGAAGTAGTTTTCACCTAGCAACAAAAACAAAACAGGATATATCTAGATATGAGTTGTAATAGTCATTAAAAATGTGATAAAACAAATACGAAATTTTGACAAATTCAGATAAAGCATACCTTGAAAGCAACATAACTCTCTGTGCTGTTTGTAACTTTAAGATCACAGTAGCTTTGTTTCTCCAGCTCAACTAACACAGGAAAGCCAAGTGATATTAGGTATGGTAAGTGTATGCTACAAAAAGTACCAATAGAAGGCCTCTAACCTACAAACCTCAAGGAAGGAAGAAAAAAAAATCCTTCATGCAACCCAAAGAACTCACTGAAGACAAAAAAAAAAATGCAAAAACATGTAAAGTACAAAGATCTCAATCATTTCGCCAGTTTAGTTGTGCTACTACTGTCTACTGATATGCTCCGTTGCATAAGAACATTAATATTTATTAGTTGCAAAGAAACATTACTAAGATATTACGTGTGTGAATGTGCGCCCGAGTCCTCCAATCGCTTCGGGCCTTTATTCATCGCTCTTTATAGAGTGCAGTGGGTTATGCCAAAATACTAAAGAAGACCTTTCAGAGCTGGAAGGGGTACATAAAAAAAAGCAACTCAAAATGTGGAGAATAGTTCTTTTGTTCATTCTCTGAACAGTTTGGTTGAAGAAGTCCTTGTTCATCAAGCTTTTGATGTAACTTGAAGAGTGTAACTGACTTTGATTTTAATCCTGTGCATATTTTGGAGCATCTATTTGGTACTATGATTAATTAAATTATCTTTCTTCGTGAAAATATGTATATATAGGAAGTAATCAAATAGCTGATCTAACTTAGTGAGATACTTATTTCTCAAACTATATCAACAGCTCTGAAATTTTGTACTTGACAAGTCGATTTTCTACTAACGACAAGCTTTTAGCTTCCAGGTTTGACACATACAATTACAGAAAACCGTGTCTAAGTTTCCTCTCTTATTAGTGATGATGTTGTCTAGGCTAACTTGCGGGCACCTCAATTATTCCACTGGTATGCTACCTTCCACTAGCAAAGGTACCAAGGAAATCTGTCCATCCAAACTTAGGAGATACCATACCTTGTAGTTTAACTCAATCATACTGATAATCGCTCACAGTAACTCACCCCAAAATCAATTGATACACAATCACTCTTTCTGCTCCGTCAAATTCACAATTGAACTCATATTTTGCACAAAGAAATTGATGATAGAAACATTTAACAACAAAACCTTACATGAAATCCTTTTAAAACTTCACCCATAAAGTTACTCTCTTGTCATTTATTCTTTTATCTCCTACTGATAAGCAGTAAACCCTTTTCCTGCATCCAGACTCCCACCCTCAACCCCGAGAGAAGCTTAAAAATAGATCTGATCAGGATGTAATCAGCTAATCTATTATTTCGTCAAAACAATTTCACCAAAAAGCTCATAATTCAAGACATATTCACATACTTTCGGGTCTGTAAATGCTTACTAAAACACAAATTTGATCGTTTTCCTTACCCTCCTCCATTTCTTCTTATTTTTTATTATCTCTCACACATCTTGTGTAGCTAGAACTCGATTAACAAACAACAAAAACAACATATCCAGTGTAATCCTACAAAGCGACTAACCAAATCAAAATTCCAACTTTCATCATCACAATAAATCCAATTATACAACAACCGCAAAACAGAAACAAAAATCAGAGTGATAGAGAGTTTACATTGGAATTTGAGCTCCTCCGGACTAACAGATATGAACTGGTTTGTAGCACCAGTCATGATCACGATCGAACCTCAAAGTAATCAGCTATTAAAAACCTAAAAAATTCCAAAACACACACAAACCCTAGATCACACAAAAATGCATCAAATAGTAATGCCGTATAGGAGAAAATAGCAATACCTTTTCACCGGAGAAAGATCTGAAAGTAGCTTTACGGAGAGCTCCGAGAGAATGAAGAGGAAAAAAGTGAATATCTTAGTAATGAAAGTCTCTTATAGTGCTAATGATGGAGGTGGTGGAAATGATGGCACGACACATGGCCGAACTGTGAGGAAGCTGACGTCCGATTCTAAAGCGAATGTACCACTCCTTGCTTTTCTTTTATTTTTATTTTTTTAAAAAAGACTCAAACATATCATCGAATTTTAATAACAGGCTTATTTATATTCATCCATAAAAATTTGACTCATTGATTAAAAATCAGCTATTAGCAAAAGCTGATTTGAATATTATAGTCATTATTAAGATAAAATAATTTTGATTTTGTAAAAATTATTTTATACATGATTAATGATAATTCGATCAGGTTATTAATTAAAAAAAAAAGCTTAAATTAATTATTGCAATCATTTTTAAAAAAATTGGCTTATTTATATAAAAAAAAATTAACAGATGATATAGTGTTTGACCTTTTCCTATAGTGCCTATTATTTATATCAAAATAACTCAACAAATGCTCCTCCTTTTTTCTTTTCTTTTCAAACGTAACGCAACGTATTTATAATATTTTTTAATCAGAATTTACGTTGAGTCAGATAAAATTTTACTTCAGAAAATTTAAAAGTTATGTTAGAAAAGATACGATGGTTATAACTTATATATAAAGATAGTAGATCCATAATTTTTTGTTAAATAAGCCGTGACAAAAAATAAAAATTGCTTCTATTATATTAAAAGACAAAATAAAAAAAGATTTTCAAAAACAAAAATAATTCAAATACTGTCAACATATTTTATCAAAAAAAAAAAAAATCAAATCTATATAACACCTTAATAAGTATCTCAAAAGGAACCTTTTTTCTGTTTTTTTTTTTAATATTGCTTTGTGGGAAACAAGAAAAATCCTTTTTTTTAAATTAAGCATCTACTCTAGTTTTTTTAATTAAGCATCTACTAAAATTAGTTGAACATATATGTAAACAACCGACAGTGTATATTATTGGATATATAATGTGGCAAGTCGTGTTATTTTTTCTAATCACAATTGAAATTTAAATTATATCAGAATTAGAATTATACCGATAATGAATAAACAACGTTGGTTAATTAATAAAATAAAACATGTATTTAAAGTACATAGGAAATGATATTAAGAGCATGTTTTACATCGTTTTGTTTTTTTAGCTTAAAACTGGTCAACCGACTTAAAAACTGATTTTTGACCCTTATTTAGCTGTTGCAATACCCAAAATAACTTATTTTAAGCCAAAAGTTAAAAAGCTTGGGGTAGGAGTTGTTTTTTTTTGAGCTTATAGGTGTTTTAAGTGTGCCACATTTTTTCATTTTGACCCCTTAATATTTTTATACAAGCTCCAAATTACCCACTAAAACCCCTAACATCTCTTTCTTTCATTTTTTCCTTTTCACTTTTGGCATAACCAAAAACTCAGCCTTTCATATCCAAACATCTAACTGCTTATTTTAATAATAAGTTTCAAACCCTTTCAAAGTACTTTTTTAAAGCTGTTTTTTTTGAGCCCATCCAAACGACCCTAAATCGATTTTTTCAATGTTGAAAGATTCTTTTTATGGAGAAAGAGTTTGAAGAGAAAGGGGAAATTTCTTAACATGATTTTTGATAATAGAACACCTGATTAGTTAGGTTCATCGATCGGATGCTTGATCATCCATTAACCTTATCTCGAAATATATATATCTATGTAGAAATTAAAAAATATATGTATACAATTAACATAAAACAGCCAATGAATTAATTATCTTGACTCTTTGGTGGGTGCTTAAGGCTCTTTTAGTGTTGTTAAGCCCGAGTTCAAATCTCACTGTTAACATGTATCCGCCACTAACCTTAACTGAACTCACATCCTTTAAGGCAAATCTAAGCACAAATTAAACAGCACACTGAAATGACTACACAAAAAGAATGAATAACAACCTATTCAGCAATGTCTGATGTAAATTACACTTCCAAGACTTTGAATTGCCAAAAAGAAAAGGTACAAAAATTGTCAAGGAAAAGGACAGTTGAAAGAGGCCAACTATAAGGACTGGGCTCTCATTTGAAAGTGGAGAGCCTTGGGAGCTTATCGCGCAAATAGTACAATCTTGCACGCCTGACTTTTCGGTGCTTAACTACTTTGAGCTCCTTGATATTTGGTGAATACCTGTCATCAAAAGAAAAAGGAGAATGATAACATAAGGTTCTATTGTAGTATCCAACTTTCGTGCACCTCGACTAATTCCACGAGATACTTGTCACCTCACATCAGCAACGGATGGAAAGAGTATAAGGATTTATCCATGCACATTTAAATGAAGAAAGTTCTTCCTTTTATCCGTGATTCTGATGGAACAAATTTGACATAAAACTATGGAGCAAGTCTAGATTACACATTCAAATTGTGTCTCCAAGTTTTAAAAGGAGAGAGGAACCAAGATGTCCAGTGTAAGAGCAACTCAAAAGGAAGTCAAGATTACATTTCTAGATGATACTTGAAATTCAAATTATGTCTCCGGGTTTTGAAAGGAGACAAGAACGAAGATGTCCAGTGTAAGAGCAACTCACTGAGATAAGACGAATAGCGAGGTTGTTTTCACTTTTAAGTCAAATCACATATGCCCCAACTTTTAGCAAATTGGAGTTTTGTTCCCTAAACAACTTGATCGGTATCAGTAATTCAAAATGATCCTCCCACTACTTCTCCAATCGTATCACTTGGAGCACAGTGGCAGCCATGATCAAAATACCCCAAGGGGAAAAAAAACGAAAACAAAAATAGGTCTTTCTTGTCAAGGGGGAAGTGTTTTGAACTACTATATCAGATGGGAAACAGGAATGATCCATAGAAGTATAAAGAACATATTCTTCCAATATTTCAACAAAAGGTCTAACACCATTCATCAATTTTACTTCATCATATCACAAGTAATTTGCATGTCTGGCTAATGAACGAGGAAGGCAGATAGCAACAAGAAACAGAATGTTTATGGTGAATACATGCTGTAGGACAAATAAGATTCGCCCAATATAGACTTGCCACTTGCCAGTCCACTTAGTTAATTGGTGCTTGTTTAGTTAGGAATAGCCAGAATTTAAAAGGGTATAAAGGTTCTTGAGTTGATAATGTGTGAGGACAAGAAATGTGAAAGTCTTCAAGAGTTCTATGGATGGTAATCCATTTCTGTGCAGTAATATATATATTTTTTCTTTTTTATGGAGTAAGTGGGATATCATTAAAGGCACCGTGGGGATGCAAAAGTTCCAAAAGAAAAGAAACTGCTAGCTCAAAAACACAAAAAAGAACTTATAGCTGAAAAATTCCAAAAAGGGATCTACAATATTTCCTGGGAAAGGTTAGCCCACCTAAGAAGGCTAACCAGACAACTTGCCCTGAGAGGGCATATTTGAGTTGAAACCCCATCAATACATCCCCTGTAATACAGGCAGGAACCGTGATCCAGATTTTCCTGATGGATTTTTCAACTTTCCTAGAGCTCCGCCTAGGACAAAAGATGGTACAGAAGGGATACAGAGAACAAAGAATAAGCCAAAGTCCCCTAAACTGACAAAAGAGCACTCAAACTCTCTACAATTATTTCCATGTTCTAAGTGACAACTTTTGCTTCCACTGTCTAAAAGAAAACTAACAAACACTGATATTTTTCTCTTCACCATACCCTATGCCGTAGCCAACGGACAAGAAAGTAGGCTACACAGCAACCAAGTGGGTGGCCACATAAATTAGCGCGTTTAGATAATCGGTCAAATCTGTTCAGGTATTTCCTGTTAAACTAAAATAGATTTAAGATCAGTTTGATATCTGATTTTCACGCCCATGAAATTGTATCAATCATGAGTGCTTCCACATTTCATAGACCCCCAATGTTGATAATGAGTTGACATACTAAGGAATAAAAGTATCAACAGTAAGAGGATGTCCGAGTAAAAAACTATAGATAGAATAGGGCGAGGTATTCAAATAACTGTATACGACTTTAAGGCTAATGTTGCTAAGTTTCAAACACATCCTAAAACTAGCAGACCGTTTGGAATCATTTGCTGGTTGACTATGAGACACTGTGAATGTCACTTTGAGCTGCTAGCATATCATATCTTAGTAGTGCTATATCGTATATCACTTACCACATTTTTGTTTGAAACACTCAATTGAGCACGTCATACTAATGCAGCTTTTCCAGCTAAAAGTGACAGCCAAAAAGGACTATACAAGTATACATGAAGAAAATCATAGAGAACCTTGCAAAGCCACCACATTGAATCACAGAAAGTAGAACTTACACTGGGAACACTATTTCAACTCCAACGCCAGCAATAATCCTCCGAATGCGAATTGTCGTGTGGATACCAGCATTTTGTTTTGAAATGACTATACCTTTGTAAATAGACAATCTCTTCCTATTCTCTGGGACTTCCTACAAGTTCATACACGTCCTTCACATTAAACTTCTGGCAGTAAAATATACCTCAACCAATTAAACCAAACAATCAACATACAGATACTACTTACCAATTTGATCTCAACAACATCACCAGTCCTAATGTCTGGTGTAGGCCTCACAGTATCCGATGCCTCGATTGCTTGCTTGTTCAATATCTACTCCCAAAATATTGCAACATTCATCAAATTAGCACAAAATTATGTTTCCCAAATTTCAGTATACATCTTTTCATGCCAAACTCAAAAACTTCACACAATTCAATTCGTTATATCCATTTCTTTGTTCTCAAACCTATCAAACAATAAAAACAACATACCCAGACCTTATCCCTACTTACGGAGGTAGAGAGACTGTCTAGCTCAAGTAACTTATAACAAAGCAATTATAAAAAACTAGCATACATACATAGCAAATATAACGAAATCATTACAATGTCAATTAATCAATTAGCAAAAGAACAGAGTGGTTTTAAATAATATACCCCCATTATATCTCCAAGCTTAGCTCTCGGCTTAAATGGTGGTCTTTCCTCTGTTGCAACTGCAACTGCAGCATCAGCTTCAGCTTCAACCTCTGTCTCAGCAGCTTCCGGTTCCTCTTGAGATTCAGCTTCAGCTCTAACAACAAAAGAACGACTTTCCCACTTTGAACTTAACAACCCAGAAGCAGAAAACAAGGGAACATTCAACTGAGAAGGTCTTCGAGAGACGCAGGCAGAAAATGCCAGCTTCTGTGGAGCAGTACATCTTGTGGGGTTTTTTGGAACCACAAATAAAGCCTGTAAATTCAATAAAGAACAAATTTTTAACACAATTCAAGAATCTAGGTAAGTGAAAATTTGGGAAGTAAAGAAGCAAACCTGAGGCAGAACAATGGAACCCATTTTGGGTATGAGCAGTGTGGAAATTTAGGGTTCTTTTTCTTTGTTAAGAGTTAAGAAATGAAGGAAGAAGAATTCATGGAAATCAACAAGACTTGTTGCAGGAAGAAGAAAGCCTTATCCTATTAACGATGTTTGCTGCAGAACAGCATTTGGTTATCTGGGCATTCGGGTCGGGTCATAATATCCACTCAGATTAGTATTCGGGTGGGGTCATTAAGTCCATTCATATTAGGCTTCATGTGTCTTTGACTTTTAAACAGTATGCTTGAAATTGGCTATCTTAGTGCAATGAAATAATTGCATGATTCATCCTTTAAATTGATATCTCTTCGAGCTATGAATATGGATATCAAGTTCTAACTGTTCGAGAGCGCGATTAATAAGATGTTATAATGTAAATATCCACAGAAAAATTATTTATCTTGATAGACAAAAAATAAAGACGAGTACAAAATAAGGACAAAAGTTCAAATGACCCCAATGCCATTTTCTACTTTGTCTAGCCCAAAACGATTAGGCCCTGGCGGCCTCCTTATGTCTCTTGCGTTTGGGCCCTTAGTTGTAGCTCTGGCCTGTGCTAGCACCCACAAACTTAAGTCACAAATGTGTACGAATTGTTTGGTTGGAACATTCCTTTTTGCCCGCTATTGATTTCATATTGAAGCCCTGTCTGAATTCGAATTATAAATTGAAAGGCTTATTTTGAAGTGACACTCTCAATTGTGAAAATACAGGCGCATTACAAGTTACAAACTTAGAAGTGTAAGATTTGAGTTATGTGAAACAAACAATATCAGTCAACAAAATATTAGCTTTGTTCATCGAGAGTATAATATTCTCAAATGAACTAGTTTTAACATATTAAACACTAGAATAGAAGATATTTTTAATAAAATCTTAGAAACGGCTACATTAATGATGCAACGGACACACAATAGACGCGCGGGGGTAAACCTAGGAGTGTCAAAATGAGTCAAATATAGATATTTCGTTTAAATTTTATGGGTTCGAACCCTTAATATTTTAAAAAAATCATCAGTTGAGCCTAATTTAATCTTCAATTTCAAACCGTTATAAGACTCTTTATTTGTGATAGTGTAGTGTATATTTTCATATTGAAGGTATGAATTACTATCTATTTTATATTTTCTAGGATTTATAAACCAATGTTTTTCATTACAACCGTTCTTCCAAAAAAATTCAGGCTTATCACTCAAAAATTCGAGATTCAAGTAGATTAAGTTAACACAAATATGAGTTCAATCCTTTTCTTATCGGGCCAAGATTTATAGTCGTTTGACCTGAGGAAAATGGAATATGGAGAACTCTTCGGCTAAGTAGTTAATCTTACTAGAGCTCAGAGTCGCTAAGAGGAAGAAAAACTTATTTCATTATTTCCAGGGAAAATTAAAATCAAGTGAAGTTAAGCCGAATCTACATTGCACCTTTGCTAGCGGACATTGTCCTTTCACAAATATCCAAGCAATTAACCTTTTATTCTAATTGAGTTTTGTATATAAGATCTATCATCACGTTTTTTCATAGAATTTTATTCATTCCGCTTTGTAGGGGCTAGAATCGACATTTTAGGCCAAAGGCAAGATAATCCATAAAAAGTTGAAGAAATTGAGAATAACAAGTGTGTTGCAACTCTCGGATCAGGATATCCCTGTTCTCGAATTTGGAAATCATATTTGTTATTTTCTTGAGTTGAAATTTTAGTTGTGGTTGTAAATGTGAAATAACAATATGTTATAGTTTTTTCAGAATTTTTTTTTTATCTAAATACAAAACTTATTTTACCATATTCTCTAAAAAAAAAAATACCATTTGAAAAAATTACAAAAATTTCTACTATTTCCTATTCTCCAATACATTACTTTACGCGATGTATAGATCGAAAACATCACTTTATGTGATGATCAGGATCTATGCGATGTGTGGGAATGTTGAGTGATGTATCTGAAACGAGATGTGTTGTATTAGGATATATCCAAAATCGGGATGCAATGTATCAGGACGTTTTGATATGTATCCGAATACCACCAAATTTAAGGGATTTTTGTAATTTGAAAAAGAGTAAGGATGAAATGTAATTAACTCTCAACATTATGAGATTTATGTAAAATTCCTTTAAAATTATTGAGATTAAGCGGGTCAAATTAGGTAGGGCCTGATCTAAATTTTTAGCCCGTTTGAACTCAAAGTAAATTTGGCTGGGTCACGACCAACTCGACTTCTATTTCAATCAATTTTAATATCGTCAATTTCAATCTAACCCGCTCATCTGACACCCCTAGGTAAAACAAATCTCAAAACTTATCAAGGGTAGAAGTAATTAATTTTCGATAGTTCAAAAATATTTTTAATTTTTTTTTGAATTATATTTTTCTTTGTGAGTCATTTTCGATCCAATCCAACTCCGTTTAATTTGTCATATACTCATATTCGATAGACATTTTTTTAAATATATATTGTATTATGTGGGGCTTTGCTATGATTTATTTGCGTGTATAATAAACGGTTACTATCCTTTGATTATTATTATGAGAAAATGACCTAGTCTTTAACCCTCCCTATATTTAGCGGTCAATTAAATTCATCTTAATTCAATATTTTCAAATATATAATAAATATTTAATAATTACATGTTACTTAAAAAATTTAAAGACTGAAAATAAATAATCAAATATCGTGTGGTTCGTATATTGGTGAAGTATAAGCTTTTTTAGTCTTCATAGCAGCTAGCAGTGAAAACATGTCTTATTTTCCTGCCATCATTTACAAAAATAAATGATTTTTTTATCAGTATTTAAATTTGATTAAGATTCGATAAAGATATAGATACTAACAAGTACTTTTAGTATTGATTATCGAAGAAATGTATACAAATTTTACTAAGTTCATATATAATACATCATTATTCATTAATAGTGAGATTGTTTGTTAATTTAATCGAATCTTAATTGAATAAATTCTAAATTTGGATTTATCAAATATGGACCAGAAAAAAAACAATTGATGAAACTGACAAAATTGAAAGTTATAAATGGGTAATATTAGTATGATGTTGGAAAATTAGTAAGACAACATTTGGAAACTGGTCCCAACAATTTTCCATTAGTAAGTATATTTTTACTTAATTAATTCGATTTATATTAGTTTTCTAAGCAGAAGGTCTATACAAAATAATTTTTTAATCTATTTTATAAAAATAATAATAAAATTTATATATTTTTATTCTTTTTAGATTATATACTGAATTTAATATATATTTTTATTCTTTTTAGATTATATACTGAATTTAATATTATCGCTGATTTGTTGTTTTTAACTTTTATTAACGTTGAATTATATTTTGCAAGAAAAGATCGACCAGAAGAAAAAGAATTATTTGTCTGTATTTGGTGCTATCCTTTTCTTATTTCTGTCATGCCACATGAACAGCTAAGAATTATTTTTTCCTGTTTTTTTTTACAAAATCGACCATAATTGAATTAATTTGTATCATCTTTAATTATAATTCGTCATATTTTTTATTTTTTTAAAATATATTTTTGATATAAACATCGAGTACAGATAAATGTTTATAGAAAAATAGAGAGGCTATATTTAGTCTTCTTTCAACAGCTAAGAAATTAGGAAAAAGATGGCTATACATAATTAAAGGTCTAAAATGGCCTCAAAAATTTGCCATAAATATTACAATTTTTAGCTATTATTCCATCTTTTTCTTCATTGATCTTCTAGAGAGTTCTAAGATGTCAAAATGCCAACTATCATACCTCTACCACTTTGCTAGCTATGGCTCTTGACATTTTGAAAAATAATCGTCATTCATAGAGTCAAGTTTTAATTCCACTAATATTTATATACAAGAAAGTAACATTAGTTTAGTATATATATCTACTATATATATATATGATATATATATATAATTTTAATAGATGTACTAATAATTTTCTGATAAAGAAACAAGGCGAATTTATGATCTATATTTAATTTGATGATGCGTGTGAATTATTCATAGTCTCTCTATCAAATTAGGTGTTTCAACTTATGTTAATATTTTCTAGAATTGATTTTTCTCCTTTTGAGCCGTGAACTAAGGATTTATCGAAAATAATTTTTCTATCTCATGAAGGTAAGGTAAAATTTGTGTACATATTAATTTTTCCAGACCTTATTTATATGATTACGCTTGTTAATATGTTGTTGTTGTATAGCTTAGAATGATTTTATTAATATTATTTATTGACACTCATATTTCAAAAATATAAATAATACACTTAATTAAGTTGTTAAGTTATCTATCTAAAGACGAAACAATAATCAATTCCCTCTTTATGCTTTTCCCCTATTTTTTTAATAATTTATTAATATTTTAAAAATTCTAAATTCGCTTCTCTATCGATCGCAAATAACAGTATCTTGTTCTCTCTATCTTAGTTGAAATGGTTGTACATTTAGTTATTGTTCCAAGTCAACTAGTCAATGAATTAAAATGAAAATTAAAGGCTGGTATATTATTGGTCTTTTGTCCTTTTAAAAAAATAAATAAATCAATTCCTAAATTGCGCCTGAATTACGCACTAAAGAAGTGTTTTTTTGGAATATTTTGACACTTATATTTAGTAAAACATCAATTTATGTAGATTTAATTTTGTCCAATTAATAAATTGACTTTTTTTTTATATCATCATTATTGTTATTATTTTGGTGTTAGGACCGTCTCCTCTTGCTGCAAACGCGACGATTATTCTCACATAAGCATTTTTAACTTGGTCAAGCTACGTATAATTATAATTTTTTAAATTCAAAATATTTTCAAGGAGGATGAATTTATATTTTGAACACATATCTGAATTATAACTATGCCTTGTGCTCAAATAACTAGCTAAGGTTAGTTATATGAATTTTCTTTTTTGATCTATTTTGATTTTATATTTAAAAATTATTTACCATATCTATCGACGCATTACATGAATATCCTTACAATCAGACTAAATTAAATAGCTCTTCACCAAAAATAATGTAATGAATTTAATGATAGTGTATTGTGGAGACAATTCAAAGTTCCATCAATGAATATGCCATCAAATTCATATGGGTAGAAATTTGTTCTCATGTAATATTTTTTTTTTTAAAAATTTTTGGACATATATGCCCAATTAATGGTTCTATGGAAAACTCAGAACTCTCACCACTTATTTGCCTAGTCTTGGGACCCATACATATATATATATTACATACAAACCCTTGTATTTTTTGAATTGCATAGCTATATTATGATAAATGTACCTAGGGTAATAATCCTATCGTTTGGTTAATTTATGTGATACACTTTTTCTTTAAGTATCTTTCGAAAGAATGTCAACTTTCTATATGAAAATTTAAGATGTTTTTTTAGGGGGTGCCTTAGGGGAAATGAGGATGGGGAGGTAACAAAGATCAAACACTTAGTGAGGGATAATTGGTATGAAAAGTAGTAGCGTCTAAAAAGAACGGAGCCGAGCAAATGCTACCAGAGACATTGACAAGATGAGACATGGGTCGACTATAGACCCAGCAAGGGGGGGGGCGGAGCCTATCCTTTATTCAAAGGGGTCACTTGACATTCTATCAATTATCATCCTGAAAAATTGTATATATTATATAGACAAGTCAAAAGAATACTATACTTTGGGATTTCCCAGAAAACCTATTCCCCCTTTTCCCTTTCGTCTTTCCCTTCCCCGCTATCGTTTCCCTTGTCGGCCTTCCTTCGCCCCTCCTCCCGGCTTCTAGGACTTCCCCGTCTTGCCCGTGCCCCCCCCTCTCCGTCCGCGCGCCTTCGTCTCTTTGTTGCCTTTTTTCCTGCCGCTTGCTCTCTATGCCTCTGCCTTCCCCCGGCCCGCCTCCTTCCCCCCTTCTACGCTTCTTCCCCTCCTTCTTTCTCCTCTCCTTGTCTATCTCTCCGCATACTTCCTCCCCCCTTTCCATCCTCCCTCCTCCCCCTTCCCTCCCCCACGCCCCCTTTGTGTTTCCCTCTCTTTCCCCCCTTCCTCTCCCCCCCCCCTCCTCCTCGCGTCTCCTCCTCCTGCTTCTCTCACCTCCTCTGCCCCTTTCTCTCTTTTTCTCCCCTTTTTCGCCCTGCCCTGCTTCCCCCTTCCCCCATGATGGCCCCAACAATGCCACCATCCACCATGTCAATGCCACCAACTACTTCCACCACCACTCCTCCACCAATGTCCTCCATGTCACCGCCACCATCCGCCATGCCACCAACTCCATCCACCATGTCACCTCCTCCAATGAGCCCAATGACACCATCCATGAGCCCAATGGGCCCAATGGCGCCAACCATGAGCCCAATGGACTCACCACCGGCCCCTGCAGGCCCTGGAATGGCCCCTCCTATGAGTACTCCAGGGCCTGCACCCGGACCTATGGGTGGTGAGTCAATGGCTTCTCCACCTCCATCTAGTGGATTTGTTCATGGAATTAGCATCAGCATGGCTATGGTAGCAATTATTGGAAGTGTAGCACTTTTTTTCTAAAAATTTGAATTTGTGTCATTTTATTTAATTTGCTTTCACTATTGTTGTAGATTACAAATAATTTACTTTTATTTGTTGTACTATTTTACTTTCAATTTCTTCTATTGTTCTTCTTTTCTTTTTTTTTTTAACTTTCTTATTTTGTCTCATTGTATTGTTGATTTTGTGTGAGAGGATGAGGAATTTGAAGAGGTCTGATTGGAGATTTTATCAAATGTTACATTCTCTATATGTAACATTTTCACACTTTTTAGCTTAATAAGACACTATTCTCAGCTTTCTTTAATTTCCATTTCGATTAAATTTCTTCTTCAATGCAACTTGTTCTTTTCATTTGAATTTCCAATTTATAAGGTATTTAATTTGGAGCTTTAAGTTATATATACCGCCAGTATAGGAACTTTATTTACTCTTACGTTATATGTAAGTTTTTTTTATAAAAAATAATGAAACGTGTAGTCTTGGAAAAAATGATTAGTTGCCTACTATAACAGGTAAAAATGAATTGATAATATAAAACTTTGTTATAATAATTCTGTATATAATAAAACTCTTTAATTTGAGACTAGATGTGATGTATTTAGTTTCCTAAACTAGAGGAGATAAGGGTTTAGTTAGATAATGTCTTCTTTTTTTTTTTTTTGGTAAAGCTGGCTAAGTACTAATTCACAATCTTTTATGAGTTGACAATGAAAAAGGAAATATGGGGAATAAAAGATAAGCAATTGGTGGTGGAATGATGATGATAATGAGGAAGAAAAAGTTGGTTTGCTAGCTGGAAGAATAAAGCATTTTGTTTTGATTATAATCTTTTGAGCTAGGGGGGTAAGATTGGTGTGGATGACAATTGATGAATTTTATTTAGAAAGAGGAAGTATATATCCATTTGGCACATATCTTATGTGTGTCAAAAGAGAAATTGGTACTATTTTTGTGGATGCACACAAGCATGGGTAATTGGTTGTTGAGAGTGGGGCTAAGCAACAACAAAGGGACATAAACAAGATTGTGACTTGCACATGGAATGTTAATGCCCCTCTCCCCACTACTTTGGCAAATACTATCGGGCGGGTCCAATATTTAAACTTGATAACTCAATTTTTAGTGGATTCATAAATAGCGATTTGATACTTATAGATTCAGGGGTTCTAGTTCTTTTAAGTTATTGAGTCCTAAATCAATAATTTTATACATATTTAATGAACTTCTTAAGACAATCTATCGGAACAATACCCTTACCGATCTATTAACAACAAGTAGATCTACGCCAGGAGAATTAGTAATTCAATATTTTCATCAAAGTTAATGAATTCAGCAAATACATAACCATTATATTGACGTCGCTCCTGAATGAATCCCTTTTATACGATATATATAAAGTCAATTTTCTTTTTGTATGTACACTAGCTAATGAACTTCTTTGATAGAAAATTTTGTTTTCACCATTGTGTTTGAGATTGAGAGTTCATAATCATATATTTGTTGAAAGCTTGTAGGTTCTAATCATCTTATAGTATATAAAAGCTATAACTTAAACTAGGGCATTGCCTAGAAAAGAATATTGAGAAATATTCCATTTTTCAATTAATTAGGGGTTGATTTGCTTGGTGGATGAGTCATTAAATAAAAGTAGATGTAATTAGTAATCTTAAAATTTCATCAAGTCATGTGGAGCCTTAGATTTCAATGAGTGAGCACTTTGAAATAAAATTTAAAAACCAAATTAATCACACAAAGAGAACATAAAGAGTGACTTTTTGCCTTTAAAAGTTTTGTAGGTTATAAGCATTGGATTCCATCTCAAAACCTAAAGGAGCATATTTATGAGAATCAACAACAAAAAATAAAAAAAAAAATCTTTTGTTATCTTTTTCTAATCCTCAAAAGGCCATAATAAGTTGTCATATGTCCTTTTCAACACTCTGACATTAATATGTTATACCCTGACATGTCAGATGTCATTTTGAGAAATCACACATCACTTGCCCAATAAAGATCCACCAATTAAAAACACCTTTCTACTTTAAAACTTTCTTAAAGACAACATTTTTATTTGGGTGTAACATTACTAAACTATTTTGACTTTTATTCTCTTTTCAAATAATTGTTTACATCAAACTATATTATTTATCATGGTTAAATAATAACATAAGTTAAGACATAAACATATGTTATACATAGTTATTGTATTGATGCAAGAGAAAAGACATAAATTTCACTTTGAACTTGTATCGAGAAATTATTTATACACTTAAACTATTATGATGATTTATTACACACTTTTACTATTTAAAAGTTAATTTTTTTTACCTTTTGAAACTGATGTGGCAAATAAATAAAATAAAAATAAAAACTAAACGCATCAGGTGGAAATAAAAATAAAAATAAAAATAATAATTAGAATCAACTTTTAAACTCCCCCAATCCTCGTCCACCTCTCTCGTATCCCCAACCTCTTCTTCAAACCTCATCGTCTTCGCACCTTTTCTTCTTTTTCACATCTCTTCTTCTTCATTTTTTATACATCACAATCTCAAGGCATAATTTTTCTTTTTGATAAGCTATTAGGTTAATTCTCATAGGTTTGTTAGTGAATAGTTGTATTTTGTAATAAATTTTTTACTAGAGGAAGAATCTAAAAAGAATTTTGGATAAACCTAAATTAATAAATTCTTAAGTTATGTTTAGGTGATTTTGGTTGATTGTGTTTATTTTTTCTATTTTTTATTTTTATTAAAGAAATTTTTGTTGTTAATCAGTTTTTGGGTTTGACTGTAATTGCAACTTTATTGGTATGACGGTTCTAGATAATCGGTTAAAAAAAAAGAAAAAATTGAAGATAGTGAAGAATATTAATCAATTTTTGAATTTGGTGAAGATGACAACTTTATGAGTGTGGTGGCATTGGATAACGACTTTGAAAAAAAGAAAAAGAAATTGAAGATGAGGAAGAAGAAAAAAAATATTAGAAATGGTGATGGTAATATTAGTGGTGGATGGTGAAGAAGAAGAGGAATTAAAGGTGATATGGCGGCTGTGAAGAACAAAGAATCAATAGTGAATAAGATAGTCAAATATGATTTTTTCCGTGAGAGATGAGGTGGAGTGGGCGAAATTTTAATAATTAATTAGAGATAATTAGTGTAAAATATTGTTAACAAAAGAAAAGAAAAAAATAGAAAAAAATATAAATTCTGACACGGCTCTGACGTAGCGTTGATGTGGCGGCGAGTGTATTACACCACGCCATGTGAGAGTGGTGTTACACGTTTCAGGATGGTATTAAATTCACTTTTGAATAGTAAAAGTGTGTAATATGTCATCGTGATAGTTTAAGCGTGTATATGACTTTTCGATATAAGTTCAGGGGGGATTTATACCATTTTTCCTTGATGTAAATGTCATATGGGAGTGAGGGTGCGGGAATACAATGAGATTCGAACCCCCTACTGAAATAAAGATATACTGAATAACTTTTCAATTAAATACAAGATGAGATATTGTTATTTGTTAAGTAATTAAAGGTAAAACAATTACCAACTGATCTATTAAAATTTCCTCGAATTGTTGTGGTCATTTTTCTTTTATGTTGACCTTTTCATTAAGATAAAATTCCAGAGAATTCTCAACAACTTCTCAATGAAATAAAAAAAATTAATCGAATCAATACAGGAGCATTACAAGTGGTGGTGGACAAGAATGTCAGCTTAAATAATATGAACAATATTGGTGAGTATCCGATACCTTATAATTAAATTGGTCCATGCAAAGTAAGTTATGAATATTTTTGTACTAACCCTCGTTGATTTTAAAAGATGGCGAAATCGTATTACCCTAATGTTGATTAAAGGAAAATTTGACATATAATATTCTTAGGACGGTTTGATAAATCGTTATTAAGCTTATCTGTTCTGATAATTTGTTATATGAAATAACTAAACTTATTTATTACTCCCTAAATCCCAATCCATATAGTTGTAAGCTAAACTTGTAGCATTTTTTCCCCACTCAATATGACTTGGGAAATCAATGTATTTTGTTTAAGAATGGTCATTATTTTTTGTGTTGACAATAATTTTGGTGATTTAAGTCATCATATTCATATATATACATGTGTATACATATTTGATATACAATGTGTAAGAAGTATAACTCGTAAAGTACATGTTGATTGGTATACATTGATCTGTTTGCATCTAATGAATTAGTATGTATACATTTGTTTATATTAGTATCTTTATTAAATTTATTATGGTCCATATCATCTAATAATATTTTGTATATATTTGTATCCATTTAATTAATCCGTTTTCACTTCATAAATTTGTTATTAATTTATTTGCATTGGTATCTCTATTCACTTGTATACACATTAATATAAGTGGAGAACACAACAATATGTAAATTTTCATTGATATGAAAAAGAAGAAAGATCCAATACTCCTGCAAAAATAGAAAATTTTAACTAGTATACATGTGAATCACACTTCATACATATGTACATGTATCTGATGTGATTCACATGTATTTGATACGAGATGCATAAATGAGATTCATCTATATATCTCATATACATGCGAATCACACTAAATACCTGTACTATATACATGCATCTAGTGTGATTCAGTATGTATTTGGGACATCAGATATACATGTGAAAATGAGAGTGGCGAGCGAGATGGGAGGGAGATGAGGAAGGCAAACGAGACTTGTCTATAAATCTCAGGTACATTCTAAATCACTTAAATACAATGTAACTAGAACAAATCACACCTAATTTTGACCTCATGTATCCCGAGATACATGTATTCTAAACGCACCGAACTCTGATAAGATACATATAATTACAAATTAGTGTTTATCTAAATAATTAGCTCCTAAACTAGTGAAAACTCTATAAATTACCCGGAAAAAAAGATTATCCAAATTTGCGCTGGATTTTACATTTCTGTCCATATAATGTCATTATTTTAGATAAATTAACTCTTTAACACTATTGAATTTAGATAAAATTATACAAATTTTGCTGTATGACTTGTAGAACGTTTGTCCAGTAGACTAGAAAGTGGGTCAGGTAAGGACATTGGGCTTGGACAAGTCACAAGTCCAAATTAAATGGGTCGAATATGTAAGTGTAACTATATATTCACTCTCGTGATAAATCACTCTGTTGTAGAGGAAACTATTTAATTTTAATTTTCTACATGGCGTATTTAAGAGTTCGAGATAAATTGATATATGTTCTCCTTCTTATAACTTGACCTTGTTTTGTTTATAATTTGTATTTAGAAGTAAAGCATTTTGATTATTGATAGTGAAAAACTCTTACACTTCAACTTTAACCAAAACATCAATTAATCACTTTTAAAGTAGCATTGTCCAACCTAATTACTATTTAATTAACAACTTAGATATATCTTGTTTCGAAAATTTATCCAACTAAACAACTTGTAACACACACAAATAATTAATTATTAGGATAGCTGACCTAATTAATTTTTCCCTTCTTTGATCACTACTACACACCAGATAGCCAGGTCAAAATGTTGTTGATTCTTTTATTTATTTATGGTAAAAGTGCACAAGAAAATGATTTATATATAATGGACTAGAGCACATTTAAATTATATATATTTTTTCAAGTTTCACATTTTAACTAATGTTTTTTTTTTACTTGAGTGTACTATTAATATCTACGTATTAAAACATACTTTAACTATCAGTTATTCTTTTTTTCTTTCTGGACGAATATAATAGTTTAGGTAAAAAATAAATAAACAAATGATGGTTAAGGTGTGTTTTGAGACAATCGGTTACAACTCACAAGCTATTATAGGGACCTATTCAACCATTAAAAAAAAACCTGAAAACCACAAATGCAACCAAAATAGTGCTAATAACTATGTAGTATTATTTTATCCCGTGTTTGACTAGAGGTATTAGATAGTTCTTATTATTTATCCATTATTTTTAATATAGTAATTGAAAAAAGTTATTCCATATACATAAGTAACTTGACCTGAATAATTTATACCATGATAATTAATTTTAAAATATTTTGTTCCAAATTAAACGATCGACACATCAAATTAATGCAAAATCACCTACAAAAGAACTAAAAAATAAAGCCATATGTCCTCCCAAACCCCCCCAAAAAAATAAAACAAATAGAATGAAACCTTAGAAAACCTATATTATATAATGTAACAACAAAAAAGAAGCAACTGGCCTGTTTAATACACAATAAATTTATAGCAACGCATCACATACATGAAATCAACACTCCAGTAAAATCAGTTAATTATTCTAATCGTTAGGTGATAGTTCAAGTAAAAATTTAAACTCTCGATTGTTTAAGTATGAAATTTAATAAATTGAATAATTTTATGTGCGTTTTTATCCTTTAAACTCTTTTATAAATTTGTAAGTTTCATCGAAGATTTACTAATATAGTGATATTTACTTTTCAAGCAAAATTTTCAAAAAAAGCTTTGATAACAAAACTTCTTGGTCGGAAGCTAATTTACTTTACTAATTATTCCATACCGAGTCTATTAAACACGAATTCAGATTAGCAATAATAATCGAACTAGTGTATTTCAAGTATTAGATGATTAAACAAAAAAATTAGAAGAAATTATCTTCACACTTCACAAAAGTTAAAAGAGAAATTGATATTTCTAAAATTACTTTGATAATATATTATACAATAACAATAATGTCATATTTTGGGCTGATATAAAGGAAAATCAAAAGCAAATCAAGCATACAATATTCGATCTTTTCTCGATATGCTAAAATTTACAGACTAATTCAGATTCGTGTTGAGTAATCCAGCAAAAGAGTAATTAAAACGCGCTCTAGGGAGAGATTTAATCTCTCATTGTTACTATGACATTCTTTTGTGAGGTACTTTCATCACCAAGAGATGGAGTAATCAACACAAGATCTTCATTTCCTGGATTAATTATCCAACATGAAAAATGGATAGCCTTATTTTCTTCATTAAACCTCATATTATCAGCTAATCCCAAATCATCCCAATAATTAGCTGAAATTAATCCATTCTTAATTGAACCAAATGGATTAATCCCTTCTCTAGTAAATGTTTCCACATTAACATCCTCTGAGGTATCTCTAACAAACAAACACAATTTTGTAGACAAATTCTTACCATATTTGTTCTCTACCTCTTCGATACATTTTTCTACAAGATTATTCTTGTTGATATCATCACTTAAATTTAAGAATTTCAAAGGTAATTTAAAAATTAACGTGTCGTTAACATGGTAATTACTTGTGTTTGAGCTTGAATATAAAGTTGGTGATACAACCTTTTTTTCCTAAGCTTTGGAAGGAAAAATGTCGGAATTTTAGGTGCACCTGCCTTTGATACCATGTTGACGTGAAATTTTGGAACCATCTATTCAAGAAACTAGTCATGGAATAAGGATCTTCTAGGAAAAGGCTACAACTTATCCCAACGGAATATTTTCCACACTTGAAATTTGTCACCTGAAAAAAAAGAGAGTATGATCTCATAAACCTTAAAATTATAACAAAATCTCAAAAATCCACTAAAAGTTAACACCATACAAATATTTTAAAGAATATGGTAGATGTTTTTGCTAATAACTCACAAATTTTTTTTACTTTTGACTAAAATGTTCACGCTCAAAATCAGAGGCGGATCTAGGATTTGGAGGTCGGAGGTGTCACAACGTTCAAGTGAGATAAAGAATCAATTGCTTTAATTTTGGATTATAATTCATGTTATTATTTTTTTTGTAAACAAATCGATCAAATATGCATGTAGCAATATTTTCTTTTAAATATCATGTAATTAGAGATAGCTAAACAATTTAATTTTTATTTCCTTTTTGGAATTAGATGTCTTATTCGCTGAAACTTTTCGAAAAAAAAGAATTTTCACATTAAGATTTGAGCTTGTATAACCCATTTAAATTCTAATAGTATTAACATAATATATTCATCTTCCATTGACTTTATGTGTTGTTGGAGATATATAGTTGGAAAATTAAAAAAATTGTAGTTTTAGTCTAGTCATCTTACATAGCAAGACGTCGATAAAGATCGAAAGAACCTTTAAATTAAAAAAATAATTTTTGAAACTTATGTTTTTTTAAAAACTACTATTTAAAATATTCTTAATAATATTTATTTGACGATCATAATTAAGTACTCACTAGTTGATAAAAAAATAAATATATTACACTCATATCAAGAGATTATTAATTAGCTGCTAGAGAAAGTAAAAAAAAAAACTCAAAATTAATTATGAAAAAGGGTCAATTTTAATTAATAAAAAATAGTAATAAATAAATAAGAATAAATGTAGAAAAAGAAAAGAAAAGAAAAAAGGGGGTTAATTTGAATTAATAAAGAATTGTAATAAAGAAATAAGAATGAATAGAAAATGAAAAGAAAAGGAAAAAAGGAGCAAGCAAAAAAATGGTGTGTTGTTGGCTCGGTGGCAGATTCTTTCCTTCACCAATTGAGCTATTTCGTAGTATGATCACTAAGTGGCAAAACTAATATATATTTAATTATTATATATATATATACAACATTTTTTTTGAAATTATTGAGTGTCGTGGCACCCCCACCTGTCCACGTAGATCCGCCCCTGCTCAAAACTTCTATAACATGCTTGATTTCAAAACTTTTCAACTGCTATAATGACTGCCTGTTATATAGTATACCTATCATATATAACATTTCACATTTCGAATATATTTGATTGTTATAGGTTACCAATATCAGGTAAAGTAAAAAATGAGATAAGTCTGATTTTAATAGCATGATATTCAAAATAAATAAATTTTAAGTCTATTCAACTCAAAGTTAGCTTGTAATGTGAAAATCGAGATCAAATAAAAAAGTGATATGACTTTTAAGCTTGATTCAACTCAAAATTAGCTTATAATGTAAAAATCGAGACCAAATAAAAAAGTGGTGTAGCTAACCTGGACATAAAAAAGTGGTGAATATGGAGTGTTAGGCTCATGAATACCATCCCAAAAGACAAGCTGACCTTCTATATTTTTCTTTTCCTTAAGATGAATAAAATCATCAAAATTCATTTGAATTTCAGCTTCAATCAATCTAACACCAGAATCATTTGACACAATTTCAAATTCCCCATAATTAGTATCATTTTCTCCTATACTTCTAAGTCTACCAGCAAGTAATGGTTTTTCAACAAGTGCCTTTCCTAGTGACTCCTTTATCCAACCAGCGACCATCGATCCTGAATCCGTCTCTGATGCCTTATTATAACAAAACACCATGTGAAAACGCCTTTGAAAATTGTCCGAACCAAGATTTTCACCAATGAAAACTCGCCGCGATATCCTTGGATCAGTTTGCTTCATTGGCATCACTGTTTGGATTGCTTCAATTTGCAAGTTGGAGACAAAATCATGTGCCACTCCAATATTTTCATTGCAATTTGCCATGTTGAAAATTATAAGAATTAAATGTATGTTATATGTCGTGTGATATTACTAGGCATTATATAGACAAAGAAAGAATGCATTATACTCCCTCCGTGCATAATTAATTATCCTAGAATACTTTTTTCATTTTTAGAGTCAAATCATAAAAATTTTTAATCAATCAACGTTTTTCGATAGATTTTTCCATCCAGTTGATAGTATAAAACATGTAAATGCTTAAAGTAATACTTTTCGTTAAGTTTTTTGAATATCGAATTCGTTTAAAAAAATATCTGAATAAAGTAATCTAATTTAACTTTGAAATTAATCAAATTACTTTTGGAAAATACAACATGACAAATAAAGCTAGGCGGTGGAAGTAGAATCGATGAAATCAATGTAATCAAAGATTGGTTGATGCAACTAACTTTCATTAAAGATTAGACCAAAAAAATAAATAACTTTCATTAAAGGATTGTACTGGAAACTTAATAAAGGACATTTTTCTAACATATTTGGTTATCAGAACACAAACTACTTTACCTTCCATCTAATCGTATACACGATTCATTTTTACTAGTCCACTATATAAAAAATTATATATTTACAATATATCAAGAAAAAAATATATTATTATTTTTAAATATTAATTACTCATTCTACAAATCATTTCCCAAGACCTAATATTAACATCAATTAGTATGAATATATATTGTGGTAACTGGTAATATATATATATATCAATCATTATTTTTAAGAGGTGTGCAAGTTTAAATAGAATAAGAAAAATTGAACGTACATTTGATTATTTGAGGACATGTATGCCTTTTGTTTTCACATATTCGAACTATCTCAATTTTACTTTCCGCATCTAGTTCACCATCAAATTATTTTTAAATGTCTTCATTCGTAATCTTATCTCTTATAGTATGTACGTCTACAGATTCATCTAGATTTGGAATTAAAGATATATCTTTATATATGGACTAGAATTATTGGTGGTCTTTGTTGGTATGAATATAATTTCCTTTCAAATCCTTTTGCCGGTAGGTAAGTATTTATTCCTGGTCCTATGTATATGAGGACTGAAAATTGTTTGTGTCCTACCTCTTCTCTCTCTCTCTCTCTCTCTCTATATATTATATATATATATCTATATATATATATAATAATATTATATATATTCAAGGCAAAATCAAAACTTTTTAAAATATGAAAAATATTATAATTTTCCTCGTTCGAAATAAAAAATTAGAGATCATGAATTTAAGGGACAAAAATTAAAGATCACACCGAAATAGGATAATTCGCGTAAAAACTTGTCTTTTAATAAGCTCATGGGCTATTGGATTCACATGAAGTTTCAAATGGGCCAATTAGAAAGACAAGCGTTTTGGTGGAGTGAAAAATGGCCCAACTAACTGGACCTATTTTATTTTATTTTGTCTTGATAGTAGTAGGTATAGTTTAAAGTTTGAGAAAATTAATAATGAATGGCAACATTCATAATAATTATATATTAGGGGTATAGTTTTAATTTTTATTACATTATATATTAGAGTTTAAGTTTTATTTTGCTATAATTAGGTGGGCCCCACAACATATTATGGTAACCATTGTATAAAAAACGCTTATTTTCTAATGTTGGTCATATAAATTATACACAATCTAATTTTCTCTCTCCTATTCACAATTAATTTTCTCTCTCCCTTTCCTCATTCTAACGTCTTTCCCTGACATTTAATACTCCAATATTAGATTTTAATTTCGAATTTTTATTGTACAAGGTACAAGAAAGAGGAAAGCGTCCTATTTGAATCAGAGGAAAATGAATTGTGAAATCGGACTGAAAGAACTTCATAAAAATCTGAGGTAGTGTCCTTAAACACCAACTTAGATTGTATATAGTAATATTGCATGTTTATGTTTATTTTTGGTTTTTGTATATATATACAAAATAGTAATTGGCTTAGGTTATACAGATGGAAATTTGAATATATGATTAGAATTTGGTATATTCTATTAGTTATATACAATTTTGAAGTTGTATATATAAAGTTTTACATAGAATATACAAAAATTGCTATTAATCATGTTTGTTTGAATAGCTGGCAGTAGGGATTGTATTTAAGATTGGAAAGAATATCCATAAGTGTGATTATAAATTTTGTATATTGTAGAAGTTAATATAAATTATCGAATATAATGTATTGAATATGCATATACAATAATTAACAACATTGAATAAGTGTTAGTATATACTATATACAAGAAAACCTGAATATAGATCTCTTGTTATACAACTTCGTAAATGCATTTTTTTGAACATGTATATATTTTATTCAATAAGATTGTATATGTTATATTTATTGCAATCTAATTGGATGCAGATACCATAAAAAGACATGAATACGTGCTTGATATAACTAAATATACAAAAAAGGTAAGTTCCATATATATAAAACCAGAAAATAATCTGGAATGACTTTTTTTTTGATTTTTTTTGTATATTTAGGTAGTAAAGAGCAAACAAAAATTATTATTTTTTTGTTTCAATGCCTGTAATGAAATTTTTTTGTTTTTTGAATTTTGAACGTATGGCCTTTGAAAATAGGGACAATTTCCCTAAAATTGGTGGCATATCTTGATTTATTGTTACCATATTTATGCTTCCAGTTACAAACACTTTTTTAAAATAAAATTGTATAAAGAAATAAAAAAAATTATATACAAAATTAAAGACACCTTATAACTTAACTATATCCATTATTATTTAATTAATGTAAACTAACCCATATAATGTTTAATTTAATCGAATAAGTTTGCCATATATAAATTTTTTTTCCCTTTAAGTTTTTGGAGAAATTTTTAATAAATAGTAAACTAAATAGATATAATAACTTTTTTCTCAGCGGTCTCGATATTGTGCACAATGAATGTAAGTTTTATTTGTTACGAAGGTTGCAGTATGTATATTTTGCTTGTAATTATAAATGGTTTAGTATATATAAAATTTGGTTAAATCTTATATTAATATCTAGATAAGCATATACGAGTTTTAAATTTATACAATTAAAAATCAAATTATTCAAAATTCTTATTGATCATGCGAATTTATATAAATTAGATGAATTATACATCTATTTGAATTCTCTAATAGATAAATTTTAGTGTCCATAATCTTAATGAATATTTTTTTTTTTTCAAACGAGTTGTTAAAGTTTGTAACGACTTACCGAATATATTAAATAAAATTTTTAAGTAATGATACGTGGTTTTTTTGGCACTACTACCAAATATAAGTAAAAATTTTTTTTGAATAGGTTTTCACCTTACTTAGTGGTGGCTGAAGTTATTTTTGATTGATGCAGTGCTATCCTCCTCCTTTACATTAAAAAAAAAGGCATAATAAATAAATATGTCATTTAATTTAGTTTTAAATCACATTTATGTCCTTTAATTTTGGGTGTGCATAAGTAGACATTTAAACTTGTATAAAGTTAAATAAATAGACACACATGTTCTACATGTTATTTTCTGTCATACTTAGTGTCCTATGTGTATTTTGACATGTAGAACTCATGTGTTTATTTATTTAAAAGTTGAATGGTTAAAATGATTGTTTGTGCATTATGAAAGTTAGATGTCAAAGTTAAAATTTGAAGTCAATTTTAAAATTTAATATATGTATTATGCCTAAAATAAAACACCTATCTTTTTCTAATGAATAAAATACATTAAAAATGTCACATCATTTTACTTTTCTGACAGAGGAATTTTGAACAATTCTAAGAACATTTGTTGACTAAATATAGCAAGCGTTTGATCATAGATTTTCAAATATTCTTATAACCAATTAATTGGAGTGAACCTTTTTGGTGAAGTTTCACTCACCATGTATTTGGCCATACGATTGGGAAAATATATTTCATAGTTTAGAAAAAATATGATTTAATAATCCATCAATTTTAAACTATCAAACTAACTATAGGTTGGTTATTACAAGTGAATTGGATTGTTTCGTTACACAACATAGAGCAATGTGGGAATTTGGAGTGATTGCCAACAACCTCATTCCATCACCGTGAATCTATACAAGAGCACGTGACTTTTGGGTACATTGATTCACTTTTTCATCACCCATCAAATCATTAGTATATTCGTTAGATATTTTCATCACTATTTGGTGTCAACGTAAATCATTAGGTACTACAGCAAGCACTCTTATAGAGAGTGTTTTTGTAACAGATAAAAATTTATTTTCAAAAAATACCAAAATAATGAAAATTTTGGCCTAAATAATTGAAAACTTGTATTTAAGAATTTTGGGATATTTACCAAAAATATTCATAAAATAATAACAAATTATATAAATAAACATTATTTGCTAAATTTTTTCCAATTATTATTTAGAAAATCTTATGGCCAAACCGGCCCATAAAATTTGAAAATAATTTACAATCATTATATCCGGACAAAGAATAAATCAATAATCAGTGAATATAGTCTTTTTTTTGACACATGAAATAGTTTATAATCCTCTTACTTTTTTGACCTTTAATACAATTTGAATTTCAAACATCGAAAGGTATTGGTCATATTCATAGCAATAGTAGCTTTGTTTACCTGTCCAATTTCCATTAATTAAAATTCACATGCACCTATTTCATAAATAAAAGAGAAGTATGAACTTCGTGAAAATTATTAGTTAATTTTAAAAATACTTTTTTTATTAGACTCAATAAATTTAAATATATTTTTTATCTGCAACATGATATAACATATGATCTCAAAATTTTATAAGAGTATGAAATTCATAACAAAAAGCTGAGACAATTCGTTTAAACAATATCTCTAGTTTGGACTAGATATTAAAAGGTTTTATTTTATTCATATTGCAATAAACTTATAATTTATGACGAGTTTAAAAATATTTTTGTGTGTTTTTTTCTAAATAAAATTAAAACTAGTTACGAACTTTATCACTAAATTAAGATGGCTTATACTAAGCGAAGTTTCGATAGACAAGTCTTTGGAGTTACTAATGTCGTGTCCAACTTGATCAATGGTGAATGAAAAGTCAAATTAAATTGTTTTCAAAATTTTGAATATATTTTTATAAAGATTTATATAAAAGAATTATTTTTTTAATTCAATCTTTATAAGTCCACAACATACATACCCTTTTGAATTATTTTTCCATCTCTAAGTCTTTTTTGTTTGCAAATAATTGAGTGACCATGGCTTTAATCTCTTCAATTTTACAACATGCCAAGTCTCATTCTTCATCTAAAATTTCTACTTATATTCAAAGAAGATTATTTTCTAATAATGTTAGAAAAGAAAATATTGTAATTGTTGGGGCAGGAATTGCTGGTCTTGCTTCTGCACTTTCACTTCAAAGGTTCAAATTTTCACTATCTTATAAATTTGCATTTTCCTAATTATATTATTTTATGACCACGGTGTTCGGGCCACCTTGCTAGATACCTCTCAGCTTACACCAGCAATAGTGTGGTGAAATTTGAACCTGAGACCTCAGAACTCTCGACTATGAATTACCACACCTTCAATGTTTTTATTTTTCAAAAAAATATATTTATTTTTTTTATGAATTTTAATGTTAGGTTTGGTATTAGAAGTTTGGTGCTTGAACAAGCTGAATCATTGAGAACTGAAGGAAGTTCAATAACACTTTCTAAAAATGGATGGAAGGCACTTGATGCTATTGGAGTTGGTGATGAGCTTAGGAGTCAATTTCTTGATCTTCAAGGGTATTTTTGTACTATTTTTAATGTTTTATTCAAATCCATTGCTTATTAATATATCAAACATTGAGTATGTTATTGTTATTGTTATATATCTGAGTATTGGTTGATTCCACGATGTACAAACATGTATGTGTTGCAATAGTTACTTTCGAGTCGAACTCTATGATACAAGTCAAATTTCTGACTCCACTACTTACTGTACGCTTTAAAGTTCCTCAATATTGATTTTGACTTCTGATAGAGATTACGCTCTTAAACTTAACGTGTTTTATTCATTGCAAATCTAACATTTTGTTGATGTCATCAATTTTTTCAGGTTAGTAATAAAATCAGATGATGGGAAGGAGTTGAACTCATTTGGGTTCAAAGATGAGGACAAAAGGTAAAATAGTGATTGATTGATGATACTTTCTAATTGTTATCTTTTTTTATTTTACCTATCTTCTATTGATACTATGAAATTAATGGAGCAGCCAAGAACTAAGGGTGGTTGAGAGAAGAGTCTTACTCGAAACACTAGCAAGTAAACTACCACCAAATTCAATATCTTTTTCGTCAAAGTTGTCAAATATCGAGACAAGTGAAAATGGTACTAATACCTTGTTGCAACTTCAAGATGGTACTCGTGTATCCGCTGAGGTAAATATAATGCTTCAATCCCTCACGTTATGATAAGTAACACCGAGATTTGAACTCAGGATCTTTGTCTGCTCTAATACTGTATTGGATGGTGTGGGTCATTTTGTCTACAAGATTAGAGAAAGTATAATGTTGTTTACTTAAATTATATCTTCAACGCGCTCCTTAGGTGGTGATTGCTTGTGATGGTGTATGGTCACCAACGGCTAAATGGATGGGATTTCGACAGCCTAAGTATGCAGGGCATATCGCCTTTCGAGGCCTAGGATATTTCCCTGAAGGACAGCCATATGAACCAAAAGTAAACTACACATATGGAAGCGGATTACGCTCTGCATTCGTTCCTGCTTCTAAAACCAAGGTCTACTGGTTTGTCCTGTGCAACAGCTCATCTCCAGGTATGTGTTTCATCAAAAGTATCTGGTGATTCAAGTCTAGTTTATCATATCTGCATTAGTCTTGAGGTACTTGAGCATTCCCTTGACAATATTAGTTACGGATTACATAGAGAAACCTTAGATAAGAGGAATTGGAGGTCGAGGATTATGATAGAAGGTTAGTTGGTAGTTGAGCGTCCTCTTTTTTCCTGTGGGATCGGTGGTTGTACTTGGATCTTCTTTCTTACCAATGGTATTAACACTAACCTCATATTCATAGTTTCTTGTTCTTCGATTTCAGTTATCACCTGTTTTTTGTGCTTTGGTTTTTGCATTATTTCGTAGTCATTACCATTCGTTCTTTTGTATGTTGTGTGTTGGTCTCCATTTCACATTATTTCGTTGTTGGTATTGCTATCATTTATGTACCTCCTTATTCGATCCGTTTGAAAATGCTTTATTAAAACCGAGGGTCTATCGGAAACAACCTCTCTGTCTCTACCAGTTAAGGTATGCATAGATAGCTCCTTGCACCCATGCGTGTGGCCTAGTGGTCAATGAAATAGTTGAGAACCCTGAGGTTCAAAACTCAACGGAGGTAATTCTTTTCATTTGTCCTAGCCTTGGTAGACAGAGCTACCTAGTACCTATTGCTGGTGGGAAGTGACATATATCGCGTAAAATTAGGCAAAGTGCACGAAAACTGATTCGGACACCACCGTCATAAAAAAAAAATACATAGACAGCCCCTTAAACTTTGCAATAGTTTTCGCTTAGGCACCTTATTTGAATCTCAGAACTCATTATTCCACCAATGTGCCAAAAGAATCAGGGGTGAATATGCCTCATGTGCATATGATAGGCTTCCAGCTTTTGTTCTATTTTGTGTGGGGTTGTTCTTCCATGTTATTGACAGCAAACTTTCCCATGTGGCACCAGTTGTAACAATAGAGACTCACTTCTTGGATGGAACTTTTCTGTTAACACCTTTCTAACTTTTGCATCTCTTGGCAGGTCCAAGGATAACAGATCCATCGATTTTGAGACAGCAAGCTAAAGAGCTCGTTAGAGATTGGCCAGTCGCGGACATGTTAAACCTGATTAATCTTACACCAGACGATACATTAACAAGAAATCCCCTTTATGACCGATGGCTTTGGCCAGTAATAAGTCCTCCACCTTTTAGTGGAAGGACAGTGCTTGCTGGAGATGCATGGCATCCAATGACACCCAACATGGGTCAGGGTGCGTGTTGCGCGTTGGAGGATTCAATAGTTTTGACAGAAAAGTTAGCAGAAGCAATGAAATCCAAGCATATTTCTGTGGAAGATGCATTCAAAGCATATGGAAGTGAAAGATGGAGACGTGTGTTTCCATTAACAGTAATGGCAAATCGCATTGGAGCACTGCTGCAGTCCGAGAATAAACTGATATGTTCTGTTAGAAATAATCTCCTTGTGCCTAAGCTGAAGCCCAGAGCATTGACGAAACATACCAATTATGAATTTGAGCAAGCTAAAAGAGACGGACATTAGTTTTTGAGGGAGGAAAACTTAGCAATAGCTTGCCAATAAGATTTCCCTCGAATTGCAATAGACAGAATGTATGTTTTCTTACCAGAAAACGAAAAACAACTATAGACAGAAATGTATTTCAAAGTAAAGATGTAACATTTTGTGATTCAACAAATTTGCTAATACAAGTGTTTATGCTTCTGTATTCGAATTCAATACATGCTTCAGCATACAACCAGTTTAACAGTACAGTAACAAAGGGGAAACCTTTAACTATAACACTTGGTGCTTTGGGACAATATAAAACTTTACTCAAAAGCCTGCTAACGTGATATCGCCTATGTATGTTGTATACAGTTCACTAATTTAACATATGTATGAGCCATGATTGATGATGTCTATTCTAGATGAGCAATGGAGCTTCACTCTGTCATCCTTCAGATTGATCTTCGGACTTATCAGTTGCATCGATGTCCTCTAACTCCAGCTTTGATGTGAAACTTGTCTTTGAACTGTCTTCGTGGATTTCAGGTTGATTCACAGCAACGTTGAGTCTGGCAACAATTGAATCAGCTTTATTCACCATAGTAACTGCTGTGCGGGATAGAAATATGTCTTAACAGCAAAGTGATAGCGATAACTTTTTTTTTTTCTCATTCAGTCTACTGGTGGCATAGATTAAATTAACCTAGGACTACAATACAACAAAATGCTATAAAAGGATGATGAAGATCAAAGAAAGAAACTTAATGCACCCCAACATAAGAAGAAAAGAGTAAAATCAACTCGAGTAAACCACCATGGAGATACAAGAGTGAACTCCTTCCTTCCAACCACAACTCAAAGAACAACAATCATTAATCAAACAGAAGATCACTAGAGGAAACAATCAACTGTTGCCTAACTACCAATACTCGAAAAAACAAACACCAACGAGTAATAGGTATATCAAGTGTCAACAGAAGTTATGCTGGCTAGTTTTCAAACAGATTCAATCATAATAGTTCAATGTCAAAATTTCTTAAGTTAACAACGTATGGTAATGGCGATTATTACTCAGCTAGTTCTCGATTTCAATATGTATAACCATTTCAAGTGGATTTCATCATCATTTACTATCTATTGATGAAATTATCCTGTTAACACGAAACTGAGAATCTAGTCAAAGGCTCAATATGGGAGTAAACAACATACACTAAGCTCCAATTTCATCTTAAATACAGACAACATAGAAAACTCCATAAATGAAAGTTCATTTATACTAACCAAAAAAGTACCTACAAGCAAAAGATCTGATTCTTTCTTATCTCTTTTGTGAAAAGAATCAGAAACAATAAAAGCAAAGCATCGAAAAAACAGCATTTATCTTCTTCTTTTTTTTTCAAATCCTATTGATGAATCCAACTTTAAACAAAGTCAACTCAAGAAGTACCAAAAAATTTCATTCACAAACTCAACATCCAATTTGTTTTTCTTTCCCACCCCGTGTCCGGTACCCATACTTTCAGCCCTAACTAATCCAGATTCACATCCGGAAGGGCTCCGAGAGAAATGTTCCCTCTATACCCAGAGCTCAAATCCGAAACCTCAATACTCCAAATTCCAAACATTACAAAATCAAAAAAACGAAGTAATAACCAAATGGGTCAGCAAGAATTTAACTATAAATGAATAAACTCAACTCTACACATCATAAAAAAAGAATCTTGGAAACACATTCAGCTGAATCCAAAAACACAAAGATAGTGAAAGTTTTCAGTAAAAATTACCGGGGCTAGAGAAAACCCACAAAACAATAGCAGAAAGCAGGAGTATTAAAGGGATAAGATGGATTGCATTTTCAGCAGATCTGAGACGATTTCTTTCCTTTTTAGCAACATGAGATTGGGGATTAAACGTCGGTAGTTCTTCAGTTTCCGTAGAAATTGTTGATTTCAGATTCGGTGAAGAATTAAAAAAGAACTCTTCAGATACTCGTGAAGAACTCGATGAACGGTACATGGCTGATTACAGAAACGGAGGAAAAAAATGGAGAATTTGGATGAAAAAATGGCGTATTTTAACTGTTATTTAGGCGGGTTCGGGGAAGTTTGGCAAGTAGCAGACACCGTGGGAAATGCGAAGTCTTGATAGAAAAAAATGGAATAAAAAATGAAATGAATGAATGAAGTGGACCTATGAATAATTTATCACCGACGATAGTACTTATCGTACTACTGAATAGAGATCGCGTGGGATAAAGATAATAATTTTGAGTTAAAAATTTAAAATTAATAGAGCTTGGTATAATGTATCTCAATATTAAATCGTTGTGTTTGATTAATGACTACTGAATTTGTTGCATTCGAGCTAAAAAAAAAACATTTGGTGCTCTAAGTTCACTGAATATGTTGGATCGCATATTGTAGGTCCATTCGAAAGTGACGTTTTTAATAAAAAAAAAATTATTAAGGATGAAGCAGTCCTACAACAACAAAACACTCAGGTTGATAGTGAATTAATTCTCTCATATATAAAGCGGATAATTAATGTCATATAGATTCCTCCAAATGATTTAATGGGAAAAGAATAAAAATATGTGAAAAATCTAGATAAGTATGAGGATCGATACACACATAAAGAATATATGAACTCCAACATTTCAACTTCCAATATGTTTAGAAGCTAATTTTATTTTTTTACGTAATAATGAGTTAAATGAGTTTAAAAGGATAAAAATTATATTAAAGTATTTTTTGAAAAAAGTTTTATATTTGAGTTATATTCGTGATTTTTATTTGAACTATAAATAGCGTATCTCGATAAACATAATGATATTTGATGTATTCCTATATTTATCACATTTTGTTATTAAAATTAGATATTGGGAGATACATAAGACCTGTTGGCTCAGCTTAATAAAAGCTGTCACCTGACTTAAAATTGATTTTTTGACTTATTTAGCTGTTTGGCAATACGAAAATAACTTATTTTAAGTTAAAAAAAAAAAAGCTTATTTTAGCCACAAGTAAAACTGGGGTAGAGGTGCTTTTTTCTTCTTTTTTTGCTTATGATCTGTTTTAAGTTTACCATATTTTTTTATGTGTTTGCCATTAATTATTTTTATACCTCTCCAAATTACAACATAACCCCTAAACATCTCTTTCTTTCATTTTCTTCCTTTTTCACACTTGTGGCATAGCAACTTGCAACTTCAACTTCAGGCACTTTTAATCCCAACAAAACATAACTGCTTATTTTAAAAATAATTTTTTTCAGCACTTTCAAAGTACTTTTTTTAAAGCTACTTTTATTAAGTCCTCCACGGGCCGCTAAATCAATCACATTTAAGTAGTAAGATGAAGCGAACTGACCTAACTATATATACTAATTGAATTACTACATTTAATCAATTATAGGATAAAACGTTAAAATATCAAATAAAGATACAAATGCAGTATAATAAAACAAAATCAAGTATAATTAATGGGATATAAATAGGAAGTGCAATATCTATACATACAACATTATTTAATTTTTGGTAAAGGGCAAAACCAAATTATTACTGGCAATTTATTTTTTCATTATTTATACTTAACTGCCTAAAACAAACAAATATGTTTAAGCTACTTTTATTTTAAAAACATTTACAACTAGAGTATAATAAAATAAAAATAACCTAATTTTATCTTAATTTGGTAAAATAATAAATAAATTAAGATAAATACTTTTGATAATTAATTATTATGAGACAGAAAGAGTACATTATTTTATTGGTAAAGGACAATTTTTATATTCTGAGAACAAATTATTGCTACATATATTTTGGCATTTTTACAGCTCATTCCACTTCTGAACTCTTTTATTTATATTTTTTCAAAAATAAATAAATAATTATATTCCTCTCAATTGCTTAAATTAAACATAGATTGTCACAAAAAAAATAAAAAAATATTCCTATAACTTTTCTCTAAAAGTTACTTTACAAAAAGCTTATTTGAAAAGTAAACAAAAATCAAATTAAATTAAGTGACGTGATAATTAAGGTTTGTATTTCACTTATTCCTAACGTTGCCGTAACTCTATCTAATTTAGACTTCTAGAATCATTATTAGTTCACATTGTTAAGTTTTTTTTATAACAATCGATTTAATATGATCGTTTTAAGTATCTTACAAAGTTATTTACTATTTTGATCAATTAAATAGATTCCATAAATCCCTTTATTCTTGTTATACGTTATTTTTGCTTTTTGTTGACTTAATTCCCTTTCATGTGAGCGAAAAAAAAAAACTTTTATCGATAATTGAATAATTTTCACTTTATAATTTGCGAAAAGTTTAGCGCGTTGATAATTCCTTTTGGCAAACCTTAATAGGATCCATGAATCCCTTCATATTTTGTGAAAAATTTAGCATGTTGATATTCCGTTCATCAATTTATGTTTTCGAAAGTTAATTTAATTAATTTTTATATTAAATTAGATTGTATTAATTTGATATAACGAATGTAATTCACAATATCCCCTAACCTATACCAAAGATTTAGAGACACATCTTAACTAAACTAAGGTTCTCTATTACCCCCTGAACTTATTTTTTTGGTAATTTTGTGCATTTTTTTTTATTTACGTGACATTCAAATAACTCTACGCAATTGAAGCGCGTGAAAGATATTTGAATGCGACGTTAACAAAAAAGGTATAAAAATTACAAAAAAAATACGTTCAAGAGATAATAGGACTTTAGTTTAGTTAAGATGTGTCACTGAGATTCGGTCATAATCTAGGGGTACTTGTGCAGTTTTTTTCTATTTTAAACAAAAAAAATAAGATATTTAAAAAGTATATGAAAATATTTTTAATTGTAATTTTTTGCACATTAATATAATAAAAATATACCATAAAATATTTAATTAAAATTTTAATACTTTAACTATAAAAAAATCGTGACAATTAAAAATGACGGAGAAAAATAATTCATTTGGCAAAACTTAATAGGGGCAAAATGCGTACACGTAATTAACGCTTCTAAGAAGTTCCAAATTGTCTGCTGACATCCCAATTCTTAGAAGGGAGAAAGCCTTGTACCAAATTACCAATATATCCTTTATAACTTTTTTAAATTTCATTAATTATCATCATAAAGTAAGATAGAATTGTTATTGTCATTTTTGTATCTTCTTTATTACTAGTATTCAAATAAATAAAAGAAACAAAATAAACAATATTCTAATTACGTTTTGTATATTAAATATTGTGTAAATTTTTATCTAAACATTTTGATAACTTAACGACACAATAAAAGGTGCGTATCAATGGGATACCATTGATATATGTTGCATTGTTAATAGTTGATTTTTGAATTGTGATCTTGAATTTAAATTAATTAAAAAGCATTATTATTAAACATAACAGTATATAGTATCATTTAAGTTAGTGTTATAAAAATTTTTCATTAGTTTAATGATCGTACATTTTATTTTAAAAGAATTAGTATTTAACTCTATTAATGGGAAAAAAAAAGTCTCATAATTCTATAAATTTACATGAGTTTAAAAGTGATAAAAATAGTAAATCAAAATTAAAATAAAATCGTTCATATAATAAAAATAGTAATCAACTCTACAAATTCACAAATTATGAGTCAACGAAGGGTAAAAAGGGGCTAAATTTAGTAATTTGTTGATTGCCAGTCTGTTTGACACGTGGCACGCACCCATATAATTGCCACGTCACGCCAGTTTAGGCTTCTTTAAAATGAAAAATAATTGAGACTTTGTTTTTGCCAAATCATTATTTCATCATTTTGTCTCTCTTAACTTTCTCTTCTCCTTTTCTCCGGCGACCTTTTTTTTTACTCCGGTCAGCTATCCGCCGGAAAATCGCAAATTATTGGTGTATTCATAGCTTCCTTGATTGTACCTTCTCTTCACCGATCTCAAAATTTATATTAGTCATCATGAATCCAGAATAGTAAGTTGTTCATTTGTTACATCTAATTCGTTGTCTTTGGATTCGAATTTCGAATAGTATCTGCTGTTTTTTTGTTTATAAATTAGTTTTTTTGATAACCCTTTATAGATCTGTTTCAATTTTGCCCCTGAAAAAGAAAAAAGAGTCAAAAGTTTCCATCTTTGTTGGGTTTTGTTGTTTCTGTATGATTGTCTGTATATGAGGTTGAGGGAATTTTCTAGATCGTGTCACATATTTATTGATCGATTTTACCGTATTTGCGTTGACCCTTTTTTGTCTTGCGATTATAATTTGTGAACTTGGTAAATTCCTAGCATCATGAGTTTAGAATTTTTTGATATGCTTTACTCGAGCCGAGGGTCTATGGAAACAGTCTCTTTAGGATTACATGGGGTTTGTTGTTGATGTGTTTAGAAATTTAGATGGACTGCTGAAACTATATTTGGAAAACTTGTGAAAGATCAAGTTTTTATCCCTAAATAAGCATTAGTTATAGTTACATATATGGTGATTTAATCTTTTTAAGCTTTATTATAATGAGATCAGCTAGAAATGTGGTTAACTATTAGCTATTGTACAAATTTGGGAACTGAATTATGAAGGAAGGAGAGTTTCATTTACTGGGCAAGTTGTCTGTGTGCCGAGCTAATAGTATTCATGATATGTGTTTAGAGAACTTTTATGCGTAACCGTGGTTATTTAATATGTAAGGTGTGTTCTCTTCCTTGTATAATCATATGCTAAAAGTTGGCTACACTTTGGAGAGAGTTGATATATAGCTTCTATGATAAAAGTTTGATCTTGGTTACATGACTGTGTGGCGCTGATGTCAAGTTATTAAATCCATGTTCTGTACTTTCTAATTGAACTATTATGACATGTGAGGATTCTAAATTTATTGGTTATTGCTTTCTGCATTTTCCCAGTTTTATGTGCTAAAACTTGTAGAAAAATTGTAGAGGAGGAACTTCTGTTTAAATATTTGAGACTCAATGAACATATGTTATTTTTATAGATGCGAACTCGATAGGTCAGTCAATGTTAAGGTGCTCTGTATCCTTGACTGAAGTTCAATATTGTGTTATATCAATCTAACTGTTTTTCGGGATGTTTTATGAACTTATGTAGCTCAACTGACATTATAATCTTACTTGCAGCGACTATCTGTTCAAGCTTTTGCTTATTGGAGATTCTGGTGTTGGTAAATCGTGTCTTCTCTTGAGATTTGCTGTAAGTTATTATTGAATTTATCTGACCATTCTGCTTGCATACACCCGAAGATTTTTTTTTCCTTTTGCGCCGTATGTATTAGTTTCTTGTTTGTGGAGTTTGTTTCCCCGGATATGCAAAGTATTTCTCTTTTGCATTGTGATTTTTGCGGAAGTATCCCTTTTCCTGCTGGTTATCTCCTCTGTGCGCTCCCCCCCCCCCCCCCCCCCCTCCTCCCCCTCCTTAAAAAAACATGTGCAAACAGATGCTTGTGTCTCTGTCTATGTGTAATTTTCTGTTCTCTTTTTGGTTGGTAGAAGTTCAATTTATGCAGGGTGGAACTGGTGAAAGATTGACCTTCTGAATGTCATATGTGTAGTTCATTTGCCTTTTAAAACTGCCCGTTATTATATTGTAAAGATTGACCTTCTTTTGGAAGGAAATTGCTTTTCTTATTGTTACTTCTTTTCTTTTTTCAGGATGATTCATATCTTGAGAGTTACATCAGCACCATCGGTGTGGACTTTGTAAGAAAAACTTCCTGTTCTTTGTAATGTCTCATTTTAATAGGTCAGCGGGATATTAGTAACAATTGTCTTCTTTTTCCTTATAGAAAATCCGCACAGTTGATCAGGATGGGAAAATTATTAAACTTCAAATTGTAAGTATCTATTTTGACTTGGCCATTCATGAGAAGTTTGCGTGCATTTTGGTTGCTCACTATAGTCTTCATTGCTAACTTACTACAGATATATTACTTATCTTAAATTGTGATCCATTCTCCGCTTGATTTTGTTCCTTTGAGTGGCTAATATCTTTCTGATGCATTGTCTTCCCCCTCGTGTATGCAGTGGGATACTGCTGGTCAAGAACGTTTTAGGACAATTACCAGCAGTTACTATCGAGGTGCACATGGCATAATTGTAAGTTGTGTTTCCTCACATGTTGTATTCCGACATTGTACTATCCTCTTTGTCCCGAGGTTCTTACTGTGATGGCATCTTTGTCAGGTGGTTTATGATGTAACCGATCAAGAGAGCTTCAATAATGTCAAGCAATGGTTGAGTGAAATAGATCGATATGCAAGTGATAATGTGAACAAACTTCTTGTTGGAAACAAGTGCGATCTCACAGCTCAGAAGGTGGTTTCCACAGAGACTGCTCAGGTAATCAATCCCCTACCCTCCATTTTAAAACTCCATGATGTAAATTAACCCCGTCATTAGTGTATTGTTTCCCGGTAAATTTAGACTTAGTTACTTGAATAGTTTGTTCAACGATCCCTTTATCGCGTTGAGCTGTATATCCCAATTGATGGACAACCATTTTGTAGGCTTTTGCTGATGAGATCGGCATCCCTTTCATGGAAACTAGTGCAAAAAATGCCACCAACGTAGAGCAGGCTTTCATGGCTATGGCTGCTTCAATCAAGAACAGGTTTGGGAATTTTCACTTGACGTTACTTTCGTCATAGTTACAGTTTGCTATTTTCTCGAATGGAAACTTAATATCTCTATGCATTTGTAGAATGGCAAGCCAACCGGCATCAAACAATGCACGACCTCCAACCGTGCAGATCCGAGGACAACCTGTCAACCAAAAGAGCGGTTGCTGCTCATCTTGAAAGGACGAAGCTCGATGATGATTCTGATGTGGAATGTAAAATTAGTCTCTCTTGATGGCTTGATAGGAAGACTGTTCACTGTTATTATTTTCTTTCGACTCTTTATCGACACTCGATTCTTTTCAATCTATTTGGATTAACAATATGTAGAAAATCTAGGAATATTGGTGAATACTAGTATTTGCTTTCTATTCTTTGGACCTTCATCAAAATGATTTCATCTGCAATTGTGCAATCTTTAGTTATTACAGTGTTACTTATGCTTTTTCATATGTTGATTTTTCCTCTTCCTGAATCTCATAGGCCATATAAGTTTTGATTGTCAACATCAACCGAATTGAAAATAATTCAAGGATTACTTAATATCTCCAACCAAATACAGCAAAAAAGTATCTTGCAAAAAAACCTTAGTCACAACATATATACAAGGAACTCTTGCAAAATTATGTTAGAATAACAATCACTCTTTTCCTCTTGTATCGAATATAGAATGAAACTTCCCCTATAATAAATGTTTTGTTACTCTAAAAAATAGTTTACCAGTAATCATCACAAGAACAAGTTCCATTTTTGAAATGGTGAAACCTAGTTGTATCTCTAACAATGATTTCCCTATTTTCTATAGCTGATATAACTTTAGTGGCTTGGTGGCAATCACCACAAACTCTCAGGTTCTTGAATATCCTAATTGGCATTCCTGGTGGCAATTTCATTAAACCAAAGGCAATGGCTAACTTCTCACTGTGCCACAGAAGTAGCTGCTCTTTCTGTTCCTCTCCTACGTCGTGTAATGAAGAGTCGAGATCAGGTACATAACCTGCTAACTTCATTTTCTTCTCGAGATCTTTTAGTTTCACGCGTATGCTTTCGAGATCTGGATGAAGTCTATCCCCTGATCTGAACTCGTGAACCACTCTCCCAACCTCCATCCAACTGTATCCTGGTGTTTTGATAACTTTATTTTCTTTCATTGATTTTCGAACTTTAGAAACACCTTCCCATTGGTTCTTGGCTGCATAAACATTAGCAAGTTGAACATAGCCTGCTGCATTTGTAGGTTCAAGGCTAAGCAAGTTCTTGGCAGCGAACTCTGCCACTTCTAAGTTTCTGTGGATCCTACAAGAACCCAAAAGTGATCCAAATAGTGCTATATGGGGTTTGAATTGCATCTTTCTTATCAAATCCACAGCTTCATTTAGCTTTCCAGCTCGTCCAAGTAGATCGACCATACAAGTGTAATGGTCTGGTTTTGGCTCAACTCCATAAATATTCTGCATTTGCTCAAAATATTGAATACCGAGATTGACCAAACCTGCATGGTTACAGGCTGATAGAACTCCAACAAAGGTTATCCAATCTGGTTTCATTCCTTTACGCCTCATCTCATCAAACAAGCTAAGGGCCTTCTTGCTTTCCCCATGTTGAGCATATCCTGAAATCATGGCATTCCAAGTGACAACATCCTTTCTTGGCATCTCACGAAACAATTTCCAAGCATCCTCCAAAACTCCACACTTGCTATACATGCTAATCAATGAAGTCCCCACCGTCATATCCAAGTACAAAGGGGACTTCACGACATGCTGATGAACTTGCTTCCCCAATTTCAATGCAGATAAATTACTACAACCTAGTAAGAGACTACTCAACGTTGAGTCGTTCACCTTTATACCCGATCCCACCATTTTCTTTACTAGCTTCATACCATCCTCTGCTCTCCCATTCTCAATGTAACCCGAAATCATAGTGTTCCACGTTACCATACTCTTCTCTTCCATCTCTTGAAACATCTTTTCCGCCATTTCAACATTTCCTGATCTCATATACCCCGTCACAATCGCTGTCCTAGCAATCACACCTTTCACAGGAGCTTCCCTAAACAACTCCAATGCTGATTCCAATTCCCCAGACTCAACATACCCAGCTACCATAGCATTCCAAGTAACCTCATTCCTCACCGGCATTACCCGAAACAACTCCTCCGCTTCACCCATCAGTCCATTTTGAGAGAACCCTGAAATCATGGTATTCCAGGAAGCAACATCCTTAACTGGCATTCGATCAAAGAAACTCTTAGCAGCCAGTATATCAGCATTTCTCCAATAACAAGCTAACATGGTATTATACGACACAACATTCGGTTCAGGAATTTTATCAAACAGTTGGCGTGCTTCTTCAAGAAACCCATATTTTCTTGAAAACCCAGCCAAGATTGAATTCCATGTGATTACTGTCTTCATCTTCACACTCTCGAAAACTCTTAACGCAGAATCAAAATCCCCAGATCGAATAAAACTTGTAATTTTCTTGTTCGATGATACCACATCATCGATTTCAAGATGCTCAAAGTGTCCTTTTTTATACGAAAACTGACCACTTCTTGAAAATTTTACGTTACTGGAGGGTACCAATTGGGAGTGGCGAGAAGATGGAGCTGCAGGCAATGCTTCTGGGCTTGAAATGTCATCTGGGTTTCGATAAAAAGAGGTGTAAGAGATACAAAAATGGCGATTGCATGAGAATGGAAAAGAGGAAGCTTTGCCTCTAAAGTGAAGTTGATATTGCATTTGTCATGCTAAGCTCTTTATGGAGCTATGAGCAAGCCATGGGTGGAATTTGAAGTTTTTAATGCCGCTAGTTTGGGGATGGTATTTAATTTTGTCTTCTAAATTTTCGATAGTTAATTTTTGGGAAAATGTATAAACACCCCACTAGATTACGATCACAATTTCAAATATACAGTTTAACTAAATTAAGATTCTATTATTTTTTAATCTTTTTTCTTTTTGTAATTTTATACACCTTTTTAACTTACGTGACATTTAAATATCTCCATGCACCTCAATTGTGTGGAGTCACGGAGTGTATCACGTAAGACAAAAGGTGTACAAATTGCAAAAAAGAAAAAATTAGGAATAAAAGGATCTTAGTTTAATTAAGATAGATCTCTGAGATTTTGGTCATAGTTTAGGGGTACTTGTGCATTTTTCCTTAATTTTTGCGTGTATTGCTTAGGGGGTAATAATTTGTACTCATATATAAAAATGAACAAGAAAAAATCGGGAAAAAAACAAACAATATGATCAATTTTGACTTCTCCTTCACAACTATTACTTTAGAAGACAAATTTACGTCAACTTTTTTCTACATTTACTTTAGAAAACGAAGTACATCCTTCTTCTTATTATCCTTCTCAACATTACTCTAGTATCTTTTTTTACTATCAACATAAACGTCAATCATGAATCTCGATCCAATGTTCTTACCAAAGCCATCAGTAAATCGACTTTTTGTCTTTTTGAGTTTTTTTCCACAATCTAGTTAGATGACGAAGATGCATCCTTCTTCGACTAGTTGAGTAGTATCAACACTAAAAGAATGATCCTGATCCACATGCATCAAGAAATAAAGACTAACAATAATAAAACTGAAGAAGACGACTATGAAAGAAACACGGTATACAATTGAGTAGTTTGAATTTGATTGACCGAAGAGAGAATATTTTTCAAAATAAAATTGATATGAAAATTCTAACTGATAAGATTGTAATGAAAATCAAATGATATGAAAATTGCAACTAATAAGATTGTAGAGTGAAATTAGGGAGAGAATAGAGGAGTGAAAAAAAAAGAGGAAAACATGTGTTAAGGCTGTGATACTTATGTATTTGTTTGACTTAAAAATTGAGAATAAACAAGAGATTTTGAAAATATTTTAAAATGATAAGGGATAATGAAAATTATGGAAAATAAAGATATGTATATAAGTAAATTATCCTAATAATAATAAGTAAATTGGAGGCTAGTACACCCTTAACTAGACCGACTTATCTTGACCGGAAGAGGCTCCTCTCTAGTACACTAGTCTTCCGAGTTAGTCCAAAATATATTTAATTTAGTGAAATCTGTCAATTTTTGAATCTAATGGTTCATATTTATTTAAATAAACAGACTTTTTACCACGGTCAAATATCATTAACCATGATTATTACTATATCTCTTTCTCTCTCTTCTCTCATCTTTTTCTTTCTCACTTAATTCTGCAACAAACTTTTTCTCAATCATCAAAGGATTTGCTTTGTTAACAGCAGATCACTTTTTCTTTTCATTATTTTCGCACCATGATGAAAGAAGACAAAATTCAAAGGAAGAACTTGGGTTATAAAATTTTAAAAATTTAATCATGAGACGCTTCTTTGAAGCTTGGTTCGGTCACAATGGTGATCACAAAACTCTGTCGTATTCTTGGTAACATCAATTTTTTCAATTTGAAATTTATGCAAAAGTCAAATACAGGATTTGAAAAGGACAAAAAAATGGATAGAAAAATATCTTTTCATAAACTTTTCTTTTCATCACTGGTGAAATTTCAATCAAACTTGGTGAGAGAGGCATCAATTGAAAAATTATCCATGATTAAAAACAAAATGAATTCAAAGTTCTAAATATCAACATTATAAATAAAATTTAATAAAAAGAAAGTGAAACAAATATTAATTATAGTAAAAAAATTTAGTTAACCAAACAAATCAAAATCATTAGATTATTTGTATGACACCTATCAAAATATTAAAGAGGTAATGAAAAAATTGGAGAAATTCAATAGTGAAGAGTAGCCAAATCCGACTTTACTCAGCACAACTAATTTCGGAGGTCAAAAGTTTTTAGAACTTATGAGTTATGCCTTAGTGCATAACTTCTGTTTCTGAACTTATGAGGGCTTAGTCTTTTTTACTTGAAGCATAACTTACTTATATCTTCACCGGCGAGATTTGAGAAAGCAACTCGTTTGAATGTCGGAGGATCCATAGTATCTACAACCTTTCAGATTTCATAGTCATCATTTTCGAAATCGAGCAGGGAAAGGGATCTCTTTTCTACAACCAAAAAAAATGGAACAAATTTGACTCAAGACAATCTAACGATACATCCAATACCAATGATCTGTGCCTAGCAAATTTTCCTTTTATTTTTTTTTTGTTATCAAGGACCTCTTAGATCTTTTATTACTTCGAACTCAAAAAAATAAAAATTAAAGACCAATAGTTTTAAGCATCAAAAATTAAAATCAACTCAAAATAAGGGCATTGTGCAAATGACCTTTTTTTTGTTTTATCTACACTATACTGTTAGAATCGAAAATAAGTAGGTGTAACACGAAAGTTAGTGAAGCAAACTTCGAAAGATCATGAGTAATAAGACAAACAAGAAATATACCAAAAGACATAAAAATTGAACGTGGTTTGGTCAATCGAGATGAGCAATCCATTATATAAATATGAGAGTACAAAATATAGAGAGAAATAACCTCAATCAATTATCTCGGAATACATGGGAGGTTCACACAAGTGATAACATATTAAGTTTATGCCCTATAAATTCTCCCCCTAGCAAAAACTCTCGAAGCCCTTAAGATTGCATTGTGAATGTAATTAAGTTAGAAAAAACAAACTGCTATTTATAGAATACTAAACATTTTTCTACAAGAATTGAACTAGCTAATCCTAAACCTTATCATATAAAAAAATCTAGTTATGATAAGAAATTCAAGACAAATAAAATTCAACACCTATCAGACTTAATTATTTATGCATGTGTCTCAATAAGTTTCATTAGTTTATGATGTATAGCATTATTTAAAATGCACACATGGATTCCCTGGTTCATTTGTTTAATTATTTGATACTAATCGGTGTTCAAAATATAATTTCAAAATCATGATCTTTAAAGCAAGTACCACCACAATTATTATTATTTTCTCTTTTCAAGTATTATTTGATGAGTTTATATGTACACGGTGGGCGCCGTACATTATGCCCATTCTACAACTATACACATTTTTTTTTAACGATAAATACAATTTCTTAACCATAATAATAATATTGGCCCGCAAGGACATGGTTGGGTGGTTGGGAGGCAAGTCTTTCATGTGGAAAACTGAAAGATTTAGAATCGAATCTAGTTCTCATTTCCTATTCAATCGTGAACTCATCACATCAGACTTGTCAAATTACGATTACATTTCATGCGTGGTTTGCGAATTATTGCACAATAAGCAGATTATCACAAATTGCTCAGGGTAAAGGTTGTGGATTTGTCCCGGGGTTTCCAACAAAACACAACATTGTATAATTTCATAAGTACGATTTCGAATAAGACAATGTATATATAGACTTACTCCTATTTTTATGAAAGTAAGAGATTATTTTCAATCACATATATACAATTTTTTCAAGTTTTGTTATTCTTATATTATATATAAAATTAGGAAACATAAGCATCAAATGTTTAACAACAATCCTATCAATAACTAGATGTTTATAACGTGGCTAGTTTACAATTTGAATCCAAAAGACATTTAGTTATGAGCAGGTTGACTACGTTACAGTACAATAAAAATAATTTTTAGCGATATTGAATATTGACATTAATAAAGAGCGTTAAAGACTTTATCAGTATTAGTTAAGTGTCGTTAAAATCAACATCGCTAAAGACTTTAGAAATATATACAAAAAATATTAATTGCTGCTAAAAATTAAGAATTAATTGACGTTAATAATATTTTTTATGAAGTGGTTAGACTTGTCATGTTGATGGTGACAACCAATTATTTGGATCTAATACTTAGAGATGTCAAAGGGGCTTCTTACTTCCCAAACAGATCCTCCTACATCTCTATATAAACGCTGGTTTATCAAGAATACGCAAGAAAAGCACTTCGAATTGTTGATTAATCGTCAGAGATGGCTTAGAACCAATAGTTCATTATCTAATGGATCTTTCGTTCTAATTACTCTATCGAGAGTTATCAGGATTATTAAATATGTTTCCTTATCTAAAAGAACCGTTTGGATAAAAATTACCAAGCATCTGTTGGAGAAAAAGATGGCTTTTCCGAATTAAGTGCACGCAAACAAAACTAGTAGTTGGCATTAGTGTTAATTCATTAATGAACTGATAGTCAATCATATTATAATTAAATCTATGGAATAGGGAACACATTATTAGAGTGTGGATGTTCAAAAGGTACACATTATTAGAGTGGGATGTTCAAAAGGTAAATGATCTATTGTTTCATGTGCTTCTAATCTCCTCTTTTAATTTTCATATCAAAGAATGTTATATTATATAGGGTCATTATATCAGACTCAATCCTAACACTATTGATGGGGGGGTGGTAATTAACCAACACTAAATATGTGGTTGAAACTGCAAAATGTTCAACGTGCAAAAAGAACGAAATTGAGAGTTAGAGAATATTCAAAAGAATGTGTAGGCATATTAAGAAAGATATAATTAAGAACGAAGTTATAGCGGACAAAGTGGAAGTGTCCTTTTGCAACGATATGACGAAAAAACGAAATTGAAATAATTTGAACATAAAAGTCGAGCATTATTAAGGGACAAAGGATGCAAGTAGTTAAATGTTGTAGTACTTATATGTTTGCTACTTGTTTCGTACATTATTATGTTGTTGACTTTTTTTTTCTAGAATGTGTATTAATAAATTCCACCATCATTAATATAGTAATTTTTAAATCAAATTAATATTTTATAATTCTATCTCAGGTAAACAATCCCGTGTAATGAGTCAGAAAAACTTAATACTTTTGAGTGGTTCCACTCGTTTGTCAATAATCTAATACGAATCGTGGTGCAGTAATGAAATTATTTCACCCCTAATTAAAGATCTCGAATTTAAGTTTTGGATATAGAGAAACCAAAAGAATAAATAAAATAATGCTCCATTATATGTTGTTTTTTCTCTTTGCCAAGTGGGCAAAATAACTATTCCATCTGTCTCAATTTATATGACACATTTTATATTTTGAGAGTTAAACAGTTTAAATTTGATCGAAAATTTGCGCATAGGACCTTCAATTTTTTTGAAATGAAATTTATATATTTGTAAACTACGTAAAAGATACTATGAGTCATGATAATTGATAATTCAAAATGTTTATAAGATCTATGAAAAATTAACAGTTAAAGATAGACCTATTTTTCTCTTGAAATTCGAAAGGTGACATATAAAATGAAAGAGATGTAATATTGAATCTCTTCATTTCTTGCGTTCTTTTTTCTTAAAACCCATTTTCATATACAACTTCTGTGATAATTTTCCAGATTTTAGACCTTCTTGTTATGTCTAATGTCATCAAAAGAAGAGAATTAAGGAATAGTAATTATACAAATAGAAAACATATATACTTCTTAAATTTGTACAAGAAGCATACATATTCTTTCATCCCAATAAACTCAAGATGAAGGACTAGGCAAGACACTAGGACTAGGCAAACAACTAGGCCTAGGAAAATTAAATTCTCTATTAAGATTGAGACTACTCAAATCTTTACCCTTACTAGTATACAATTTCTTAATATTAGCACTTTGTTCATTTAACAACTTCTCAAGACTCCTCTTAGCATTTGGTCTAAATGATTCATTTGATCCCAAATATCCATCCACCAAATGCAAATATGCTTCCAAGTCATGACAACATGCAACATCTGCATCAGGTTTCAAAAATGGAGACTTTGTTGTGTCAACTCTCAATTCTGTGCCAACATGTGAATAAGCCCATGGCATGCTATTGTCAAGCAAGTTCAACACCCCCGAGGCACCGGTGTCTCTTAGTTTCTTGTCTATTGCTTCGCTCACAAACATCCCTGGAACTTTAGTGATCACGTCTTGCTTGTTCACGATACGTAACACCTTAACGTTTTTGGACTCCAGACGATTCGCGAAACCTTTGTTGCCTACTCGAGGACCACCAAAGGAAAAAACTGCGACTGGTGGAGCGTTAGGTGAACACGTACTTATGTCATCTGCTACTAGTAAAGCCAATGCAGCACCAAGACTATGTCCTGTTACTGTTATACTTAGTGACTCCCCTTCATACATTTCAACAAGTCTTTTCACTTCGTTAATAACGGATTCAGCTAAACTTGGGATTTTCGCCCCGCCCGTTTTGTACAAACTTAAAAATCCACATTCTACTTTAGGTTGTGCGTCAACTAATTCATTTTCACCCGGCATTTGCACGAGGACATCGCGGAGATTTTCCCCCCACTCAAGACACGTTGCAGTTCCCCGCAACGCGATGACAATATCCCTCCTCCCCATACGTTGGATCTCGGTTTTATCGTCGCAAACGGCGACGTACCCGATCCAACTCGACCTCTGGGTCATCCACCCGAGGTCGGGCGCCACGTCATCCACCCACTTAGGCAAGCCAATGGATGACGTGGCATAAAGACTCTTAGTCACCTTGTACGACCTATCAGGCAATGACACGTCCCTCGCCACGTGAGCGTTTTCATTTGCTGACGTGGCGGGGTCGGAGTGAAAACAATGGTAAGCCGCCTGAATAAACTCCCCGTACCGGACTAATTCTCGCCGGAGATTTTCGTCCAATGGATCAAGAAGTCCTAACCAATCTTTACAACCATGATACTCCTTCCACCTACTACCAAGATTGTTCCTTGGTGAATACTCCATTGATTTCGATGACAACATTCGATGTAATCTAATCAAATGCCTTGGTGACATTTCTTCAGCTGCTTTCATCTCCGGCCAAATTCTGGACAAATTTAGCCCTTCCAACAAGTTCCTTCCCCTGTTCTCCTCTGTTTTTTTCCCCTGTTTTCCTCTGTTTTCCCCTGTTTTCCCCTTTTTTGAATTACCGGCTCCGGCTTCGCTTCCTTCTGCAAAAGCTTTTCAAGATTCGAGAGATGTTTCTTCGTCATCTCCGTAGTTGTTGTTGTTGGTGTTATTGTTTTTAAACTTTGTGCATTTATCGAACTAGCTCTAGTTATTGGTTTCAATGGTGATGAATAGCCATTGCATTTGAAACTAGCTCGCCGTGTCGGAAAAAAATGAACACCGGTCGCCGGAAGTGTTGCTGCCACCTGCATTTTTTTTGAATTTTTAGAGAGAAAATGGAAGAAATTTGTATGATTTAGAGAGAGAGAGAGTCAGTTGAGTTATGGGGAGGGAGAAGAAGCTGTTAGTTGGAACTTGGAAATAGGATGGTGTAAAGGGGTATATATAGAGGGTAATATTTCAAGAATTGGGGTTCCAGGGGTAGAGTTTTTGTTTTATTTACGGGAAAACCATATAGGATATAATTTAAATGCGGCTAATGAGAGGGGTAATTGTGGAAAAAAAAGTTAATTAATTGACTACTCTGATTAAGAGCTTGAATTTAATGTCCGAAAAGTCTGCTTACACGGTCACGTTGTGATTAGACAAAAATAACCTTTCAGGTTTTACCAGTTTGTTTGTTTTTGACATTTAAATGTCAATTTTGCCCTTCATATGTTGACTAATGACTGCAATTTATTTTATCGACTTTTCTTGTTCACACTTCATAATCAATAACTTCGATTTGACAAAATAATAGATTTAGAATTTTGTTTTCTGTTCATAAATGTATTGTGCTCTTTCTTTTTTATATAAATAAATATGGTTCCTAAAAAAGAAAAACAACAAATCTAGAGAGTATTGAGGGGTTTACCTAAATTCCACCAAATAATAAATTACAAGATATATAATAGTGTGTTGTTCTTTAATTTTATTTTATACTCCTTTTTTTCTCATTTTATATGTTATTTTTTATTTTGCACTTGCATTAAAAAAAATAATGTAATTTTATCTTTCTAACCTTATTCAATCTTTTTGAAATTCTAATTTTCAATTAATGAATATAAATTAATTTATTTTGATTAATTAATTTAACCAACGAACATGACTTTCTAAGTTGATCAAATGTGTTTTTTAAGACTAATAATTCACAAGGGTAAAAAAGGAACAATATGATAATTTATGCATTGATTTTATGAATTGATAAGTATTATAGACCAACTATTTATAGAAAAGAGAAGACATATAAAAGGGACGGAAAGATAGTAGGATATATATATATATATATAATATTATATATATATATATATATAGATATATATATATATATATATAGATATATATATATCTATAATATATATATTTGAATCTTCTAATGTAAATTAGAATTTGCTTAGTAGGTATAAGGAGAGAAACTGATATAGTCACTCTTTGTTATGCTTCTTTTCCATCTTTCAAGGAAGCTTCACCAAGCCTAAGAGGAAATACAACAATTCAAAGTAATTTCATTTTTTCCAACAAAAAAATTGTAGAATTTTCTTTTTGAATTTAAGATATTTTGTGTGTTCATCATGCAGACTCAACGGAGCTAGGATTAGTTAGATTTCTGGTTCAACTGAATTCAATATATGGATTTGATTTAAATAGTTAGATTTTTGATTCGATCGAATTCAACATATAACTTTGATTCAAACTTTAAATGACTAAAATTCTAAACTCATACGTTTCAAATTCTACTATATCTGTGTCAACGAATACTATCATATATGTTGTCATAGTTTTAGTTTTGTGCATGTCAAAGTCATAGTTGAAGAGGATAAGCATTGTGATGGTCATGGAGAAACTAATCCTTGAAGGAGTTTGATGAAGTAAAACATTTGAATCTTGAAAAATCTTTAATTACTACAAGTTATAGGAATAGAATTTCAAAATGATTCAAGTCAATTATTTTAGTAAAATGACTGCAAATTTAGGCAATAAAGTACTACATGCATGGTTTAATTTCCTTTTATAAATAAATTACTTCTATCTTTCTCTCTCTCCTCTTTTTTTTTTTGGTTAAACTCTATATGTTTTGCTCTAACTTTATAATATAATGTTGCTTCCATTGAGCTTCAATATGCAAAAGATGGTCTTATATTTTGAAAGTTGTATATTTCTGGTCCAATTGCACTTTATATGTCTACGTACTTATTTGAAACTCTTGAAAAATTAAGTCTGCGCTCCTTCATTATAAAATGAACACGTATCCTAACTTATTTTTACAAAAAGTGACGTGCATTATTTCAAAAAACTAATCGCACATTCCGTGAACGATTATCAATAGTTATCTTTAAATATCTTGATAGTGGAGCGGAACTTTGGTTACAACAACCATGCGAAAGAATTCTAACAACTTTGACTCAAAATTATGTTTTTGTGTTAAAACTTTTATTTAATACATATGCATAACCTAGTAAGTAAAGAAAATTGTGATTCAAAACCTATAAAATAAAACTCTTAATTTCGTCACATGTAGGGGAAATGCTGATTGATAACTTTGTGGCAAGAAAGGGCATTGTGGAAATGCTTTTCACGCTAGAATTGTAGGTTTGAAACCCTGTAGAACCCCCAAACTCCTAATTTTGACTACGTCTTTGGTCACATGTATACAACAATAATATATCTAATATGATTCTGCTACCGTAGACGTATATAAAGTAAATTCAATGGAAGTACTCATTCTCTCTCTTTGGGGGCAAAAATGTGCATTTTATCTAACATGTAAGAACTGCAAGTTGCTCCAATTACATAAATTAATTAACACGAGGTATAATCCTTATCAATATTTATCTTCCTAGCTAGGATCTTAGTCTATCATAGACATTTCTCATTACTTATACGATAGTATTTTATGTTTTAGGAGTCTTAATATTATGGTAGGTATTTTAATAATTTAAGTTATATACATTGTTATCAAGTCAGGTATAGAATAATTTATAGGTAAGCCTTTTTAAAAATTGACATTCTTAATCTAGAAAATAAGTTGGAGTATTACTACAACAAGTAAATACAATTTGATGGTGTAACTTTTTTTTATACAAAATTTTATGCGCATAGTAAATCGTACAACCTACCATTATATCGTTGAAAGTCAAATCCAGTGGACGGAAATAATTAAACTTTTTATAATATATATATTGTTGATATACACGATTTTTTTTCACATATGAAAAGTACTCTACTATTTGCATTTTCCACGTTTTTACTTTTGTAAATAAAAAAATATATATTAGCCACACAAATTAAAAAATCTTTATGTAAGGTTTCCATCAATATATATATATGTATCATGTCCTTGCCAAAGCACTATAAAATTGAATGCATTAGTGGCCATATCTTTTTGTTCAAGCAAGTGCTCCAAGAAATGACCCTTCATAAATCATAATCATTCTTGTTGAGAAAGTGAAAAAAAAAAAAAATAAATGTTCACTAAAAATGCCCTCAAAAAATAAAATTGCTAAAAGAGAAGAGAAGTGCCCCAAATAACATACTCTATAAAATAAAGATTCCCACTAGCACTTTTTTGTGCCAATATCATATCTTTTTTTTCACTAAATAGGGAAGAGATTGCACGCAAATGAGCACTTCAAGTGTTTGAGGTTGACTTTTAAAAACATTGTATTATTCGTGATATTATGTTTTTCGAAAGTTAATTTGATTAATTTTTAAAGTTAAATTAAATTATAGTATTGACTTGATGTTTTAAACAAAAAAATTAGATATTCAAAAACTATACAAAGAGTATTATAAATTGCAATTTTTTCATATCAATATAATGAAAAAAATACATTATAAAATGTTAGCCAAAATTATTATTATTTGACTCTAAAAAAATAAATTATAACGAATAGAAGGTGGATGGTAGAAGTACTTTTTCTTTTTTCACTTTTGGGTGGGAGAAGTGGAAAGGTTGAGTAAATGTCCATAATTATTTAGTTTTTATAATTAATATAAGAAAAATAACACTTCTATTTCACGTGATAGAATTTCACTATATAGAGTATTATTCAGATTTTTAACTTGAATATAAGTTGTTTTTGACAAATTTAAATCAATAATTTTAAAATGTTGATCATGATTGAGTTTCAAATTGATTTCTTGTTTTATCTAACTTTTGTAGTTTAGTAAGTTTGATAATGTCTATTTTTTTAAAAAAATGTGCTATCATAACAAATAAAGAGGTTCTGACTATGAATCTCACAACCATCATTACCAAAATTATATACTCTCTTTATAATTGTATCTTTATTATTTTGATTAGTAAAATTTTAATTAACTAATATGTTTAAGAGTGATAAGATAGTAATTTTTATCACAGAATCGTCAATTAATTTTGTTAGAAATTCACAAGTTAATATATATATATACATTTATTTAATTTTTTCATATAAATATAAAATTTATAAAAAAAATTATTAAATTTATCCAAACTTACGAACTCCACTTGCTCTACCTTGGCTGAATAGTTATGATTAAGAGGTATATCTTTCTGGTGGCATTCCAATATTCTAAAAGGCAAATCACAAAGAGTGGTGATATTATTAAATGCAAAATCGCACGTGTAAGTTTGAATAATAAATTTATTATTTATCGAGTTTTAAATCATATTCTAATAATCATTGATATTTTTTCTCTATTTAAAAAACCGCGCAAGCAGTGATCATTTTTTAAAGTAGTTCAATTTAATAATGCAACTTTATTTAATGGATTTTGCAATGGAACCCTCAAGTTAAAGCGAGTTGCCAAGTGATATATATTTATTATATAGTTATTGTTATTATTATAATAATATATTTTTTTAAAATTAAAAAAATATTTGTAAATGTTTAACTCTATTATCATTTTATCAAGTAGTGAAAACTGAAAATAGAAAAAGTTTGTGGGGGTGTAAGAGGGGACAATGAGCTGAGGATGTAAAGTGTCCATTAACTTTAGTGTAAATTAATAGTGGAGCAATTATAATTAGTGGATAGAAATAATATTGGCACATATATATAATCTTGTCACCTCATCCACTAATTAAATGGAACACTTTTTGGGGGATTTTTCATTATTTTATGTGCAAAAAATAATTAAAAAAAATGAAACCCACATATATTTATTTTTTTTAGTTTTTTTCGCTCGTTATTATATGTTACTGGAGATTGATTTATTTTTTATTTGTATCGTTATAAAATTTATATTAAATAAAATTAAAATAATTGAAATTTAAAATTAAAATTTTTAAAATAAGATAAGTGATTCGAGAAAAAGAATCTCAATCGCCTAATTAGGGCACAAAATAATTTAAAAGTGTAACACTTATAAAGTTCACGCGATGGGACAGTATGCTTGTTCTTTTGAGGCTTTATCGCAGTAAAGTCTTTAGAGTAATTAATTATTCTATAAGTGCAAATTCAGTATAATTTAATAAATTTTGCTTAATGCGTTTGTATTAATAAATTATTAAATATGTATAAAATTAAATTTAAATCCAATAGTATCACTTAAAGTGCATATTCTTTTTTTTTTCTTTTTCTTTTTCTACTTTTTTCTACGATCATAGAAGAGTGCTAGTGAGTTAAATTTTGAGGTATCTAATGTATATTCGTGTTATTTTTATTTTTAGGTGATATTGTGGCATTTCACAAAATTATTTACGCACAATTAATAGTTCTTCTATTCTTTCATATTATATATATATAAGCTCTTTAAAAGTTCATAAATAAGAGAAGAATAATTTTACTAATTTACTTCTTTAACTCTTTTTAATATTTTTTCCGTATAATTTTACTTATTATATTTTAATTGAACATATTTATAAAGAAAATAATGATTGACATGACTATTTTACCACACTATTCCTAATAATTGATGTTTATTATTAAATCTTGAAAATAATTTGATGAATAAGTAATTAATATTAAACATAAAAAAAACTATTTTTTTACAGTAACTATCGAAATTTGAACTCCTCATTTTTTATCTATGAAAGATCGAACACTCATCAAACCGTTAACCTGAACTCGAAATATAGAACTATAACAAATTATATTTGAATTATAATTTAACAAATATTATTTAAATTAATTGAATTATAATTCAACAAATGTTATTTAAATTAATTTAATTATAGTTATTTTTATGACTAATTCATTGTCCATAAGGCCTGTGCTTGCCATCCCCCTCTATATACATTACACACGTCAAAGGATCATGGCGCATAAATCCAAAATTGGTGAAAGTTCAATTGAAAAAGAATCGTAATTTTCAATTATTCATTATACACAAATTTAATCTCTACCTCAAGTAATCAATTAATCAAGAGGTCTCTGATTTAAACTCTCGAATACGAAATTATCTTTATTAGGAAGCGTTTTATCCTTTAATATAGATATTTCTAGCTCGCAATCAAATTTAATCAAACTTTAATATGATACCAAACACCAAAATAAAATAAGAAAATAATTTATTATTTACTTCTAAATTTTGTTAATCTCCATTATTTCCATCCATATATATTTGTTTAGTACTTTGTAGTCTAATTTGTCTTTATTTCTTATATATTTCATCAACTTCTAATGAAATATTTAATTATATTATCAAACACAAATTATGTCTCTAGCTCTTTAATATCAACAGTCAGGAAGGAGAAACGGGGGGGGGGAAGCGAGATTGAGGGGCAGGGGGGAAGGTGGCGGAGGAGGGGGGGAGAATGGTTGACAAGGGAGATAGGGGGGGAAGAAGGTCGACAAAGCGACAAAAGGGGAAAGAGAAGGAGATGGAGGAGGCAGGCGAAAGAAGAGTGCAGAGGGGAGCAAACACGAGCGAGCCTGGCACATCGGGAGAGATCATCAAAAACCGTAGAAGAAAAGCAGAGGAGAGGAGGGAGTGACTGCGCCACTCCGCTTTTTGCTGCAGTATAATGTATATTGAAACGTTACGTGACCCGGTAGAAGACCACCTTGATTATTATTATTATTATTAGTATTATATTATTAAGTATTAAGTATTATTATTATACTTATAATTTATGATTAGATTATTATTATATATGGACGCGTCTGTAATTATAAATATATATATAGTAAACAAAAATATTCTGGGTTTATTGTATTTCTTTAAAAGTATATTCTATAAAATATGTAGGAAAATCATATATTCTGTTTGTGTCCTGCATGTTATATAATTATTAGTTTAGGATAATGAAAACACATATATAAGGAGTTATAAATGGAGAAGATTATGAGGAATATTATATATAAATTTATCTATTTTAGAATTTGATTAAATTTAAAAGCGTTTTGCAGAAAGCATATTAAAATATCTCTCATATCATATTCAGGGGATCAATTGGAAATCTCAATTATTATATACGACGTTCTAAATATCTTTATTATCATGGTAGAAGATTCTTGAAGCAAATTACAAACAATATCAATATTACAATATATAATGAATATCTAATGAGGTGCAATTTTATCTTAAGACATAAATAAGTTTGACATTATTCAAAACTTTTGATAACTAATATTTTCTAAAACTTTATAAAAGAGAAATTCGACAAATAATTTAAGAGAAATCCGATAAATAATTTGAGACGACGGAAATTTGAATATATTAACAAAAGACCTTGCAAGTTTATCGTCCACAAGGAGAATTAATTAGTTAGGGGGTCAATTTAACTTGTCAACGTGCTCAGATATGTTTCGAATTAAATGGACAAATATATATATTTCAACAAGGACAAGATCGATTTCAGGCTGATTGCATGTTAATTATAGTTTATATCTATATACTTTCTCCATCACATTTTATGTGACACCATTATACCCGGTACAGAGTTTAACACATAAATGAAGACTTAGAATTGTTTACTAAATTGTCCTGCAAAAATTTCTTGGAATGCATCATGTAGCTTCGTTATCATGTTCCTTCGTTTATTTATGTAACATATTTTTCTGATGAGTTCCACATATATATATATAATGAAAATACATAACAAAATAAAAATAAAAATAAAAAGAAAGCAAGATGATTTAAATTAATGCAACTAATATTGATAAGCAAAATCGATAAATAAAATAGTTTGTGTGATTCCAATCAATAAACGAAAATCTTAGATAAGTCTCTAGTGTTGTTGCATATTGTTGGACCATTTTGCACAAACCTAACCCAACGTCTATTCGATCGTGAAGAATCTAAGTTGATTATTTCACAAAAATTAAAGTCAACAAAGCAAAAAGACAAAAGGATAAATCAACGATAAAGATATTAATTATATGTAATTCATTATAGCGTCCAAATGTGTGGGAAAGAATAAATAAATAAATAAATAAATAATGGTGTGATTGTCAAGATATATTTCCACTGACACTTTGTTTGGATCATTGTTTCATAATGTATTGTATTGTATTCTATTTGTACTGTATTGTATGATAGATACAATGTTTGGCTAGATTATATTGTTTGTTGTTGTTTATTTGATTTGATTGTATCGTACTGTATATAATTTATAAATTTACTTATATATCTTAATTATGATAGGATAAGAGGTTTGACTAGATTTAAATAATTAAGGTAAAGGGCAAAATAGTATTTTGAAATATTATGTAAATATATATTTAGAAAAGAAATTAAAGAGTAAACAATCAAAACACACCAATCGTTGTTCATAAAATTAGGGGTTTTCATTGTTTACATAAACAAATGAAAATTTAACAATAAATACATCTGTAATAACAGTTTCAAAAACAAACATTGTAGGTATAATAACAATACAGTACAATACAATAGGTAACAATGATCCAAATATAGTGTAAATTTAGAGTTCATTTGATTCGTGAAATAAGAGAAAAAGATAATTAAGTATAAATCGATGAAACTTTCATGCATATATGTTACCTTTAATTTGATCTAAACCAATTTAAGTTGATTTTTCTTCGCACAAACTTTGATTATTTAAAGTTACTTGGTAGAAAATAAACAATAGATGCCAAAATTTCATCCAACTTTTGAGAAAAATGAGTTTCAATAGCTTTTCGTGGAGTCGATTTAAGAGATTAACAATTGATTTTTTTTTATTTTAATCGAAATAAAAATCGTTCTTTAAATATAAAAATATATTGTAAATAAAAGTGAAAAATTTATTAAAATCCATTTGACTTAGCCTCATTAATTAGTGAAGGAAAAAAAATCAAACCATATTTGAATATGGCTATTATTCCAATTGCAAGGGCTTCTCATTTCACATGGCTTTACTACATTTGGGAACTACTTAAATTATTTGATTTACCCTTTTTATAGTTTATATGGTGGAGAAGACATGAAGGAATTTGAATAATCTTTAGACAATAGTGAGGTTCAAAATAAATAACAAGTTTTATATCAAAATCAATAAATTAAAAAATTTCAGATCAGCCTCTAAACACATTAGTCAGTTTGCAAATTACATTGTTGAACTATTGTGCACAAAACTAATCTCCTTTATTACAATATCAATATTGATTTTCATAAACACTAATATGTATGTATATTTAGCACTTTTGCCTCGCTCAACATAAATTATATAATACAACTAAAATTATCATATCTTGACCATATACATTTTGAGATATTATACCGCAAAACAAGATAAAATTTAAAGCTTCCACATCTTTTTAGGTAATATTCGGAAATCTTCGACAACTGGCGTTTCTTAAGTTGTTGAATCGACACTTCTTTTTTTATAAAAAAGGCATAAATTTGAACCACTCCGAAATAAGATATTTGTGCGAGTGATCGTAAATTAAATGACGATCCCAAAAATGAAATATTTGTACTCTTTGCCCGTTTAGTTTTGGGGCCCAAGTTCCTAAAATGGATAATTGATCCAAGATACATGGATTCTAGCCTGGCCCAATGTTGTACATGTTTGTTTAGACCATTTTGGGTCCTAAGTTTTTATTTCTATTTTTGAAATTATACTTGTATAATTAGTTCTTAGCAAATTAGTCTTTAGAATAATATTAGAGCTGAATTTAATATTTTTAAAATTATTTTTTAATTTTATCGACTAAGTATTAAATATCGTTTAACATTTTTATCATAATTATCTTAAATTATGATCTAATACTTTCTTTTAAATTATAAATATTTGGTTTGTTCAAACAAAGTTTTTAGACCATGATTGAAAAATTCATGAATATATAAAAAATTTTTAATAAATAATCATCTCAAAAAAAAATTGGTAAAAGAATAATTGGTTTGTTTTTTCTTATTGTTTACTTTGTAGATGAAGTAATATTCTGACATTAAAGTAAAATAAAATAAAATTGTGTACTTGTTATTACACATTTTTAAAAGAAATATATATTTGAGAAGTTATAAAATATTGTATAACGTAATTAAAATGAATATCTTTATATTTGAGATAAAATAAAATATAAATTTTTCATATAAATTTTTCTTACGCTAATTATTTAGATAACATGTTAATTTTCACGTTAAATTTGTACAAGTTAAAAAAATGTTATAACGTAATTTAAAATGTATATCTTTATAGTGATGCGAAATTTAGGTACCAATTTATTATTAATTTATGAGCTTACCTTTTTCTTTCAAGCAAAAAATATGACTTATTAAACTTTGTCAATCTAATAGATTTGCAATAGCCATGTTCTATGCTTTTGATTCTTTCAATTTAATAATAATAATGTGAATAATAATAGTAATAGAAGACAAATCTAGTTTTCTCCTTTACACAAATATGTATTTGATAATTTTATATATATATTAATTTGATGACGGGCATAAGAAATTATTGAAAAACCTTAATTATTTTTATCTTTAATTGATGTTTATATTTTTATGATTTTAAAACGATGATGATATTGTTGTATGCATACACATTAATTTTTAGAACAGATATTTACACTTATATAATATATACTTTTGTTTTTGTTGTTGCAAAATAGTGCCAAATATCCCTTAATAGAGTGTCTCCACTGGGAGATTTGATTCTATTGATTTTTATAAAAAAAAATTTAGTTTTATATCGATTTACCAAAGATCAGAATTTATTTTCACCATATATATTCATGTATTTTTTTTTTAAAAAAGTATCCACTAGGATTTATTTCTAAGAATTTTTGGAGTTCAAATGTCACCGGAGAGGCGGAGCTAGCTAGGAAGCTCTGAGTTCAGATATATTCTTTAGACTGTTAAACCATGTATTATATAATAAATTATTAAATATATTAAAATTCAATGATGTTGCACGTTTAAAGTGTGTATAAGTAAAGTTGTAAAATTCATAAAATTAAGATCATGATAAATAAAAAAAACTATTGGCGGGTAAAATATAATATGCATAAAGGTAATATTATAGAAAACAAAATTGAATATTTGTTAGCCGCCGTTTGATCCTTTTTTTTTTTTTTGGATTATTTGGATATAATAATAATTATATTTATATTCTCAGCCCAAATGTGACCGTTACACATACAAACTCGCTTCTCTTCAAAATTTGTGACCGTTTTTTTCTCCCAAAATCAGGGTTTTCATCAAGCTTCTTTCTCAGATTTTGATTTACTCGTTTGTCGATCTTCATTGCATATAATGGATTGAATTTCGCAAATTGTGTGTGTGATTCGGCAAATTGATCAAATATGTAAGTTTTAAGCATATTAATCTTGAGGTTTTTTCAATACCCAAAAACTGATTGTTGTCGATTGTCATTTGAATTTTGAAGATTGTTTTTTTGTTTTTGAGTTAGGGCATACGAAGAAGACAACAGAAGTTGGCAATAAATTTATGGTATCCATTTGGCCCCGTTCAGGTTTTTCATCTGGTTTTGTTTGTTTGACATGAAAATTTATCTGTGTTCGGTTTGATGTAAGTTGAAGTGATCAAAATTTAGATTCTGATGGATTAAACCTTTATTTATTATGAAGTTATAGGTTGTATCTACTATTTGTTGCAATGTTCATGAAAATTCATATATAAACTTATTCAATGCGTTGAAAGGACCATATGCTATATACATCCGCTTCTGACCATGTCGGTAGAATTTCATTAAGTTTTTTTCTATCACAGTCGTTCATAGTTAGGATTTCCCTGGTTTGTTTTCTGAGTGGGATCATGGCAGACTTTCAAAAATTTCAATTTAGATGTCTCTTTCCTCTGTTTTTTTATGTGATCTTGTATCGATCTTACTAATTGAACGAACCTGAGTTCATTTTCCCGAAACTTCCCAAGTTTGAGCTTTAAACAATCATGTATTCTGCTTACACTGGCGCTGGAAAACAACTTGCTTTTGGTAGTGTTTAAAGACCAAGTTACATGTTGATCTGTCTTTCTTTGATTCCCTCGTTTAAGCATATAATGGATTGAATTTTTTTTTGTTTATCAATGGAATCTTTGGCTTCAGAATCCTTTACAGATAGAATTATGTTCTTGCTACTAGGATTCTTGCTTCAAACATATTGCTCCTTTGTTGCGTTGAGTGCATAGTAGAGATTCAAGCTCCACAAAAGCTCTCTGTTAGTAACTAAGCTCCACAAAAGCTCTCTGTCAGTAACTAATCCAACTTACTCTTTTATTCTCTCCGTTCACTTTAGTTGTCTACTTTGAACTTGATGAAATCCCAACACCACGTCTTAAAATATTCCCGGACAAGTTTTCTTTCGACCTTTAACACCACCTTCCCTTTCTCTGCTCCTCCTGCCTAGATAGGTAATAGAGAAGCTCTAGCATTTATCAATAGGGAGCCTTTGGTTGCAATTTTTTTTGGGATTTCATTAAATATTGCAGTAGTGGATATGTTTAAATTTTGTGAACTGAAGGGGTAGAGAGGATATTCATCGAGTCAACTTCGTCTTGTCAAGTGAAAGGGAAGCCGACATACCCGTTATACAGGTGTAAGATGGGCTGCATATGTCCAATATACAGGAGAAGTAGATGATATTCTTCTCCTTTGGGTGCTGCAAATGTTGTCGCTGGTGCTGGTGGACCTGCTAGTTATTATGGGGGTTATGCTGGTAATGAGGGTGCAATTGGAAATCAATCAGGTTTTGTCTAGGACCTCATCTCTTTTACTGGAGAGTTTTGCCACATGCAGAGTGGCGGCTTCTTGCATCACTGTCTCCAGGTTGGATGGCTGTCGGAGTTGTAGTTGCGATTATTTTCCGTTTATTGGTATTGTCGCTAGTATTACGTATTTCATGTTATTGTTGTTAAGTGCAGTCTCAAATCGCTGCTTATGATATGTTTGTAAGTTAATGTGGTTCTAGTGCCAATATAATTTTGGCTTATGTTTAAAATGGTGGCAGTTTGACTTTTTAATTGAGCCATCCAGTTGGGGAATTATATTTGAAGTGGATTTTTAACCTGTCTTCTGAAGAAGTGGATGGTTGGTGCCGTTATTTTAATTGTCACATAAAAAGAAAATGTTAAATAAGAAGAATAGATACACTTCCTAGTTTTCTTGCGTAGTAGGACCATATGATTTGGTGGTGCGCTTGCACTCATAAGAGCGCCCAGCTAGTTGGTAGATACTTGGTAGATCCAGTACATAATGGATAGTGATAAGTTAGCGGTTAGTGAATTTGAGAATGACATAATAATTTCCCACTGTATTGACCTCGTGGTGTTGCAGGAGGAGAGGCATGAGTACTGAATGCGATAAACAGCCCACGCGGAGACAGATACGATCGGGGGCTGGAGGATTTTATTAAAGATTGCTTGTTGTAGGGGTCTTGTCCTGAAGTGTCGTGGTGAAGCAGACCAAGGCCAAGCAGCGCTTGCTGAGTTGTATTTTTATGACAGGGTCGAGAATAAACCACCATCCACTTGGTAATGTCTGCATCACCTGTTGTTGCTGGTACTTTGACACGTAGTTTATTTACATGATTGCTTCAGTTTTAAAATCATAATTCTGATGTGTTTTCATTTTTCTTTTGTATGTGACTCCCGCATGAGAATTATTCGAGTGAATGAAAGGAATGAGCCAGAAGGGAGATGTACAGTGAGGCGCCAAAGCTACAATTGCAACAGCCAGCCCAAAACAATGTGATTTACTTATTTCCAATTTATTGCTTTAGTTGAATTATTGCCATAAAATATATTTAGCTTTAGTTGATTTAATTATATTCTCTTAAAGATACCTTAATAATTCTAATCAAATGTTTTTCACCTTAATAGTATAGGTTACCTTATTTCCAGGGATACATGCTTTTCTTACTTGATCCACATAACATTTTTTATTGATCAAAACTTTTAGGTCGATAACCTAATTATATGATAAAAATTAAAGTTTTAGTCACGTGTGGTATTTTTCAATCAGATTTTTTAAAAATACTTTTTCTCGAATTAATTTGTTTAAAATGTTTCATGGTGGGACGTTCGCCATGCGGGAGGGAGCGTAAGGGGGGGAAGATGGGGGATGGGTAATGTGAAGGGGGGATGATTGAGGAAAGGGGGGGGGGGGGGGGGGGGGGGGGGGGGGGGGGGGGATCATCTCGCGGCGCGGAAGCTCGAGGGTCGGGGGAGGGGGGACAGGTGATCAATCGGGAGGGAGGAAGGCCTCGAGGGTCGGGAGGGGGGAAGGTAGGGGGTTGGGGTGTATAGTCGTTGGTAGGTAGGGGGGTAGGATGGGGGTAGGGGGTAGGTAGTGGTAGGAGGGAAGGAAAAGAGATGGTTTAGGTTAGGTGGGGGGGGGTGTTGTCCTTGGGGCGCGGGAGCCTCGAGGGCCAGGGTAGGTTGATGAAGGTGGGGGAGGGGGTCCTCGGGGCGGCGGAGACCTCGAGGGCCCCAAGGGTTAGGGGTAGGTGGGTGGGAGGGGGTCCTCGAGGCCGCAGACCCTCGAGGGCCAAGGAGGGGTAGGTGGGGGGGGGGGTCCTCGGGGCGCGGAGCTCGAGTGGCCAGGGGTAGGGGTGGTAGGGGTAGGTGGGGGGGAGGTCCTCGGGGCGCGGAGACTCGGAGGGCAAGGGGTCGGCGGTAGGTGGTAGCGTGGGGGGGGGGGGGGATCCTCGGGTGGCCAAGGGGTAGGGGGTAGGTGGGAGGAGGGGGGGGTTCCTCGGGGCGCGGAGCCTCGAGGGCAGGGGTAGGGGGAGGGGGGGGGGGGGGGTGAGTCCTCTGGGCGGGAGCTGAGGCCAGGGGTAGGGGTGAGGTGGGGGGAGGGGTCCTCCGGGCGCGGACGGAGCTCGAGGGCCAGGGGTAGGGTAGGTGGGGGGGGGGAGGGGTCCCTCGAGGCGGCGGAGCCTCGAGGGCCAGTTCGGTAGGGGTAGGGTGGGGGGGGGAGGGGGCCTCGGGGGCTCGGAGCCTCGAGGCTTTAGGGGTTAGGGGTAGGTGGGGGGGGGGGGGGTCCTCGGGGCCGGAGCCTGAGGCCAGGGGTAGGGGTAGGTGGTGGGAGGGGGTAGGTAGGGGGGGGTCCTCGGGGCGCGGAGCCTAGAGGGCAGGGGGTTAGGGGTAGTTGGGGGGGGGGGGTCCTCGGGGCGGGAGCCCGAGGGCTAGGGGTAGGGGTAGTTGGGGGGGGGGGGGGGTCCCGGGCGCGGAAAGCCTCGAGGGCCAGGGGTGGGGTAGGTGGGGGGGGAGGGGTCCTAGGGGCGCGGAGCTCGAGGGCTAGGGTGCGGGGTAGGTGGAGGGGGAGGGGTCCTCGGGGCGAGGAGCATCGAGGGCCAGGGGAGGGGGTTGGTAGGGGTGGTGGGGGGGAGGGCGAGCTCCTGGTGGGGGGGGAGGGCCTCGAGCTACTCCGCCTGAGGCCAGGGGTAGGGGTAGGTGGGGGGGGGGGGTCCCTCGGGGGAGGAGCGCGAGGGATAGGGGTAGGGTAGGAGGTGGGGGGGAGGTCCTCGGGGCGCGGAGCCTCGAGGGTAGGGTTAGGGGTAGGGTAGGGTGGGGGGGGCTATCGGGGCGCGAGGCCCTCGAGGGCCCAGGGGTAGGGGTAGGTGGGGGGGGGAGGGGTCCTGGGCGTGAGCCTCGAGGGCCAAGGGTAGGGTAGGGTGGGGGGGAGGTCCTCGAGGCCGCCTCGGGGCCAGGGTAGGGTAGGGGGGGGGGCGGGGGTCTGGGGCGCGGAGCCGAGAGGGACCAGGGGTAGCGGGGTAGGTGGGGGGGGTCCTCGGGGCGCGGAGCCTAGAGCGGCCAGGGGTAGGGGTAGGTGGGGGGAGGGGTCCTCGGGGGCGCGGAGCCCGAGGGCAAGGGGTATGGTAGGAAGGTGGGGGGGGGAGGGGTCCTCGGGGCGTGGAGCCTCGAGGGCAAGGGGTAGGGGGGAGGTCTCGGGGCGTGGAGCCTAGAGGGAAGGGGTAGGTGGGGGGGGTCATCGGGGCGCGCGGCAGCCAGAGGGCAGGGGAGGGGTAGGTGGGGGGGGGCATCGGGCGCGGAGCCTCGAGGTCCAGGGGGGGTAGGGTGGTGCGGGGGGGGTCATCGGGCGAGGAAGGAGCCTCGAGGGCACAGGAGGTTAGGGTAGGTGGGGCGGGGGGGGTATCGGGGAGAGGGGAAGCCATCGAGGGCAAGGGGGAGGGGTAGGTGGGGGGGTCCTAGGGAGCGGAGCCCGAGGGACAAGGGGTAGGGGTGGGTTTCAGGGGTAGGTGGGGGGGGGGGGGGTCATCGGGTGCGCGGAGCCTCGGGGCCAGGGTTGGGTAGGGTGGGGGGGGGGGGGGGTCCTCGGGCCGAGCGGAGCCTCAGAGGGACAGGGGGTGTAGGGGTTAGGGGTCGGTGGGGGGGAGGTCTCGCCGCGCGGAGCTCGAGGGCCGGGGTAGGGGTTAGGTGGGGGGGGTACGCGGGGCCCGGAGAGCACGAGGGCAGGGGTTAGGGGTAGGTGGGGGGGTCATCGGGGCCGCGGAGCATCGCCAGGGCCAGGGGTAGGGGTGGTAGGTGGGAGGGGGGGGTCTTCGGGGGCGGAGACTCGAGGGCCAGGGGTAGGGGGGGTTAGGGTAGGGTAGGTGGGGGGGGCAATAGGGAAGAGGAAGAAGCGAGGGAAAGGACGGAGGCTGGTTAGGGTAGGTGGGGGGGGGGAGGGGATAGAGGAGCGGAGAATAGAGGGAAAGGGGGGGGGTAGGGTTGTGGGGGGGGGAGGGGTCATCGGGAGAGGAGAATAGAGGGATTAGGTGTAGGGTAGGTGGGGGGAGGGATAGGGGTAGGGGTAGGTGGGGGGGGAAGGGAAAGGTGGTAGGGTAGGGTGGGGGGGGGACAGAGGGGCGAGGAAGCAATCGGAGGGGAAAGGGGGAGGGTACCGGTGGGGGGGGGGGGGGAATAGGGTGGAGAGGAGAATCGAGGGACAGGGGTAGGGGGAGGGGGGGGGGGGGAGGGTACCTAGGGGCGCAGGAGACTAGAGGGGAAAGGGGTAGGTGGGGGGGGGGGAGGGGGGGGGGAGGGGTAATAGGGAGCGCGGAGAGCCTCGAGGGCCAGGGGGGTTTAGGTTAGGGTGGGGGGGGGGAGGGGTTACTCGGGGCGGAGGAGAATCGAGGGCCAGGGGTTAGGTGGGGGGGGTGGGGTCCTCGGGGCGCGGAGCCCGAGGCCCCCAGGGGTTAGGTGGGGGGGGGGGAAGGGATCGGTAGGGATCCCAGAGGGAGGGGTTAGGGGTAGGCTGTCGGGGGGGAGGGATCCCGAGGGCGCGGAGCTCGGTGCCAGGGGTAGGGGCTAGGTGTGGGGGGAGGTCCTCGGGGCGCGGTGCCTCGAGGGCTAGCGGCTAAGCGCGGTAGGGGTAAGGGGGAGGGGTACTCGGGGGCGCGGAGAGCCTCGAGGGCCAGGGGTAGGGGTAGGTGGGGGGGAGGGGTCCTCGGGGCGCGGAGCATCGAGGGCAAGGGGTAGGGGTAGGTGGGGCGGGGGAGGGTCCTCGGGGCGCGGAGCTCGAGGCGCTAGGTAGGGGTAGGGGTACGGTGGGGGAGGGGGAAGTAATAGGGGAGAGGAGAATAGAGGGGAAAGGGTATAGGGGGATAGGGGAGGTGGGGGGGGAGGGGTTGGGTAATCGGGGCGCGGAGCCTCGAGGGCAAGGGGTTAGGGGTAGGTGGGGGGGTAGGGTGGTAGTGTGGGGGGATAGGTCTCGGGGCGAGGAAGACTCGAGGGCTAGGGGTAGGGGTACAGGTGGGGGGTGGGAATGGGGGGGGGGTCACTAGGGGAGCGAGCATCGGGGGCAAGCCAGGGCTGGTTTAGGGGTAGGTGGGGGGGTGTGGATACTGGGGGAGCGGCAGCACGCAGAGGTTCAGGGGGTTAAGGTGGTAGGGTGTTATGGGGAGGTAGGTGTGGGGGGGAGAGCCGTGGGGGGGGTGTATGGGGGGCGGAGCAGAAGCGGCTGCATAGGGGCTTAGGGAGCTGGAAACGAGGAAAATGGGGTAGGGCTAGGGGTTAGGGGATAGGGGGGAGGTCCTCGTGGGCGCGGAGCCTCGAGGGCCAGGGGTCGGGGTAGGTGGGGGGAGGGGTCCTCGGGGGGGCGCGGAGCCTCAGAGGGCTAAGGTAGGGGTAGGGTTTGTGGGAGGGGGAGGTCATCGAGGATAGGGTAGCATCGAAGGGCCAGGGGCTAGGGGTTGGTAGTGGGGAAGGGGCGCTTGGGTATCAGGGCGCGAGCCTCGAGGGCCAGGGGTAGGGGTAGGGGGGGAGGACGGTCCTCGGGCACGGAGCCGAGGGCAGGCGTAGGGGTAGGTGGGGGGAAGGTCCTCGAGGAGGGAGCCTCGACGGGCCAGGGGTAGAGGGTTAGTTGGGGAGGGGAGGGTCCTCGGGGCGCGAGCTCGGGGCTAGGGTAGGGGTAGGTGCGGGGAGGGGAGGAGAGGTCCTCGGGGCCGGAGCATCTGAGGGCCAGGGTAGGGGTAGGTGTGGAGGGGAGGTCCCGGGGGAACGAGCCTCGAGGGCTAGGGGTAGGGGTAGGGGTAGGGGTAGGGTGGGGGGGAAGAGGCATCGGGGCAGCGGCCGGGTTCGGGAGCATCCGAGGGACAGGGGTAGGGGTAAAGGGGGGGGGGGGGGGGGGGTGGGGTACTCGGGGCGAGGAGCTAGGGGACAGGTGGTGGTGGGTGTGTTGGGGTTCTAGGGGTAGGTGGGGGGGGGTACTCGGGGCGCAGGAGCATCAGGGGGCCAGGGGTGGTACGTAGGTGGGGGGGAGGGATACCTCGGGCGCGGAGAGCATCGGGGGCCCAGGGGTAGGGGGTACGGCGGGTAGGTGGGGGGGGGGGGGGGGTCATCGGGGAGCGGAGCCTCGAGGGCAGGGGGTAGGGGTCAGTCGAGGGGCGCTAGGTGGTTGGTGGGTGTCTATGTGCGGGGAAAGCGGAGCACTACGGGGGCCGAAGAACCGAGGGCAGGGGTTGTGGGGTAGGGGTAGGTGGCTCCGCACCAGCCTCTCGTGGCGAACACCGGCATTCCGGGGCGTCACGAAAGTGCCAGGATGGGGGCGCGGAGCCGCGAGGTCCAGCACAAGGGGGTAGGGGTAGAGGAGGCGAGTGGGAGAGAGGGTGAGGGGCCTAGCCTAGAGGTGGTTTGTCTATGGGGGCGCGGGAGCCGCGAGGTCTAGGGGTAGGGTAGGTGGGGGGGGGGGGGTGCTAGAGCCTAGTAGCAGGCAGACAAGGAGCCTCGTAGAAGGGCTAGGGGTAGGGGTGTTATAGGGGTAGGTGTGGGGTTAGGTGGGGGAGGGGGTGCGTTAGGTGGGTTGGGGGGCGGGGTCCTCGGGCGCGCGGCGCCTCTGGGGCCAGGGGTAGGCGTAGGTGGGGGGGAGGTCCTCGGGGCGCGGAATAGCCTCGAGGGCCAGGGGTGGTAGGGGTAGGTGGGGGGCGGTCCTCGGGGCGCGGAGCCTCGAGGGGCCAGGGAAGGGGGGGTATAAGGTGTGGGGGTAGGGGTAGGGGGGGGTCCTCGGTGGCGCGGAATCCTCGGGGGCCAGGGCGGGTAGGCGTAGGGGGGGGGTAGGTGGGTAGGTAGGGGTAGGGGGGTCCTCGGGGCGCGGAGCCTCGAGGGCAAGGGGTAGGGGTTGTAGGGGTGCCTGAGGGCGAGGGTAAGCCGCGAGTTATAGGGGTAGGCTGGTTCGGGGGTAGGTGGGGGGGGGTCCTCGGGGCGCGGTGAAGCCGCGAGAGCCAGGGGTAGGGGTAGGTGGGGGGGGTCCTCGGGGAGCGAGCGCGAGAGCCGGGGTAGGGGAGGGGGGGGGGGGGGGTGTCTCGGGGCGCGGAGCCGAGAGAGCCAGGGGTGGTTAGGGGTAGGATGGGGGGGGGTTCTCGGGCGCGGAGCCGCGAGAGCCAGGGGTGGTAGGGGTAGAGATTGATTGTCTTCGGTCTTTCAATTGATAATATAACAATTTGTTATACAACTAAAATTCAATATTTGTTACAAAAATATAACTTATAACCTGTTATTATTAAAAACGAGGCCCCTTAAATTTGAGACCTAAATCACATGTGTTTTTTAACACCGTCAAGTCAACCCTGAACATATCTAAAGAAATTTCACCAATGAAGTTTGAGAGGACAAAGTGCATATAATTTACGTAAATCTTATCATTATTTGTGAAAGTAAAAATATTATAAGCGAAAAACACAAGAAAAATAATTAGAAAAAAATGTAATAGAGGGTTTGAGTTAAAGTTTATAGCTGAAAAAAATAAAAATAAAACGAGAGCTTAAATATGTGGTGTCTTTCAAATTATTGTGAAATCTTCCTATTTTACTCGGCTACCATACAACTCAAGAGAAAGTGACACTTCTTAACCTTCTGCAATAACTGGGGACTGATATCTTATGATCTATCAGTTATACGCTTCTGCTTGGTGCTTTTAAGGGCTAAAAAAATGGTGTAATTTCTCAAATGAATTGTCTTTCTTTCAAGGTCTTAATCTTTTTACCTATCTCCATTTTGTTCTTTTTCTTTTTTATTACACTGCCTGCGGTAGAAGATCTGATGCATGGATCTTTTGTTGTTGTATGCCGATGTATAGAAAAATTACGACGACCCATTATGTGAAATTGTCATTCTTGATTGTTCTGGTAAACTTAATTGTATTTTTGTGCCGACCAATGTTATCAATTGTTAGAATTCGTTTGTTGTTTTGGTGTTTTGTTCTTGAGAAATATGATGATTTTGTAACTTGAAACTTGTTGGGAATTGCAGAAATTGAGGGTTTTCTGCTCATAGAGAAGCTGCAATACCAATGGGGGAGTTCGATGATGGAGAGTATGCAGGGATTAATGAGGTTACATCACCCAGAGAAAATAATGCCTTTACTTTTCCTCATTTTCTATGAGGTTTCTGGTGGTCCTTTTGGTGTTGAGGACACTGTGCGGGCAGCTGGTCCTCTTCTTGCTCTTTTGGGGTTCTTGGTTTTCCCATTCATATGGAGTGTCCCTGAGGCATTGATTACAGCTGAAATGGGCACCATGTTCCCTGAAAATGGTGGTTATGTTGTGTGGGTTTCATCGGCTTTAGGTCCTTATTGGGGCTTTCAGCTAGGTTGGATGAAATGGTTGAGTGGAGTCATTGACAATGCACTTTACCCTGTTTTGTTCTTGGATTATCTGAAATCAGCCATCCCTGCATTAGGTGGTGGGCTTCCTAGAGTACTAGCGGTTTTGGTCCTTACTGTGGTTCTTACTTACATGAACTACAGAGGCTTAACTATTGTAGGATGGGTTTGCTGTTTCGCTTGGTATACTGTCAATTCTTCCTTTTGTGGTTATGGGGCTCATTTCGATTCCCAAATTAAGGCCTTCAAGATGGTTAGTGGTAGATGTACAAAGTGTTGATTGGAACTTGTATCTGAATACTCTCTTCTGGAATCTAAATTACTGGGACTCAATAAGTAAGTACTCTTGCTGGAGAAGTACAAACCCAAAGAAGACTCTACCTAAAGCTCTCTTTTATGCTGTTATTCTAGTTGTTCTGTCCTACTTTTTCCCTTGGTTAATTGGTACCGGAGCTGTTCCTCTTGAGCGTGACTTATGGACTGATGGCTATTTCTCTGATATTGCGAAAATACTGGGTGGAGTCTGGCTCAGAGTTTGGATTCAAGGGGCAGCTGCAGCGTCAAATATGGGAATGTTTGTGGCCGAGATGAGCAGCGACTCTTTTCAGTTACTTGGTATGGCAGAGAGGGGTTTGCTGCCTGAGTTCTTCACTAAGAGATCTCGTTACGGAACTCCTCTATTTGGGATCCTCTTCTCAGCTTCTGGTGTGATTTTACTGTCATGGCTGAGCTTTCAAGAGATAGTAGCTGCAGAAAATTTCTTGTATTGCTTTGGCATGATCTTGGAATTTATAGCATTTGTATTGTTAAGGATGAAGTGTCCCCATGCACCACGCCCGTTCAAGATACATGGGGGAACTGTTGGAGCCATCCTACTGTGTATACCTCCAACCATTCTCATATGTGTTGTTTTGGCCTTGTCTTCATTCAAAGTCATGGTTGTAAGCCTTGCCGCCGTTGCAATTGGTTTGGTGATGCAACCTTGTCTTAAGCTTATCGAGAATAAGAGATGGTTGAAGTTCTCTGTTAGTTCTGATCTTCCTGATGATATTACAACACATGAACCTTTACTTCGTTGATTCCCTAATAAGTGCTTTATAAGGTACAACTACTCCACTAATCATGACAGAGGTATCATATGGAAGCTTCATCATGGAATGCATGAAAAACAGTGTGAAACCGGTAGAAATGGTTGTCGAGGTTTGGATGATCCTTCTCTTTAAGAATCTTATCGAAGCTTCTAATCTTGTAAGCTTTATTTGCCTCGCTCTTGTACCTATTTTTTTAGTGTTTGTAGCTACAATTTCTAGAGCATCAATAGCAGAACAGGTTTATCGAAGGTTTAATGATCCTTTTTCTCTTTATGGATCTTATAGCGGTAGCTTCTACTTTTGTGTCAAGTAGTATAAGTGATGGTCATTACTTGTATAATGCACATTGAGCTAATAACAATGATAATGGTGGAGCTGCAACTGAATCCGTAATGTTCACAAATGAAACCATGTCATATAAGTCTGAGCTTAGTATGCTTATTTCACAAGTGGACTTAGCTCGTTATAGAATGAGCCGAGTTTTCACAAGCTCTATTTAACTTGTTTATGGTTAGCAAAGGCTTGGCTATGTTAGATTTTTTATGCATTTTTTGACCTGGTAGGCAAGTTCTATTGGTCATGCTATTTAATCATGTAACAATGTTTTCCTATATTAGAAAAGTTATGGTCATTTAGAACGAGATGAGTGAGTCGAGCTCAATAAGAACTAAGTTCTCCATCGTGCTCAAGCAAATTACTTAATCGAACCAAGTTCCAGTTTGGAACTTGAACTTGTTATTAAACCCAACTAGCTGAGTATGTATTCTTCTGTCACTTTGCATTTATTCTCTTCGAAGGATAAGAAGAAGACATCAAGAAGTAATTTTGCATTCAAGGTTGAAGTCTCATCCAAATTAGTGGATCTTGCTACCAATCACGACTAGAGAATTTTAAATGAAGAAGGATTCAAGTTTCAACTAGAAATAAGGAAATTATTGATGGCAACAGCTTTGGCCCTAACCCTCCTGGTAGTCAAAAGAATGTGCTGCAGTTCACCCCACGTAAAAGGTACATATTTTCTTGGATTAGAAACTGAATCAATAAGCTGTGGAGGGCATTCAATTGTTGCACTGCTTGTTGGATTCATGAAATATGCCATTGATAGCCTCTGCTTCTCCTTATTCACCACTGCCCTGTGTATAACACTCTTTAACCTTCCATTTGTCCAAGCTTGCTTGAAATATAAGGGTGTATAATTCTTTGTCAAAAAAAATAGGGGTGTATAATTACTCAATATACAAAAAACATGTGTTTGGTATGGCATATGTCAGATAGTTTTCTGATGAAACTTTTGAGTACTAAAGATAGGTAATAATGTCTAAATGCTGATTGGAAGAAGTTATTGACATTAAAAGCTGAGATAGTCATAAGTAGTATGACTTCCAAGTTCCATCCATAAGTGAGGGCAAGCCATTTCATTTTCTCTTCAGATAGGAAGTGTTCTTGTGGGAGACATGATCCAGTAACCTAACATCATCAAGTGACTTCCTAGTGAAACAGTTTCTTGAAAATGATTTCGTCATTCCAAACATCAAGAAAATTGCAGTTGATCATGTAGTAGTAATAATTATGATTTCTTATTTTGATCCTTTGAGAAAGGAGGAGAGAATGACCTCAAGGGTGTCAGCAATATTGATGACAAATGAATTAGGAAGTAGTCTAACTCCAATCCATTGTTTGTCATTCTTGAGGACTTGGAATGCCACCAACCTGGTCTTGATACAATATGGTTAATGATTGGGAGTATGAATAAATCCCTATGCCTACAATCTTCTCTGCAAGAGGACAAGGAGGATATCTGCTTATTCTAAAAATAGTAGCCTCCTTTTCTTCAAAGTTCTTGCTGAAGAAGTCATCTGCAAGGCCTAATCCATGAGCCAACATCTCCATTATAATCATCCCTAGCTTGTCCATTTCTTCCATGTACTCTATCATTGTGTTGCTGTTAATTTATCAGAGTTAAAAACAGCATTTTTGGTAAGATTTTTTTGTTTGAGACAAAGGTAGCCAAGCATATTTTTGGTAAGAATTTTGTAAACTTAAAGTGTACTTTTTCTAACAACTTAAGCTTAGATGAACTGGTTACACAATTTAACATGATATTAATTATAGATTCAGGTCTTGAGTTCAAATCTCAAATCTCACCGCCACCCTTCATCAAAAAGAATTTGTATGTGCTTAGCTAGGGATGCAACCCTCCTGTACCGTGCTCATCCTAACCATTTTCGATATGGAGCATATATAAAAACTTTCAAGGTTGAATTGATCAAATTTAAATCTTGAATTCGTCTCCGTGCCTAGCCCATCAAATTGAACTATGTACCTAAATGTGTGTTATTGGTCATCATAGACCTTTTTTGCCAATTGGACAACTATTTCAGGTGACTGCAGTAGCTGCAAGATTTCAGCCCAAAGCAAGTTCTTCTCATAGTCGGGATTTGATGCATAATACCCCAATGGGAAGCTTGATGTTTTGCCACCTTTGAGCTTTTGTTCCATGGGAAGATCAAAAAGCTCGTGCAAGCGACTGGTAAAATTCTCAACTATCTCACTAGGCACCCCATAGTCCATAAGCTTAAAGAATCCCCATTTTCTCTTGCTTTCACCATATCATGGCAGATAATTTTCCTAAAGTCTTGATTATTGTCCCAAATACAATTATAAAGACTAATCACTGAAATGTCTTGAATTTCATCCCCGAAATCATCATGCTTAAGTGAAGGCTGTTCTTCCTGAGATCATATGAAATTCTTGACTTGCATTTATTGCCATTCATTGAAAGTGTCTCAACATGCTCTTCTTCAATTCCAGGTGCCATTATTAGACTATAGATATTTTTGACATAGTGTGTTCTGTGTCTCTGTATATACAACCTCTTTTGGCCCTGCTACTTAATATATACAGAGTTTCAAGTTGTCCTTTTCGATATTTAAGAAAAGAAAAATGGTACATCTATTGCATTGTTCAGGCTTTTGTTTTCTTGTTGTTGCCACCAATTTACCCTAGGAAAGATCTCTAGGATTCTTTGGCACTATGTCACTTTGGAAAACATTCATTATTCATGACATGTAAATAAATTCATGTTTAAGCAAACAAACCTCTACCGAATCTCAACAAAAAGAACGAAACTTAAGAAAAGAAAAAAACATGAGCATAACAATGTTTTTGAAATTGAGGTACATCTGTAACAAAATAGTATATAGGCATGGCCTGTGAAATGTAAATGACTAGCTAAGAGGTCTTTACTAAATTTGAAATCCTTATCATAAATATAGGAACCTATAATGCTTCGAAAATGCAATTTAATTATCAGTCTTTGTCCTGTTGATGAGATGCTTCAACATTCAAGTCAAAGGGTCTTGGCTCTTCACATTTCTTCGGGGAACTCTGTGTCTCCTCTGGCTGCAACAACAAATATCATGCCTTAGTTCCAAATGAATTGCAGTCGGTTATATGAATCCTTAATATCTGTTCTACTGCATTAACTTAAGATTAGGCATATAATTTTTTTGTTTTTGTTTGTTTGGTTAGGATGGAGGAGGATTAGTTAGGATGAAAATAACCTCAAGAATTAGCTCAATATACCACCTTATCAGAAGTGGATGAACAGATGTCTTTTTGCAATCTCACTGAAGTATGGAACATCAATGTATTGTGCAATGTTATCTCTTTTGGTAGTGGAGAGCTAATGAGACGAAAACCATAGCTTTCTATCCAAGTCCCTATGCACTTTGATACTGATGGAATTACCAGCTTTTCTACCTTTAGAAAGCTAAGAGTCTGCAACAAATAGGATCATCAGCTCAAGTAGTTCTAAGAATTAACAAAAGAATTTAACTTTTGTACACTGGCAGTATAAAAGTTAGGTCATGTTAAAGATAAGTATAGGTAACCGTTCATTAACAATAGATTAGTGACCTCAATAATCAGAAATATATCGATAGTGTAAAAATGAGATGACATTCTTACTGATTCAATGGCAACCATTAGCTTTTTGCACATTCCTTTTCTCCTATATTCCTTATTTGTCGCGATGAAGGGCATTTCAGCAAGGGTTTTTCCATGAATCCTGCGATATATTAACTAGATGATAAGCATTTAAAAAACACATACTTATGACTGATGATATCTGGTTTAAGAGAGATATATACCTTATGGTTGCTGCAGAAATGATCTCTTCATCCTTTTCTAAAATAAATGTGTGAAAGCCCCTGAAATTCACCCTGTTGAAATTTGACCTGCAAGAAGTTTTCATTAGGAAATAAAGAGAGTTCATGTGTTTATTCTTCAGTGTAATGGTGTGATGAGAGATTGTAGATTACCCGCAGTTGTAGACCAGACTTTTGATGACATCAATTTCAGTATGCCTGTCTATAATTTCCTCGAAACAATCTTCCATAAGTCGTCGTGCCACGACTAGTTTGGAGTGACACACAGTTCTTTGATAATCGTCTTCTATATTCATTCCAGAGCCATTATCTGTGTTCTGAAGAAGTGTCCATGTGTAGCTTTTATCGAGCTCATGTTCAACACCAAGATAGCGCCTCTCCAGTTTATCATAGATCTTCACAATGATTCAATTCAAAAACATCTTAGTTTATCTTAGTAGTAGCTAATAAGCCTATAAGTCATTTCTAAGTATATTTCTAAGTCTAATGCAGAGACAGTAAATGTTATGTAATTTCTTCTCATTTGCCTAAGTCTATTAAGACAGAGTTATTCGCTATTTGTGCTCGTGGGAGATAGCAGGTACCTAGAGGAGTAATCAAGCTACACACAAACTGATTTAGGCACCTCTTTTCACTCTGCTACAAAGAAAGAAACATTAAAATTAACTGCTTTAGGATAATGTGTATTACCTTTTTGCAGGTAAGGTCACAGAATGTGTCTTCTGGGGTCTCATTCATGTCTAAACTGACTGCTTCTCTGGCTTGACGGCACTCCCTGTGATCTGTATAATAGGAAAAAAATGTACTGTCTAAAATTGCAATTCCTTAGAGGATAAGAGTTTGCAACATAGAACAAGAAACTCAAAAGGTTACAGACAGAAGCAAGAATATTTTTTTTTATCTTCACTTACATTTTTTCTCACATTGTTGACATTTCTGCAAACAATCATTTTCATAAACAGGATCATCACAGATTTTGCATACACAAAATGGGCAATACCACGAACCATTAGGAACCTCCTGCAATTCAGAAACTTCACAATTCATTAGTCTCAGTATAATTTAACCCAATTTAAGATAGTTATGTACTAAAGGAGAGCTCTCTTGTTGCAACGATAAGTTGGAGTCGTGTGACTAGACACAGGTTCAAGTTTCAGAAACAAAATTTTCAGAAATGCAACATAAGGTTGCATACAATAGATCCTATCCCCAAGCCTGCACATAGCAAGAGCTTAGTGCAGACTGCATATGATATGTGATCCAACCCTTTCCCATTTCCGCGCACATAGTAAGAGCTTAGCTGATGTTTAAAGATCTATCACCTGCATTCCCAAGCACAGCTCATGATGGTAAGTAGAGCTGCAGTTGTCACAACACATCAGGTCCCCTCCATCAGCACAAATCATGCAAGCATCATCGTACGAGTCACTAGCATTATGGCTGGTTTCAATTGAGTTAAACTGATGAAATTGACTTTCTTCTGGTAGATACCAAGCTTTAGCCATGGAAGACAATAGCGAACAACATGTTTCAGCAATGAGAATGTACTCGTAAGGTTTGCTAGTTGTTCCTCCCGCATGCTTATAGAAGTCTCCAACTGTAAGAACATTACAACAACAAGAACAAAGTATTCCTTCCTTCTTAATTTCCCCCATTTTCTTTGTTGTCTCCTCTTCTGTGACAACAACTTCTGCATTTTGTTGAATTACACCACAATCTAATAGCCATGCAAGTATTGTTGCTCTACTTTGTTTTTGACCATTTACTTTCCTTCTTCTACTTATTCCTGCTCTTTTCCTCTTACTCCGCGTATTTCTCTTCTTACTTGAACCAGAAGAATCTTCATTATCCTCTGAAGAAAATGTTTCATCTTTAACATGTTGCTGTATCCTCGAATGACGATTTCGTTTTCTGCTTCTCCCCATTGAAGAATTCTCAAGAGCTGTATCATCTTCAGTGAGATACCCTCTTATGGGGTTAGCCAAAAAATCTTCTTTAGCCTTTTTCTCAGGCAATTCTGCACCATATTGTAGGTCACTCATGTTGTATGAAGATTCTGAACTCCAAGAACTAGAACTGCTTCTCTGTTTTCTTGATCTTCCTGCCATTTTTTCAATCATAAAACAATCTTCTTTAGACTTTTTTTTTCCTCCTATTTTTGAGAATGAAACAAATGGTGCTAAACTTATAAAAAGGTCAAATAATAGTTGTATACATTTTTTCTAGAATAAGAAATGCATGCATAAAACATAATAAATGAGTGATTTGTTACTCTTTTCACAATGATTCTTTGTTGTTAATGCAATTTATGCAAAGTTTTTTTTAGAATGGTAACTAAAGAGGTTGATAGAGGGAGAGTAGATTTTCTAATCAAATGACATTATTACAAGTGTCAAGCTGGTTAATAATTTTATGCAAATTTGACATAGCAAGTTTAAATAACCTATAATTTCTAAAATTCTAATAGGTTTGAGCAAATATATCAAATAATTAAAGTGGTTACATTTGTTTCTCTATTTTGATTCATTTGTTGGTTAGGGACTTGAAAAATGCTCCAAAAATTTAATGGCATGTTTGGAAACTATGGTGTAATTATTAGATTGTGAAGCAGGAGTTAGACCAATAGGGCACTGCTATCCGCCTTTCGTAACAACAACAAAAGTTCATAACTAAACGGTATAAACAACAATGTGAATCAAGTAGCCCTTTACCTTAAATGAATTCACACGTAGTCACTAGCTTTCCCGATTCGCTGCTTTTGCTTTGAATGAATTCAAACGTAGTCACCAGCTTCCCCAGTCCACTGCTTGCTCCTCACAACACCGTTCGATCTATACTGCAATCAACAACAGAGTCAAATTAGGTCGGTCTTTTCTTGGAATGGATTCACACACAACACCAACTTTCCCAATTTGCTGCTTACTACTCACAACAACATTCGATCTATACTACAATCCACAACATTGCCGAATCAAACCACCATTTGACTTGAATCAATTCACACGAGAACACTATTTTCTCAATCTATTGTTTATTATCTACAACAACTTTCGATTTATACTATAGACAACAATAAAGCGAATCAAGCCGCCCTTTGCTTTAAATGAATCCACACGCAACTACCACTTTTCCGATCTGCCGCTTACGGTTCACAGCAACATTCTACCGATATTACAGTCAAGTTGTTTGCTTAATCTCATGTCCTTCTATTCATTCATTTCATAATTATACTATGTGATTACTATCAATTCTTTGCGCGCGGCGAAAATTGAAGACTGTAATTACTCTCTGTCAATCACAAGTTCCAAAAAAAAACCCTAAGTGTTAGACTATTTGTTTTTGGGCTTAAACATGCTACTTATGGACCTATGTTTTTTTTGGTATTTACTCTACAATTTGCTATTTGCACCCTAATGTATATGCTATTTTGTGACTTATACCTCATTCTATTATTTTTAATGATTTGCACCCTCATTTCCTTAGTTCTTTTACAAAATGATAAAACAATTCACTTTTAATCATTTACAATGATAAAATAGTAAATCAACAAATTATTATATTTATTAAAAATACAATATAATATGATTAGATTATTTTCTTCCTAACAGCATAATTGATTGTTCTAGTTAAGGTTTGGTCAGGTTTTCTTAAAAAATTATGTCATCTCAAAAGTTTAGGTATTTTATGATGTATAATTAAAATTAATTTTTTAAAAATCATTTCAATCATAACGGTTTCTTTTTGGTACCGGTACAATTAAAATAACATCTCAAAATATACTATTATTAAAATATTTCTTTCACAAATATGTTCCTGAAGAAACACTTCAGTTCTTCACCTAGAAGACAAGAACGTCAAACCTTGTTGCCGTATTGGTGGATCTTAAACATATAATAGGAGTGTTTGTATATGTTTAGGTGTATTGTTTGATAGAGTATCTAGTATAATATCACTTATTTTATAACCAAATCAATTAAAGATTAAAGAGCAAAGACCCAAAGTCGCTCAATCACTAGTCACCACTCACCAGAGGCTTAGGACCTAGGTTATATTTCCACAGTTCTATTGAAAAAATGACATAAATCGGTTGGGTTAAGTTCGTTTGTTTTTTCATATGCTTTTGATACCCCTAGTTCTGGTCTTAGTTAATACATGTACAATGAGATATAAATCATAAAAATTATGAAAGTTAAAATAAATATAAAAATTATATAATAATAAAATATGTATTAAATAAATTTTAAAAATCATAAATATAATATTTGATTGGTTTGATCTCGAATTGACTTTTACTAGTTAAAATCAAAGCAACTCAAGTATAGTTGATTTTTTCTTCAATATCAAATCAAGTCAAACAAAACTTATTAGTCCTTTTTTTTCGATTCAATTCAATTTGCAGTTTGAAATTCGATTTTTGTTCATCACCCCTAAAAAATGTACTAGAAATGAATAATTTTTTTCCCCATTTTAGTGGAAAAGAAGTGACAAATGACTTGTACATTTAATATTGTTTTTATTTTTCATTCAAATCACTTTTTATTTTTCTTTATATGTAATTTTCTATTTTATTCCTTTGTACATAGTTGAAACAAAATACCTTTTTATGATTTCAAAAAATAATAATGAGATTAGCTAGGAATGCAAATCATTAAAAATAATAGAATAAGTTATAAGTCATAAAAGAACATAAGCCACATTATTAAACACATAAATAGCGTGTTATTGGCAATACACTACTTTTTTTGAAGTTAAAATTTAATAAAGTTATGTGTTAATGTACTCTTCTAAAGTTGTTCATTTATGATTTTTTAAGTGGCAAAAGAATGATACTAATTTGCGTTTTGATCTTATTATATTCACTATAAATATATATAAATTTTGTCATTTCCAAAATACTTTTAACTATAGTCTATAGGCAGAGGTAGAGTTATAACTTTATGAATTTAATAGAACTAAGAAAATAACTTAATTACATAAATATGTCAAGAATCCAATGAGAATTTAGAACTCATAAATTTAAAATCTTAATTATAACTCTGATTGTATTTAATAAAAATTCAAAAGTAACAATGTCGTTGATTGATTCAACCAACAAGAAGTGAGGAGCTTATACGGAAGGTTGGCATAATTAGGTGACTTTTAGAGAAATCAAAGTGTAATTTTGTTAGTGGGTTAATTATATCCTTGTTTTTTTTTTCTTATAATTTGTTATTGAAACAATACTGGATTAAAAGATCTAACTAGAAATTAGAATATTAACCATGTAACTAGTCAGAGGCGCTATAGCTAGGTGGGGCTTCATGGGTTTGGACGAACCAGTAGTTTTTTTTAGATCCTATATTTATAAATATTATATATATATATATTATATATATATATATATATATATATATATATATATATATTAATATATATATATATATATATATTATATTTTATAATTTTTGTAATTGTTTTATTCTTATTTTTGTTTAATTTTATAAAATTACAAATTTAAATTATCTAAACTACAATATATAAGTATAACTTATAAATTATAACATATTAATAAGTAATAACTTATAAACTTCAAAATGTTTAAATCTTGAAAAAACTTAATTAGACTTAACTTGTAAACTTAATAAGTAATTTTTTAAAAGAAATATCTTTAAAATAAACTTAAGTAAAAAATTACATTATAAATTTAAAAACTATTCATTTAAACTTAGAAAAATAAAAAAAATATTCGTATTTTCGTAATTCAAAAAATCATTTTTTGAAATAGCCTAGATGTGTCGTCCTGTTTATCTCATCCCGTTTCATTCCGGTCCGTTCTGGTATGTTCCGGTTCCATCCCCGTTTATAGTGGGACGGGATGGAACTGTGTATCCGCACCGGTAATTCCGGTCCGGTTCATCTCGGTACTGTTCAACTCGTCTCGTTCAGGTTCGGTAGTTCGTGCCGATCCGGTGGTTCCGTTCCGATCCGTTGCCCAGTCTTAAGCTACTACGAATAGAAAGTCATATATTTACAGTGAACTGACTAACCCAAAATACAAAATGAGAGTCAATACAGAGAACAACATCGACAAGTCACTGGACATCAAGAGCTCACCATTAGTGACGAATTAGAATTTTCAATAAGGAGGTTCAAAATCTGAAAAATAGACATGAAGTAGCTGAAGAGGTTGACATCTACAATATAAACCTAAAAAATTATTTTAAAAGCATATATAGAGGTGTCAAAAGAATAAGAAAAATCGACCAAAGCAACGGAACTCCTAGCCAAAAAATAAGTCAATAACCAGTGGCTTCGCCCGGACTCGAACCGGAGACCTTCAGTGTGTTAGACTGACGTGATAACCAACTACACCACGAAACCTATTCTGGTCACCCTTCGAGTTTATAAATACTAATCTTCAACAAGAAATTGAACCTCACCACTTTTATCATTTTTTAAGTCTCTTAAATTCAAATTGCTAATTTATTTTTCTGCATTCTCATGGAAGTTTAACACTTGGTGCCTTAGTTCTTTAAATGCTAATTTACGTATGTCTGGAAACCTCAGATTAGTAGTGGATTTATGATTTTTTTATAAAGGAATATCAAAATATATAAGTATATATGAAAAATTAAAATTTCACACTTTTTAATTTTGAGGATGATTATGAGAAATTTAGTAGCAACTTTGAGGATTTCAGTTGTGAGTATGAGCAAAAAATTTGTGTCGCATTCTTGATCAATATATATATATATTTTTAATTTGAAGTTTTGTTTAAAGTATCTTTCTAAAAATTGTTCATTTATGGATGATATAATGATGATTTGATCTATTTCAAGTTAAGAAAAGGCACACTTTGATACAATAAGCAGATTTATGATAGTTATAATTTAGAAGCCGTTATAAGAAGGAATCATATATGTTGATTGAGTTATAGTTCATTTTGTTCATATAAAGCATTATATTATACTCCATAGTCCATATTATATAGTGTAGATTGCAATTCATCAATAAATATTCTATAATCTTTGTACTAAAAATTCTTGATATTTATCTTTATATCTGATTCATTCAAATTTTTAAGTTTTTTTTTCACTTTAAAAAAAAATATACATGAGATATTATGTATTATTTATCACAAATAATTTATTCATCATTATTTGTCGTATAAACAACTCATGCATAACTAGCATGTAAACAAAATTATTAGCTCATTAATTTTATTCTAACGATATTTTAAAAAATTCGAAAATAATAATTTCTCAAAGTGTCACTATGCATCCTTGACAAAATACCACATTTGGCTTCTATGATAGGTTTTAAGACCATCTAGGACACGCAAATTATCGACATGAATTGTGGTGCATTGGGGAAGTGTTTCACCTTTAATTAGATGTCTCGATTTGTGTCCTGAATATGAAGAAAATCCTATTGGAAGTGTTACCCCTGAATTGGCCTTGCAGGGAGCCACCACTCTCGTACAGTGCATAATTCAGATTTAATTAAAGTTTCAATATAAATTTAGGACATAGGACATCGGGTGGAAAAATTAGAAGGACACGCAATTTAGTTAGGAGGGTCAAAAAAAATCATCTTATAAACGGATAAAGAGAAAATTAGTGTGTCAATTTTTATTTTTCTTTTTGGATAGAGATGCCACCTTACTATTTTATTATTTTATAGAAAACGTTTTAAATATTATTTTCACTAATTGATAATTAGAAAAGAGCAAATGAGGATAATTGTCCATTAAAGACTACAACAGTCATTACAAATATATTAGAATAATTAATATACTTGAGAAGTCGATTAATTTCTCCGGCAATGGTTGTTGCATTTGTAGCCATAGCTAAATCCGTCGGACAACAATGCTTGAAGCGATCAAAACCCTACTCCAACTCTTACTACTCCGGCTATGGAGTCCAAACATGGCAGTTTCAGAGTCATAGAACACTAATCTTACAGTCGGCTTCTGAATCCGTCAAATTGGAAAGACTTTCCGATTCTGATTCCGGTAATTCCACTTTATTGCTTTCTTTGTAGGTGTTAGTGGAATCGAACAATTTATTTTTTTGAAATTTTGTTATAGAGGCTTGACGGGTGAATTACAGGGATTTTGGAGGTTAAATTGGATAGACCTGAGGCGAGAAATGCGATTGGGAAGGATATGCTTAGAGGATTACGGCAAGCATTTGAAGCTGTGGGTAATGAACGTTCAGCAAATGTTTTGATGATCTGCAGTTCGGTTCCTAAAGTGTTTTGTGCTGGAGCTGATTTGAAGGTACAACTGCTTACCTTATGCTATGTTTTTTTAATTGATGACAAGGGAAACCTGCAAGGTAAAACCTCTAGTGCAAGCCTAGTTGGACCCATAAGTCAACATGGAAGTTCCAAGCTTAAATCACTGGGCCACCCTGAAGGGTAACAATGCATATTTCTTGTGAACAAACTTGCAAATATTGCATCTTTCTTTTTGTCACATTTTTCAACCATGAAAATTGTGTGTTCAAGCCAAAAGGTGTAGTTTACTATATAAAAGCAAAACAGAAATAATCCTATTTACAATATGATCAACAAAGAAAAAGTAACTAATAAGTTGCTTTGGCACCCAAGGGTGTGGTTTAGTGGTTGAGAATCATGAGGTCTTAGGTTCAAACCTAGCACCGACAAAAGCACTAGGTGATTTCTCTGACCTGTCCTAGCCTTGGGGACAGAGTTACCTGGTATCTGTTGCTGATGGGAGGTGATAGATATCTCATGGAATTAGTCGAGGTGTATGTAAGCTGACCCTAAAACGATGGTTATAAAAAAAGCTTGCTTTTGGGAAGCGCCTGAACTGTAAAGATTAAACATTCCAAGTTTTAGAATAAGAAATGTTTTATCTGATTTTCACATTCATGTTAGCTGTTTTCGTGGGTTGTCTCTGTAGTGCCATGTTGTCTTCTGAAAGATGCTTTTTTGTATAGCATGACATGTTGATAGAAAAAGCAATTAAATTTCATAAGCTAGGAGACATCTGCCGAACCTACAACTTTTTGCTTATTTGTATAGCATACCATATTGACAGAGAAAAAGAAAAATGAAAACCACAATCCAGGAAACATCTGCCAACATACAATTTTGATGTTGATAAGTCATTTATGTGATCCTTGCAGATGCGGTTTTCTTTGTGGGGATTGGATTTAGGATTAGTTTGTCATACGATTGACTAGGCTGATATTTGGTATCAGATGCTGATTTATGCACTACTGTAGTAGTGTTTCTACTGTTTGTTATTCATACTGTGTTTTGTACGTATTGATAGCTAATTCACTTGATTGGCATTTGCTACGCAGGAACGAAAAACTATGATTCTTTCAGAAGTTCAGGATTTTGTAAGCACTTTGCGATCAACATTTTCCTATTTGGAGGTATGTGACTTGTAATGCTGTTTCTTACTTTCTTTTAATATTATTAAAGTTCATAGAGTCGTAAAGCTCAAGAATTTATTTTTCTTTTTTTGGATGAAAAGAAAAGGTTATGAGTTTATGCATTCAAAATTATTGGTTCATGACATCATACTGTATCTCATTTCTTCTTCCTCACTTATTACTTAAACAGCCATAAAATGAGCCAGTTCTACATATGCTCCTTTCTTTTCTCCTTTTGAGTAAATTTTCTTCTACTCAGGCTCTTCATATCCCTACAATTGCTGCCATTGAGGGTATAGCATTGGGTGGGGGGCTTGAAATGGCAATGTCTTGTGATATCCGGATATGTGGTATGTTCTTCTTGTACTTCTGAGTTATGCCATATATTCTCTTTCTTTTTCTCTAGTTTAATGATCTGTTACTCAGGTGAAGATGCAGTGATGGGCTTACCTGAAACAGGGCTTGCTATAATACCAGGGTATGCTCAATCACACTGTATATGTTTGCTTATACAAAATCTGTAAATTCGGTCAAGGATGTGTTATGTTCTAATTCTATCAAGTCAGCTGGATATTTCCACTATCTTGCAGTCACTTCTTCATTTTTACTATTCATTAGTTTCCAACTTCAGAAGTTGCTTTAAATATTCTTCATGCTAAGATGTTTTCTTAATGCTACCCTCTTATTCCATATTGTACTTTACAGAGCAGGAGGAACGCAACGGCTTCCTAGACTGGTTGGGAAATCAATTGCAAAAGATATAATATTTACTGGACGAAAGATAAGTGGGAAAGATGCTGGATCAATTGGTACGTGTATGGCTTGTCATAGCTCATTTGTTAAGAGACAGAGCTCCTCTGTCTTTCCCAAACTCCCCCCTCTTCTCTCTCTGTCTGATCAATACAAAAATGAAGGTGATGTCTGCAAACCCCTCGACAACTCTGTTGGGTTATCTGCATGCTCCCACGATACAGGTGGATAACAGCATCCGCCAAGGTTTAGGCAGGACAGAATGAGATCCTCTAACTTTGTTGCCTATGCTGGAATTTTGGACTCTGGTCTCCACTCTCCTATGGTTTTCTTTTCCAGGTTCTTAGAATGAAAAATACATGTTATGCAGGGCTTGTCAATTACTGTGTTCCTGCTGGTGAGGCTCGTCTCAAGGCACTTGAACTTGCTAGGGATATTAATCAGAAGGTTAGACTTTAGTTATTGAGATAAATCATGTTTGATGTATTTATCCAGTGTGGCACCCTTTATGACTTTCAATAGAAATTTAGTCAGGAACTAAGGAGAGAAAAAAAAACCATAAAAGGACTACACCACTTCCTATATATGAAAAAGATATCCACACTATTACTGTACACAGACAATTGCCAGTAATCTAAAGATTCATAAGAAGTAATTCTGGCATGAGTACTTTTTTGTATCTTTTGACTTTTTATGAGGGTAACACCCTTCAAGGCATTAAGTATGTTTCTCGCTGCTCTTTCTTTCCTTTTGTGCATTTTTGAATTATATGAAAGCTCTTCTTTGGAGTTTCATCAACTTCCTTGGACCATTAAGTTAATGGCATTTACTAATCCTATGCTTGTTTGTTTTCCTCTTTGTGCACCTGCATTTTTTGTGACAGGTTTTCTTTCTTCCTTTGTCGTTTCCTTTTTCCCATCTTTTTTTATCTTAGGCGGGCGCTCATTTGTTATACCAATAGTTGGTTGCTTTGGATTTCTTTGTTGTTTTCCCCTTTTTTTTCAATGCTTAGCTATTTTTGGCAAGTTCACATAGCCAACAAGTATTGCTCTATTGTTCTTTCCTTTTTCTTCCTTTTTGATGCATTTTATAAGTTTTGTTCATGCGAGCTGAAGCCTCTGTTTCATGAGCTTCTGAATATTTCTGGTTTCCGTGTGGATTGAAATGATTTTGAGTTTGGATTAGGGAGCTAAGTGTCACGGACTGTGAAGTGGCGGGACGTGACACAAGGCTGAGTAAAAAGAACCAAGTAATTTCCACATTTAATAATTTCCTTGTGTATATGCTCTTCTTGTCCCCAGTTGAATGGCCATAATGCGTTCGATGAAGTGTTTGACGTATAAATCTGTGACAGGGTCCCCTTGCTTTGAGGATGGCAAAACGTGCTATTGACCAAGGAGTGGAGCTAGATACAGAATCAGGTTTAGCTTTGGAGTGGGATTGCTATGAACAACTGTTAGACACAAAAGATCGCGTAGAAGGCCTTGCTGCATTTGCTGAGAGGAGAAAACCTCTGTATAAGGGTGAATGAAAAGATTGTAACTCACCCAAAATAAGATAAACTTATCATTCATAACGAAAACCAAAACAAAGTACTCCAATTATATATCTAATTCATCATGATTCATTTCTTAGTTTTTGCCCATTGTGTCTTTACCATTCTGTCTTTGCTTATAACAAAGCACTGTTTTTTTTCTCTTGTCAAAACAAGCTTCTATAAATAAATCCCTTAACAAACAGATAACAACATTCCAGTGGTCTTTATTTCCATTTTGAATACTTTTGATGATTCTCCAATTAATAGGGCATTTTCAAAGGAAAATATATATAAGAAATGGTTGCAATGTGTGAATCCAGATTAATCGAGAAATAATTTTATATCAAATTCGATTAATTTTATATCAAATCAAACTGTGGCACGTAGCTCTGAGACGAAAATTTTTGGCTACGTATATATATAGTTTGGCTAAAAGAGTAACACGTGTAATGAGTAAATTTTTAGCTTTGCAAAACGTATATATAAAGAAGAAACCGCTTCAGAGTTCACACAGTATACGTTACGTCTTCTTCCAAAACAGAGCTAAGACAAGTAGAAGGAATCCATGGCCGACATTGCTAAGAAATGGCTTCCTCTTGAAGCTAATCCTGATGTCATGAATCAGGTATCACTTTTTAATTTTTGTATCTTATTTACTTTTTTCCAATCTGTTCGATATTTTCATTTCCTCGACTTAAATCTTTTCTGGGTTTCATTTGGTAGAAAAAACATGGAGTTCGCTGATTTTTTTCCTCAATTCGTCATGCATTATAGAATTCATTGAATTAACTTCCAAATATATTGATTTCCGTATGAATTTTTTTATCACATGTAATAAGTTGATCAGCTCAAGTTTTAATTGGAATGATTAGGGTAAGTTTCTTTCACCTTAGTCAGCTGATTGATCTCTTCTTTTCCGAAATGAACCTATTTAGTGTAATTTTACAACAACAATAACAACACAGCTAGTATTATCACACAAAGTGGGGTCCGGGGAGGTTAGAGCCTTGGAGGGACGTAGAGAGGCGGTTTATACAGAACCTTAGCTCGAGAAATAGAGAATAATGTATTTATTAACTCTATTTTATTGTATGTTTTTTGTTTTTTTTTTGCTAAATTGAGCAGTTTCTTTGGAGTCGTGGTGTTCCACCGGATGAGGTAGAGTGCTATGATGTTTATGGGTTGGATGAAGAACTTTTGGGAATGGTGCCCAAGCCGGTCCTTGCTGTTTTGTTTCTCTATCCTCTAACATCACAGGTTTGTTGTAACAAAGAAATAAGATTTGATTTTCTAGTTTGATGCTAGTTCATTAATTACATGTCATGTGTTTTCAGAGTGAAGCAGAGAGAGTACAGCAAGACAGTGAAATAAAGGTGACTTTCATGAGCTCATGACCATATCTTTATGAACTATATCTTGTTATTAGATTATGACTGCAGTGCTTCCATCACCACCCTTTGATTTTTCTTACTGGTGAATGCTGTATTTACAGAATTCGGGAACTTCATGCCACTTCGATCTGTTCATATTTCGATTTGACACACGTTAAGTTATTATGCCCATAACAATTATTTGGTTGGCCATGTTGTGATATCTCTTAATACTGAACGTTGCTGTTCTGAGTTGGTGGTTACTTGATAATGTCTTTGCATCTGCTTCTCTGTTGTGTAGATCATCATGTAACATTGTCATCTTTAATCCTCTTGGACAGATTTTAGTTTAATTGGAAGCTTTACTTGCTGGCCGAGTAGGCAGTTGTCCTGGATGACCTTCTATTCTAGATGTAGGGAAGCCTACATTCTCAGTATCTTTTTTTTTATGAAGTAAGTGATTGATAAAAAGCATCAAGAAGATGCAACAGTTACTAGATATGGCAACTGAGCTTACAGAAAATGACAGGTTGGCCGAACAAATTCTACCTAAGCCAGAACTAGAGAGCTAATAAAGTCCAGTAGATGTTCAGCATTAATATCAGGATGCAAAGTGGACCAGCTAAACATATTAGAAATACACCTAGCCTTCAAAACACCTAAAGGAATTGACTCTCCATCAAAACATCCCCTTTTCCTCTCGAACCAGATACATGAAAAAATACAAGCAGGAACCATGTTCCAGATCTTCTTGATGGCTTTGTCAACTCTCCATTGGCTCCAACTCTCATAAGCATCCTTAACTGAAATGGGGTGTGGTCCATTCGAGACCAAAGAGACAAAAAAACATGTTCCATATGTCTGAGGCCACCTCATGGTGAAGGAATAGTTGTCCGTTACTTCCACCCTCCTTTCTACACATGTAGCATCTGCTTGGGAGTTGGATCTTACCCTATTTTATTTTTCTTGCTACTATCAATCTTTGATCAGTTCTTCTAAGTTGTGCTTTATCTGAATCAGCTACTATTTCATCCCACTTGAATGAGTTGGTAAACATCGCAATATGATAAATATTTGGTGCTAAACTGGATTTCAAGGATCTGTCACATAAATGCAATCATCAATTCATCATTCTCTTCTCTGAAAATATTTCCTCGACATCCTTGTCAATCTCTTCCTCCCCTTTCTTTGACTGAGTGTTATTGCACCGTACGAGTGTTTTAACTGTTATATGTATCTTATCTTGTTTGCTGCATAATATTGAATTAGGAATTATTCATGAGTTGAGTGCAGGTGCAGGACCCCACCAGTACCATTTACTTCATGAAACAAACAGTGGGAAATGCATGTGGAACAATTGGTCTACTTCATGCTATTGGGAATATTACCTCAGAGATAAAACTTGGTAGGTCATTTTAACTTTCTTGCATGTAAATATTTATTGTTTGCATCAAATATAGAGTACTACCAAGACAAGTGCATTGGATTCCTTATAATCACATTGTGTTCTCTTAACTGGGAAGTTACCTAATATATTGATTTTTGCTTTTCAAGGGCTTCATTTATCATCTACAAGAATTGTGTAGTGAGGAACTGGGTTTCTTGGTTACATAACAACTTATTCTCAAGAATGTATTATTTGAAAATGACCTTTACATTTTTAGTCAATCAATCAACTGTAGCTGTATCCTGTGTTAGTTGGAAATTTGGAATCAACTATATGAATCTTTTATATTGATTCTACTATATTCAGGTTCATGTTGTTCCAATTTCTTTTTCTTAACCATAAAATTACCGGGGGCCAGTTGGGTCACAGTTCGATATTTTGTGGATAATGGGCCCGTCCTTCTATCCTTCTCTTAAATACCAGCTTTTCTTTGCGGCAGTTCGAAATCATGATTCCAATTAATAATTTTTACTTTAAGGTGAATTATAAGTTCTCTAAAACTAGAAGTCTCTAAATTTTCGCACTTAACGGAATACAGGTGTACAAGGCTACAACTGAATAATATGTCACCATTTTTGGTACCATAACCATATTCCCAATTTAGTTGTTAGAAGCCGCTGTATTCTCTCCTCATGTCTGTTTGGACGTCCCTATTAGAGATATGTTGGTAAAGATCCCTTGGACCAGGATATCCATATCTTCCTAGAATCTAGTTTGTTTCCTAGTTAATCTTGTTTACTGAACATAAGAATGGTGTTGATGATCTCATTTTCCCATACTAGTCTTAATATAAGATAATCTATCATCAATTTCTTTTGACTTGTGCAACTCCACCTCTAAGTCTAGTTCCACATGATTCCTACCCCATTCCTGTTCCAATCTGTCTCACGATGCCAATACTTCTTTATGTGCTCTAGATGAGGGGTCATTCTTGGACAATTTCTTTAAATCAACTGCATGCATGGACCCGATGGAGGTATTTATTTTGGTTTAGTTTCATTTTGGTTACTGACATAATATTTCCTAGTATTCACGAAGCTCATTAGCATGCGTATAAAATGTAGCGTGCTTCATTCCTTGAAAGTGATAGAGAAATAGAGGTTGCTCATTCAGTAGCAGCTACTGCTGGTGACACTGAGGTAAGAGTTCACATGTCTTCATATTTTTCTAGATAAATAATGTAGTGAAGATGCGACCAATTGTAGATATAAAATGATAGTTTTCTTTTCATGTAAACCTGTTGCATATTCTTGGGAAAAAATGTACTTGTTCTTGTGCGATTTGAACCTTTTGACTATTTCGGAGTCTAATAATATGTAGTGCCTCAATATCCATTGGCCTAGAGAAAGTGTATGTTTCAACTGTTTTAATGATTAATATACAAGCCGAATATAGCGAATTCTACAAATAGCTTTATCAAAACTATTATTGGTGCATACTGAAGCAACTGAACCTGCATAAGATGCAATTGAAATTTGACTTCGTTTCTAGTTAATTTAAGGGCCTACACATTGATTTTGCTTAGACATTCAAAACTTGGCTGTATTATTACCACAATTGGGAAATTACTGCATCAGTATGTAGTTCAAAAGATTTTGCCATGGTAAACAATTAACTGAGGATAGTCTGCAATTCTAGAAGGTGGTTGAGGACCAATAAAGAAATGTGTAAATGTTCTTGCAAAAAAAAAAGATTCTTCAAGTGTAGTTGCAAATATTTGATCAACAATGAGTTGATTCTCAGGCTAAATGTAATTCTTGAGAAGTTTTTTTAAGTGCACACCATTACCGAATTAAACACAAATGGTTGGACCTTGAAATCTAGGGACATAGATATGTGTTAATACCATCTTGGAATTTGGATAACTTGACAGCACTTCTTTTTTCTATTTCTTATATACACACGTCCTGTAAATTTCAACCAAATGGGCATGAGATGTGATATTGAAATTGATTTGAATAAATAGAATTAATATTGTGTTTTAGTTTTGTTGATCTGCTTATTACTTGGCTTCTCTTATCAAAGCTATGGATTATGGAATATGTAAATTTTCTCTGCTTTTGACAGTTCCGGCTGTTGAGGCTCTGTTCTAACATCTTTGCAGTATACTGGTCAATTCTTGCCATCACAGACACGACTTATGTCTTTGTATGTCAGCTAGAAAGTCCAGGTTTATTTGCAAAGTGCACCTCATAGAACTTGACGCCTTTGTTCGTGCGTGGAAGCACTTCCATGCTCAAGTTTTTGAACAAAATTTAATTGCACAGTAGTTAGTCTTTTTAAACTTTGGTTACAAAGATAGCAAAACCATCTTTCTGTTCGAACTTTGATCAGTTTCTCTACCACTTTGAGTGCATGGATCCAAATAGATTGATTCTTATGAAATTTTAAGGTCATGACCTCCTCTATATCAGTTTTTTCTATAGTGGAAGTGACAGTTAGCTTAACAATCTAGTGTATATTTTATGCAACTATAGATCATATTTCAATTTATTGATGTCTGTAAATAGTATGCATCAATCTGGTGAATTCTTTTTGCAGGTTCCAGTAAATGTGGACACCCATTTCATCTGCTTCACATGCGTTGATGGTAACATTCTATCTTTCTCTTTGGACTTCATAAGGACCTAATTCTACATTATGAAATGCACAAATAGCTTTGGCTATTTTTTTTCCTTTTTCTTTGTTTGAGAACGACCAGATGGAGAGAAATGACTGCACAATTTAAGCATATGGTCTCATTGAACATACAATTGGAGGCTGTATATTAGTGACCAAGTTGCATTTATATAGTGATTATCAATTGTATTAAACCTTAACATCCCATATTTGCACCTAAAGCTATCATACAGAATTCGAGAAGTAGCATAAACTTGTCATGTTGCAGGACAACTCTATGAACTTGATGGAAGGAAGTCCAGACCAATTTCACATGGTGCATCTACTCCAAGCAGCCTGTTACAGGTAATTTTCCATATTTCTTTCCTTTTTGAAACCTAGTGGCTGCCGAAAGTTAGACCAAGCAGTGAGGGGAAATTGGCCTGAAACCCAAATTTCATGTCAATTTGAACCTTATTGAACACTACCTGTATTCACTTCATCCACCACAACCTGAATTCTTTGACCCCATGAGATCAGTTAGAACCTGCATGTTGGAAGTCTCCACCATTTTCACTTATCTGGGCTATGAAGATACACACTTTTACATGAAAAATAAATAATAAGCAAGTACTCACTACCCGAAAACTCTCTAGCAGACCAAATTGGGATGGGGAAATACAGTAAAACGAGTTTGACAGTGGCTGACCACAGTGTTTACACAGTAGATGCGAACCTATCCTTTTACAACTCCATGATAAAAGTCCTTTTCATGTAAAACATTATTATTTACTTTAGAACACACAATGTGATACACTCATTCAGGGTGCTGATTTAAGTAATCAAACAGCATACTCCAATATGTTATTCCCTGAGGAGCCGTTAACCATATTAGATTCACAACAATTAAGTGATGAATTGAGGTTAAGATGTGTATGAAACGATGATTTGGCAAATAACACTTGTGATTATTGGTGTAACCACAGAGTTATCTAAAATTTTCCATAGACTGTTATGTGGAGTATATTATTCTTCTAAATCCTTTCCTAATCATAGCAATTCCCGACTGTTGCAGGATGCTGCTAAAGTTATACAAAAGATGATGCAAAAAAATCCAGACTCAATGAACTTCAACGTCATTGCCATATCGAAGAGAGTTAAAGGTGATGCTCCATGAGTGGAGAGTTTTATGTCTGTGTATCTTTTGGTCACATTTCTAATATAGAAAGAGCTAAAGATGGACATGTCATCACGTTTTGACATGGAACCATTTCCACTGCATACCTCGACTGAGATCCTTTTTGTCTTTAGCCACTCCACTCTGTTGTATAAAAATCAAAGACGCACTTGTTATACAAACCTTACACAAAAAGTTGTAGCGCAAATGTTAAATCAGGTTTGCCTTGGAATTGAGTCGTTCCAACATTACCAATTTAGCTGTCTAACAACATGGTGGTGCACTAGTGTGAATGTGGGTTTGAGCCCTGAGTATGGAGAAAATTTTGTTGGGAGCACCACCTCTGAATGAGCCATGTAGAGTGCGATTTGAATTTAATCGGAGTTTCAATGTGAATTTTGAACACTCGGTAGAAAACTAAAAAAAAGTATTAACATATGTAATACGCATCTCATGTGGAAATTTATGAAAATAATTACACATCAAGTAAGAAGTAATCTATTTTTACCAAAGACATATATATCATTTGTTCGTTTTTAACTTGAACTTTGAAATAAAATATTAGAAAGTAAAAAAAGAGTAAAAAAGACTTTTTAAAGAGAGTTTTAAACGTACAAAAAATCTAAAACACATTATGTGGATTGTGTTAAGATTAAAAAATTGCTTAAAAGAAAAGTTGTTTCTTAAACGAACTAAAATGGAAAGTGAATATAATGACCCGACCCGACCCATTGTGCCAGTTATAGGGACCTTCTTCCTCCGACGCTGATGAAGAACACGTTTCCTTCGTACCAACTCAAATAGGTTCAAATTCACCAGCTCAGTGGACTATTCAGCATTGCAAATGAACCCCGCCGCCGTCGCCACCGCAGACGCTGCACATGTACCGAGCTAAACCCTTGCCCCATTTTCGCCGGAACCCTAATTACTTTCCCCACGGTCTCTGTCTCACTCCCATATAATGCTTCTGTTTTATAGAAACTTGAAACATACCCGGAGCTTAGTCGAAATTTATCGGAATTATCATCCATTTCGGAACACTGCTGGGTCGTGCAATTTCAACGTCAAAGGACCTTACTTTTCTTCTAGATACTACTGTTCTGGGAAGAACAGTGATGAATGGACTGAAGATGTAGAATATCTGGATGAATCAGGGAGTGTCATTTACTCTGGGAAGGGAATAAGGTCGGTTGAGCCGGGGCTGGATGACCATGTAATGGTCGGTGGATTGAAAAAGCCTATTTTGAATGCTTCCGCAGTAGCAAAGCTTGTTGAGATAGTGAAGAGGTGGAGATGGGGACCTGAAATGGAGACCCAACTGGATAAGCTCCAATTTATACCAAATATGACTCATATTATGCAAGCATTGAAAGTTATGGAAGATAGTGATGCTTCGTTGAGTTTGTTTCGGTGGGCAAAGAGACAACCTTGGTATAAGCCAAATGATGCATGTTATATCACACTGTTTGATAAATTGAACCAAAGTAGAGATTTTGATGGAATTCAATCGGTTTTCGATGATATGGTTCTTGATTCAGGCGAGAATGGGGCGTCGTCTTTGTTTAATGCGTATAATAGAGTCATCCAGTACCTAGCTAAGGCAGAGAAATTTGAGGTAGCATTCTGTTGTTTTAAGAAAATTCAAGATTCTGGTTGCATAGTTGATACCGGGACGTACAATTCCCTTATCACCGTGTTCTTAAACAATGGTTTGCCGTATAAGGCATTTGAGATATATGAGAACATGGAAAAAGCGGGGTGTTCATTAGATGCATCGAGTTATGAGTTAATGATTCCAAGTCTAGCTAAGTCAGGACGCCTTGATGCAGCGTTCAAGCTCTTCCAACAGATGAAGGTAAACAACTTCCGACCAGGTTTTGGGATCTTTGCCTCACTGGTTGATTCAATGGGTAAAGCTGGGAGGTTGGACACATCACTAAAGGTATATACTGAAATGCAGGGTTTTGGGTTCAGGCCATCTGCCACTATGTTCGTATCCTTGATTGAGTCTTTTGTGAAAGCTGGAAAACTAGAGACTGCTCTAAGGCTGTGGGATGAAATGAAAAAATCAGGGTTTAGACCTAACTATGGGCTGTACACCATGATTGTTGAGTCCCATGCTAAATCTGGGAAGCTTGATATTGCTATGTCTGTCTTCTCAGATATGGAAAAGGCGGGATTTTTGCCCACTCCGTCCACCTATTCTTCTCTCCTGGAGATGCATGCTGCTTCTGGTCAGGTAGATGCTGCAATGAAGCTTTATAACTCAATGACAAATGCAGGTCTGAGACCAGGACTGAGTACTTATACAGCCTTGCTAACCCTTCTTGCCAAAAAGAAGCTTCTGGATGTTTCTGCAAAGATTTTACTGGAAATGAAGGCCATGGGATATTCAGTTGATGTGAATGCTAGTGATGTTTTGATGGTTTACATTAAAGATGGTTCTGTTGATCTTGCTTTAAGGTGGCTACGGTTTATGGGTTCGTCAGCCATCAGGACAAATAATTTCATTATCCGGCAGCTTTTTGAGTCATGCATGAAGAGTGGGGCGTACGAGCAAGCCAAGCCTCTCCTTGAAACATATGTGAACTCTGCTGCCAAAGTTGACCTCATTCTTTACACTTCAATTTTAGCACATTTAGTAAGATGCCAAGATGAGAACAATGAGAGGCATTTAATGTCAATCTTGAGTGCTACAAGGCATAAGGCTCACACTTTCATGTGTGGGCTCTTTACTGGGCCAGAGCAGAGGAAACAACCAGTTTTAACTTTTGTAAGGGAATTCTTCCAAGGCATTGATTATGAGCTGGAAGAAGGAGCTTCAAGGTATTTCGTTAATGTTCTCCTCAACTATCTTGTTCTCATGGGACAAATAAATCGTGCTCGTTGTGTATGGAAAGTTGCCTATGAAAACAAGCTTTTCCCAAAGGCTATAGTGTTTGATCAACATATTGCCTGGTCCCTTGATGTTAGAAACTTGTCAGTGGGAGCAGCTCTCGTTGCCGTGGTACATACGCTTCATAGGTTTAGGAAACGGATGCTGTATTATGGTGTTGTCCCTAGGCGGATCAAATTGGTTACTGGACCAACTTTGAAAATTGTGGTGGCACAGATGTTAAGCTCGGTGGAATCTCCCTTCGAGGTTAGTAAGGTTGTTTTGAGGGCCCCAGGAGATGCGGTCCTGGATTGGTTTAAGAAACCAATTGTTCAGCAATTTCTTTTGAATGAAATTCCATCAAGGGCTGATATTTTAATGCATAAACTCAACATACTTTTTCCAACATCTGCACCTGAAATTAGGTCGTTGTCCCCTCCTAAACCTATTTTTGCTGGAAAAGCAATGTAGTTGTTTCCCATGAGCTAGAGATTTGATTTCAGTTCTGCTGGTGCTAGAGGTACTATTTCTATGTCAAAGTTAGAGTGTCTTTTAGTGGATTGGAATTATAGTCCATTCTAATAGATAAATATTGCATACAACATACATGTTGTCTGTACTTTTGATTCTTACATCAGAAACTCATTGGCAGTGCTGGTCTGATTTACTGTTAAACCTATTGTACTCAACAATCGACATTGAGTGCTTTTTCTCAAAAGTTCAGTGCTCTCATCAAACAATAGAATCAAAGCTAATGCTACTTGTATTTTGCTTTCAATATCTGGTTTAAATTTGCTTTTGACTCCAGCTTGGTTCTTGATGGGGAAAATATATTTGCTCATTTGCAATTCTATTCTTTTGACTAGTTTGAAGTCTGATAATTCTTAGTGCCTCAATATTATCCCTTGGCATAGAGAAAGTGAAATTCTTATGTTGGAAATGTTGCTAATGTGATTAATAATCAAGTAAGTATGGTGAATGCTTCAAATAGTTCTAGAAAGAACAACTGAACCCCCTCCCCCACCCCACACACACACAAAAAAGAAAAAAAAAAGGAAAGGAGTGGGGGTGAACAAATTTCTTACAAATGAATCTATGGTGCAAATTGAACCAGCATAAAGTGATTAACATTTGACTTTGTTTCTAGTTGATTTAAGGGCCTACACACTGATTCTGCTGCGACATTCAAAACTTAGTTGCATTGTTACCACAATTGAGAAATTACTTCATAAGTATGTAGTTCAAAAGATTTTGTTATGGTTCTACAAGGTGGTTGATGACTTATATAGAAATCTGTTAGTGTTCTTGCTGAAAAACCAAATTCTTCAAGTGCAGTTATAAATATATTACCAACAATGAGCAAGTGTTTATGCTAAATGTCATTCTTGAGAAGTTGCCGAATTAAAGATGAAAGATTGGAGTTTGAAAATCTAGGGACACAGATATGTGTTGTACCATCTTAAACATATGACAACACTTCTTTTCTATTTCTTGAACACTTTTGAAACATCAGTCTATCAGTCATATCCTGTGGATTATTTAATACGTAAATTGTCTTTCATTTTGACAATTTCTGTTGATGGGGCTCTGGTATAAGATCATTGCAGTATTCTGGTCTATTCTTGTCATGCTCTGTTGTTTCAACTTATGGCCTCCTATTAGAACTCTTGTTGTTGTTATTCGATTAACGGGGCGTCAATCGCAATTTAGTTGTTAATATTCTATAAAAAAATTATTATATCAAATATTTGGAATTGATATTTCATGTGTATGACTATTGTATTCTCTTTTTATGTTAACAAATTTAATCATCCATCTTGGATTTTTCCTTCTCTGTGTTGCTTTTCTTTGCATCAAGTGAAACCGTTCAAGCTGTCTACACCTGGACAAGGAGGCTTTATCATAATATTTTCAATAGGAGAATTTACACCTTTCTTTTGCCTTAATGTGCCTGTGTCAAATTTACAAGACATGGGTAGATGCACTTCATTTTTGCTCTTTGAAATGGACTGTAACCTGATTGAAAAAAATAGTATCCTTCTACATCACTTTGTTAAGTTCATATTCTGTGTGGTACAAGTTTCTCTTTCATTATTTCATAGCTTTTCTGTCTTTTTGGATGAGTAAAGATATGTTATGCTGCGTTTATGGGAATATATTGTTTCATAGTGATAGTGTATTATATTGTTTTAGCAGTCTACAGAGACCTTCTCTAAAGTTTTAGATTTTGGAAAAAGGAGAAAAAAAAAAGAACATGAATATACATTGAGAATTCAGGTCAATTGACTAGATTCAAGACTGGAAACCAATCTTGAATTTTGACGAAGACTAAAAGCCTTTTGTATGGTTGCATTTGCTGCTATCATTAAGGCCCGTTTGGATTGGCTTAATAAAAGTAGCTTTAAAAAAATATTTTTGAAAGTATTGAAACTTATTTTTAAAATAAGCAGTTATGTATTTAGATAAAAGTGCTGAAGTTGCTATATCAAACGTGAAAAGGGAAAAATGAAAGAAAGAAATGTTAGAGTTATGTTGTAATTTGAAGATTGTATAAAAATATTAAGGGCAAAAAGATAAAAATGTGATCAACTTAAAACAGCTTATAAGCTAAAAACGAAAAGCACATCTACCCCAGTTTTTAATATTTGGCTTAAAATAATTTTTTTAACTTAAAATAAGTTATTTTCAATATTGTCAAACAGCTAAATAAGTCAAAAATCAATTTTTAAGTCAGTTTAACCAACTTTTAAGCTCCAACTTTTAAGCTGAGCCAAACAGGCTAAGTTCATAGTTCTTTTATCTTTTATATATATAGCTGGTGCTACTGCTATTTGTTGCATTTTGGTGCAAAAGGAACAGCAGAAAAAGTACATTATTCAGTGCAATGTAGCTCCTTAAGAATCATAACTGTTGAATTGATATAGTCCCTAAATATTGTTGAGTTGGCAATAAAATAGCGGTGTATCAGACAAAATGTCTTGAAAGAGAAAGTAAATAATTATGAACATACATTACGCCAAAATACAACAAATGCAGTTACAACATATCATAAACTCAGCCACAAAATCCAAACCAACATCACAGGACTTCCAACACTCCCAAACACACAAACTAAGAAAAATTGAAAAAGGTACAAGTTTCATGCATAAAACAGAATTTTCTTCATTGAACAAACTTTGATAACGCTTCAAATAGTAGTTTTAACTTGTTGCTGTGCCTGATGTCCCAATTGCTCAGCTTTCTCCTTAATATCATGGGCTGCATAGGCTAGCCTATCTCTTGCATAATCTAGCTGATCTGCCCCAATTGGATGCTTCCCAGTAGTGTACCTGTAACCATAACACACATTTCGAATTTAAATTTGATGTATTACTCCCTCAGTTTGTTTTTTTATTTGCACGGAGTTCAAAAAAATAAAGAAGACCTCGTGGTATATATTAGGAAAAGAACAAGAAAGAAAAATGTATCACATATTTTTCTAAAAATAATTTAACTTACCCATTTTGCCCTTACATACAAAAGCTTTAGCCAAAAGCTATAGATATGTTATGGCACCGCTTAAAATTACAAAGTTCCAAAAATCAATTCTTAATCAAATCAAAACATAGAAATTAACCAAATCCCAAACAAATAGAAACATACCGTGTAACGTTTTCAAAAACCCAAAAAAAAAAGTAAATTAAACTCTGTGCTGAATCAAACTACGTATATGACTAATTAATGTAACCGTACCTGTACATCCAGTAGAAAACAAAAGTAGCAGTAGCCCCAAATGCAGTAGCAGCCAACAACCCACCCAGAATCATGAGAATGGTAATTGCAGCGGGTACAAGAACCGGGCTAAAAATAACCAACAAAGGCGTTGCTACTACAAGTCCAATTACAGTTACAGCCAGGGTTAACCCGGATAACACCATCAACGACCCACCCACCGTCACCGCCGTAGTGGTTTTAGCCACTTGACGTGACAGCTGCTGGTGCTGTTCATGCCTACCTGGTTGAATCTGAGACATTTATTTTATTTTTTTCCAAAAAAAAAAAATAATCACAGAATTTTTACTCTTTTTTTTTTTTTTGGTTTAAAGAGATGAATGGAGAGTTGATCAAGTATGAGAGAGTAAATATAGTGGAGAAAGAGATTGGAGTATTGTTGCATGGTGATTACGTGTAACAATATGAGGTTGCATGTGTTTGTGCATTGACACGTTTTATTTTTTTTTATTTTTTTTGGTGGAAACTGAAACTGATTTTTTTTTCCTAATAAAGCTAGCTGGCTTTACTTGGATTTTTTGAATGATTTCCGGGGCGATATTATCGACAAACCTTCATTTTTTTTTTTTTATATTTGATGGGAGTGATAATGTTAATCAAGAGAATTTAGGGAGAGCGATATATGTATATTTGATATATAAGATAAATTAAAATTAGGTAAGAGAAGAGTGAAATGGGAATGATTGCATATTATCATATGCAAATCACATTAAATATATTTTAAATATATGTATATGATGTAATTTATATATATTTGGAATTTTCGACACATAGAAAAATAACAAGCGAAATAGGAGACGCAAGGGAGGTGAGTAAGATTAATTATTTTCTCTGTCCAAAATTGTTTGTCATGTTACGTTTTTCGAAAGTCAGTTTGATTAATTTTCAAAGTTAAATTAGATCACTTTAATTTGATATTTTAAACAAGAAAATTAAATATTCTAAAACTATATGAAAAATACTATAAATTGTAATTTTTGAATATTAATATGATGAAAAATTACATCATAAAACGTCAGTCAAAATTTTTATACTTTGACTCTAAAAATAGAAATCATGACAAACAGTTTCGGATGTAGGAATATAAGTAGAGATGTATCTAGAGGGAGTGTCATGAGTTCACGTGAATCTAAACTCATGTTTAAAGTATTATATAATAATACAATGATGATTGGGTGCACTTATCTTTTTGAGTAACACCTCTCCAAATGGTTATCAGTTACATTTTTGACGTTTCAACTAATTTATTTTTGTCCCCTTAATCTTTCAAAAAATTTAATGTTTCTTTTATATAATTAAATCAAATGTGTATACTAAAATATAAAATTAGTAGTACTATGTATTTTGAATCTATAATTTTTAAAATTTTATGATTCATATTATGAACTTAAAAGTCAAATCGATCAAATTTATAATTAAGACATATTATTTCGTAATTGTACGTCCATCTAGTCGAAATTCTGAATACGCCTCTGATTACATGCATTCCAAACATGTGAATCCACTACTTGAATACAATATATCTAACACAATTACATATAATTTTAATTATAGTATGTATCTTGAATTTTTTGAAAATTTAAACGTATCGAACAATCTAATACCTAATGAGATACATAATATTACAAATTAAATTTTAATAAACTTCTAGATAAGTGAAATTTAAATAAATTATTCTTCAATTTACGTGATATTCTAGTGTTTAATATAAAAAATTTAAATTACATGTATACTATTTTTTAAATTGTGATATGAATGTAAGCTTCGAGTTACATGTTTTTCTCTTGAAAATTCAAGTCATACCATTTTATCTTTTTCTTTCTTGCGGAATAGTTTAAGTAAGGTATGCTTTTATTTTTAATTAAAAAAAAATTAAGCTTCTGCCTTTAATAATAGAATAATTTTTTTTATTAAAAATGTCATTTCAAAAATAAGGCTAGACATATACAAGAATTCAAATTTAAAGAATGTAAAAAGAAATGGGGAACCCCGCATTTCAATAATCTGTGACCAGTTTCAGAAAAAGAGAAAATTTGAATTAGATTACTGCCAAACAAAAGAGTTTTATCTTTTATATATTCTGACATAAAACTTTTTATTTATTTAATATATAGCGTAATTTAATTTGATATGAAATTTAAAAAAGGAAAAAATGTTTTTGAAAATTTATAATTATTAATTTGAAAAGGGAAAAAGGATAATATTTTCAAACTATCGTAATTTGTATGTAAATATTTTCTATCATATTTTTGGAAATTGGTGTCCTTCCCGTAAAAAAACTAGAGCATATATGACATTTACTCTATGGAAGTTAAATAGAAATACGTGACACAATTTTATCCGTTGATTTGATATTATAATAAATGTCGAATCGGTAGATGAGATTATGACACGTGTATTCTGTTTTGATAAAACTTATTATGGCTACTTTTTAAAATGAAAAAATTGCATATAATAGCAAACTATTAATTCAAATTAAATGCTATCAATATACTTTGATTTAAATTGTACCCTATAGAAAAGTATAGTTATTTTCGCCACTCTCCCTAGTGGAATCACGCCCGCCACTCTCGTTTGGTGGCAGTCTCGCTCACCTCTCTCGCTCTTTATACAAACACAAATGTATAAAATGTGTTTGTGTTTGTATAAAGCGAGAGAAAATTGTATAAATATATACATTTTCGTTCCTCTCTCTCCCCTTTCCCATATCTCGCTTACTCTCCCGAATATCGCTCGCCACTCTCTCCTCTTTAGCTTATAAAAACATAAACGAAATGTATAAATTGTGTTTTTGTTTGTATAAAGCGAGAGAAAATTGTATATATACATGCAAATACATATATTTTTGTCATATACACTTGTAATTATACAATACAAATACTCCCTTGCCCAGTTTCTTTTATCTTTATCTCTTTCTCGTTTTGTACATACACATATTATACAATTGATCTCTCGTATACAACTTCTTTATTTTGTATATGTATAATGAATTATACAACTGCTTTCTTTGTATAAGTATAGCGAATTATACAATTGTTTTTTTGTATATGTATAGCGAAACATACATATTTATATTTGTTATAGAGTACAATTATATAAACTTTACTATAGCATATACATATAAATTTATGTTTGCTATATGTGAAAGTTGCTCTTTTAAAATATATAACCGAAAAGTATTGTGATATCTCTTGCATCAAATGATTAACATATTGGGCTTTTATTTATGGATAAACTGAATTATTACTTGGATTCAAACAAAAATTAGTGTTGGGCTTGTGTGTGGAGAATAGACTGTAAGGTCCGTTTTTTTTGTAATACAAATATGCAAACATTCATTGTTTCATTTAGTATAAATTATGGGAATCACATATACTATTATAAAGGACAAATTACTTCACTATACTTCTTTACTTATCTTAATAAATATTTTTTCTTACTTATTTTTTAAAAAAATTTAAAAATTATTTTTCCCAATTAATAAAATCTGTAAGATACATAAATATTTTTCACCTTTTTTACAGCCGATATTCACGTTCTTTATTACAAAGTGCACTCCTTTTTTCAGCCAACACACGTTTTCCATTACCAAGTACCCTTTTCAGTTCTATTCCCAAAATCTCTCCACATCTTTAGCGGTTACAAAATTCAAATCCATTTGATTTTCAGTAGGAGTCTCTCTCAAGTTTTTCAATTTCAAAGTTTTTAATAGGTAAGAATTTTAGTCTCTATTGTTGTCTTCTTCGTACTTTAGACTAATACACATGGAATCTGATACATCGCATAGTGTTGGTGTTTCTCATACTAACGTTAATCGTACATATGATTCTGATGATGAAATGTGGGCCGATCACAAATTCAAGTGATTGCATAATACATAAGCGAAGAAGGACAAGAGTGTTGTCAAGCCAAAGAAAAAGGTTGGAGAAACCCCCCAAAAAATGAGAAGAAAAGTGACATATGTTGTTTTTTCTTCTCCCTTTTTTGGGGGTTTCTCCAACCTTTTTCTTTGGCTTGACAACACTCTTGTCTATCATCGTTAATGGATCATGCAATCGTTTGGATCTTTTCTCGGCCCAATTTTCATCATTGGAATTATATGTGCGATTAACATTAGTATGAGAAACACCAACGCTATGTGATGTATCAGATTCCATGTGTGTCGGTAAAAAGCACAATTGAGACTAAAATTCTTACCTTTTAAAAACTTTGAAGTTGAAAAACTTGAGAGAGACTCCTACTGAAAATCAAATGGATTTGAATTTTGTAACTGCTAAAGATGTCAAAAAAAATTAGGAATAAAATTGAAGAGGGTAATTGGTGATGGAAAACATGTGTGTTGATTGAAATAAGGAATGCACATTGTAATGAAAAACGTGGGTATTGATTGTCAAAAAGGTGAAAATCTTTATGTATCTTACAGATTTTATTAATTAGGGAAAAAAAGAGATTTTTAAATTTTTTAAAATAAATAGGAATAAATAAATATGAAGGTAAGTAAAAGAGTGTAGTTAAAATATTTATCCTTTTATTTATTGATTTTAGAATTAAATCATAGCCACCATGATCAAATTTTGAATTTCAAAAAATAAATTCTAAAAGTTGATGTGGCTATTTTTGAAAAATACAACCGAAAAGTATCAACTTAAATAAATGTGACATATTTTGGGCCGAAGAGTTACATATTAGGCTTACTATCTAAAGGAAATATTTTTTAAAAAAGATACAACTGGAGATATAATTAGGATCCTTTTGTTAATGTTTCTCTAATTACCATTTATAGTTATATATATGTTAAAAGGAAAAGGCATGTGAGATATGATTGATTCGTATATTTGATCGATAAGTATATCATATATACAATTAATTTGATAAAAAAAACTTGCTACTAGAAATAGGAGAGGAGTTAGTGAAATATGGAAAAGGTGTGAAAGATATAATTGATTTGTGTATGTCGTCGAAAATTGTATATATATGACCGAAAATTTGTTTCATGGATACAATTGATATGTATCAATGAGTATAACTGTACCAAATACTAGTGTCTTCAATTTGTTGAGCAAATTAATTGTATCAAGTATATAATGAATTAGCGAATACAATTGTATCAACAAATACAATTCGTGATAAGTTGCACTTGTATTCATTGGTTGTCTTGTATATTATATTTATGTGTTTACCATGTATATTTGTATCATTGATTGTCACCATTTATATTGTATCGTTAATAATATATGTATTTATATCATTGATTGTTCCCATTTGTATTGCAAAAAGAAAGGGAGAATGACAGGAGAGGGAGAGACAACACAAAGAGAGAAGAAAGGCAAATCGAAGAAGGGGAGAGAGGCGAGCAAGAGTGCAGAGAGAGAAAGAGAAGAGAGAAATTTTTTATAAAATCTTAACGATAGTCAAATCGTAATTTTTTAAAATTATAATAGTGTATAATAAATACATATCACATGTTTATTTTCTTAAATAATTTTTCATTATTTATACTGCAAGCGTACTTGGATTCTAACAAGAATTAGTGTTGGGCTTGTGCGTGGACTGTAGAGAAAATACGTAAGGTATGAAAAAAAATTTCCTTTTCTTTATAAAACTTTGGACTATAAGAAAATAAAATAAAAAAACGATTTGTGCGTAAGAGTTACCTCCTTTCCAAAATATTTGGTAATTTTTTTTTTTTGTTTTTCTCTAAGCCAAGCTCAAGATTAAAATTGAAATATAAAAGAAGTGGAACATTTTAAAACAAAAATATTCCGTTTCTAGAAGTTTACAAAAACAATGATGATATAATTATGTGAGAGAAGAAACTATAATAATGTTAACCTGATAGAATAATAAAAGTGGAACAACTTGAACCAATATATTATAATTGAAATAACATGTTAGATTCACAAATTTAAAAAACTCAAAAAATTAACTCTATTTATTTCTAGAATATGTGGGTAAACTTCTAGAAAGTCAAAAGAACTTATTATTGTTGCATTAAATGTTCGACATGTTAAGTAGAGGAGAAAGCAATTAATTTTCAATCCCAGATTGACCACAAAATTGTATGTCAATTGTCAGCAAAGAAAAATAAAAACACAAAGATGTGAATGTAGTGAATTTTGAGTGTTTTAATAAAAAAAAAATTGATGAACTATTACAATGACAACTTATATAATAATAATATAAATCTCCGATTGGTTTATGCTTATTTAGGTCCTAATTAATCATTTTTAAATTGTAAAAATATTCACTACGTTTGGTGGTTAATGTTGAAATTCAATCTTTACTTAAAGTTGTATTTAAATGGATTTGTAAGTTTACTAAGAAAGATATGATCCTAGATAAAGATAATCAAGATAAGACAAAAGTATCCAGTTATGTGATGAAAATATATGAAAGACGAGAAAAAATATTCAAGCATGTTAAGAGAGGATTTATTAAATCCTAGAGAGAAGCTAATGCTAAAGGATCAGGAGAAATAGAGATAAGTCGAAGAATTATTGGAGTTCGATAAGGTGATCTAATAGGAGAGGTAGAGATAGACGAAAAAACTTTGGAGATTAGGGAGTTGATCAGACATGACATGGCATGCGAGAGCTTTAAGCTTTTAACTTATAAAAACATGACCTTTGATAGGAGGACGTGAGAGTCTCAGTTCCCTAACAAATTAAAGAGGACCTCGTAAATAGGAGAATCGAATCATAAACTTTTATTTAAGAATAAAAGACTCTATACCATTTCACACACAACTCTGATCGGGTAGTATATTGTTGAGTTGAATCAATAATGTAATATTTTTATTACGTGTAGATTACAAAATTTCACATTGTAATATTCCGTGTGAGATTTAGTACTATATTTACATCATGAACATGTCAAGCAAAATTCAATTTCACTCTTCATCATTTCTTTCTAGAAATTGTAGTCAGCTTCTAGAAAGTCAATACTCTAGGATTTTATATATGTTGATAAATTAATAAATATCTGGCAAAATCTGGAACATTTAAGGAGAATAAGCTTGAGTGGTGTTTAAGTATAATTAATTAATGTTATCTTCTATATTAGCTTATGTTTATGTAGGTCTAAGCATTTATAATCCCTTTTTCACATTCTAAAATAGGGACAAAACACTTTGCTTAATTCAAGTTTCTGACAATTTCAATGATTAACATTATATTAATTGAAAATCTTTGAACAAAGTATTTTGAGATTAAAGTCTTTACCTCTGGAAGTTTGATAACTTGGATTTGTGTGTTGTTGACTTTATTCATGTGTAAAATTTTTACAATGACTAAAGTATATGCTTAGGTCTAATAAATGAAGATTATAGACTTTTTGTTGAAGACTAAGGGCCCGTTTGGATGAGCTTAATATAAGCATCTTTAAAAAAGTATTTTTGAAAGTGCTGAAACTTATTTTTAAAATAAGCAGTTATGTGTTTGGATAAAAGTGCTGAAGTTGCTATGTCAAACGTGAAAAGGGAAAAATGAAAGAAAGAGATGTTAGGGTTATGTTGTAATTTGGAGATTGTATAAAAATATTAAGGGCAAACACATAAAAATTTGGTCAACTTAAAACAGCTTATAAGCTAAAAAAAAAAAGCACCTCTACCCCAGCTTTTAACTTTTGGCTTAAAATAAGTTTTTTTTTAACTTAAAATAAGTTATTTTCAGTATTGTCGAACAGCTAAATAAGTCAAAAATCAGCTTTTAAGTCAGTTTGACCAGCTTTTAAGCTGAGCCAAACAGACTCTAATAAAGCCACAATTGCCTCGATCGAAATTAGATTCATTGATAATATTTTTGATAAAATTTTAATTAATTAAAAAAAAAAAAGGAATTCCTATATTAAATAAATAAACTCTAAGGTGTAAATAGAATAGCTAATATTTACATTGCCTCATTAGAATTAGTATAACAAGACTTATCTCTCGTTAATTATAATTTTCTTTTTCGAGGTTCACTTTTATTTATTAATAAATAATAAAATATTTGATAAAAGAAAATATAGTTTATTTTTTTTAATTTTAAATACTTAACTTTCTAGACATACTTTTACTTTAATACCTACTACAATTACTACTTAAATTGACTGCAATTTACCTTACGGTCGAGATTAACTAAGTGATATAAATATTCAAAATTAGATCTACTTATTATTAAATGGGCGTCTGAAAAAGTTTTAGAATATACGTAGATGTTATCTATTTATTATTGTCCAATGAAAGTAGAGAAGATATTTTCGAAAGACCTTCGATTCAAGTATATCAAACTCAAGTAAGAGAAACATAAAATAATAAAGAAAGCAGAACGGTTAAAAAGAAAAGCGATAGTAAAATCTATAAGAAAGAAACAATAACAACAAAATTTTGTGATAACTTAAACTCAATAAACAACAATATAAGGCAAGAATTAATGACCTTCTATCGTAATATACGATCTTCAATCCTTCCTATCTAAAATCATGTCAGTATTAATATGAAGTTGCGTCATGTCTTATCTAATCGTCTCTTCTTAATACTTTTTCAGACTACCTCTACTCTTCCGTGTAATTACAAATTAATTCTGAATCAAATTTTTAAAAATTGATTTAATCTAAACTTATTTGTGTTTAATTTATTAATTTGATCTGTCTGAATGCGCACACCTACTTTTAAATTTTATTGAACTTCAAATGTTTTTTTTGAACCTCCACCAATTAAACCTCAAGAAGAAATCATGATTATTGCGGATTTTCAGTCATGATATTTTAAAATTTGATTGATGATTTGGCAACTAATTATCCTAGATCAATCATACACATATTAATATAAGCTGTATTAATAATAATGGATGTCTTTTTAGTATTATATTAGGTTACGACTATTGACTAGTAAGCTTTTTATGTGACCTCTAACAAATGTCACCTGCTTAATGTTTTTTCTTTTGTTTTTTTCAAATTTGATATAATATAATATACATTTGATTAAATTTGAATTCAAAATTATATAATTTTTTGCAAGTAGCGATACTTTCAATTGGAATTTTCATATTCTATGATAAAAATATATAAAATTTGATATTTAATTGTTAACCATTTTTGGGTGACGTTCGTACTCTAATGGTGGAGCTGTAAGTAATATTACGTATGATTAAGTTTGAACAAATTTAATAGTTTTTTTATTTATTTTAAGAAATTCAATTCACTAAACGAGATAATTGATAATAAATCTAGACTTTATAAACTTTAAATATGGGTTACGTTATTGATCGAAATGACTTGAATAAGACTGTAATTGGTCTGTTTTTGGGTATTACATCATCAAGTGGACAAAGAGTTGAATAAGATACTCCGATTCAACTAATTGAAAATTGAATAGACAACGACAACAAGAGTTATTGAGGCCCATCATTCTTTTTATAATCTATAATTTATTTATATTTTTTAAATTATTTAATGTCTAAAATTTTGCATTAAATATATCTCGATTAAATTTATTTTTCAGACTATAAATAAAATTTATTTAGGAGATGTAGTTTCTAATAAGATTTTCTCTATATCTAAAACTTAATCTCGAGAGTTATTATCAAAAGTGAAACAGTTATACCATCTAAAAAGAAGAAAAAGTTATGAATCTGATTTCAATCCGCTCATTTAATTTTCTATATTATAAACTTTAGATCAATATAATTAACCATCTTCGATAAAAAAAATCAGAGCATTGATTGAAAAATCTAAAGAAGAATTTCATCATTATGATAGTTATTACTTTACAATGGAAATTCATTCATCCAACTACAAGCCTATCTTATAAAGGGATTGTGTAATACCTTCCATCAAACGTAGATTAAAAATTATCGTGAAATTATTATATCTTATTTCTTATATTAAAAGACTCGAGGAGTTAATGATGTATAGGAAAAATAATAATTTTGAGATTATTTTTTTCTTATGATTGAATTGATGATTATCTCATACGCCTTACCAAACTATCCAAGCCCAACTATTTGATCCGTGAGAAAAACCGACCCGACACATTTTATACCGCTTGAGGGACCTTCTTCCTCCTCTTCCCCGGCGCATTATCCGACGACGATGAAGAACATTCCGGCGACATTGATGACTTCTTCGACCTAACTCTAATGGGTTCCGGCTCACCAGAATTAACCCTCAGTGGGAAGTTCAGCATTGCACGTGAACCCCTCATGCGAAACGCCGCTTTATCATAAGCAAACGCTGCGTCCTCCGCCGTCTCATACGTACCCAACCACACTCTTTGCCCATTTTTCGCCGGATCCCTAATTTCCGCCGCAAATTTTCCCCAAGGCCTCTGTCTCACACCTCGATAATGCCTCGCCGTCGGCAGCCTCTGCGGCGGCGCTGTCACTACAGATTGTGCTGGTGGTTCCACTCTCACTTCCACCGCCGCCGCCGCCGCCGCCGCCGCCGCTGCAAATTCCGCGAAATTCCAAATTTCAGGCTCCGATTTCACATATGGAATTACAGGATCCGATCCATATCCAACGCCATTATCATTAATCAAATCGGAGAGAAATTTATCAGTTGAACAATCAAAATCATTCGATAATTTGTCAGTCGAATAATCAAACTCATTAGAAAAAGTATTAGACTCAATACTATTGTTTCGGCTATAAGTTGAGATTGAATTATCTGAGCTTGTTAATGGATTTTCCCATTCCCAATCTTCAAGTAATTGAAGCTTAATAGATTCAAGAAAGGCATAATCATTTTCAAAATCTATATTCTCAAACATATTTCTAGTTGTTAATGATTGATTTAAATTGTTGAGAGTAAAAAAAAAAAAGAAAACAGATAGAAAACTCGGGAAGCTTAATTAGAACATTCTTAGTGAAAGGTGAAATGGAGTATTTATAAGAAAAATGGTTCATGCATGGAGCTAATTTTCATGATTAAAATAATATTTTTTGAAGGAAAATTTAGAAGTTGCTGCAGAGGAATTCAGCTTCCATGAACTTTCTTACATGAAGAAATTTACACAACATTTGTATCACGTGATTTCTTTTTACTTTTCTATTTATTTTATCAGTCAAATTTGAACTTAACGCAATCATTAAGAAACAAATGATCCATTACAGTGGTGGAGTTTAGAATTTTAATTAGGGGAATTCGACATTTACTATATATACATAAAAAGATAATTTTAATCATATAAAATAGAATATTTTTCGAACCCCCCCCCCCCCCTCCGACTCTATGCTAGGTCCGCCCCTGAATTCAAATGAGTCCTTCTATAGTGGATAATTAATGTTTTATATTTGGTGTATAACTTATTATATCATTCTTATTAATTGATGTATTGATATTAAATTTTTAAAACATAATTTAAAGAATAAATAATTAATATTTAAAATAGTGAACAAATAAAAATAAAACTTCCGATAAAAGGAATGTCTGAATTTGAATATGTGAAGGAGATTGATGTATGAAATGAATCCTATATGGGTAAAGGACGAGCATTATGTAAGACTTGAATAATTTTATCTTTTTTTAGTTAATTTTTGAGAGATGATTAGACTCATAATCAAATTTGATAGATTGAGTTTCTGATTTTAATTACAATCACTTGATTTTTAGAATTCAAAGTTGAAAAGTCTATAATAAATCATTAGATTGATTGGATGAAAAAAAAATTATACTCTGATAAATTTTTAAACATATCTAAATCAAAACTATTAGATCTTGTAAAACTTGTAATTAACTCACTAGGTTTGGTCCTATTTGAAATCTATTATTTGTAGGTCCATCATCCTTGAATAAATTATACATATCTGCATAATTTAATTACATGTAACTATATTTGAATAAGCTAATAAGTTATTATACACTAAATCTCTCTTGCATGCGTAAAATAAAATTATATAAATTTATTAAGATTAAGTGGTAACTAATGTATGAATACTCATTGATGAAGTATGATTACATGATTAAAATGCATGTATAAACATATGATATGTGTTCATGAATATATTTCATATAAACATTAAATGCAAGTAAGATATTTTTTTAAAAAAATATTTTACTATCTTAATTTACCTTTTTACTTAAGAGATACAAAAGCAGATAGTCAACTTACACTAATCAACTTTTTAATTTTCTCCATTTATATTTTTTGCCTACTTTTTTTCCTTATAAAATAATTTCTAAAAAAGTTACCACAAATTGGACTCTCGACAAAAACTTTTCAAAGTTTTCAACTCCTATTTTATGGTAATTTACTTGTGATATTCACCTATAATGCTACTTTGATTGGTGGATAAAAAAGTCCCAAAATTATTATTTAACAAATCACTCTCTTTAAAATCTGGAAAAAATAATAATTAATTTGCTATGGTATTTTAAAGAGAAAATTGTATATAATAGCAAACTAATAACCTAAATTAAATGAAATAGCTAGGGTTTGATTTAATTGTGCTCCATAGCAAACGTTGGCAAAAATTTGCCAGGCGTCTCTCTCCCATAAGTCTCGCTCGCCACTCTCCCATTCTCGCCTCTCTCGCTTTATACACAGAAGTATATAATTTCTGTTTCTGTTTTGTATAAAGCGAGAGAAAATTGTTTATACACATGCCAAAATGTATATCTTCGTGTTATACACTTAATTATATAATTTACAAACATTTTACTTCAAATATTGCAGAGAAAAAGGCCAAAGAATTATACAATTGTGAATTATACAATTGCAGTGAAATACAATTTTTTCTAGCTTTATACAACAGAAGTGTATATATTGTGTTTCTGTTTTTTGTATAAAGCGAGAAAAACATATATCTTCTTGCTATATACTTATAATTATGCAATATACATACATTTTAATTCGATTCAACTATATGCAAAGCTAATTATACAATTGCAGCGAAATAGGCCAGCGAATTATACAATTTAGGCCAGCGAATTATACACTTGTATATGTATAGCGAATTATACTGTTTTTATGTTTGCTATGGAACGCAATTATGCAAAGTTTGCTATAGCATACAAATATGAATTTTTTGTTTGCTATATGTGAAAGTTGCCCAATTTTAAAAGGTGAAAGTGCTTGAATAAATTATACCCTTTAATTCTATATTCAAAAGTTACCGCTTAAAAATCTAAGAAATATCTTTACACTATCATTATATTTATATAATTTTTAACACGTTGCGTTCCAAATCTTGTATCTTCACATACTTAGCCAAAAAAGGTAAGACTAGTTTTGTCTTTTTTAATAAAAAATCTTTTATGTTAGTACTCCATATATTAAAAGTAAAAAAGGATAAACTCGTAAGTCTACTCACGTTATGTTTACTTTTATTTATTTATTATATTAAAAATATATTTTATTTTTATTCATCACTTTGAATATATTAGGAATTATTTTTTTAATTATATTATTTACTTATTCTCTAAATCATTTTTAAAATTTATAAAAATCAATTAATATAAATACAATAATAAACCATTTTATACTATTAATAATCATTTTTTAAAAGCATGCAGTATTCTAAGCGAACAAAAAATAGTGAATACGATGATATTTCTGTTTATTTCAGTGGCAACTTCCATTCCCCATTTTTGTAATAAAATAAGAAGAGATATTTATAGATATTAATGGCAAAGCTTACTGTTGATCCAATTAACATAGTATTAGTATTGGGTATCATTTATATTTTATCTATTGCAAGTCCCTAGGGTGATTGGGAGTCGAAGTCATAATCAAATATGACACTTGTATAATAGACTTAGTTAAGAAATTAATAAATTAAATTTATATTATTAGTTATATTTTTTTTTATATAACTATAAACATTTGATCTTAACTAGTATCGTATCTGAATATCAACATCAAGAAGTGGCTAAGGTTCAGCTATTCTACCCATGGAGCTCAATTAGTTTAGCGTACATATACTTTAACAAAAATAACTTTTAATGGCATTAAACATTGATACTAATAAAGAATGTTAACGTCTTTATCAGCATTACTTAAGTGTCATTATAATCAATATCGCTAAAGGCTTTAGGGACATATATAAAAAACGACAATTGCCGCTAAAAATACATATTTAGCAGTAATTAAGAATTAAATATCGCTAATAATTTTTTTTTTTTTAGTGATATGCATGAAGGGGGAAGGTCCAATTTTCAGGATATTATTAGCTACCTATCTCATTCAAAAGAAGAAAAAAAAAAGTGATAAAGTTTGAATATTCTGATCTTTTAAAAGAGGAAGATGAATTTGGGAATGTACATATATTTAAATTATATTTTTCTTATCCATATAAAAGTATGACAAATTTCAAAATAGAAATAGGTAGATTTATATATTCTAGTGTGAATTCAAGTATAATTTGTGTGCGTGTTAAGAAAAGTAAAATTAAACATATATTTTTAATATAGTTAATCAGTAAAAGTGTATGGAGAGATTAGTTTTTTTTTAAGTACTCTTTTGTCTCGGTTATATTAAATATATAATAATTTAATTTTAAATATTTATTTTATTCGTAATGAAATCATATATAGTTATACAAATATCTATCACTTATTTAAGCATAGATTTTAAAAAATATTTCTTTCTTTCTTAAATTTTATATCAAATCAAACTAAATCATATTGTGAGACAAATGAAATTATATATTATAAAACGAATAACAAACTCTACAGACAATTTTGTTTCTTCCTATGTCTGTATAAAAGTACCAAAATTCCCAAAGTTTTAACCTGTTCAAAGTATGGCATCAACAAGATATATATTGAAAATACATCGAAATATAATAATTAATAGTAAGAGCATGTTTGTCTTAGCTTAAAAGCTGGTCAAATTGACTTAAAAGCTGATTTTTGACTTATTTAACTGTTTGGCAATATTCAAAATAACTTATTTTAAGTTAAAAAAAACTTATTTTAAGCCAAAAGTTAAAAGGTGGGGTAGAGGTGTTTTTTTTTTAGCTTATAAGCTGTTTTAATTTGACCACATTTTTATCTTTTTGCCCTTAATATTTTTATACAATCTCCAAATTACAACATAACCCTAACATCTCTTTCGTCCATTTTTTCCTTTTCACGTTTGGCATGACAACTTCAGCACTTTTATCCAAACACATAACTGCTTATTTTAAAAATAAGTTTCAGCACTTTCAAAAGTACTTTTTTAAAGCTGTTTTTATTAAGTCAATCCAAACAGGCCCTAACTCTCATTTGGTATCAACTCTTAATTAATAAATACAAGTGGGAATTAATAATTAAAATCTTACAATTAATTTGTTTCAAAAGTTTGACCTCTTTGGTCGTACAGTCTATTTATAAAGAATAGGTTTAGAATAATATATAAAATATATTTTTGAATTAATCAGAGTCGTCTATGTTTTGTATTGTTGTTTTAACAGCCGTTGGATCTAAAAGACTGCACGGACAACAATGTTGACTAAATTGAATTCTCTCTTTTACTTTGACTAATTAGATAATTGTATTATAGTCCAAACAGTCTTATGACTTAAAAAGGAATTTATTTTATCAAAGTACGAGGGTGGTTACGTGTCCAAATTTTTTGTGTGTGTTCAAAGTTTTTTAAGTTATAAAAATGAATTTTATTTGTCTAAATTGAAAATAGTTAAAATACTATATATTCAAAATTCAGATAAGTTAGCATATTTTATAGTCAAATAATTGATTATATTATTCCTATATTATATACTTTTATTTTCGTAGTTTTTTGGGATGAAAAGAGTAACCATAGAGGGTGTGTTCAATAGGAATAATAGTAAAACGGTGTCAATTTTAGTTGAGTTCAAATTAGAAGAAAAATATTCTCTTCTGTCTTATAATAGTTGATGATTTTTTTAAATATGTATATTAAGAAGTCATAAATAAAAATATAATTTTACTAATTAACCTCTTTAAAAACTTCTTATTACAACTAATATGAACACTTAAAAATAATAAATTGCAAACTGATATAGGAAAAAAATAAGTAATGTTTCCTGATTTAGAAAGGTGGAATAATATGGAGTAATTATTTTTAACAAGATGATTAATTAATATGGGATAAATGGAGTTTTCTCGCGGTAATAAATATGTACATAAATAAAGATTGCTAAAATTTATTTTAATTTACACTATAACAAATTAAAATAAATTTTAGCATCAATAAATATATACATTGATAAAAAATGCTAAACTCTTTACTGACATTAGTATAGTGTCATTAGATTCAATGTTGGTAAAGACTTTAGTGACATATATAAAGAGTGTTAATTCTCGTTAAAGATTTTTTTATTTTTTTTTGTAGTGCTAGATATATCCAATGTTACTATATGTTTTAGTGATATTTATAAAGAGCGCTTAAATATAATTTGGCACTATTAATTGCTCTAGAAAAATACACCTCTATTTAATATTAAGTGAACTCGTGAGATAGTGCCTACTTTAAGTAAAAGAACATTGAAGGACATAATTTAAATCAAATTTTCTTTTACCATCCTTCGTAAAATCACAAATATAATTTTATTAGTAGAGTAATTTATCTTGTAAAAAATATAGAACTTCATTAAAGTAGAAGGTAAATATGAAAAAAAAATTTAAATATTTAACGATTCAATTATTTTGAACACGAAAAAACTTTAAGAATTCTATTAATATAAAATGCAGAGAGTATTTAATTGTAATTAAATTATTATCACTAATTGATTACCATTAAAAGTATTTTTAATGTAGTGTCAATCAAAAAATAATGATGATAAAAATATAGTGATGTTCCAACTAAATCAATCAATGAATTTATAATTATGATTTTGAGATGTGTGGACAGACAAACTAAATTTTTTATATCTTGAGACGAATCATGTTCTGTTTCTTGGATGTCTAGTAAAGCTTCTAGAAACTCCTAATATTTTTTCTCTGTCATATTTTGTTTTTCAATAATTAAATTAATAAATTTTTAAATTTAAATTAAATTAGATTAATTTAATATTTCAAACCAAATTTATTTTGAAATAAAAGTGATAATAATAGAATAGTTTTCAATTTTAGTTTATGTTCAAAATTGAAAGAAGACGAAAAACTTGTTTTATTTTGTAATAGAAAAATAAAAATATAATGATATTTACGAGTAACGAAATAAATTATTTCAAATAATGAAGTCACGACTCGATCAATAATGAAGTATATATAATATTACTTGTGATTATTATATATGTGATTGACAAAATAAACATATTATTGTACGTTCTTCTAGATTTTTATTCGAGAATCTTTAAATTCAAAAGACTTGAACATGCAGTTCTTATTTTATGAGTATATTCAGATGTGATACCAAATATAATACTACTTACTTTACTACTACAATATTATTAGTTTAGTACTGATTTATTTAATTAATCTGATGTACGTGTAAATATTTTGTAATTAATTAGCACTTTTATCTGCCTATGTTCCATCCATGGATATTCTTAAGGACTAGAAATTGTTATTTTATCTGATAAGCTGTGTGTGAAAATCATTTAATCTTAGGATAGGATTAACTTTAGGTGGAAAAATCAATAAATAGTGTAGACTTAGATTTGCAATAGCGGTTTTTATAAGCAATTTTTATGCAATGTAATTGTTTAGTTTACTATATTTAAATAGCTAAAAAGTTTATTTTTTATCATAAATTTCTTAAAATATTTTGAATTATTAATTAATAAGGAGTATAATTTTGCAGTACGTCTCTTCTAGTACGTTTTATGTATATTTTAAATATGTAATATTTTATTTTAAAAGGAGAAAAAAATTCAAAATATATGTGCGTCCATAGTGTATTTTAAAGGTATATGTGCGTCCATGTGGACATACAAAGTATTGCAGGATTATAAACAAGAATGTATCCACGTGCGCACATATATACCTTTAAAATGCACTATCAAATAGTGCAAGGGGTAAAACGTCATCTATAAAATTTGATACCATAATAACAATTTCGATCAAAATATTTTTCAGTTTATTTTCTCTAAAAAATTAAAGATTTTTTGTCAAATTTTATATCAAACACTAATTAATTTGAATTTCATACTTCCGATCAAGACAAATAAAGTAATAATCTCTTCGTTTCAATTTGTTTATCTAATTTTGACTTAACATAATTTTTTTAAAAATTATTTTATAAATTATATAATCTTAAATTTAAAATAATCAATGAAATAAAAGTTTCAATTAACAAAAAAATTACAACTAGTCTATTACTGTTATATTTCTTATATTTTATGATCTTTATCAACTACAGAGGCATCTACCCACCACCTAGGAAAGTAAATGACAACACAAAAATGACTGCAACCAACCTTTTACGGTTGAGATTTAAATAAGGTACTTCTTCCGTTTGGTATTGTTTGTCATGATTTTTATTTTTAAAATTAAATTATAAAAATTTTGATTAACATTTTAAGATGTGTTTTTTCATTATATTAATATGCATAAAATTATAATTTATAGTGCTTTTCATATAATTTTAGAATATTTAAATTTTTTGTTTATAATATCGAATTAATATGATTTAATTTATTTATAAAAAATTAATCAAAATTAGTTTTCAATAAATATAATATTATAAATAATTTTAAACGGAGAAAGTAATTGATAAAGGTCAATATATTTGACTAAGTAAGTCAACTCAAAGATTTGGATAGTCAACAAAGTTATGGATAAACTAAAAAACAGCTCTAGCCATATTTGCTGACTCCTCTATGCAAACTACACTACAAATCATGGGCAAACACCCGTGCCGTTTCAAGATAATTGAAATTTGAGAGTCGAGAGTCGAATAACATAAATTTTTTAATTAATATTTTAAATTGTATATTATTAATATAAGAAAATGATAATTTATGGTAATGCTTTTTATATAATTTTTAAATTTGTAATTTATCCTAAGAAAGATAGTTCTTAGAATTTGAAAGTTAAATAATATAAATTTTGAATAATATTTATAAAAAAATATATATTTTGTTATAATGATGCAAGAAAGTTAGAATTTATAATAGTATTTTCTAATTTAAATTTTATATCTTTAAATGGCTCGACAAACGGCTAACGTCGGATTTCTATATTCATTAGAGAGAATATTGAAAAAATTATTAAATTTGATGCAAATTATTAGTTTCATTTATAAATTTTTAATATTTTCATAAACATCTTTTTATTTGACTAATAAAATTTAGATTCATCCCGGATTATGTTACATGACATAGCAAGTGGTTTCTAACTCTTGTTAAAATATGAAACTCTAATAAAAAGCTGAAAAAAATATTGAATTAAGATTGTATTTCACTTATGTTACAATATCAATATATATTTAAGTTTAATTAGTTAGATAAAAAAAGTATTTTTAAAACTATTGATAATACAAAAATAAAATTAATAGTTCACACAGCATTTAAAAGCACTTTCAAAAGTTCTCCAAATTTATTATTTCATACAAATGGTTTAAGTTAGTTAATGTTATTAATATTAACTTTATCCTGAAAGAAACATAGTTAAATGTATCGCGCATTTCAATGCTTTTGCACAATTCTTGTCTTTTTGATTTCTCAATTATATTTAAAAAATTAACATATTGATTAATTTGAATTTGTACGGTGCAAAAACTTATACATAAAAAAAAAAAATTTTTTGAACAAATGTTATTTGTATTAAGGTTTCAAACCAAAACACTTTAGTAAGAGATAAAAAGGATCCATTCCATTACAATTTTTATTGGCATAAATAATTTTACAATTTAAATTATATGGATTTATTTAAAAAAAATTAGTATTGAATTCAAATATAAATTTATATCTATTATTTATTATATTTTTAATAACTTTTTATATACCACTTTATAATTATATAAAAAATATTGAGTTCAGACGAAGCTATGTCTTAAACGTTGGGATCCACTCGTGTTTACACAATCTACGTGCAGTGTGTACGTACTAACGATACTACTATTCTCTGTTGAAAATATATACTTGATTAATGGTACTTCTATTCTTATGTTGAAAATGTATACTCATCGAGTATGAATTGATATTTCAAAGATATTTTTATTATAATGTAATATTGTTTTTACTTATTAACATAGGTTGTGGTGTATTGGTTGAAGTATTTTACCCTTAATTAGAGATTTTGTGTTCGAATTTTAAGTGTGGTGAAAATCCTCTTTGAAATGTCACCCCGATATGGGCAATGTAGAGCGCGATCCAAATCTAGTCGAAGCTTCAATGTGAGTTTCGAACACTGGGCGTAAAATCAAAAAAAATATTGTTTTTACTTTGAGTTCAACACTGAAAAATTAGTTTGATTTTTTATTCAACAGCCTAATGCAATTCTTTTTTGTTTTTTCATCTGGTGTTTCGAGTCCATATTAAAATCCCGATTAAATTTGAATCATGCATTGTAGTGTCTATTCGGGGAGGACAATTCCAACAAGATTTTATCTATGTTCAGGGCTGAACCCAAAATTTCAAATTAAGGATGAAATAATTCTAATAGCTACTATACAACTAATCTAATGTGAAACTTTATTCACGCTCACATTCGTGCAACACATTAAAGAAGAAACTATTTCTAATAAACATTTTTTAATGATCAAAACTCAAATTCTGTACTTCTGATTAAAATAGAGAAATTATCTATGTCTATCTCCGCCGCACTCTTTGATGGTTTAATTATTCATATAATAGTGAAAATGGACCAGAGAATAACTAAAACTTTCTAAAGGAAATCATTTGTTTATTGAAACCATTCTGTTTGAAAGTTGATTTTTGGTCTATTTTGGGTGTTGCTGCCTGATGAATTCATCAAATATGAAAATAATGTCATATCATATATATTGAAAATTGTAATAAGTTTGAAAATTTTGTATAAAGAAATAAAAAGAAAAATGGTTTACGCATTTTTTATTTTCAAATGTACAACAAGTCTTGTAAAATAAAATAAAAATATACAAGAACGTGACTCTGACTTCTGTAATTCAAAACCAAACATCATCATTTGGAACAAAACTAACAGCTTTTTAAAAGTTTTTTTTTTAATGTTTTTTAAATCTTTTTTTCATCTAGTAGTCATTATTTGGAACTATTTATTTGATTGACAAAACAAAAAGTTGTGACGAATTTCTTGATTTGTGAGTACCGTTGTTTGAAAATGGTTAATGACTTTATGTATATATATCATATCATTAGTTGAGAATTGATATTTTATTGAAAAAAAATAGCTTGTGGACGTGGCAAAATACTGGGTAAATACGTGGAGCATGTGATAATTAATATTCCTATACTCCAAATTCTCTATATTTTTACTATTTCATTCTACGAAAGTATACTTCTTTCATTTAGTTTTTCAATTAGTTATATTGAAATACAAATATTCTTTGATCCTATAACAAATTTAACTATATATATCATTTTTTTGATAAACAAATTCTTGGCTAGATTTTAATAATCAAATCTAGACAAAGCGCTTGAATTTCATATCGTTTGACAAAATTTGTCTTAGCATGACAATAATTACTTAAGTTATAAGTTTTATTCTATGTAAAAGGTAACTTTTATAGCATTAACGAATAACAATCTGGAATTAGCTTTATCTCGTATTTATTTGACAGCTCTAGTAATACTGAAAGTTTATTCAGAACAATAATAGTTTAGTAAAGAATAAATAGGAGGTTGCTACTAGATTTTTAGGAATAAAAACTTTACATTAACAAGGCCAATACGTTACAAATATATTTTTAAATTATTTAATTATATAATTTAGGACAACTTTCACGTATTGCAATTTTTTTTTTATATTTGCATGTTATAACAAAGTATGCATAATTGCTCCATAGCAAATATATATATATATATATATAAAATTTAAATTTGTATAAAACGAGAAAAAGAGAAGGCAAAAGAGACTTGTGTAAGGAATATACAATTGAATCAAATTGTATAAAACGAGAAAGAGAGAAATTATATACAATTTAAACTTGTATAAAACGAGAAAGAGAGAAAGACAAAAGAGACTTGGGTAGGGAGATACTTTTATTGTATAATTATAAGTATATAAAAAAGAGATATATATATTTGCGTGTGTATATACAATTTTCTCTCGCGTTAATACAATTAGAAACACAATTTATACAATTCTATTGTATAAAACGCGAGAGGGAGAGTGATGAGCGAGAATATGAGGGAGAGAGGAACTGACAAACAGTTTGCTATAAAACACAAATAAATTAAACGATAGTTACTGTATTTATTTTATATTATTAATTTGTCATTCTACACAATTATTCGTATAATTTATTATAAACACTTAATAAAATAACTATTCCATTTGTTCCAAATTAATTATTTTCTTTCAGAAAATAAAATATAACAATTAATTTGGACGGACGGAGCACTTGTTTGGTGCTTGAGGTTCAACTATAGTTTTAATGTCTTGATTAGTACACATATTTCTCGCTTCACTAATTAATAGAGTTTTTGGCTAAAATCATCTTTAAGTATGACTTAAACCTAAAGTATATATATTATATTAGTGAATAAAAAAAATCTTTGTATTATCCTAAAAATTGCAAGTTTCATCCTTCTGTCTACTTTTTTAAGAAACTTACATCACCAATAAAAAAAATATTTGTCAAGTTGAATGAAAAAATGTACGCATGGTTAAGCTAGTTAAGTTGAATTTTATTTTTTTAATTTTTAGAAATTGAGGGTTTAAATCATATTAAGACAAAATATATTTAAAATTTTAGATATTCTTTTTTAAAAGTATAGCCAAATACAAACTCCAACTTCAAAAATTTCAAATAAAATAATAATTTTTTTATTTTCATAACAAAACGATACGTAATTTCAATAAATTTCCAACACTTATGTACATTGTGTGAAATGTGAATTGCGTTATATATAACGTCATACATACTAAATGTTTTATTAAAAACAATCTCTATTTAATTGGGCGTAATATTTTTAAAATGAAATTTTTTACATAATCTTTCTAACAAACGAACCTACTGTATAAATATTTCAAGACTTATGCATTGTTGCAAGTTAGTTTACTTGATAATGCAATAAACACTTAGACTAACAACACACAAAAATTAAATTCTCGGAACGAAAGATTCATTTCTTATTCATATTCTTATTTGTTTTAAGTAACTTTGATCTTTCCATCGTGGCTAAAACAAGATCAAATTAAAAATAAAAAGATATTTTTTACTGATTCAATCATTTTCTTAATTAAAAAAATAGAGTGAAGAATGAATCTTGTCATTATTTAAATAGTATAGAAATATTTTTTACCCATTTAAATAATATAAGAATGTACATTAAATTTGAGTCATATTTAAAAAACGTGTCTAACCAAAATCTCTCATAAAGTACGACACTAGATTCCAAACTTAAAGCTCCCCTACCAAAAATGCATAAGTTGGAAGATTAATACAATAAAGAAAAAATTAAAATAAATTGCATACTCACGATGATAACGACTAACTTTTGATATTATATTTCTCTTACCTTATTTGGAAAAGGAAAACGAACACTTGCTCTAAAAATGTTTAGGTTGAATAGGTTTGGGGGAGGGTGAGTGGATAGGGAAGAGGGGCGGGGTGGTGGCGAGGTTGAAGGCGAAGTTTGAAACGCAAATTAATTTGTGTTATTCTAAATTTTTCTAACAAGCTATCTGATATAAAAAAATAATATATAAAATAATAATTTTTTTATCAAATATTTAATATTAGATCAATTTTTAATTAATATATAAATGAATAATTTTTAATAGATTCATAAATCATAAAATATGTAAGTTTTAACATCACATTATACGTATAAATATAATACACTAGCTATACGTATAGATGTGAACTCCTTGATAATATGGTTCGTAATAAAATTCTATTAGTTGGATAACATACGTAAGTTTGACCTTTTTATTTATTTATTTAATAATCACTTTCACATCATCGTCTTATTTTTTGGATAATTATTTGGTTCGTTGATTTCATCAACCACAGCAGAAAAATTAAAGAAAAAACAAATTCATTACTTCACCCAAAATAATAACTTTTTTCTGTAAGAAAACAAACTTCGGTTGAATAATTCTATTTTTTATTACTATACAGGGCCCACTTTTAGGACTTATTGCTCTGTTCCACGAGCAACCTTCCTCCTCCTCTTCGTCGACGACGCCGATGAACAATGCTCCGGCGACATTGACGATCTCTTCGATCCGACTCTAACAGGCTCCGGTTCACCGGAATTAATCCTCAACGGAAAATTCAGCAATGCACGTGATCCCCGCATGCGAAAAGCCGCCTTGTCGTAAGCCAACGCCGCATCCTCCGCCGTCTCATATGTACCGAGCCAAACTCGTGCTCCATTTTTCGCCGGATCTCTAATTTCCGCCGCGAATTTCCCCCATGGCCTCACTCTCACACCTCTATAATGTTTTGCCTTTGGCTTCGTCGTCGTAGTTGTCATCTCAACCGGTGTTTCAACTTTCACCTCCGCCGCCGTCTCTAATGGAGCCACAAATTCCGGTAAATTCCACATTTCAGGTGATTCGATTGACATTTGTGACTCTAATTTAGGGATTATAAAATCAGAACTCTCGAATTCAAATCCAAATCCAAATCCTTCATTTAGAATATCATTTTGAAAAATTTCAGGTGTATAATCGAATTCATTCGGAAGTGAATTAGTAAACATATTGGATTCAATGCTGTTGCTTCGGCTGAACTCTGAGGATGTTGAGTTTTCAGAGCTCGTTAATGGAGCTTCCCAATCTTCAAGTAAGTATCTTCTAATTGATTCGAGTACTGAAAAATCATTTTCTAGTTCACAATTTGAATACATTTTGAATTTTGGTTACGAATTTTTATATCGAAGCGAATTTAGTACAAATAGAGCAAATCAAGAAAAAACAGAGGAAGTTATGAGTTTTTTTTTCTGGATTAAAGCGGGGAATGGGAAATATTTATATGAATTTGGTTCATGCACGGATGGGAAATTTATTAACAATAATGATTAAAATATTGTTTGTTTGGAATTTGAGCTTTCCTTGAAACTTCTAAATGGAGAAAAGTTCTAAGTTTTTGAGAGGGAAATAGAGAGTTTCAATAAGCACGTGTTGTATTTGAAAATTGGAAATTAGATATTTTTAATAATATTAATAAGATAAAATTACTGATGTTTAAAATGAAGTTAAAGTTTTCTATTTGTGAGCCGCATTTTTCTAGTAATTCACTATTTGTAGTAGAAATATGGACCATGACTTCCATTAAAGTCTTTCTTTTACTTTTGGTTAGAATTATGATATGATTGATCGAGATAATATTATGGGAGGTGTGGAAGTGAGATGTTGGATAGGTTTGGTGACAATTTGAATAATTGTATATTTTTTTCTTTCATTTATTGTTATCTTAGTTTTTTTTTTTAATATTTTTTTTTTATTGTTAGTATATGTTATTTTTTTTATTTTGATTATCATATTTTTTTGGTATTGTTATTTTTTTTCTCTTTCAATATACTATGTAATGCTTTCCGTTTATGTTTTTTCAAAAAGAAAAATGATTAGTCTTATTTCTTGTTGAAAAAAGTTTATGATGATATAAATAGAAGCACAATTCTTCTGAATTGGTAGCATTCATTAATACTGTTAAAGACTTTCAGTGTTTTGTATAGATGGAGGATAATTGAGATAAAGTGTTTTCTGTGTACCTCTTTTTTATTTAAAAAATATTGTGTGAGATAATTTCTCTAGATATATTAGTACACTCTCACATATACAATTAAAGACTTCAGTGTTTTGCATAGATGGAGGATATTTGAGATATGTACTCTCATAAATACGGTTAAAGACTTTGAGTGTTTTGCATAGATAGAGGATATTTGAAATAAGTGTTTTGTGTGCATCTCTTTTTCTTCTAAAAGAATTGTGTAGGATTATTTCTCTCGATATTTTAGTACACTCTTATATATATATATAGTTGATTTGTCATTTATTATTGTAGATGTAGTTTAATTAATCAAATTACGTTAAATACTTATGTTTCTTTTGACATATTTCTTATTTGTCTTGTTAGTCGGATTTTTTGAGATTTTTATTTACTAACTTTCACGTGCTTAATTATTTCAATCTTAACATAACCTATCTATTTGCACAAGATAGGAATAAAATAGGATACATACTATTCTCTTCAGACCAATAATTCGAATGGACAATAAGAAAAATCATGATATTGAAAATGAGAGTTCATGCTATGTTTTCAATATTTAGACTCATCCCTTTCATCTTCAAATATCAATATCTCAATGTTGATACTTAGCATTAAGGTCGTCACTACCTTGTTGTATTTGTCTGCAGATAAGTAAGATATTTCTCTTGAACAAAGAAAACTTAAACACGAAACTTTTAAGTAAGATTTTCCACTTACTTTAAATCTTTTAGGTTAATCAATGCACAAATTGATAGTAAAATAGGAAGTTACACTTGTAAGTTCCTAACAATAATAACATCAACTTGTCTTGTATAAAATTCTTCATTTTAAAGGCAAATATCTTATTGGACCCTCAATTGACATTGTTCATTGATTTTAGACAAAAATGAATTTGTCATAGGGCGTTATTTTCTTGTATTAAAAAAAAAAACACAAATTGTCCCACTTGTTATATTAATTAAATTAACTAGCTAGTATACTATATAGTTTGTCTCATTTGCGCATGTGTCTATATTTAATTGTTTAGTTCTTATAAATTTAATCATTTGAATTTCTCTTAACCTTATAATAAAATTCTAGTCAACATCAACGATGGCTAATTGGTTGTATGGTACTTTCAGGAATAAACTCCTTATTTGATAGGACTTGTACGCTATATCCTCTCAAATTTAGACTTACAAATGTAAAACATTTTAATTGTGTTAGTGACCAATTGAGCCTCTTCTAGTCGATACATATAGTTTTCTTTGTGTACTACTATATCGTTTGGCTATAGAAAGAAACTTATAATGCATTATTATAGAGTTCTATCGATGTAGTTTGAAACTTTATAATAAGGAACGAATGTAAGGTGCAAGAGGATGTTCACTCGTGTCCCCGTATCACCTTAGGGGCGGATCTATATTCCCTTTTTCAGATGTTCAGTATCTATTGATTTCGTATCAAATTAATTATATTTATATTAAAAGTTAAAAGTAATGAGATAAAATTAAAAAGTGAGTAGCCATGTAATAAGTAGTGTGATTTGGCTCAATGGTCATAAGTGGGTGCTTAAGGTTTATGTGCATTTGTGTAGGCATTTCTTAAAATTTTCAAGACAAGTTTTTCTTAATTCTCTAGCTGTTTTTCTGCTTTTGTGCTTAAATATGATCGTCTCTCTACGAGTCATAAAAATTACTTATTATATTTTGTGATTGATAGTACGGGAGCATTCAAAATCTTCAAAATCTTCAAAATCTAGATCCATCATTATCCGCAACAAAATATTATATTCTATACATATATATGTGGTAGATTTTGTATTAAAGACATAATAAATAAATATGTCATTTAATTTATTTTAGCTGATTGATATCTATGTCCTTTAAATTTGGGTGAGCACAAGTAGCCATTTAACTGATATAAAATTAAAATATAGTCATATACGTTCTAGCATAATACACGTACGATGTCACGTAAGACACAATATTATCATATAAGACACACCATAATGGATGAATGTGTCAATTCGTTCAATTCTATACAAATTTAAGTGATTACTTGCGCAAACCCAAAATAAAAAAATGTATCAGATACGTATATTATGCAAGTTAAAATCAAGTTAAAGAATAAATATATCTTAACAAGATGTAAAAGGTTAGATCAGTATTTCTAGGCATTCAAAATGCATTCAAGGTTCAATTCTCATTGATCACATTATATTTTACGTATTTATAACTTGCATGTTTTCATATTCGCCTTTTTTTTTTTATAGTTTGTATTTAATTCCCATGAAAATAATTTGATGTTAATATGTTCTAGTGGAAATGATTTCTCATACGTAAAAATAAAATTTTCTTTATTAAAAGAACATAAAATAAAAAAAATTAACAAGAATTACAAAAAACAAATCTCCTCTACATCAACGTAACACTAGGAACATGTACTAACCCATGTGTCGAGCCGTCAAGTGACGACACGTTACTGATATTTATTCAATTTTTATTTCTATTTTAATTAATTAACTAATCCAACTTTATAAAATATAAAATTGCTAATTATATTTGCTTACATGAGCATTAGCATAAACAACAATATTTTGTATCTGCTTCTAACTTTAACGTACGTTACTAAATTTGCAAGATTTGGGAAACAGATGAATCTTAAAATATTTTCTTTTTTTTTTTAAAAAAAAAGCCTCCACATACACAAATAAATAGAGAAAATAATTTAAAGACGATGGCGGTTCTTTTCATTAAGACAGTTCTGTCATTTTCTAAATTGATTAAGAATAAAAACTGTACTGTGTTTTTTCTTTTTAATATAAAAAAGGCGGAAATTTTTCATTTGTGAAAAATTAAACATGCGGGGAGGTTATCATACATCATATATATATATTATGATACAAATTTACGTTATTGAGGATATAATTTTAGATAAAAAATAATAAAGATCGCATACTTGGATAGAAAGTTAATATGAATAACGTATCGTTTTGTAGCATCACGCATGGAAGTTTAGTGCTTTTCATAGGAGTAATTGCTCGTGTCTTTATAGTAATTCTTGTTATATGTTGTTTATTATATTTTGATTATCACATTATTTTGTTATTGTTACTGTTGTCAATGTTTTATTCTTCTTTTACCTTAGTTTAATACATATTAACTGAGAGTCTTTCGAAAATAGTCTCTCTACCTCCGTAAGTTAGTGATAATTTAGATATATTTATACTCTACATTTTTTTGACACGCTTTGTAAAATTTCAATGAATATATTTTTATTGTGATTTTTATAAATAAATTAAAAAATATTATACATATCATTTAGACATCATTGTGTTTCTTTTAAGCAAGTAGACATATTAAATTAATAATTCATCAACAACTTTAATCAAAATTTTGACCAAATTTGAAATATATAAAGACTACTTGTAATGTTTCTACTTAGTCGCAGAAAAACGTTATGACATTAATGAAGAATGGCACATATAACAATGCAAACCAAATTGTATTTGCTCTATGACTTTGACATAAATTTATATTACGTATTACTATTCAAAATTTAAAAGAAAATACTAAGATGTCAAAAATAAATAAAAATGTACAAACACAGCCTCTACATGCCAAAAATAACAAATTAAACATGCACTTTCGGCCGCATTATTTGAGGGACTATTTAGCTTTGAACTTTTTGTTTTTTTACTTCTATCTATCACACTTATCTGTTTTTGAATAGTTATCGTATTTTACTTTTTGAGAGTTACTAACATATTTTTATAAAATTAAAGTCCTATTATTTGACTCTGAAAAAATATATTGACTCTTCAATGAATTTTGGAGGGATTTTTGAGTCTTTGACAAATTCTCGTGGCTACAATTAGAAAAAGGAAAAATTACGCAGTGAAGTAAAATTATACTATTTAATTACTTATCATAGTTATAGTTTGCTATAATTATTAGTCGTGACTAACATTCTATATTAATTAACTGGGCTGACTTCAAGTTTGTATAATTAGCCATGTTTGTATATGTATAATTCGCCAGAGTATACAAATAAATATTTATAATATACAATTATCTAACTGATTATATATATACAGTTCACCTCTCTTCACTCTCTGCCCTCTCTCCTCTGTCTCGCAAATCCCGCTCTCCTTCCTCTTCCCTCTCCCAATCTCGCTTGCCATATGTACGAATGAATATGTATAATTTACAATTATCTAAACGATATACAAATACAATTCGCCTCTCTCGCTCGCCTCTCTCCTCTCTCTCCCAATCTCACTTGCCTCTCTCCTCTCTCTCCCAATCTCCATCACCTCTCTCTTCCCTCTCCCAGTCTCGCTTTCCATATATACAAATACATATGTATAATATACAATTATCTAACAAAATATACATATACAATTCACCTCTCTCCCACTCGTTGACCTCTCTCGCTCGCCTCTCTCCTCTCTCTCTAGGTCTCCCTAGCTTCTCTCCTTGTCATAACATGTAGCTATGTATTGTAATTATTAAATTACAACGATAAAAAATAATTAAACTATCTTTGAATGGCTATATGCAAAAGTTCCTCTTAATAAATAAAGTTTTAACATTTCTCCACATGTGTGGTAAAAAATTTATGTCCAGAGAATATATAATTATAATTATGTATACATAAATGCTTATTGGAACTCTGGAATAGATCTCACTAATTTATTTTGTATAAATTATAGGAACCACATATTATAAATACAAAATGACCTTTTATCCCTTTTAGAATTGAAATTACTAAAAATTCCTTAAAATTCAAGGAAGCGGGATACATCCAAATGACACGGGATACATAAGTCCTGATACATCATATTTTGCATCTGCTGCTATTAATTAGGAGTAATTACCGTGATTTTTGTTATTTGTAACTGAAATCACGTAATTAATGCTATACAGCTTGTGTAACTGATTAGTAAATTCAAATTTTAAATCAGATGATCTTCATAAATCAAAATTATTCTTGTAAAAGTTGATCTGCATACTAAGAAATAAAAAAAAAAGGTTTGAAGATGAATATCTCAATTCTGCTGCAGCATTCTGGAATTTGGATAAGCGATGTTAATTATGAGGGTTACAAAGTTGATGGTATTGTTGTTGGCCATTCCATTTCATTTGTGAATCTAAAAACGTTGATTTTATCAGAGCTTGAGATCGACACTGTTACAAAGGATATTGAAATACGATACATTGTCGAGGGAAGCTCATGTCCATTGAAAATAAAAAACGACATGGGTGTGAAACTTTATTTCGAAGTAAAAAAGAATGCATCTGGAATCAGCATGTATCCGCTTTGTATTGATACAATTGATAAAATTTTATAAATAACTAGATTCAACAGTGGTGCGTTTTCAATGTAACAGTAATGCTATATGAGTTTGTTTGTGTATGTGATGTATCATATACATGCATATTATTGAAAATATGTTATATGTTACGTGTATATTGTCTTTTTAGTTTCAAGTGTACAAAAAAATTGACTTGTTCTATTGTTTACTATATGATTCGTGTATACAGTCTTATGAGTTATAAATTTGATATATTATATTCAACATTGTTGGGTTTCAATGTAACAGTAATTAAAGATGAGTTTATTTATGTATATTATGTATCAGATACATTCATATGATTGAAAATATGTTATATTTTTTGTGTATACTCCCTTGTGAGTTATTCCAGTGTACCAAAACTTGACTTGTTCAAATGTGTACTACATGTTTCGTGTGTACTGCCTTATGAACTATAATTTTGATATATTAAATGTGTAGTGGTGCTTTGCACTGTAATATTAATCTGTGATTAGTTTGTTTATGTATATGATGTATCATATACATTCGTATAATTCAAGTTGCTAAATATATAACTGCAATATTAGTACATGTATATATTATAAATTATGTATCATATACATCATTTTTATAAGTGAAAAATACTTAAAACTCAAACAATAATGTATCATACACATTAGATCTTAAGTGTCATATACTTCATTTTGTAAATTAACTGTCAAAATTACTTAAACTGAAACAATATAAAATTTTGTACCTTAACGTTATAAAGCAACAATTGTGTCTAAAACAATAACTTGAAAACACATAACATTAATAACTAACAAACTATTGTAATACCAATAAACTTTAAAAAAAACACAAAAGATAATTGTCTTCAACACAAAACAACATAAAAACTTGTTCATCATGTCTCAGCTAATTACTAATCTATGTTAACAATGTCATCTTCAGTTGGTGTTGTGAATTACCATCTCCAGATTTACACTCTTCCATAATATTTGGAAACTAACACGATGAAGAGAAAGAAGGAGACTAAAATGTTTACCCTTTAATAACTTAGAAAATCTGGTTAGAAAGAAGGAGACTCTTACAAAATATCAAATAGATATGCCTGCAAATTTGTACTTGAATTCAAAATTTGTTAAACTGCAAACGTGTGGAATGGGGAATACAAATTAGACAATTATACACCTAAAATGTAGGAAAATAAAAAAGGAATAAAAATTAATATGGTAAATTTTAATTGGGGCTTTTAATGGGGAAGTGGGTAGCTTGAAAATAGAATTTTGTTTTAGTAAAGTAAAACTTGTCAAATGGGTGAAAAAAGGGTGGAAAATCTTTATGTATCTTTCATATTTTTTTAATTGAGGGAAATAAGGAATTTTAGAAATTTTTATAATAAGTAGGGATAAATGGTTATTAAGATAATTAAAGGAGTGTAGTTAAGTAATTTTTCCATTTATTTTTCATGCTCAAAAGTTAGCATGTGTAGTGTATGTATGAGCTTGTATTATAATTTTAAAACCTTTTTATTTCTTTTTCTATTTTAATGTAAGATTCTCAAATGTTGGTAGGTTCGAAATAATTAGTAAGTTTCATGCAATTTTTTATTTTTATTTTAAAAAAAAAAGTATCATACGAAAGCTTATGCAATACTCCTTCTGTTTTATATTAGTTTATCATTTTTTCACGCATATTAAGAAATCATAAATAAGAAGATAATTTTTATACCTTTAATTTTTTTAAAATTTTTTAAAAATAAGTATGAACATTTTCAAAAAGAGCTAATTCGTGCAACGATAATATAGGAAAATTATAATCAATACTTTCTTGATTTAGTAAGGTGTACGACCAATATGTGAAAATTATTTTTAGTAAGTCAACTATTTTTAGTAAGATGATCAACTAATACGAGACGGATGGAGTAATCTATAAGAAATGATAAATCAGATAACAAAAAATATACATAAATCAAAAAAGACTTAATACTTTAATGTGATTTGAACGATCAACCTACATTCCCCTATTCTTGAGAGATTCCCTCTCTATCTCTTTCGATCTATCAGAATAGATCAGGCTATCTATCAATCGATTCGAAAATAGCTCTACCACTGAGCTAATAGCCCGTCGTGCGAGCCTCCCACTGGGGGCCCGCTGTGCCAAAAGCGAGAGAAACCACCAAGAGACCAATTTCAGCCACTGTTTCACCCATCTGAGTAAAACAGTGCATTCAAGGATTTTTCTCTCACCATCAATCAAAAAAACTAGGAATAGCTGATTCTAGATCAATATATATATATAAAAAAAGCAGGTTCTAGGGCAAGTGAATTTGAAAGCACTAACCATTTCTTTTTTTTGGTACGAGGAACTTGTCGGGGCTTTGTGGGATTAATTGATTGGATACCGAGAGCCATAATCTTTCCTAGGAACATTTTCTACGACGATAGGCATAAAGGCATGTTAGTTCCACAAATCTCACTGCACTGAGTGATTTTAGTCGTTTTGACGAACCTACCACTTACGAATATGAACGATTCTTTTATTTCACTTAAAAAAAGATCGATTCATACAAATAAAATGATGATAACACTTGTATTCACAAAATTTTCAATGTCCTTAATATTTACAAATTAAAACCTTAAAACGCGAGGTCAATTAGATGACAATTGCAAAATCTTAAAGGATAATAAATCGGAAAACAAAAAACTCCATACAGAAACTACATAATATGTTGATATGATATGACTATACTATACATATAAAATTCTAATAAAATTAAAAATCCAAGATAAACTCTATAATACTCATTTCAAATTTTTTTCTCCCAAAATAAAACAATGTGCCTTTCGAATCAAATTAGAAGTTCTTAATAATACACTAAATCAAATTAGAAGTTCTTAATAATACACTAACATAAGTTTTGATAAAATGATTGAGTTTCATTCACCCTTAATAAAAAAATTTTGAGTTCTTGCATTAGTTACGTAAAAATAATCCTGTTGGAAGGGTTTCCCCGAGAATGGGCCTTGCAACATGTAATACCAATATAATCAAACTAAAAACATAAATATTAAAAATCTAAAAACAAATATTCTTAATTTTATTTTATTTTTAAAATCTAAAACAAAATAGAATTATGCACTATCAGTCTATTAAGGTGAATTTCTATGAAGTTACTTTGATCAACAATTTAACAAAACATTTTTCTTAATAGACTTAATCAACCTCACATTTTACCCAAATAAATGTGTGAAACACATTTGTTTTAATTTTTCAATACCAAACTGCATATACATCATGACTTTACTAAGAAAACTCACTCGACCCAAGTAATTAGTTAGGTAAAGTTTAATTAGCAAAAAGTGTTTTAAGAGTAAGACTTTTTAGCTTATTTTTAACTTTTTACGTCTTTTAAAGAGAAAAATTCAAATGTATAGAGTATTTTATGTTTTTTTTATTACTATATAATATATTTAATTTTTATGAAAGTAGATGTCCAGATTACTTGTACTCCGATTTCGTATGTTAATTTTCTTATGTAAGTTGGAATAAATATTTCTAAAAAAAATCAAAAATTCAAACGTAATTTTTTAAAAAAAAGAAAGAAAAAATGGAAGCTTCATGTAATTTTCTTAGCTTTGTTTTGTACGGACAAGTTGGAAAAAAAATATTATTCCAAGTTGGGTTAGTATTCTAGTTTTATATTATAACTAAAAGGATTGCAACTTTTATATAAATTAACTGCAAGTGGTAAATCAAATTGGGTTTTAAATTTTAATAAATGAAAACACATTAATTTTATCAAGGTTAAATGTTTTATTCAAGTGGAGTGTGATGTAATATTTATAAAAATAAAATAAAAGTGAGTGTATCACACACAATGATGAGAGTTGTATAAAGAGACATGTGTTTTTTAAATTAAAAAGTGATAGTTTAGGTATGAAACTCACACTATCAATAGTTTAGATATGAAACTAAAAAAAAGTATAATTTAAGCGTGTTTTTAACAATTATATGTAAAAACATCTCCTCTTGGTTCCTCCTAGTGTTATTTTTACTATTCTAAGGCTACACAATTGATAAACGATACTACTTTCGTCCCTAATTACTTGTCTATTTCTGAACTGACACATTTATTAAAAATTAATAATTGGCATAGTGAGTTTATTAGTTTACCCATATTAATTATGAAGTTGATGAATTAAAAACTTAATATTTTTTAAAAAATACTTTTTTAAAAGTAATTAATTGACGGTATAATATCTAAAAAGAAAATCATCCTTTCAATTTTCAAAATGAACGATTATAAAAGAAAATATGAACAAGTAATTAGAGACAGAGGAAATATGTGTTTGAGTTATATACTTGTGCTCTATTATAATTTGTTGCTCTAAATGTGTAGGGGTAACTTCTCTTGGAAGTCCCTTATACTCATTGATAAATTTCAATTAAACACTACTTGTTCAATTAATATCTAAACATATGGTATAACATTTCTATTAATGTTTTCGATTTAAGTACTACACAATTCATAGTTGTCGATTTGAATTTTTGATTAAATCAATAATCCCACTTTGTGTTCATCAACAACATGTAGTATAGTGAGCTAAATCAATTATCGAAATTAACCACAAATGAATAATGAGTTTTCAATTTTCAACAACATATATAATGAAAAGATTGAAACAACGAAGGAAGAAGGAGAAGGATGATGATGAGGAAAAAATTAAAAAAAATATCTATATTTACATACAATAATTTTCTTAATGCAGATAAAAGTTCATGGCAATCTAAAATTATTACTTCATACTAAAAATTGAATTTTGAGTAATATACACTACAACAAAAATAACTTTTAGCGGCATTAAATGTTAACACTAATAAAGAGTGTTAACGTTTTTATCAGCATTAGTTAAGTGTCATTAGCACCAATGTTGTTAAAAATTTTAGGGACATATATAAAGAGTGACAATTGCCGTTAAAAATACATATTTAGCGACAATTAAAAATTAAATACCGCTACTAGTCATTTTTACTGCAGTGATAACAAATAATCCCATAAAAGTAGACATACTTAAAATTGAACTACATAACCATACAAATACTCGAACTATGTATAACAATATTATACCAACTTATACAATGTGAACATAACGTAATACCAAAATATACAAAATGCATAGAATAATCGACAAAGTATATGTCACATTATTTTCTTGAAGTACTATTGTATGCTCAATCATCACATTTGCGGAATCTTCGATCAAACAATTAATCACAATTTTGAAATTATAAATTGCGGAAATTGTATGGTAGTCATTGTTTTTAGATTTTTAACTTGTCTATATTTCTTAGAATTCAACTCAAACCATACTATAAATTCATAAATAATTAACAACAATAATCAATTTTGAATTTCTTGGCAAAGATTGTCAATATTACACAAGGGTTTCTATTTTCTTCCTCTTATATAATAAATCGTTGAATACTAAAGTTTATAGGCGTAATATATAAATAGAAATCTCAATATTGTATTAACTAACTATCAAATTATATTACAAACAAAACTTTTAAAATGCACATCTTGATACCTTAATTTGCTTTAAGTTTGCTGACACCTAAATTTTTTCAAAGACATTAACATAATATTAATAGATTGAGGATTTCATACAATAGGTTAAAAAATTTGTCTTTTTTTAATTTGTTAAAAAGGACAAATAAAAATAAAACTAATTTTTAAAAATAAAACTAATTGAATATGTTATTATTGTTATTGTTAGTATCATTCATCTTGAGAGGGATAATACTTCCTTCCATTTTTAAAAATAAACTAATTTGATTAATCAGGTTTTCAACTTTCCATATAAAGCATGTATTCATACTTGTCTTGTAACAAGTATATATATATATATGAAAGGTATACAAATCACTCTCTCCATATTCTACTTATTTCACTATATTAAATATGTTATTATTGTTATTGTTAATATCATTCATCTCGAGAGGTATTTTATTATATACATGTATAATTCAACATCATCATAGTAGATCTGTAATGGTATTTAGGTATAATTAAATTGCTATAAAGTTTTAACTTTTTCTTAGTTATACATATTTGCGATGTATAGTTATTATTTTTAAATATACTAAGCATATTGATTTAACCTTTTGAATGAAAAATATTTTTCAATTGAAACAATACCATTTGTATTTTTGGTATAAAAATATATCTTTTGAAAATACCATGTATATATATATATGATATGAATATATTTGCGAATGTTATTATATATATACATATTTAAAAAAAGATAAATATTCTGTCCAAGAAAAATATAGGAGGATTGGGATTTTGATTAATGGGTTCCTAACATAACTTTAGGGATTTTTTTATGAGTTAATATTTACTTGCCATGAATAATACTAGCTTATACCGTTATTATTATGCAAATATTTTTAAAATACGGTCTATTAATGTCGATACTAAGAATTAATTAGTGATAATTTTTTCTTTTTTTATTTACTGATTTTCGTGTGCTGTAAATCATTCAAAAACTAAAATTTAATTGTCTCAACAGAAAATAATATTTTTTCTATTAGTGACGTAAAACAAACCCAATTTTGTGTATCGAAGTTTAGCCAAACTCAACCATTAACAGTCTTTTTAATAAAAGAAAGTACTATATCAGAAGTTATCTTTAGCTATAATTAATTAATAATAAAAGTTTAATTTTCGCTAAATGTGTATCTCTATTGACAATTAACATTCCTTGTTAATATTCGTAAGTTCTATAGTGACAAGAATCCAGTGACAATTAACGTATATTAGTAATACTTCAATGTGTATATTTAGTAATGTCAATTGGAAAATCGTCTAATTATGGTTTTGTCATTTTATTCCTTGATCCTTAGGATTGATTTATTATCGAAAGAAGATTTTTCTGGCAAATGGCAATTCTTGTTGATTCTCTATTTATACTGTGGATAGTCTATTTTTTAGGAATATTATTTTGAAAATATATGATATTGAGCCTAATTCTGTTTGTGGATATAGATGTCATAGAAAGAAGTTTATTTGAACAGTGATATTTATGCCTATGAAAAAATGATTTGAAATTTGAAGATGAAGTTTTGTTCGTATATGTAGTTTAGATATTCAAGTTATGTTGTTTTCTCATAAACATGTAACCTTACCAGTTGTGATAGATATAAAACTTTCTCCCATTTTTACATATACTCTTTACTTAATGAGAAGAATTGTATTTTAAAATAAGATATCACAATATTCTCGTATGCGGTTTTAATAAATCACATGTCTTTATATTTCTTTTATAAATCTAATGGCTACATATAGAAATTTCACTATCTGCATATCAACAATAAGAATAATTAACAATATTCAATGAGAGTAGTTGAAAATAGACCGTTTCAATTATTTAACATTAATGTACTACGAACCAATATTAATTATTAATACGCGACCCTTTGACTACTCCTTCCTGATTTGTTCAAGATTTAACCATGGTAATTAAGCTTAACATATGTACTTAATTTAGAGTATGAACAACCTAACATAATTTCAAAATAAGTTATCTCGCAATTTGATTTCAACTAGGGATAAACTAGTTACAAAATTATTTCTTGTATTATTCTTGTCGTTAGTATTATATTTTTAAAAAAAAGAACCTATATTTTTAGACTGATAATGGAAAATTTGATACATAAGTCACCCTCCTTACGGTTACTATATCGAACAGTACATGAGATTTTCACCTTATATGGCTCCTCGTTCATTTTTTTCGAATTCATTGAATCCTTTTCAATGCCTCCTTTCACTCCGCCCGAAAGGGTAACAAGGACAAATCTAGCCATGTTTAATAGACTTTGTGAAGTCAAAAGCGAAAATGACATTAAAATTAAAGAGCAACATTGGACTTTAACCTTTTTTCAAATTCTATTGACTTGGTCCCTTGGATTTGTTCAGATGAAACAACGTGGGAACGTATACGAATAATTTGTGATACTTTTAGACCAAAAATAACTTTTGATACCTTAAAGTACAAGATTTAATTCCATTTCTCCTCTTCTTTTTCAAAATACTTCCCAATGTAAATTAACATAAAAATCAAGATTCTTTCTATATCAAATGTCAACTTGTGCCATTCTAGAAGCCATTCTTCATTGATATTACTTAGGCTTTCAAAAATGAATCCAAGAATAGATAACTTGTCAAATTCAACCAGAATTTTGAGGGTGGGGTTAATTTGTATTGAGTTCAATCTCAACTCATTCAAGCCTAACCCATTTTAAGATAATCCTTAATTGATCCTAAATCAATCTTCAATTTCAATCCGTTTTAAAACTCCAGACTAAGATATGTTCTTATATTAAATGTACGAATTATTATCTATTAAACATTTTTAGGAGTTATTTATCTCTTTGTTACTTTTTTAAAAAATAAAAAAAATCTTGAGCGGAAATTCGAAATGTGATTATAAAAATTAAATATCACTATGTTAAAAATCTTGAGATTACAGAGTCAAATTGGGCAGGTCAAGACCCAATTCGTTTTTTAGCTCATTTGAAATCAACCTATTTGAGCCCTAAGTAACCTTGGGTGGGTCTAAACACAACTGGATTTCTATCTCAATCCATTTTAATATCTCAAATTTCAACTCAAACCGTTCATTTGACACCTCTTAATTTATGATCCTAATAAGGAACTTCTTTCTTTCCATTTGTTTAATACTCCTTCTTAATTTATGCGATATAGTTTGACTTGACACAACTTTTTTTAGTATTTTTTCTAAAAAAATCTTGTGGTCTAAAATAAGTTATTTGTTTGGATATAAATTGTTTCATTATGAGTAAAAATAGACATTTAAAAGTTAAATTATTATTCTTTTTTAAAATTAGGAAAAAAAATGAAATTATATAAATTGACATACAAAAATTATTGTAGTACTCCATCTGTTTAAAAATGAATTGACTTTCTTTTCTATTTAATCAGTTTAAAAAAGAATTACCTTTAAATTTAAATTTCCACGTTGCATGTTAAGGCCACAAGGTGAAAGGACAGTTTTTTACATGTCACATAATTTTAATTTATGACAATAAGATTTAAATTTTTTCTTATTTTCTTAAAACTTCGTACCAAATTAAACAATGTCACTATTTTTAAAACGGAGAGGATATTTAATTAGCCAATCCATATTATGATATCCTCTTAAGCAATTGTAAAACTTCGTATTCTAACTCCAAAATAATACGTAGTCATTGTTGTTGGATTATGCAATAATCATTGCTTAACTAATGATGATCTTAGCACCTTCTATGTTTTTTTTAAAAATCATAATCATGGAAATACCTTACAACGGTACAAATTAACAAATTTGAAAAGGACAACGTGGTTAAATTTACCTCAAGACTGAATCTGCACCGTTGATCTTGCATGTCCTACAAAAAAAACAAAAGATCCAACGGTTCAGAAACAAAAGAAGACTCAATCTGCTTTGAAAAATAATCAGTTATAAATTTCATCTGCTATTTGACCGAAGCTTCGTTTAAGCACCACAAAGGAACTTTCAAACTATATAACAACAAAATTATCTTTTACAATATTTCTTATATATATACTCTCATATTCCACTCTACATCAAACACTTGCAAAACATCAATACTAAAATTCATTCATCTCTTTCAGTTTTTTTCTATACTTTTCGATCTCGATGGAATATGTTGATGAATTTTTCGCGTTAGAGAAAATCAGAACTCATCTTCTCGGAGAATTTTCACCGAGAACTTTGAAATTTGGGGCGGAATTAACGAGTAGTAAGTCTAGTGATACTGTGACGGAGAGTTGTAATTCTGAATCTGCTAGTTCTGATTCTCTTCCTTTTGATTTTTTCTTTGATATTGAAGCTGATTTGTTTCAATTTGGAGCTGGAGTTTCTAGTTCCAGCTCCGAATCAGCTAATTCGGTGTATAATCGAACAGATTTTGTTAAAATTGAATCGGAGCCGTCGATTTCAAGCTCTGATTATGAGGAGAATCAGAGTAAATTCTTTCAGTTTAAATCGGAACCTCAAGTATTCATCGATCTTACTTCACAGAAATCGACGAAATTGAGTAGCGCTAGTGATAGGAAACCTTCACTGAAAATTGATTTACCTCCGGTGAAGAAGTATGAATGGATCGATTTCGGCAATTCGGCTCAATCGAATCCGATTGTTTCGGTTCCCGTGAAACAGATTAGGGAAGTTGAAGAGAAGAGGCATTACAGAGGAGTGCGGCAGCGGCCATGGGGAAAGTACGCGGCGGAGATCCGAGATCCGAGACGCCGCGGTTCTAGAGTTTGGCTTGGAACATTTGATACTGCAATTGAAGCGGCGAAGGCTTATGATAAAGCTGCATTTACGATGCGAGGAAGTAAAGCGATTCTGAATTTTCCTTTGGAGGTAGGGAAAACTCTGTCGTATTCAAGCTCCGCCGTGGAAGGCGGCGTGAAGCGGCGGAGAGAAGCGGTGGAAACTGAAGACGTGAAGGTGGTGAAGAAGTGTAAGGAAGAGGAGTCATGTCCATTAACGCCGTCAAGTTGGAATTTCGTTTTTGAACAGAATTGTAACGGAATGTTTAACCTCCCTCCATTATCACCGTTATCTCCTCACCTAAGCTGTTCGCAGCTTATTCAAATATGAGTGACTATTAAGAGCTGACATGATATTATGAATCTAGTTTATGATCGTATGTATATGAATGAATTTTTATAAACAAATTACCTACTTGTTTATACTTTAATACTATCTATCGCTTTAATCAAAATTCAAACGATAACACACTCAGTGTAATTATACAATGGAGTAGTACGATAGGTTGGAACATTGAAACTTTCGAGATGAATTTGAATACCATTATCATTCATACTATGGGGTAGTGCAAGAGGTTCGAACATTGAAACTTTTGAGCTGAATTTGAATACCATTTATCATTCATACTATGGGATAGTGCAAGAGGTTCGAACATTGAAATAACTGAGCTAAATTTTGACACCACTATTATTTTTATCGATGTTTGATACTCATTTTGGAATTCTATCTCATTCAAATTTATGTCAGGTAAGGTTTATTAGAGAGAGAACGTTTCCTAATATCATTTTTCCCATACCCAAACTACAAATTAAATAGGTTGGATTGCCTTAATATTTTTAGTTAGTTGAGGATCTCTCATAAACAATCTTTCTAGCTACCTTTACGAGGTATGCCAAAGTCTGCAAACTTTCTATATTCTTTAGATCTTATCTAGTACGTTGTTATAACACTGCATTATATATAAATAGCCAAGTTTATAAGTTTTCATTGATCAGTACTTGTGCACAAACAAAAATAATAAACTCGAACAAGTATTGAATATAGTTTACCCTTAGGTTTTCCGTAGAGTGCAAGCAAGCAATGGATTTTCTAGAAGTAAAGCAAAAGTAATTACTTGAGGAAACTGCAATTTCAATTCTCAAAGTCAAAAGAGCTGAATATAGCAAAAGTCTATTCATCTAAAATTACTATAGAAGATATCAACGTGATAGCAAACATCGAGAAGCGATAAATACTTTTTCATAATATCTCGAGTTGAATTTCTTTTATCTATAAAATAATAAAAATATTTTTATCTCTCCATATAAAATTATTTGACATAAATTTTTAACTAAAATAAATATCAAAAACAAACAAACAAAAAAGAATAGATTGTTTGAGTGCAATTGATGATACCAGTACTAGCAATATGAATTCAAAATACTTTGTCAAAATTAAGAACCTCTAACCCAAACAGAAAAATAATTTCAAAGTTAATCACATTGTTCAAAAATTCTTTTTATACTGAATAAGTTTTTCAATTTAACATTTAGCAGATAAAATATAAAAAATTATATACATCTTTAATTTATGTAACCGAAATAAAGAATCCTTTTTTATTTTTCAAACAATCAAACTAAGACGATTGAATTGAGATGAAAAAAATAATATTAACTGTCCACTTTTACTTATCGATTACGCCAAATCAGATGTTTATTTTAAAAAATTAAAAAATAACTTATCACTTATTTTATAATATATTTTTATCATCAATCATAGTTATTTTTCAAGATATATCTCAAAATATTAATTTATTATATTTAAAAAATAATATAATAAAATTATTGTTCTATATAATGCTTCGAATGTGTCAAATCGAAGGAAGTAGAACTTGTGACGTTTGCTCCGAGAAAGAAAATTAATTTAGCTTTAAAATATTTTTGTTGTCAATATTTTGGTTAAAAATATCCTGGAAATAGATATATTTTTTTCTCTTTAAACACATCTTCTTTTTCATTAAAATATTATTAAAAAATACTATTCTTGTTTTCTTTCTTCTGAAATCACTTTAAGCAAATAAAAATGTACGGAATATTTTTTACTTCTTAATTCACACTACATCAATTAAAATAGAATAACTTTACATACCTGTCCACAAATATTATGTGTCATATATATAAGATCATAGTTTATCCATCATTAGTTTATTTTTTTATCAATATATTGTCGTTAAGAATATTTTTGTACCAAACTACAAACGAAGAGCATTTTTAGATCAAAATATCGACAATAAATGCATTTTTAAGCTAAATCATAAACGAAAAATATTTTTATTCATTTCACATTGTTAAAATATTTTTAACTATTTTCTTAAAAATTTAACATATGTATACCGTAAAATTTATATTAATAAAGTAATTATATATTTAAAAACTCGAATAAATACTTCAATCCTTACCAACTCGGCCCCTGATTATTATCTGTGGTTATGTTAGCATCTGAATGTTATTTGTCTCTGACTATTTTTGTGCTTTGCTGTTACGTTGAATGAAAGACAACGAGAGGGGTTTCCATGCATGTATTATTTCGTCAAATTTTTCCTAATATTTTTTTTATCTCTATTCTATTATATTAAATTTATTTTGTTGACTTTGAACACATATATCATGTTGTTTGACTTAGACAAACTACTAGTCAATTTTGCTTCTGCCTCGGAGTTTAAAATTCATATTAAAGTTTTAATTAAATTTAAATCACATGTTATAGAATTAGTATGAAAATAATGCTGTTAATAACTTTTTTTTATATTTATAATTGAAATTTAAATATTTGATTAAAAGTGAATCAGTCTCGTTACTACATCATAATTTATGTTATGTTCGATGGATTCAGCAAGACTTTGACTATTCCTAAATAGCTTTAAGTGTGTGGCTCTCTTTTTTTCCTTTTTATATATCTCTTTGTCGTACTTCTCTTTTAGTTTAATTTTATGTTTGATTAGATAAGATTTTAAGAAAATAAATAAATAAATTTCATCCTCTGTTTATTTTTGTAATTTATGAGACTTTTAGACCGATAACGATCTAAAGATTATTTTAAAGCAAATTCATTTTTTTTATAAAAGATATTAAACCATAGTAACCATAGTCTACTATATTGTCATTAATAATATGTACGAGCTAGTAAGCATTAATCCTGAATCTAATATTATTCAAAAGGACAATTTTTCTACTATTTTCACACTTAAAATAGTAGAAACAAAAATCTGAATGATAACTTAAAAATGAGTATTTGTGTATATTAACTATTACAATTGTGGAAATTACGCTTAATGAACTTGAAAATAAATTATTTTAAAAGTTTTGACCATGCTAGACTCATGAGATAACCATTAAAAATTTGAAATTTGTTAACATTATAGTTTGGAAAAATGAGAAAAATCTCTCCCTTAAGTTCACTTATTACCCTTATTTCCTATTAGTTTTAAAAGTACCTAAAATTTCTAATTTTTAAGTCAAATGAGCCGGATACAAAAATGTGATAAAAAATGAGGAAGATACAAAATTATGACAAAAAATGAGGCGGATACAAAAATGTTTCTAAAAATATATAATGTATCCGCCACCTTTTTATTGTATCAAACCCTATTATGTAGCCGTGATTTTGTATATTTTTGAAGGATTTTGTTCATTAAAAACTTATAAAAGAAGACAAATGGTCATTTAATCCTAAAAATATGTTATTTATGTCATTTGCCACTATAGTTTTGTACGTAAGGCGAACGCGATCAAAACTTCAAACAATTACACACCTCGAAAGCTATTCATGACTTTTGGGCCAAACCAAAATGTGGGCCGCACCAAATTATAGTTTGGGCCGAGTAGAAAAGGTACATATGAACAAAGTTTGAAAGGTTATAGGTCTTTTTCATGATATTTGAATCAAGGAAAACTATACAAATTACACTCATTAGATAAAGTATTTATCCAAAAAGGATTCAATTCAATGTATTTATTTTGATTGGATTGAAAACTCAAACTATTTATCTGATTGCTCTCCTTGGTTTATTCACTGAACCATTGCTAATATCAGCAAAGTATATATATATATATATATATATATATATATATATATATATATATATATATAATATATATATATATATATTATATATATATATATACTCTCTATATATACTCTAATAGCATCAAACACTAATTGAACGATTTTTTCACTAAAACATAGTCTGTTCCTTCTTAATGCCATCAGTATGTGTGTGTATATATATACTCCAATGATATCAAATCGTAACTGAGTAGTGTTTATATTCTAATGATATCAAGCAATAAACACGAATTACTAGATAAAACACGGAGTGTAATGTATTCCTTTTCTAGGGTGAGTGTTCTTTTCCCTTTGATTTGATCTTTTAATTTTTCTAACTTTTATTTGTTTGTCAGATTATAAGAATGGTCAAGGTAAAAGATGAACAAAACATATCGGATAATCAGATGCTTAACAAAGTTTTAATGTCTCATTATGCTTCTAATTGCCTCCTTTAAAACAAATTAAGAAGTTGATATGCAACATCTTGACGCATATGGTGTCTTTGTATGGTACTATTCAATAAGTATCGATAAAACAAAAGCTCTCTCAAGCAATAATTTAATACCTTGTGCCAATCATATTTACTAAGAATCCATCATTGGATCACTCTAAGTATTTCTTGTTACCATTTTATGTGTTTTTTCTCATTTTTATTCCCTAGAAATTATCCCCATATTTATTCTAATTAAAACTCGAGGCTTGTCTTATAATTTCTCTTTATTTTATTTGTATTAAAAGGGAAACTTTCACAAACAGCAAACGTTAGATCTCTTATTACAATTTGTTGCTTAACTTTGGTTTGGTACGTATTTTGTAATCGTTATATTTTTTTGCAGCTTTTGGAGAAAAATTATATAAATATAAACGAATAAAGTTAATATAAAACACAAGTGTAGTTTTCCGAATACAATGTAAAAACAAATCTCTCACCTATATTTAATTGAATTGATACATAATACATTTGACAAAGAGAATGAACACATATTATTTTCGTGTTAATCACAAATACAAATATATTTGATACAAAATACAAAAATAGTTTTTCGAATACACTTGATATCAAATACAAATCTATCACCTATTTTTTTGTTGAAAACCATTTATACATAATACATTCGAATGAGACGACAGAGAAATAAGAGAAATTTGCTATAAAATTCTACACATTAACTATAATGATTTATCATAAATACACGTATTGTAGGTACAATAGATTAAAATAAATAAATATGAAAACATCTAGTTTAATATGTACAAAGCATATAAATAATGTATTGTTTTATATCAACTATATACTATACTATACTATATACAACAATATATTTATAATATATACTTTGATTATATTGGTGAACTTATTATTCTACGGATATATATATATCTGTAACTTTCTCTTAAAATATTTTATTTATGTAACAAGAACGTACAACTCACTACGTTTTGTACTATCATTATTCTTTGGAGATAGTGATCTTAGTAGATACTCCTAATTGATTGCAAGTACAATATTGTTATTTGTTCTTTGTCACTTAGGCACCAATGAAAAATTTCTCTAGACAAAGATGAATAATAAAATAAAAAGGATCCCAAAATTGTTAAAATATGTACTCTATGTAGCAAAGATGTGTTTCATTTGATCCATGAATATTGTATTGGTTGGACACAAAAGATTGTAAACATATCAAATATAAGTATAGGTAAATTTTTAATTGTACGCTCAATTATTATTATTATTATTATTATATATTAATTAGAGGTGGTAAAAATTTATAGATTTCAAATTCTTAATCATTCACACCGATAAGTCTCTTATTGAGGTAAAACCAAAAATGATTTCATATTAAGGGCTTAAACGATCTAAAACTTAAATCTTCCTATTTTATACATAAAAATCTAATTAGGCATTATTTGGACATGATTCTAAATAAGAGGTTTTAACCAAACCAAGTCATTATATAAAGTCATTCACCAAAATAATATGTTTTTCTAAAATTTTACAAAACTAGTATAAACGTATTTCACGGTAACGTTTTAGGATATATTTTATTTTTTAAAAGTTGATGGCGTCAGATTGATATACGTTACTCACAGTAACGTTTTACTCCTAAAACGTTACTCATAGTAATGTTTTAGGAGTAAAACGTTACTGAAAATAACGTTTTAGGAGTAAAACGTTACTTACAGTAATGTATATCAACCTAATGCTGTTAGTTTTTAAAAAATAAAATATACCCTAAAACGTTACCGTGAAATACGTTTATACTAGTTTTGTAAAATTTTAGAAAAATGTATTACTTTGGTAAATTGTTTTATATAATGGCTTAGTTTGGTTAAAAATTCTCTAAATCATCGATATGAATTCAGGTTGATTTGAAGTTAAGAAAATTTATTTGTACATATAATTTGAATCTTAAAAATTGTACTTCCTTTTTTTCATTTTATGTGATATTTTTCACATTTCGAAATTTAAACATGTCTATTTTTGACCGTAAGTTTTTCATAGATACTTTTAACATTTTGAATTACGAATTATTGTAAATTATAGTACCTTTTACGTAATCTAAAAAAATAGAAATTTCATTTCAAAAAATTTAAAAAATTTCATACCATAAGTTAAACTGTTGAAAAACGAAAAGTGCCGTAAGTTTCTTTGTCCCTTCTCTTTTATGGCCATAACCATGAATATGTGTTGTTGACGGAGTTTCAGAAGCTTAGTATAGAGTAACTCATTATGTGTTGTCATTTGAGAAAATCCCAATGCACTTTGTTTAAGATACAAACTATGCTTTTTTCCTATATTTATTCCATGGAGATTCCTACTTCATTCTTCTCTCAACTCACTACGGTAATTACCAATTTCTTAATTTCTCTACACTTCAATATTACTATTAGATGGTAACATTTGTTTCTTTCAACAACGATTTAAGTTAACGTAAGATTTTTGGCCTACTAAGTATTCAGTTGATCACTCAACTAATAGTTATCGTTTCAGAATATGACTGTCTTTGGTTAATATTAGTTAAATGACCATATGAGAAATCAATCTCGTACTATGTAGGATGTATATAAGTTGAACTCTTTCAAGAATGTTATGGAGTTTTTTTTTTTCGTGAGTCTTCGTACTATTTGTTATGAATAATAAGTACAATCAAGAAGTGCTAGAATTTGATGCATAAGGAATTTTGAGCTACGTATATAAATATGTGTGTAGTGTTCTATCAAGATTTAAATGTTTGGTTTTATGAAAAAAATAGCATATGTGCATAGTTTTGTAGCAAAACATAGATTTGGTAATCTGTAAATCATGTTAAATGGCATGTTACAACGTGTAAAATTACACCGATATTCATGTTTCTCAATCTCTTGCAAGGTTTATGTTAAAAGTGATTTAAATGAAACACATTTTTTTTTCAAATGTAGATCTTTTTATCAATTGTTGGCTGAGGGGTTCAATCAATTGAGCTACCATGGGTACAGAAAAGACAACCACTACTCTGGAGGCTATCAACAATGAGACTGTTGATCTGGTAAAATTTAGTTTTTAAGTATTAGTACAAAGCAATGAATTGTACTAAATGATGCAGAGTAATGTATTCTGTCTAATTCTCGATACAAGTGTTAGTCGTGATGAAAACACTGTCGTTGATGAGATATATACGAATGAGAATGTGCTGACCTTAATCTCTTATATATTTACTTGACAGGAAAACATTCCTATTAAGGAGGTTTTCGAGAATCTGAAATGTACAGAAGAGGGACTCAACTCCGCGGAGGTTGAGAAACGTTTAAATGTGTTTGGTCATAACAAACTCGAAGAGAAAAAGGTCTCTCATCTTCGATATATCAAATCCTTTTCCGCCTTTGAAGTAATTTTTGTAATTTGTATATCTAATATATATATATATATCTTTTCCACCCTGCATTTGACAGGAGAGTAAAATACTGAAGTTTTTGGGATTCATGTGGAATCCTCTTTCATGGGTAATGGAAGCAGCAGCAATCATGGCTCTTTTTCTTCCACATGGAAAGGTAGATTACTTTGTGTTTGCTACAAATTTGCATTATTTTTCTTCCTCACTTGTGGGATTTACACTGGGTACGTTGTTGTTGTTGTCGTCTTCAAAAGCATACAAGAATTTAGAAATAAATGGATGTTTGTTGTATTATTTTTTTTGTTACAGCACAAGGGAGTTGATTATCAAGACTTTGTTGGCATTGTTGCACTACTTATCATAAACTCAACTATTAGTTTTATAGAAGAGAATAACGCTGGAAATGCGGCTGCTGCTCTTATGGCTCGGTTAGCTCCAAAAGCGAAGGTCAGATAACTAGCTCGAAATACTATGACCTCTTCATGTAATTATTAAGGTTGCAATAGATTAATTGTCCAAGAATATTCAATCATATGTATCAGGTTTTACGGGATGGGAAATGGCATGAAGAGGATGCAGCTGTGTTAGTTCCTGGAGACATCATTAGCATAAAACTCGGGGATATAATTCCAGCTGATGCACGTCTACTTAACGGTGATCCATTGAAAATTGATCAGGTATCAGTTGAATCATTAGTATGTATCACAAGCTACGCAGCCTGAACGACTGGTTTTTAATTAAACGTATTTCCCTGCAGTCTGCTCTTACAGGTGAGTCACTTCCGGTTACCAAAAATCCCGGTGATGGTGTATACTCTGGGTCAACATGTAAACAAGGTGAAATAGAAGCTGTTGTTATTGCTACCGGAGTTCACACTTTCTTTGGAAAGGCTGCTCATCTAGTGGAAAATACGACACATGTTGGACATTTTCAACAGGTGAGGAGTACATATATTCTACTCGTTATACCTTTATGATAGGACCGAAAGCCATAATACTGCACTAGTCATAACTAATATTATTTGATGGTTTCAGGTATTAACTTCTATTGGTAACTTTTGCATCTGCTCTATTGCAACTGGTATGATCATTGAGCTCATTGTAATATTTGGGGGACAACATCGACATCCTCGTGAAGCTGTTGATAGCCTTCTTGTTCTGCTCATTGGTGGAATTCCAATTGCCATGCCAACAGTTCTATCCGTAACTATGGCAATTGGTTCTCATCGACTATCTCAGCAGGTATGTAGAGTCCCCAGTTTAATATATCGATTTTGTCGATATGAGGAAAGTTTAAACTGTTTCTAGAGTATCTGATAATTTTAATAACTGACAAGTAACTGATACCGCACATAATTGCAGGGAGCTATAACAAAAAGAATGACAGCTATAGAGGAGATGGCCGGGATGGATGTCTTGTGCAGTGACAAAACTGGCACTCTAACTTTAAACAAATTATCAGTGGACAAAAATCTGATTGAGGTGGCCCTTAAATCCTCTTTTAAAAGCTTTTTGTCAAATGTGCATCACTAAAACTATACTGATACTATCATAAGTTTAGTCTCGTAACGATAATCATTAGATGGAAGTGTCTATGTACCTTTGCAAAATCGATTCTGGAACACATATCAGAAATCCTATTGTACTGATAGTGCAAAAATGTGATATAATCAGTACTTATTTGGTAGCTTTTTTGTTTATTGTGTTGCCTCGACCAATCAAATTGTCTAAACTAATTGAATAGCTATAAAAATTACAACCTTCACCTCATGGCATAAGACAGTCCTTAGATTCATCTAGAAGTTTTCATCAAGCTATATTGATCACTGATCAGTGCATTTTGTGAACCAAAAGTTGCTGATTTTGATCGAATTTTTATAGGTTTTTGCGAAAGATGTTGAAAAGGATATGGTAGTTTTGATGGCTGCTAGAGCTTCCAGGCTGGAGAACCAAGATGCAATTGATACCGCGATAGTGTCCATGCTTGCTGATCCTAAGGAGGTAAATGCTGCAACTGTTCGGTTTTTATTCTCTTCGTCCTTAAGCAACTTGAAAAAAATGTACACTTCTACATAGAACCTTTTTAATGCATTTCTGATGCATTTGAATGAACAAAAACCCTCTCATGCAAGTCTCTCTTTAGCTACTTAACCTTTATGCAACTCTTTTGTCAATTTTTTGCTGTGAAAAAAACTAATATTGTTCTATTTGACTGATTTTCATGAAAGGCACGAGCTGGTATCACAGAGGTTCATTTCCTTCCGTTTAATCCAACTGATAAGAGGACAGCTCTTACCTACCTAGACAGCGCCGGTAAAATGCACAGAGTGAGCAAAGGTGCTCCAGAGCAGGTAGAGGCTGTATGCTTTTAATAATTAATATCAGGTTTCAGTCAATTTAGAGCACATGACAGTTAAGATTTTGATTTTTGGTTCGTATCCATCACAACGGTTGAATGCAGCACTCATAGTTATTCTAACACATTAAACTTTTCCTATCATATATTCTCGGTAACTTTTAGATTTTGAACCTGGCTTGGAACAAATCAGACATTAAAAATAGAGTCCATTCAGTGATAGATAAGTTTGCTGAGCGTGGGCTTCGATCTCTTGCAGTTGCTCGCCAGGTAATTAGACCACTGACTTGTCAATTTCAGTGAAGTTGTTATTTACAAGATGATTACTGTTGCGAGTTTATTCTTTGTATAGGAAGTACCAGAAGGTACAAAGGATAGTCCTGGTGGCCTTTGGGAATTTGTTGGTCTTCTTCCTCTATTCGATCCACCACGTCATGACAGTGCTGAAACAATTAGAAGAGCTCTCGAACTTGGAGTTAGTGTTAAGATGATTACAGGTTTGCTCAACAGATAGTCCTTTTACATTGCTACCTTTTCTCGCTATAATGCAAAACAGCTGTTAATTCTCAACTGGTATTTGGACTCATATTCTAGCTGACTTGTGGTATTATTACCAGGTGACCAGTTAGCTATAGGTAAAGAAACTGGGAGACGTCTTGGAATGGGAACGAACATGTATCCTTCATCCTTTTTGCTTGGAGAACAAAAGGATTCCTCAGCTGCAGTCCTTCCAATTGAAGAACTTATTGAAAGTGCTGACGGATTTGCCGGTGTCTTTCCTGGTAAGTAGAGCAAATTACTCCCTACATATCTGTAATCCACAAGATTCGTTTATGACGACAAGATTCAAAGGCATTTTAGTACATTCTATATATCTGTAATTCACAAGATTCGTAACTCTTCTTTACTTTCTTAAACTTTGTGCAAGTCAAAACCAGACAAACAAATTGAAATGGAGGCAGTAGAGTCTTTGAGATCTTTATTATGTATCATAATCTGTATATATTACTCCTTGCAGAGCACAAGTACGAAATTGTGCGAATCTTACAAAGCAGGAAACACATTTGTGGTATGACTGGCGATGGAGTAAATGATGCACCTGCACTGAAGAAAGCCGATATAGGAATTGCTGTAGCAGATGCAACAGATGCAGCTCGGGGTGCTTCAGATATAGTTCTGACTGAACCAGGACTAAGTGTTATTATCCACGCTGTATTGACAAGCCGTGCCATTTTCCAGAGGATGAAAAATTACACAGTTAGTACTAATTTCACTTGCTTCGTCCCACAGAGAAAATTAAACTAATACTTTTAAGTATGGCTTAATTCTTAACCTTTCATTTTTCCAGATATATGCAGTGTCCATCACAATCCGTATTGTGGTAAGTTACCCTTAGTCATTACATTCTGGAACCTGAACTATATGCGCGATAAAAGAAGGAGAACATATTCCTTCCTCTCTTTTGCAAAATGTAACTCGTGTTTGTGATGATCAAACAGTTAGGATTCATGTTGCTGACTGCATTTTGGAAATTCAATTTCCCCCCCTTTATGGTCCTTGTCATTGCCATTCTTAATGACGGTGAGGGCTCACATGCGTTTTGTCATTTCATAACTTTGCAAGATTGATGATATTATATTCTTCGTTTATTTATTGAATAATCGAAATTTTTTGCAGGAACAATCATGACTATATCTAAGGACAGAGTCAAGCCATCTCCACTTCCTGACAGTTGGAAGCTCAGTGAAATATTTGCAACAGGAATTGTGCTAGGCAGTTACCTTGCCTTGATGACCGCCTTATTCTTCTATTTAACTTTTGAGACCAGCTTCTTCGCGGTACTTGCCCTTTGTTACATCTATGCAACTATAATAACTATTGAACAAATGAACTAAGCTGATTATGTTCCTTTATCTTCAGAACGCCTTTCACGTGACAGATTTCAACAAACATATTCCAGAAAATAAGGTCATCACTGATTCTCTAAATGCAAAACTAGCTTCAGCTGTATATCTCCAAGTTAGCACCATCAGTCAAGCATTGATCTTTGTTACGCGGTCCCGAGGATGGTCATTCATGGAAAGACCTGGCCTACTCCTTGTTGCTGCCTTTATTGTTGCTCAGTTGGTAAATATTTCCCTTCTTTATTCTCCTTTCATCTAATGGACCAACACGCGATTTATCTAGAGGGGTTTCATTTTCGCCCCTTGTTTCTATTGCAGGTTGCAACTTTTATGTCTGCTATGGTTACATCAGTTAAATTTGCTGGTATTGAGAAGATCGGATGGAGATGGACCGGTGTGATTTGGTTGTTTAATATTATTACATATTTTCTCCTTGATCCCATTAAATTTGCTGTTCGATATGCTCTCAGTGGTAGAGCGTGGGGCTTACTATTGAACCAAAAGGTATATTCTTCTTCACAAAGCCATGTTTTAGTTTGATTCTAGACATACATATAATGTAACGTATTTGCATTTATCAGACGGCTTTCACCAACAGAAAGGACTTTGGTAAGGAAGCTCGCGAAGCAGCATGGGCAGCTGAACAGAGGACAATTCATGGCCTTCAATCAGTAGAAACCAAAACATTTCCAGAGAATTACACATTCAGGGAGATCAGTGTAATGGCTGAGGAAGCAAAAAGGCGCGCAGATATTGCAAGGTAAACACCCTTGTCCCTTTCAACCTTATGATCTCAAATTACAAGCTTAACTTGCCTACATTTGATCTTTTAATTGTATCGTTTTCTACTTAACAGGTTGAGGGAACTTCACACACTTAAAGGGAAAGTAGAGTCATTTGCAAAGCTTAGAGGATTAGATGTTGATCATGTCAATCCACATTACACCGTGTAATGAGAGGACTCATTTGTGGACTGTGGAGTTTTTCGCCTTATTTTCGTTTGCAGTTTTAGTTTTTATCATTTGCTCAATTTGTCAAATAAACAAAGCTTTTTTCAAACTACATTGTTGTATGCTGCAGCAAAGTGCAAGTTTGAGTTAGTCCCTTACTCCCTTTATTAATTCTTTTGAGAGTCTATAGAAGTTGTGACAAGAAGGAAGAAGCACTAAAATTAAAGAGATTCAGTTTCTATGCTATAGATGTAATGAAAGATTGATGGAATAGAATATTGAATTACAACAGATTTTGGAGTAAAGCTAAATACTTGTTTATTCATGATGTGTATTTGTTGTTTGAATTTTGAGAAGTTTTGACCAAAGTAAAATATTTTTGGGTGAATAAACTCGGAATGAAATTACAACTGTTCTGTCAGGATCGACTAGGTGAGGATCGACTAGGTGATTTTTGACTTAGTTAGATCCTTGGTATTGGTCAAATACATTCATTTTGCTAGATTCGGAAAGTGATTTTTTACTTAGTTTGGATGGTTGGTATTGGTCATATACATTTACTTTGTTAGGCCGGGAAAGTGATTTTGGACTTAGTTTGATGGTTGGTATCAATCGGATACATTTTACTTACTCCTTAAAAATATCTACTACACAAACGTATTTGAGGGTGGTCAGAGACTGTTGAATCATTTCGAGAGGAAGATTAAATCTAACCAATAAACTTCATATACAACTTCACCATCACAAAAAATTATGCCTTTGAGCATCGAACTCCTCTGAAAACTATGAAAATAATTAAAATTTGTGTTAACTATTTAATAGAGATCAAAAGTAAGTCCTCAAAGAAACTGTTTTAAGAGATTATTTAAACCCACTTCAAACATTTAATATAAAATTAAGACCATTTTGTTAGTATAATTTTATCTTAATGAAAGTATTTTAATCATTGAAGGACATATATAATATGGTTCCTAAATCCTATATGGACGCCAGTGATATCGACATATATCAAATCAAATGATAAGACGAGGCACCTAGTCATTGATGAGTTGGACAAATTAGGGCAACACGTAAAATAATATACTTTAATTTTTCACATGTCGGGAAAGCAATCCCGAGCGGAGCCAGCATGCTGTTAGGGGTTTCATCCAAACTTCATTCAATGAAAAATATTATTATTTATATATGATTAATATTATTTTTTAATATACTAAATATTAAATTCCCTTTGATTAGTTAATATGTCAGTGTCCTTACTTATTATTTATTTGTTTTAATAAATTGGCCTTATTATATATGATGTGCTATCCCATGCATGATTCATGTTTTAAGAACAATAAAAAATCTGAGAAAATGCTAAATTAATAATATTGTTATAAATCTATTATGTTATGTGGATGATCCATTAGAATTATCCAACAATTAATTGGATTCGTGTATTAGTGTTTTCGATGTGACAAGATTCCAAGGTGATATGAACCTTGATGATAACTATGTATAATTTCAAGGTGACCTTTGACTATGATATTTCAACACTATAAATAGAATATTATTCACCATTGTATACACTTGAATATGAAGAAAATTCATCTTCTTCTATCTACTTCTCTTTATAATTATATTCGTATGAGCTTGATTTTATAACAAATACAATCATTTTCGTTTATTATAGAGGTTTTATTTAATTTCCTTAAGTTCCTTTTACTTTTCTTTTTTTTGGAGTAAAACATGTAATTTTACAAAATTAATAATGTATAAATAACAAATTTAGAAATAAATATGTTCCATGAGCTCCGGCCAGATAATTGGAAGTCACGTGTGGTTATGCTTTTCACGCAAAATAGCTCACAAGTTCCAAAATACTCTCTCCCGTTTCATTTTATTTGACACATTTTATTTGGCTCCTATACTAAAAATAGGCATTTTATTTTATTTTTTAATTTAAAAAAATGAAGAAAGATCTTTTTTTCCATACTATTCTTATAAAAAAAACGAAAAGAATAAGATATTTCATTCCTAATGAAGTATACAAAATAGATTTATGAGACACTTAATTTTAATCAAAAGTCTTACTTCAAACTTTGACAATGACATTTCATCGATAATAAAAATTTGGAGATCCTACTTTAAGAATGATATATAACTTTTAATAGCAAGTATTTTCTTACGATGCTAATAAATTATATAAAAAATATCGTAAAAAAGAATTTTTTCTTAAAATAATTAAAAAAGAAAGTAAAATAAACAAATTAAAGCCGAAAGATCAAATCTTTGATCTTCTACTACATACCTTCATAAATATCTTTTCCACCTTATTTGTCTTTTCATAAAATATTTGTTAATCAAGGTTCATTTTGCACCACAATATTTTGCCACCTAAGACCATGATACTTTTTTTTGGTTGTATTGTATTTGAAACTTAATTAAAATACCCCTTTCTTTTGTTCACTTGTTTCTTCATGATTTTTAGTATTTTGATTCTCCCATTGGTAGAATATGCCCAAGAAATCCTTCTTTTTTTTTTTGTAGTTGACAAGGGATTTTGTCAATCTTGAGTTTTTATTTTATTTTTTGTCAACAAAGTTCAAGATTTTTGAGACCATTATTAATTTTGGGGATTTAGTTGGTTTCATTGGACTAAGCTGTCTGGAAGTTAGTTTAAAGACAAGAAAAAGGCTTTGTTTTTGTAGTGTGTGTGAAAGAATGGAGCTGAAATTGGTTGATTCCAAGTCATTGTTTTTGTGTAATTTTGAGCTGATGAAATCAAGTTCATTTCTTGACAAAAAGCTAAGGTTTGGTCTCAGTGGGACTCATAAGTTATGTTCTTGCAGAGGTAAATTCTCTAATGTGGAAAAAATGAGATTTTTTTTTGTGTTTTTTTTTTTAGTGTTTATCATTCATCATTGTATGTTCTGTTTATATTTTGGGATTTTTCTAAGTTTAATTAGAAGATCATAAGGCCAGCTCCATGTTCTTACTATATGTTGTTCGGACTCTTCAAAATAATGTTGTACCTATGAAGGGTCCTCTGAAAATGCACTACTTTTAGAGGATCCAACAGGCAGCTATTGATATTCTTGAAGAGTTCGAGTAACACAGCAAAGAAGGGGAGTAAAGTGCAATATGAGAGGATCTTTATAAACTTGTACATGTTTACCAAGTCTATTCCATTTGAGTCATGTTTGCCTTTTTGAGATTTGCTAATCTTGTCTCCAGCAGAAAATGTAGAGAAGTTGTTCATTAGAAAGCGTTTTTCTTAGTTTTTATTTCTTATAATATTGGATTTAGACGAGTTTAAGTGGAGTGACATGGACTGTGATGATAGCTCCCCCACCTTGCTTGGGATTGATGCGTAGTTGTTGTTATCGTAGAACAACGTACCATGAGTAGGTACAAAGTACATCTTTTACTTAGAGGATTACACACTTGCTGTTTCAATAGGCAAGACAGACATGTTTGCGCGTGCTACAGAACGTAGTGCCTAGATCTGAGACGATAACATTTAGTATAGTAATACCAAAAATAAATGATATCAGTTTGAGACATGTTTGGGATTGAGGTGTACGTAGTTACTTCTTCCGATATTGATATGGGCTGTTCCCTGCTTTACATCCAGGTGTTGTACTCAAGGCTTCTCGTACAAGTGCTTCTTATGATGCTGCAAGTTCAGTTAGCAAAGAAAATTTTATACTCGACGAATTTTCCTGTCAGATAAATGGTAAAAATTGTTCAGGATTGTATCTTAGAGATGTAAGAGTGCTTGATGCTTCTGATGATGAATATGGAGGAATACTCATTAATCCACAAACACTACCATCCAATCCCAGTATATTTGCATCTGTACTTCGTGAATCGCTGTCTCACTGGAAAATGAAGGTACTTCCAGAGCAGTAATCAACATATTGACCTCTCTTTATCTTTATGTAGAATTCCACAACTACATTTGCCTTTATGTTGTTTACTGATTATCTCGAGGAAACTATTGTGTTTTCATTTTCTGGCTTGTCCTATTGCCAAAAGGCTTGTGATTGGAAACGAATAGTTTCACCAGTCTCGAGTGTTTCTTCAGACATAAATATATTATTACAGCTCATGAAACACCTAGTTTCTAATTGACGTTGCACGCTGCAGGGGAAGAAGGGAGTTTGGCTTAAACTACCAGTTGAGAAATGTGATCTAGTTCCAATTGCAGTAAAGGTATTAACTGTCAATAATATCCGAACACAGATAGCTTCTTTGAAGAACAAAATTTTATATCCTGTTCCTTTAGCTTCCGATGCTAACTCTTCTTTCAAGCCAAACTCTAAAGTAACTAATTTTGTAGGAAGGATTTCAATACCATCATGCGGAAAGAGGATATCTCATGATGACATATTGGCTTCCCGATGATCCCTGCATGCTTCCTTCTAATGCGTCTCATCAAGTTGGAGTTGGGGGTTTTGTGATCAACGACAAAAATGAGGTATTAGCTTTTAAAAGATACTCCTAATTACTATATAGAACATGCCATAATATCACACATATCGCGTCTAGTGTAGTCTCTTGACCTCAAGAAATGATTACTCTAGGTGCTTGTCGTACAAGAAAAACATTCTGCACCAGATCTTTCAGGCCTATGGAAAATACCAACTGGTTTCATTCTTGAGGTATGTTCTTGTTACAATTTGTTTGTTAACAATTATATATAGAAACATGATATCTTTGCTTCAATCTGTATACTCATTCTACCTTTTAATGCCAATATCAGTCGGAAGAGATCTTTACAGGAATCGTGAGAGAAGTGAAGGAGGAAACTGGGGTAAGTATTCGTAGGAACATATTTTCCATATAGAAATGTAATCTAAAACGTGTATTCCCTATCTTAACCATGGTTTTTTCTGGTTATCTTTCCAGATTGATACTGAATTTGTGGAGGTTATGGCTTTCAGGTGAGAAAAATTTCTCCTCTACGTCATGATTCCTTTCTTTGAAGAAAAGTCGGTATTTTATCTAACACGTTGAATGGACACCATTATTCAATTTAACATCTGTTCTGTTTCAGGCATGCTCACAATGTTGCTTTTGAGAAGTCAGATTTATTCTTCGTCTGCCTTTTAAGACCCCTGTCAACAAGAATCGCGGTTGATGATCTAGAAATTCAGGCAGCCAAGGTAAATGATATTAACCAATCCGTCACATTCAAACATTCCCCTCTTTCCATCTCAATGATCGTCATATCCATAGTATATACTTGTATCTCTCGTTATCAGTACTCCTCGAGTAAAGAAACAATAAAACCTCAAGAATATTGAGAAACAATATGTTGCATTTTCATTCATGTCTAAGCTGCTTGTCTTTAAAATGCAGTGGATGCCTCTAGTCAAATTCGTCGAGCAGCCACTAATTCAAGCAGATAGCATGTTCAAAAAAGTCATAGACATCTGCATTGCTCGGCTGGGAAAGCGTTACTGTGGATTATCTGTCCATCAACTAGTCTCTACATTTGATGGTAAACTATCCTCCTTGTACTTCAACACAGTTGAAGATTCAGATTCGAACTGTAAATCCAACTAGCGCCATAATCAGAATTTGCATTGCAAGTTAGCTCTCAATATCCTTTTCGATGGAGATGAACCGAGTTAAACACAATATTACACCAACTGATCATCAATTACCTGTATTAGAAAGAACAAGAAAAAAGTCAGGGAGTTTATATATAGTGTATATATCTTCTGCTGAGGACATGGGACATTGTATATATGTAACATCTATATTTCTTATCTTATGACTAATTTAACTTCTAAGTGTTTTTCTGCCACTTCACTAGTATCTTTCTTTGCTCATATTATGACGTTGGGACTTGAGTGAAGTGTCTTTGAACGCCCTTCATCGAAAAAATTATGAGATTATAGAAGATCATATGATGTATATAAGTTAATTCATATACATATATATTAAATCTCGAGCACTCTTGGTGAAAATTCCGCAATTGTTTTTATTGAAACATAATCTTAATACACTCCTAGCTTCTTGTTACTTCAAATTCCAACAATTTTTAGTCATTTGTCTCTCTCATATCGGAACCCTAGGTCAAGAACCTCCGACAAGAGTGATCCAAGAGTAAAGTTTAGCAGTAAAATCTCTATAAAGTTGAAATTAGTTAGATACAATGATTTGAATGTATTCGTTGTATTTTATGTATAATATTTTTTATGTGAAATCAATAAATATTATATATAAATTAGTAAGATACAATGATTTTGATATAATCAAAATTAACCTTCATCAAATCTCAAGTCATTCTTTAAATTAATAAATATCATTTTATCGATTAAATAATATCTCTATAAGATAATAAAATTTTATGATTCCACCTATACTAATTTATATAGAGGTTTTACTGTATTTAGGTTCGCAAAAATATTGAGCTCCAAAAGAAAGAGATAGTATTAAATATATATAATAAAGTAATTAGTTTATAACAAATATAGTTATGTTTTATTTACATTAAAAAAAATAGTTAAAAGTCACAGAAAATATACAATGGCTATACATTATGATACACTCAAAAATTTTTATTGAATATAACTTAGCTATGTATGAGTTATACAGTAACTATACATTATAATACACTCAAAAAGCAAATGTCATTTAATTATACATAAAGTATACACTTACTATTCAATTCTGACCAACTCAAAATCTTCTCTGAACAATCCTAAGTTTTAGATATAAATTACTTTAATATTTTGAGTCTTGATATATAATTTACTAAAATTGATTCACATTTACGGTACGTTAAATTTTAAAGGAAAAAAAAAGGAGGAAATTAGGGTTGAATCGTCATTTTGGCTTTAATTTAAATAAAGGGATAATTGTATATAATAGCAAATTAATAACCTAAAATATATGGAGTAGTTACGATTTGATTTAATTGTGCTCCATAGCAAACGTTAGTCAAAGTTTGTCAGTCGCCTCTCTTTCAAAAATCTCGCTCGCCACTCTCTCATTCTCGCTCGCCACTCTCCCTCTGCTCGCCTCTCTCGCTTTATACACATAAGTGTATAAATTGTGTTTTTGTTTTGTATAAAGTTAGAGAAAATTGTATATACACATGTAAAACATATATCTTCGTGCTATACACTTAATTATACAATTTACAAACATTTTACTTCAATTCAATTGTAGACAAATGCAAATTTTATTTAAATATTGCAGCGAAAAAGGCCAACAAATTATACAATTGCGAATTATACAATTGCAGTGAAATACAATTTTCTCTCGCTTTATACAACAGAAGTGTATAAATTGTGTTTCGGTTTTTGTATAAAGCGAGAGAAAAACACATATCTTCTTCCTATACACTTATAATTATGCAATATACATACATTTATTTCGATTCAATTGTATGCAAAGCAAATTTTATGCAAATATTGCAGCGAAATAGGCAGTGAATTATACAATTGTGCATTATACAATTGTAGTGAAATAGGATAGCGAATTATACAATTGCAGCGAAATAGGCCAGCGAATTATACAATTATATATGTATAATGAATTTATACAGTTTGTATATTTGTTATGGAGCGCAATTATACAAACTTTGTTATAATATATAAATATAAATTTTTTATTTGCTATATATAAAAGTTGCCCTTAAATAAATTGGGCTAAAAAAGATGGTAAGTACACCCTTATAAGCTGATATTTTGTCCAATATTTTCAAAGGAAAAACTACCTAATTCTCTTAAACAAATTTCATTTCTACAAACTCTTATTATAAAGTATGTATTTATGCTTACACATTAACGGAATATATAACAAATTTAATATCAGATAGATATATTTATACACAGGAAGACTAGATACATCACATATTATTGGATGCATCCCAGACACATGTGATACATCTATGCCCTCTCAGAAATAATTCGTAATCATACACATATACAATGGATACATCAAGATATTATTATATACGAAAAAGACCTAAAATATCCTTAAAGTATTGAAAATTGTATAAAATTACTCTTCATCAACCTATTGACTCCAAAATGTCCTTTTCATCCACCTATTGGCTCTAAAATACCCTTATCATCTACATTTGGGTTCAAAATTGACCACTTTTTAAATTGTTTTAAAATTAAACTCTTTAAATATTTTTTAAAATACTTGGCGTTCAACTATTGGTTATAATTTTAATTTATTAATATAATTTATAAACCAACCCACTACCCACTCATTACTAACTAAACCTCACCCAATTAATAATCCTATTATAATATCAAAATCGTCATAAACACTACTAAAACGCGATGAAATTATAGATTCATGAAAATGACATCCAAAATTATTCGAGTTCGAATCGAAGCCCCAATTAAATTTAGGTTGAGCCGCTTATTTAGGAGAACACTTTCATTCAAAATTAAATTAGAATTTATGATTAAAGGTAAAAAAGTAATACATCTCGAATTAATTCATGTACTTTTTTAAAATATAATTTTATAAATATTTTATGATTTGTTTTAAAACCTTTAATATATTATTTTAAAAAAAGTTACCTATGCAGTAATATCACATAATTGAGACGTAAGAATAATTAAGATGAACATAGTCAGACTTTTAAGTTTATCGGTGATTTTTATTTAGCTACTTGAATGTATGATAATTTACTTCTATAGATATTTTCGCCTCAATTTTTTAAAAACACTCAATTGGCAGTAGCTTGTATTAATAATGTGACGGATTTATTAATTTAGAGGGGTTTAATTAGTAATGGGTGGGTAGTAGATTGATTTATAAATTATACTAATAAGTTAAATTATAACAAATAGTTGAGCGCCACGTACTTTAAAAAATATTTAAATAGTTTAAATATAAAAACCGTTAAATAAGTGGTCAATTTTGAACCAAAAGGTAGATGACAAGGATATTATGGATCCAATAGATGGGTGGGAAGGGCATTTTGAAGCCAATAAGTGGATAGAGGATAATTTTGTACCATTTTTAATATTTTGAGGATATTTTAAGCACTTTTTCATATTATATATGTTCGATACATAAAAATGATACTGGATACACTTGATGAAATTGAATACACTAAATATATCAATGTATATATATATTGAAAACACAAATTCATAAAGTTGTGAAACATGAATAGAGACAAATAGTTGGCCGAGGGAGAGAGAAGGAGAGCGTTTTCTGAGTATATCTTAAAGCAAGTAAAGTGTATGTAGAGGCAACTCGATCAAGATAAATAATTATCGAAACTATTGATGTGTTTGGTAATTAGCACACATACTATTATGCTTTATAAAAGTTGATCTTCTCTTTTGCTATAAAAAACTTTTGGTGTAGGAGTTTGTAGGTTCTTTTTTGTTGTTTTAAAGTTTTTTTAGTGTCTTACATTAAACTATTCAAATTTTCATATTAGTAAATATTTTTTTCTATATCAAAATCCAAGATATCATATTGTAAACACATGGCTAACAATCTTATTAAATTGTATTAAACCTTCCTTATACAAATAAGTTTGTTGTAAATTTAAAGATTTTATATCTCATAAAAATACTATATTATAAATTAGATTCTGAAAGGAAAAAAAATTATTTTTATCATCACACAATCAGTTACTGTTCTCATTTAATTCACTATTACTTGAGTACTACTTACTAATTTCAAATTATTATTAGTTCATTCGTATTGATAAACATTGAAGCATAAACAGTGAGTATGAAAAAATGATTGCGACATAATGCATAATCACGTTTGCTAAAATAGAAGGAAAAAAAAAGTTGAATGCCTATGTTCTACGAACTTATTCAAGATAAATGTTTAATTTGTGAGGCACATCTATGCAAAAAAAATTGTTCCAAAAGACAACAGAGTTTAAAAAATATTATTTGATACGATGATATTTATCCAAGTTCTTGACTTAATCTTTCTTATTCTAGTGTCGCGGTGTGGTAAGTTTTTTATATCCATATCACTATTTTTTTAGTTAAAATTATTCTATTCTAATTCTTAATTTGTTTTTGTTCAGGTATTATTCAATTGAAATTTCAAAAAAAATTGGAGTATTTTGAAGGTTTTTACTTTGATCACATATCCTAAAAAAGAAGACATTATATCTAGATTAGTGTTTTGGGTTATTTGGATTTCTTTTGTTCAAGAGATAAGATTTTCTTTCAATCAAAAATTTTCAGTAGTATCTAGTTTAATGGTTCTAATTGTTTGGATTTTCTTTTGTTCAAGTATTATGTTGTAATAGACTATTTTACATATAATTTGTCAAAACGGTCTTTTTGATGTGTAATAATGCTAATTTTTTGTTCTCACAGGATTTCAATAAGATTTGTTTTTACACTTCTAACACTTCCAAGTCTTCAGTCTTAGACAAAACCCAACTAATTTTAAATTATGTTTCCCACACATCACATCTAAAATCAAATTAGTCAAGTTTTAATTCGGATATAGGTCCTAGAAATAAGCACTTATCTCATTGGATGGGTTTACTTATTTGTCTCAGTCTCATATCGAAATGCTAGGTGAGGAAGCTCCAACGAGAGTGAACCAAGATTAAAGTTAGTAAAGTCTTTATTTAGGTTCGCAAAATTATAGAGCTCCAAAAGAAAGAGACAATCTTAAATATATATAATAAAGTAATTAGTTCATAAAGTTATGTTTTATTTACATTAAAAAAGATAGCTAAAAGTCATAGAAAGTATACAATGGATATACATTATGATACACTCAATTATTATTTTTTAAAAATAACTTACATATACATGAGTTATACAATAACTATACATTATAATACACTAAAAAAACAAATATAATTTAATTATAAATAAAGTATACACTGACTATTCAACTATGACCAACTCAAAATCTCCTCTAAACAATTCTAAATTTTAGATATAAAATTATCTTGATGTTTTGAGTCTTTCAATATATAATTTGCTCAAATCAATTTACATTTATGGTATATCAAATTTTAAAGAAAAAAAAAGAGGAGGACGATGAAGCATCAAATGACAAAGAAGGATGACAAGAAGGAGGAGGAAGCAAAAGATGGAGAAAGAAGGGAGAAGAAGACGCAACGAGTCATCTTTTTTTAAAAAATTGGGTCGAATCGTTATTTTGGAGGTCTCAAGTTCAAAACCCCTTGCCATCGAAAGCATGGGGTTTGCCTTCTGAGTCAAGCTCGTCGCACCAGGCTTGCCTAATGCATGTTACCTCACCTATGTGATTTGCGAGCTATTGGATATGAGCGAAGTTTTACCTTATGCGCATTCAAAGGATAGGATAGTAGGTTTCCCTAGTCATAAAAAAAACTAAAAAAAATGGTAAGTACACCTTATGGGCTGATATTTTGTCCAATATTTTAAAGGAAAAACCGCCTAATTCTCTTAAACAAACATCCCTAACATTTCCACAAACACCCACTATAAAGTATATCTATTTATGTATACATTAATGGAATATAGCAAAAATTTGATACGAGATAGATATACATGTGATACATCTATGCCCTCTCAGAAATAATTTATAATCGTACACATATACAATGGAAACATCAAGACATTATTATATACGATACATGAAAATGATATTGGATACACTTGATAAAATTGAATGCACAAATACACTAAATATATCAATGCATATATAATATTGGAAACACAAATACATGAAGTTGTGAAACATGGATACAAACATAGTTGAACGAGAGAGAGATGCGAGCGAGAGAGGAAAGATTTCACTGAAGACAATGTATCTAGAAGCATAAAATATTATAAATCACATTCTCAGGAAGAAAAAAACTCACTCTATATCATATACCTGCAATCAGTTACCGTTCTCATTTAATTCACTACTACTTGAGTACTACTTACTAATTTCAAGATACTGAAGATTCATGGCGAAGTAATGATCCATTCACCCATTACATTAACTATTGTCCGCATAATATGGGTAGAGTACAATATCAATCATTGGAACAAGCCTTGCCTTTGTAGTGTATTTTGAAGATGTTGAACTTTGGTTGAGTTTACAATTTTGGTAATTTTATTCGTACTAGTAATTCAATTAGTTTGTCTTGTTTGAAAGAGTTTTTTCATTAGATATTAAGACTTTTTTTTTCTTTTTTCTTATTAATGTTTAGTATAAGGTGTCCTATTTTTCATATGTTTTCTTGTGTTTTAGGCCAAGTTACAATTTAAACAATGAAAACGTTTTGTGAGTTAATGTGGAGTAATAAATGTTAATACAATATATGTTTTGTTTATTATCAAGAGTCAAATACTATGTATAAATTGAAGGACTCACATCAATCACTAACTATGAACAATTCTAAAATCTTAATGAGCAACGATTAAGATTTTTGTATTGAATCATTCTGATCATCAATTGTTAACAGTACGAAATTCGATCAATGCATTATATTGAATCAATTATTAGGTTTCTTCTAATGAAACTATAAGTTTTTGAATAACTTTATAACTACATTGAATAATTAGCTAGATGTATTGTAAATTTTATAAAAAATTAATCGAAAATCCAAAATCACATGAAAATATATTTTTATATATATCAATTACGTTTAAAAATATGAAACACACATATATTTTTTTATCTTAGATTAGAGGTGATGAAAACGACAACAAACCAACCATCTATTAACACCACGAAAGTGAGATATTTTATCCTTTATTTTATTTTATTTTACACAGATATAGTTGTTGACTGCGTATTCAAATTATTCCCATTTCTTGTTATAAGATATTTGTAAATCTAAAAGAATATTCAAAAGTAGTAAAATATTATATTTTTATATTTTAATAGGTTTGATGAGTGATGATTGAAAAAGGGCATGTGTGACACATTAAGTTTAAGTTTCTGGCTAGGCTGTAGTCAGCTGCCCTATAATTAGTTTGTTTCCAACGGTATTCGCTTTTTTATTTAACTAACCAAATTTTTCTTTATATTTCGATTCATAATTTTATACTTTTATATATAAAATAAGAAAATTTAAAATGATATTTATAAAATATCAATTAGTATTTTTTTCCGTATGTTTTAGTTCGTTTGGATCGATCTTGAATCCCCTTTAATATTTTTTGAATCAGCTATTGCATAGAATTTGCAGGCTATGATACAGTAAGATTTTATCTTTCATAAAAAAAATACCGATAAATTATTTAAATATATAAAATAAACTTTTTTAAAATAAATATAAAATTTTAATCAAAAATATTGTGTACTTATTCTAGTTTGAACTTTATCTAAGCTCCTTCCCCTCCCTCGAAATAAATGGCATTATTTATTCACTTCAAGTTCTTTACTTAATAAGAAAATTAAGAAACTTATAATGTAGTATTATGTCAATAATTTAAAAGTTAATTTGTTTGATAATAAAAGACATTTGAAAAAAATAAAAATTTGAATAAGCAAATGAACTTTTCCAAATATAAACCTTTTTCTAATTTCTCTTCACAGAGGCAGCTGTGGGAAAATAGAGAAAATATTACTCGGCGGCCACTGCACCCCACCTGACCTTTCCTCATCCTTTCCCCGCCAATCCTTCTCTCTCCGCCGTACACGGCGGCGATCTGAAGCCGCCGCCACCTTGCTCTCTCCGCAGCACAAGCGTCTCCGATTTTCATCTCGCATCTCGGTAAAATTTGTCTTCATTTCTCAATTTCTCTTCCGTAGACGTATTTCTGTATGTATATGTATATGCGTCTATTTAGCTCTGTTTTGAACTTCCGTTATCTCTAGCTTCGGTATTTGTTAAAATTACAGTCTGAGTCGATTGATCGTTGCGTTTTTTTAACCTCAATTAGCTGTGTTTGCTCTATGTACTAGCTGAATTTTCTGTTAGTTATGTATATGAGTTAAAATTGAGTGTGTCAAGTGTGTGATAAAGCTACTCCTTGTTTTACTGAATTTTATCTATTTATTTGTGTTTATGAAGTTCAGGTGCTTATTAATTGGCTGTCGGCTGCCTGGATATTGAGTGTGATTTGTTGAGAAACATAGAGAGGGGGGCGGTGGAGGTGGACGAGGTGTGTGGACTACAATGAGATTGTTAAGGTCTAGCTCAAGTTCATCAAAGGAGCAGATAAATGGAGAGAAAAATCGTTCGTTGTTGTATCTTAATGTATATGATCTCACACCTGTAAACAACTATCTCTACTGGGCCGGCCTCGGAGTGTTTCATTCTGGTATAGAAGGTACTAAAGCTTTTTTGTTCTCCTTTAATGTGTATTGTTATGCATATTGTTGTTACATCCAATTTTGAGATGGAAATTATGCAGTGGTTTAGTGTCTTATAATTTGATATTAATCAATAAAGTTAGCCACTTTGACATGGTATGTTATTCTTTTGCTTTATATGACTGTCAGTCACAAGGAAAGAAATCTCGTCTTAATGAGGGGAAAGAGATGTGATGTTCCGCAACTCGAGCACATTATCAGCCTAACTTGAATTGGCAAAACAATAAAGTAATTCAAGGATTAGAGGAGTGCATCAGTCACATAGAAAGTAGTTGTGTGGTCATCAGAGATATATGGACTCTGGATTGGTCGTTAGAGAGACTAGTGTTGTTTGTCATCAAAAGGAAGAAGAAAAGAAGAAATCATCAACCAGATGGAAACCTACATTGGTCGGCACCGCCTGATAGTGGAAGCTATTTGAGTCTACCAATATTGTGGAGGCTCTAATACCATGTGTAAATTTTTATAGAACACTTGTTGACTTAATTAAGTAACAACGTAAGAGAAGGTGCTTCATAAATAAGTTCTCTAAGTTGCTCAGACTCCTTCATTTTAGGTGCCACACCTGCGTCGACACGACGTTAGTGTGGGTGAGATCCATACTGGATTTGGTCAATTGATTTTGGGTACTTTAACCAAAATCGACGGAGAAATTTGGCCAGAAGCCACAGATTGCTGTAATTAAAACAAAAGCTAGGGTGAAATTGAAGAAAATGTTGTACATAGAAAGTTCTATGTAGGGGTGTGCACTATTCGGGTTAAATCGAATAACTTAACCAAATCAAAACAAATTTTTATTTGGATTGGTTTTGGTTAGGTTTTGGATTTAAAAAAATAAAAACTGAAAAAAACGATTTCTCTCTCTCTCTCTATATATATATATATATTTATGTGTGTTTGTTTAGATTTAGAATTAAGTTGGAGTTAACCACTTTTGTCCCCTTTTTTGTTATTGTCTTTCACGATGATTACATTTATATTTATATTAGAAAGTATATTTTAGGGATTCAATATTATTACTTTGGTTATGTTATTAATTATTGACATAACCGAATAACCAAACTGAAAAGGCCGAACCGAATAGAGGAAAATCAAACCAAATTTATTTTGGATCGGATTGGTTACACTTTTACAAAACCAAAAATCGAAAAATCCAAACAGAATAGTGCAAAACCGAACCGAAAACCGAATGCACACACACACCTAGTTCTATGTTGGTCCTTTTCTTTTTATCTCCTTTTGGGATCACTCTCAATCAATATTTTCTCCTCGAAATACCTTGTATGTTTTCCACATAATGCCTCATAAATAGACATTACTTTATTTTTAGATATTTGAATTAGTTTTAGCCGGATTCCCCCCCCCCCCCCCCCCCCTATTTGAACCCCTAAATCTTAAAATTTAGATCGTGAAGTATCTGACCTCTAAATCCATATCCGTAGCAGACATCATCACCGAGTCTGAGCAACTTAGTAAGTCGTTGGTTATGTACAATATGGTAGAAAACCAATCTCTAAGCTAAGAAATAAGTATATATTCTATAATGAGAATAGTCTAAGGTACCCAATAGAATATTCATAAGATTTTATTTTTCGAGTAAATGAATCTAGACGTGCATTGATCTAGACACATATTCACTTGATGTTCTAACACTTCCATGTGTCATAATTAGTTGTACTTTCAAGCCTCTTCAATTCTTACCTCCTATATTTTTCCTCACGCCGGGTCCTTGTAATAAAGGTGATTTCCCTCTTAACTTTGGTTTAGCTCTCCATTCTTTTTAATCTTTTTAGGAGACCCCTTGTCAATCTCAAACCCCTCACATGGCACAACCAGAACTCTACCAAAAGCATTAGGTTTCTTCGCCACCCATATCAAATCTTTCAGTGGATCTCCCGTTTCAGGTCTATTATGTCCGTGGTGAAAGTTCCAATTTAGAGAGTTGGTGAAGGTTTTTCTCTGAAGGTGTCAACTTAAGTAGTTTACATTAGGAACCAACCGGTCTCGTAGCCTACCAGGTAAATGTGCGTACCTGCATGGATAATGGAACTGGCTCAGTAATGGTTAAGTTATGTTATTTCTTAAAAAAATTGGCATAGTCATACATTATTAGTTGATAAATTAGAGATACGTCTGTAAATACTGTTGACCAAGCTGGTGGAAAGAGGAAATATGGTGATGGAGTGAACATCACAGTGAAGCTTGTCATGTAGAGCATAAGAGCCAAGTGTCTTCTAATTGCTTCTTTGTCCACCTTATCAAAACAGTTGCTTATTTACTTGTAGTATTAAGCACAAGATGGTTTCTCAAATCATTCCTGATTTCTTGTTACCGTAGTGTACACTTAGTTCTGACAGGATCATGCATGTGTTGAACCAGAATAACATTAAGAAAATGCTAACCTAAAAGATCAAAGAAATTTATGTAAGAATTCTAGCTAGGGAAGGAGGAATTGCGGCTTTCGTCTAGATGAAATACATCAACCTCTCTCTCCCCAATCCGCCCCCGCTTGTTGAATATTAGACAATTCCATTTATAGCAAATTGGTAATTTGATAGGACTATTGTTTAGCCACTAAGATTGCAATCTAATGCCTGAACTCTTGTTTTATATGCAAAATAAATTACTCCTAGGGTTATGTATTGCATTGTAAACCATTGATGATGGATTCTCTTTCTCGAAATTGTCCGGTCTGTTCTGCTTATGAAGAATAGCAGATCTATGAGTAAGAGCCCTTAGGTTTGTTCAGCTAGTTTAGTCGTTGGGGTTTTATGAATAGTTATCTTGGTTTTCTGCTCTTTAGTGCTTTCTATCCTTTTTTTTTTCTTCTGTGTACTTGTTGCATGCAAGTATCTCTTGAATTTGCTCCTTAACTAGATGACTGCCATCAACATACTAGGTGCAGCTATATTTTGAGCATGAACACTCTGCTATGTCAATTTTATCCCAGAAAGGGCGCAAAGTTATCTTATAATCCGTATACCATTTGAAGAAATGGTGTGTTTGATTATTAATGATTTTTACTTTTACTATAACTAATGTTCCTTCCATTTGTTGTTTTTCTTGCTTTGATGCAGTACATGGTCTAGAGTATGGGTATGGAGCCCACGAGTACCCATCTAGTGGGATTTTTGAGGTGGAGCCACGCAGTTGTCCGGGTTTCACTTTTAGACGGTCAGTGCTCCTGGGCAGCACAGACATGTCTCGTTCAGAAGTTCGGTCATATATGGAACATATTTCAGGAAAATATCATGGGGACAGTTATCATTTGATTGCCAAGAACTGCAACCATTTTGCTGATGAAGTCTGCTCGCATCTCACGGGAAAGCCAATTCCTGGATGGGTGAATCGACTGGCACGAGTAGGTGAGAATGAATTGATGAGTCGTCTTAATTGTGGGGCAACTTTCAATTGTGAACCTGTGTTCATCTCCGTCTATTCTCCCTTGTTTATCTGCATTACTTTATAATAAAATTGTGACTACCATACAAATAGCTGTATGAATCCTGCAGCATGTTTTCTGGGCTATTCTTGCTAAACTTCTAGCTTGTTTCACACAACTATTTTTGAAGTTTCAGGCTCATTCTGCAATTGCATTTTACCAGAAAGTATTCAGGTTACAAGAATCAGACATCTTCCTGATCATCAAGCCCTTTCAGGTTGGTGTTGGCCTATCTCTCTTCACCTTTTTTTCCCAATGAGTAACAAACTGCTCTGGTATTACAGAATGACAATATTTCAGCTACCACATGCTTACCCTGAAATCCTGATCAACGGAACATGATTATTTGAGGAATTAAGAGTACATTAGGGCTAATCTGATGTCCCACATATGAAAAAATAATCATGGGATAAAAATCTAGATTACTAATTCTCCCTCCGCCCATTTTATGTGAGAGGTGTTTGACTGGGTAGGAGTTCAAGAAATTAAAGATGGCTCTTAGTTTGTTCCTTTTTTGGTGTGAACAGAATCTGGGGTGGGTGGGGTGGGGTGGGGGGAATAGAAGAATTGGTTGATTTAATTGGCAATGTATAAGCTTGTAAGTTTTTTGATAGGAGACCCCTTGTACTTTTGAATGTTTGTAAGTTTGACAACTCAGTATCTCTTTGGAAGCTGAGTTTTGTTTATAAGTACAAATAGTGGTTACCTTATCAAAAGAAAAGAAGGCTCTTGACATGTAAGACAAATATATGCGAAGTACCATCCTTTTAATTGAGCGGTGGTGAAAGCTTCACATGTCTTTTCATTAAGAATGGCTGGCGGTGAGGGTCCCAATAAGTATGTCATTAAGAGTAAAATGGGGATGGTGAAAGAGAAGTATCATTCTTTTTTCAGAGAAGGGCCTAAAATACGCTTGAATTATCAAATTTGGTACAAAAATACCTCCGTTTACCTCTTGGCTCTAAAATGCCCCCGACGTCAACGTATTGACTCTAACTTGTCCAAATTTTTGACAGTCTTCTTCAAAAATAAATTAATAGATTCATTTATTACATGGAACGTACCTATTGGCTATTGCTAATAGTAAGCTAATTAATTAAATCTCAACCCAAAATCGGACATACCCACCTACGTAAAGGTGGTTTTTTCTTCATCTTCATCTTTTTCCTTTTTTTTCTTCTTATGGTTTGAAAATCTTTTCTTCAATCTTGGCTTTTCTCTCTGCTTCTTGAGCTTTAACAACCATGGCTACTTCCTCAAATGCAGCAAGAAGATTTGGGACGAAAGGGGTATCCGATCAAATTCAAGTCCGACCGCCTAAATTTGACCCATCAATTTCAGTAAAAGGAGTCAAATTTCATTGAGCTGAAATTCTGACCTTCTTTGAAAGGTTCAGACATTTTCACTTCTTTAACAGACCTTACGTTTTCTTTATCGTCGACTTTATCTTAGATCTCCACTTCTTGATCTTCAAGATCCTTAATTAGCTCAGAAACATCAATAATCTCAGCTTCTTGATCTCTTGTACGCTGCTCTGAACATTCTTCTTGGTATCTTTGTGGATCTGGATGCGAGTTGATGAAGAGTGACAGTGAAATTGGAAATTTGATTCTGGTGATGAATTATGAATATATCCATCTGATGCATTTGAACTGAGAACTATTTGTGGCTTCAAATACCTGATTGTTTGATTGCCTTCAATTTCTTGAGAAGCTTTCCTTCATGGTCTTTTTCTCTTGATGAAAACCACTAGAAAAGGAAAAAGGAAATAGAAGAAGATGAAGAAAAGGAACCACCTTTAGGTGGGGAATGTGTGGTTATGGTGGATCTGTGTTTTAGGCTGAGATTTAATCAGTTAGGTTCTTTTTAACAATAGCCAATAGGAACATGCCACGTAATAAATGAATCTATTATTTTTTTTCCAAATAGGGCGGTAAAATAAGGGCAATTTAGAGACAATATGTTGACATCAAGGGCATTTTAGAGCCAAAAGGTAAACAGAGAGTGTTTTTGATTGAATTCGATAGGTCAAAGGTATTTTGAGACCGTTTCCGTTCTTTTATGGATAGACTAAATGGAAGAGTGTCACATAAAATGTGACAGAGGGAGTACAATGTTTAGTTTCTGGCATAAAACTTTATATTACTAACCCGGAGCAGGTAAAATCTGTAAGATATATAAGTCTGATATTGTTCCTACCACTTAAAATTGATTATCTATTGCTTCAGAAATTTTATATATTGATTTGTCTATTGTTGTTTGGGAATGTTGAAGCTACATTTGATGGTCATCACATGAGTACATGACACATATTTGATGTCGTATATGAGAAAACATGTAGCCATGTTTGTTGAATGTTGAGTATATATACATAAAAATGTAGCTTATTCAGTTAAGAAAGCAATTCTGGTGAACTACCCTTTGCATGCTCAGCACTTGGTAGCCCTAAAGTGAGGCCCCAGAAATAGTATTTCCCAATTGTCGATCCACGTAAAAGTCTCATGATTACACATAAATGGTTTTAGCTAATGGTTCCAACTAATTAAGATGAGTGGATATGTCCAATGAAAGAAGCACTCCTAGATGAACAAAAAAGAGAGAGAAACTTCTACAGCTATGAATACCATAATCTTTCCTCAGTGTTGGTTACTCCACATTTTAATCTCATCAATGTCAACACTCTAGATATTTATGAATACCATTTCAACTTAAAGGAATTATTTGTTGACTATAATAGTATCATGATGGATTGGTTGTAGTTGCGGCCCCGTTTGTTGAATTTGATATCTTTTGTCCCATCTTTCATTTTCTGTTCCTTTTTTGGGGGTGATTTCTCTGCTTTGGACTCTCTGTGAATGAGGGGTTTCCAATATGTTTGGTCCCAAAAGTTAAGCCAATTAGGTTGAAGTCAACCTCAGTTGGACATGACCCGGATTGCTTAGTCACATATACTCAATTCAGTAATTACTTTTTCATCCCTCTGCCATGCTAATGTCTGTTGTTTTTGTTTTCTTCATGTCCTTTGACCAAATAAAACAATTAACACTCTGGCTAAGTGGTGTTTCCTAAGAGGTTGATGAAATGACGCAGAAGTTTGATTGTGTATTTGTGTGGTGAACACGGAAAGTCTTATGTCTTTTCAGGCACATTCTATTAACGAATACACATGGAAAGAAATGGGAGAGGAAAAAAAATTTCAAATGAACTTATGAATTCTTATATAGTGTCCTTCCATATGAGTTTGCATTAAGAAAATGGATATGGGCTTGACTCAATTCCAATAAAGTAGTGCTAGTAGTGATGATTGTCAAACTATAGCCTATTTAGTTAACCAATATGGGATTCTAGCACACTCACACACACCCAAGGCTAGACATTTGGAGCATGCAGTAATATAACATGGGTGTCCTAACATCTGTGATAAGTTTGCCTCTGCTTCTGATATCATGTCGAGAAAATGGAGCATGGTCTTACTGAACCCTGAACAGGGGCGCAACCAGGATTTGAAATTTAGGGGTTCTATAATTCTAGGTAGTGACATCAGGTGTTAGTAACTGTGTTCTGAATTTAATTTTTGGACATATTTAGTGAATTTCTTCATACAAATACTGGGTTTGAACTAAAGGTATTAGGTTTGGATGAACCCGGCGGCTTAAGGCTTCTTCCCTTGCCCTGAAAGCTATGATCCAGTAGTGAAGATTATAACAGAGTGACCAACCTGAAAACTACTAAAGTTATAGCCCTTTCAGCCTAATAAAAATTTAGAACTAGGTTATATTGCTTACATTTAGATATGTTATTCTGTCTAGCAAATCTTTTCTGAATGTTTTTGTGCACTTTGTGTGGCTGTATGGATGCAGGTATAGATTGTAGCTGTACATATGAAGTACCTTAGTCTTATTCTCTAGTAGATATACAATAACTTATAGTATGAAAGGAAGTTCTTACATGTCATGTTAATATAGACTTTTTTCATTCTTGACTAACCAAAATGCTTTGCAATTGTAGAAGACGGGACAGATTCTGATGCATCATCTGTATCGGTAGATAGCGAGGGGGAAGACTCTGATCATCAGTTGTTAACTGTACAAAATAGTGATATGGCATTTCTGAATGAAAAACCAGTCAGACTAGCAAAAGAGCTTCTTTGATTGAAACATCTTTCTTCTTCTTCTTCTTCTTCTCCTTTTCTCCCTTCCCTCCAATTAATCCAGTCTACTGTTTGGGATCCTTTGGATTGTAATTGTGTGTTGTGTGTGCGCGCTCTCAAGTGTATCTATTTATCCGTCCTTTAAACACATTGTAATTGTTCAAATATTCGTTAAGATGTGTATTCATGTAGCGTATTTACATAGAACAATCAACTCCTGGTGTTACTAGGATTCAATGTAATTGCTTTTTCCTCCGACTGTTTCGTGTTTTTCCCATTGTGTTTACCTTGACATGAATGTTCTTGTATGATATTTTCGAATTCCAAAACGCAATCTTCAGAATTAGCCACCAGTTTTCAGAAGACAATTTTTTGACATTTATGTTTCTACATCCATTTTGTTTTCTAGAGAATGGCAAATATAAAATAGGATCATAGTTAAACTCATTACCTTAATGAAATCCCTTGTTTTTTTTCACCCCAAATAACTTTTGGATTAGGTAAGGTCTCTGAGTTTTTAATATAGTAGTTGTTAAAGTTATTTGTTCAGTTGACCTACAAAAGAATGAACCAACCAATCATATGCCCCAACAACAAGAAACCCATTTTGGATGTTAATTAGACCAAGGCACCTAAAAAGTTTAGTGCCAAATACCTCTTAGTCATCATCCAATGACTAAAGTCTCTAAAGCAACCATAGAATAAATGCATTGATTGACTATTATATGTGGAACAAATGTTAAAAGACTTAGAAGTCTTCCATTGGATGCCCACTCTTTATAACCTGAAAGCCGCCATGCTTACGGAGTTTAATTTCTATATATCGATAATAAAAATGAACTATAACTATTTATACTGTCAGTATATATAAAAGTTAACTGAAAGGTGACTTCGATACTTTGCCCATTTAACACTTCATGTCTCCAGTCTACAATCTTTAACCCCTTCCCTACTATTCCCTCCTCTATATTTTTCCAACTACAAACCCCCACTTTTTTTTATGGATACTCTGATCTTCATTTCCATGTTCATTATTGTTATACATGTAAAAGCACTAGCAAATACAACCAGTTATTCACCAATCAACTGTTCAAATGCCTCTGATCTCAACATTCAGTTCCCTTTCAAACTTCAAGAACTTCAGCTACACTGTAAGCAAAACAGGACCATTCTTCACTTCCCATCATATGGGGATTTAGTCATCAAATCCATCTCTTATGATCTCAAGAAACTCGAATTAATCGATCCGAAAAACTGTGTCCCTGAGGTTTTCTTGAATCTGAATCTTACTAACACCCCATTTAGTTATTACTATATCTTGAAGGAGTATCAGTATCTGAATTGTTCAGCTGAAATTTCATCTTCTTTTTTTCAAGTCCCCTGCCTAAGTGGCAATGGACATCATGTTTATGTTGTGGAAACATCATTTGTTGTCCCAGATTTTTGTAACCATGTTAAGACTGTAAGAATCCCATTTTCATATAGTCCTTTTTTGTCTGATAACACTTTTGGACTTGGATTAACATGGAACTTGGAAAATTCTCATGAAGATAGTGTAACAACAGGGCAGTTTAAAGGACTCAATGAGATGGCAAATGATAAAGGTATGTAATTTATCACAAAAAATAAAGTGATTTTTCATTTACGAAACAAAGAAATGTGAATTTATTGCGCGATTTTTATTTGTTTAGTGACTTTTTTGTTACAAAACAAAGGCATATGATTTTTGTTAGATGATTTCTATTAGTTGAGTGATTGTTTGAGAGAAATCAAGACATTTTATCCGCAGCATCTTCTCCTTGTTTTAGTTGACTTGAGTTTAATTGATTGACCAGCTATATTAATTGATTACGCTCCCGTTTGATCATAGATTTTAAAGTTGAAATTTGAAAATTTGATTTTTTCAAGTTGTGATTTTTAAAATTTGTTAAGTTGTGTTTGAACATGCATTTTACTTGAGAAAAAAAATATTTTTTTAGTTCAAGTCCCGAAAACCCAAAAATTGATTTGAGCTAGTTTTTTGAGAACTATGAAGATCATCAAATTTCACGGTCATACAAATATTTCTTTATAAATTTTCAAGTTGGTCTCTTGGGGTTCGGTTGTATAAATCTTTCTATGCATTTATATCGTTTACACTGACTAACTCAGAGTCGGAGCTATGGGGCAAATCATATACTAATAAGTAATATATATATATATATAAGTCAATTTTCAAGCATAGAATTACTTTTCAACTTCTTCGTATGTTTTATTTCTTTATATTTTAAACTTATTAAAGTGAAATTCTGACTTCATCATGTTAATTATTAACCTACCACAACCTTCCTTGATTCATCAATTCAATTAAGTTTTGAAAAATTAACAATGTTGTTAAGTCCCTAATTTTGTTCTTTCTAATTTGCAGCCTTGGGGTGTATTGTCTTGTTCATGTTTATAGTGGTGATGCTGCTGAAGTTATCTCAATATTCTAAGAGAGTAGAGGAAAAAGTGAATCAGAAGGAACCTATCATTTTAGGGAACTATGAAGCTTTGGACAAAATTGTGATAAAATATTAGTATTCAGAATCAAAATATGTCCCAAATCTATGTGGAAACTTTTGGTGGGCTATTGAATCATCTTATTTTAGGATTAGGGGTATATTAGGTATGAAGAAAATGTTTTCCATACTGTTTAAGGAAACAAGTGATTTTTTGTTTTACTTATTGTTCAACACTTAAGTAAAAATATATTAGTTTATAAATATTTATATCGAATCTAGATAAATATTAACAGTTGTATCGAAATATTTTTATAATCTAATTAGTTTGACCTTGCAATATTTAAGAAGATATCTCAAAGATTGAAGATAATATTATAAAACTAATATTAAAGTATGATTGATTCCCATTAAAGTGATTTAAACAAATTGAGAAGTAGGAAATAATTATAAAATTAATTGCTTATAACGTTACATTAATTATATTTTTAAAAATAATAAAATTTTGAAAACATGTTAATTATTAGTGTAGTAGGAGATTGGCATTGCCAACAAACTATTAAGAATATTATTATTATTATTATTGTTAATATTATTATTATAACAACAACATAATTATTTATATTCTACTTATACTTTACATCAATGTTTTCCAAAAAAAAAAAAATTGCCGAGTCTCAAGGCGACGTACCACAAACGTTTCGAGTGCAAATTGAAGACGTAGATTTATAGGACGTAAGTTCTAAAATTTGAGGCGTAAGCTTCAAAGTAAAACATAAGCCTTGAGCATAAAAACGCATGTATTGAGCGTGTTTATTTTTTTTGAACCCTTTTTGCTTTAAATCATATTATTTATTATTGGTGTAATGATTCTCAAATAGTAATTATAACACATTTTCTTCAGTATTCGTTATTAATATTTTTCTCAAATAAAAATCATAATATTTTTTCTATATATTATAAATTATTTACTAATTTTTATTCGTAAAATAATTGAAAATTTTACATTCGCTTATTTTCTTAGTAATAAAATTATAAATTAAATATATTATCCATAAGACTTACACTCGGGGCTTATGTTTCATCCCATGCTCTCACGCGCTCGTTTTTTAAAACACTAATTTACACTTTGTTTGAATGATTGTTACGTATTATTTCATAATATATCACATTATATTATATTGTATCGTATCATAATATATTATTTTTATGAAAATAATCATTATATAAACGTATAAGAAAAATTGAATATATAATAAAGCTACTATGAAAGAAAAGGTAAACAATAAAATGTTTTTATGAAATAACCAATAAAGATAAAATAAGAAAGAAATAATAAAGTAATGATCCATCGTCAAATACAATGAGCCTTTGTACATGATATATTAAATAACAATCAAAATAAATATTATATTTCAACTATTAATACAATATAACGAGTAACAACATTCTCCAATACATATTGTATTTCAATCTTTTTTCATTAACCAAAAATCTATAATATTAATAATACACTCTTTGATACACTAACGTTTTAATTATTTTTGCTAATACTGATTAGCATATGCCCTCTCTGTAATATAAGGGCTTGAACTTCAGCCAGGTATTTTGGCCCTTCCAAGCACAGCGTCGCCTTCATCAGATTTGTTTGGTTTGCGTCTTTTTATCTCTTCCCATGTATGTATCTTCTTCCTCTTTTGCCTTTACTGTATCTGTGCTCTGCTTTTCGGTTAATCTCGAGTTGTGTTCCATAGTTTAATCTTCATTTTTATATCTTTTCTGTGCGAGTTGGCGTCTTCGATTGTGTGTGTGTCTGTTTGAACTGAATTCGGGGCTTTTTGGTTCTTTTGGGGATTTTGGGGCTTAATAAAGCAACTGCTTTGGTTGCTTTAGGGTTGAGCCGCCCTTGTTAACAAAAAAAGTGATCTTTGATGTTTCTTTATGTTGTTTGAATTGCTGTAATGTTGTTAATGGTTGCTATATCATGATATTTTTAGACTTGTGTTGGTATTACTTGATGCTTGCATGAATTTTCTTACACTTTATTGCTATGTTTTAAAGCGTTACAACTTTTACTAATTTTTCACAATTTTACCTCCCTCCCCATACCTCGCTTGTGGGATTACAGTGGATATGATGTTGTTGTAGTATTGTATGTAGTTCTGATAGTTTGTTAGCAATTGTAATTAGTCAAATTATGATATATTTTTTAGGTACTGAGTGGAAAGAGTTTGATCACAATGTAGCTGATCCTAATTAGTTTGAGATAATGTTTATTTCAAAAATTTATGGGCGGTAAAACACTTGCATCATGGTGCCACTTTTGTGAAATACTAAATGTCACAAGGAAGAATAATCAAAGATGATTAGTAAATGGTTACGATTCAACTCATATTGTGTTTACTAGTGTAATCTGTTGTACTTTCCCTTATCATTTTCCCTCTATTATTACAGATGGCTAGATGGGATCAAATTCTTTCTCTTCCTGTTCAGAGCCCCCCGACTTTGGAGTTTTCGTCTGCTGAACTTGTGTGGTCTAAGGTAGAAGGTTGGCGCGATAACATAGACAGAGTTGCTCTCATTCCATTTGCCAGAGTAGATGACTTTGTTAGGGGTGAATCTGCTAATAAAGAATGTCCGACAAGATTTCATGTTGAAGCTCGGAGACGTCGGCCTGCAGAGTCGACGTACAAGCCTAAAGTTGACGGCATCCTTGAATATATTCTGTAAGCTGTACTTTTATCTCTTTAGCTTGTTTCAGTTGCTTGTATGTGCCACAATGCATTTTATAGAAATAATCATTTGATTCTTTAGGTACTGGTGCTCATTTGGTCCTGATGATCATAGAAAGGGTGGAGTCGTTCGACCGAGTAGAACCACATATGTTCCTAAGAAAAAACCTTCTGGTCGACCTAATACAAAGCGGGGGTGCACCTGCCACTTTATTGTCAAACGCTTAATTGCTGAACCGTCTGTCGCACTTATCATCTATAACCAAGATAAGCACGTGGATAAGAAAGGATTACCATGCCATGGCCCACAGGACAAAAAGTCTGCTGGAACACGAGCCATGTATGCTCCGTACATCTCAGAGGATCTTCGTCTCCGTGTTTTGTCCCTGCTCTATGTTGGGGTGTCTGTGGAAACAATCATGCAGAGACACAATGAATCAGTGGAGAAACAAGGAGGTCCGTGCAACCGAGATGACCTTTTAACTCACAGATATGTTCGGAGACAAGAGAGGAGCATACGGCGCTCGACTTATGAACTTGACAGAGATGATGCAGTCAGCATTAATATGTGGGTTGAAAGTCACCAGAATCAAGTGTTCTTTTATGAGAATTTCTCTGATTCCGACCCTTTTGTTTTGGGTATTCAAACAGAATGGCAGTTGCAACAACTGATTCGGTTTGGAAATCACGGCCTTCTGGCCTCTGATTCGAAGTTTGGAACTAATAAATTAAAGGTATTTTTTGCTTATATGATTACCAAATTTCTAGAACTAGAATAGCCTGAATACTTGAAAGCTTACATTCTCTGTTATGAAAATTCTCCAGTATCCTATTCGCAGTCTTGTTGTGTTCAACTCAGACAACAAGGCTATACCGGTGGCATGGATAATAACACCTAGATTTGCAAGTGGAGATACACTTAGATGGATGAGGGCCCTATATAACAGAGTTCATATGAAAGATCCTACGTGGAAGTTGGCTGGATTCATTGTGGATGATCCTTCAGCCGACATCCTTGCAATCAGGTTGCTTACTATGTTTATGTTCCACATTCATTTGCATGATCAAGTGATAGTGTAATCCAATATCAAACAATGACTATGGTTATTTTCTCTTTTTTCTTTTTCCTGATGGACGTGGGGGTTCTCTTTAGCATGGCAAATTAGAGTTGCACCAGTGGCATCTATCTTTTGGGTTCAGGGTGAGGCTTTTACTTCAATAGTCTCGAGTCCAGGAAACTTATCATGTTAGACTTGTGGATTGATGATATTAGTAGATGAATGCATGTAAAATAGGCTGGCAATTTCAATGTTGTTCTGTTGGATCGGTCTGAATATTTTGAACTAATGAAGAATAAAAAAATGACATATTTCCTTATTTGGTAAATATATAATGACACTATTAACATTTTACCCATGTTGAGTCCCACTTATTTGGCTACAAGTCCACAAAGATGTACTTTATCTAGAAATGCATTTATATTACAGTTAGTTTTGAAACCTTGCAAAGTCTTGCCATATTTCTTAACTCCGCACATCATCAAATTACATCACATAAATTGGGATGGAGAGTGTAATAAATTTTAAATTGAATGATGGAACTTGCATACTTTGCTCATTCAGTGTGTGGAAGGTTTATCTGAATGTTAGGCATGTCACTTAGTTTTTCTTTTTGTGTTTTCTCAGTCACTCATGAGTTGAGGTTCTGTAGAGTATATATTTTGTATACTAGATTGCACAGATTAAAATTGTGCTCTCTAGTCATCTACTTCATCTTCTTGACTTTTCTTGCATGAATGGTGTATTAAATCTTTGTTTGCTTATTATTCAGGGAAGTGTTCCAGTGCTCTGTATTGATATGCTTTTGGCGGGTTCGTCATGCATGGCATAAGAATTTGATTAAGAAATGCTCGGAACTGGAGACCTGTGCTGTAATTGCAAAGAGGCTAGGCCAGGCAGTGCAGCGCATCTGCAAAGGGGATGGAACTGCTGATTTGTTTGAAGAATTTATGGAAGAATTTGTGGATGCTGCATATTTTTTGGACTATTTCAAGGCCATATGGTACCCAAGACTAGGTGAGTTTTTACTATTCAGTAAAACAGTCTCTGTAGGTACCAATAGGATTGTTATTGCAATTAGATTGAAGTACACCTCTGAAACAGGTCTTTTGCTTACTCATTGACACATGGATAATCTGATTTAGATCCAGGCCTAGCATGAATTTAAACTAACACTCCCTATGTCCACATTGTGCAACATTTCACATACCTTGATAAAAAAAAGATGTTTCGCACACCTGTGTGGTAAATGGTAGTCTTTTTTTGGATCCCGGGATTAGCTCTGTTCCAAAAAAGATGAGGTCACTGGGTATGTTGTTATGATTGGGTGTCATGAAGTCCAAAAACTGTGTCATATTTTTAATTACATAACAATTTCTCAGTTATGCATTTAAATTATTATATATTGAGGAACTCCATACATGCAATCTTTCACGTTTATGTGTCCTCACTTGAAAAGGACATGCTAGCCTAGTTTTTGTACTAAATACCTTATTCTTTTAGTTTTGAAAAACACATTATTCTTCAAGAATGCTTGAAATACTCTTATAAATTAGTTGGTTCCTCTTTGGGGCTTTTCTTGCTGACGGATTGTCTACTCAGGGCTCTGGACTAGTGCACTGAGAAGTCTTCCTCTTGCCAGCCAGGAGATGTGCTCGTCAATGGAATACTATCACAACCAATTAAAGCTTAGGTTATTGAATGAGAAGGAAAAATGTGTATATCAACGTGCTGATTGGTTAGTGGATAAGCTGGGTACTACAGTGCATTCTTACTTCTGGCTTGATGAGTACTCAGGGAAGGATGATTTCGCACGATACTGGAAGGATGAATGGATGAGTGGCTTAACAGCTTGGCAGAAATCTTTGCAGATTCCAGATTCGGATGTGTTAATTGAGGGTGATTATTCAAAAGTTGTTGATCAGGAAGATCGACATAAAGTGCATGTTATTCGGAATCCAGCTTCCGAATTTGCACTTTGTGATTGTAATTGGGCAAAAATGGGGAACTTATGCGAGCATATTCTTAAAAGCATTAAATGTCTACGTGACAAAGGGTCTATTACTCCATCCCTCAGTATGTTCCAGTATATGCAGGCTCTGGTCGATATGTTACACTGCCCACCTCATGATTCTTTGATTCGTGATCATGCACTTTCTCTAGCTGTCTGGGTGCAGACGCAGTTGAATGCTCAACTTGGTCCTGGAAGTGGCCAGTCGAAGCGACAAGCTCTTCAGCTTACTACTGCCAAACCTGGTGTGGTGACAGCAAGCAATAGAACACACACATTAGTCAATGTGGAAAATGATCTGACTGAGCTCCAGCATCCAAGTTCTGCCACAGGTAATTTGAGTGGTGGCAAGATTGATCCGGTAGCTACTCAAAATGGCATGCGCACAGATATAGGTTCTGCTGTGGAACATCCTTCTGGTGAGATGCAAACCAGCCCAGTATCCATATCCGCTTGTGCGACTCAATTGTTTTCTCTTGATGGGATTACATCAGCCAATGTGTTTGCTGAGAACGGAGATGTCATGATTGATGAGGAGCTGGATATGACGAACAATATTCCTTCTGCAGATGCATCATTGCAAATTTAGACGGTTTTCAAGATGGATCTGGAATAAAGCTGACTGTGCAACAATGATGGACGAGCAAACACAGCTTCTGTGTAGCTGCAGCTGAGTCTTCTCTAGATCAATGCTTGAATAACCAGCAGAATGATGTATGTATGTAGGAACTCCACAGATCCAGACATCATCCTGGATTACAGAATGTTGAAAACAGAATAGACAATGCAATTTCATCCAGAACCAAGACAGTATAATCCTCTCTGGTAAATATGGCTGAAGCATCTGAAGTCGAAAAGCTTATAAGGATAGGTGCTGCTGATGAAAATTCTGGTATCACTAGTGGCCTATCAGCTTAAAGATAAGATGTCAAATGTTCGTCCAGGGCTCTTTAGGCTCTCCAATTCACATCAGAGCTGGTTGAAGAACTGAAGCCTCTGAATGACTTGAAGACTGGGAAAAAAACGAGTTTTGACGAAAGAAGATGTAAGCAAGAACAATGACCAGAATTCTGCCAGCAGAGTCCTGTTAGAAGAAGGTACAACTACTGAGTGGTTTATGTTCTTCCTGAACAGTAGGACTGCTGACCATGTGATAGATTTTTGTCCACATTGCTGTGGGAAGACTCCACCCAATTAGCAACCCTATGCGGAGCTTGGGACCAATAGAGCATCTTATGATTAATAGCTTAGTTTTGCAAAAAAGTGATTTCACCAGTAAAGGGATTGTTTGTTTGAGGCGGTTGCTCATGATCTATTGCTTGTAGCGTTGGTTGTTACACAGTATGTTTGAGGCTGCTACTCAATAGTCAATCTATTGCTCATAGGATCGGTTATGACTTTTGAACATAAAGTGCTTGTGATGTTCATGGTACCTACTCGCCTAGTTGTGCCATTGTTATCGCAGATGCTGTCTTCGCCACCCTGTATATCCAGATGAAAGCAACAAAATCTGAGAATTATTTTCAATCTTTGATTGAGTGTGTATATTTGCATGGAATTTATCTTAGAAGATGCTCTTAAGCATTGTATGTTGCCTCAAAAACCATTTCTTCTTGGGTCTGCATAAAATTAATGAAAAGAGCATTGTTTTTTCTGATATATATAATATAGCTTTATAGAGTAGCCTCTGCTTGTCATCCCTTCAGACGATTCTCAATAACCATCAAAACTTTTACATCATAGATCTCTCATTTGCTTGTATTAGTTTGCGTTATCGGACGAAAACGTTTCCAAGTGCAGTGACAAGTGAAAACTTCTGTTTTCAAAGTTATTATACAGTACAACTAAATATTAGACTGAGATAAGCTTAAATGGAGCGACATGGATATTGAGCATTTGTGTAGCAATCAAGATGTAGTTGTAAGCTAAAGCGTATTTACTAATACTGCTACACTCAAAGCGTCATAATACTCTGTTGTTGCAACAATTCCAAAGGTCTCCAAAGCCTACCCACTTTGCAAGATTGGAGATATATTTCCTAACAAAAAAACGATTATAAACATAAATACTCGAGAATATAGGTACACATAGCAGACACAAACATACACCTGTTTGTATATGTTGGTATGCTTAAGATCTGAATAACGCTAACAGTGCAGTAGCTCATACTGCGATAAAAGTAAATCTATGTGCCTAGAAAACACAAATATAAATTTGCCAGATCTTCTCATAAGATGGCGAGGGAGGGAGGCGGTAAAGGTGGTTTACAAATATCATTCCAAAGCATTTCTTCTACATCATTACAACATGACTTCATACATCAAACATCAACTTAGCGGCTTACTAAGGCACATAAGATCTTCGGTTTCTCTCTGCTGATCACCAGACTCTGTAGTTACCTGAAAACAGTCACAACTAACAGTTGTTCTTTGTTTTACAGCGATGAAAATAGAATACAAAGAAACCATGCTTTTTTTTTTTCTAGTTTCTGTCAGAAGAAGTGTTGGGTCAAACTTAGCTTAATACGTAAGGATAGTACATAATTGATCATAAAAAAAGAAGTTGGGTCAAACTTAGCTTAACAAGTAAGGATAGTATTCTTCATAAAAAAAGTAAGGATAGTACATAATTGCTGCAGAAACTAGTGGTTACTCACAGTTATTCGTTCTGATGGAAGAGAACATATGATGCTACTAAATAGCGGTTTTGTTAGCTTCTACTACTTTTCTACCAACCTGAAATTTATACAAGACCAGCGGCTTTGTAATAGCAGCTCTTACAAATGAATCAGTTTCAGTTCCAAGGGAATGTTCACTTATTTGCTTCATCATCAAGTCTAGGATACAAAGCCTATCACTAATAGTTCATTAAATTATACAAATTTGTTTCCAGATTATTTAACATAGTCAACGGAAACGACAAGGACAGGAAGTATCAGCAAGATTTCAGTATACCTATTGAGCTGCATCTTCAGAAAATCTGGCATCAAATGGAGCAGAAGGATTGGGATGTACTGCTGAAGCACTATTCGCTCCAGAACCATGTTGCAGTTCTATCACTAGCCATCTTACAGCTTTACTCATCTGCTCCAACCTAACAGCACTAATGGGTTGAAGGCCACTTGCAGCTGGTTGCCCAGGCTTCCCTGAAACAGTGCCTGTAGCCTCATCCACGAGACACTCGGAGCCAATTCTTTGCTTAACCGATTCCACAAACTCCTCCGCCTGATCACACGCAACCCTGAACAACTCCCACTTTTGCTTAAAGTTTTCTAATGCAGCATCAGTTGCTACTGTTTTCTGACCATTAGAACTCTCCTTTGATTCAAGTACAACAGCTGATGCTGCAACAAAGTCTTGATATGCACTGCTCAGTGCATCTACGAGACTGTCCATCACAACCCCTCGAAGCCCTAATTGATCACTCACCTCCGTAAATCTATGAAGGAGAGAACAAATTAGCAAGAACATCATTAAAAATTTAATCTTTGTATCAAAACCATCATTAAAAATTGAATCTTTATAGCAACAACATCATTAAAATTGAATCTTTATAGCAACAACATCATTAAAATTGAATCTTTATAGCAACAACATCATTAAAATTGAATCTTTAGCAAGACCATCACTAAAAATTGAATCTTTGTACAACAATTCAAGAGCCTATTATGCAATCAAATTCTGCATACAAAAACAAACCCAAGAAACAATTTTCTATGATTACCCAAAATACTCAAAAGCAAGAAATCAACTGAAACAAAATTGATGCAATACACAAATTTCTTGAAAATACTCAAATAAAACTGAATAAATTTAAGCAAATGAAAAGAAGAAAACCACAAAGACTAGGGTTTTTCTACTTACTTGACTGAAGGAAGAAAATGGCTTCCACAACCTTCTCCTACTGTCTCTTTCTTTGGTTTTTTTCTCCTCTTCTCCCCTCACTGTGTTTCGAAATAATTACATATTCCTCCCCAATAGTTTTCATTTGTAACACAAAGCTTCCCTTTAGTTTCAAAATTTATATTTTAGAGTTTAAGATTTTTAAAATCTATTTGAATAAAATCATAATTGAGTAATAATTGTTTGAGTTTCTAATAATTATTTATATATACGAGTGCTATTTTATTGGACTAAAGGAGTAGTATTATTTATGTATCTTAATTTTATTTTATTTGAATTTTCATCGTTAGTATTATATATTAAGTGTTCTGTGTAAATTAAAATGAGACATATTTTTTTTTCCATATGTTAGTGTTATATATTATTGATGAGTAATTATATTATATGTGATGAATAAAATCGATCTTACATTAATGTTTAAATTAAATATTTTGTTTAATTGCTCAAGCTTGCTTTGGTGATGTGCCAGTTTGATTTATAACATTTTGACCAAATTCATTGGTGACATTCTAAACTTGACATCGATTTTCATTTAGATACCTAAATTAGGTGATGTTCATTTTAGACACTTCATGTAGGGTTCTGTTGTGTCATTTTGATACTTTTTGCTGATATGTCAAAGTGAGTGTGATACACTCAGCAATAGCGCGTGAAAGGCTTAATTTAGTCATTTTTAATTTTATTTTCTCTTCTTCTTCTCCATTTTTCAAGCCACTACCCCCTTATTTTTTTTCGAGCTTAAATTCCTTCAATGGAGGTCAAATTTTTTATTCAATTCGTTTTTAAGTCATTTTCTTCTTCATTGTATTACTTATCTAAATCTAGCATCACATCACTCCATTTTTTGCCGGAAAAATGGATACCAACCCCCATATTTCATATTTATTGTCTCCTTTCTTTCTCTCCCTCTTTTATTTCCAAAAAAACAATACTAAAAAGAAGAAGAATAAATATGAAAAATAGTAAAAGAAAATAATATTTTTTTTGAAAAGCACAAAAGAGATTTGAGTGTAATGAAATAAGAGATTTTCTTAGAATAATAATTAAATGTATTTACAAAATAGATTTTATAATTATTTTAAACTGAAAATAACACATGTAATTATTCAATTGATTGTTTGCCACGTCATCAACGAGTGTATTACACTCTCCTTTAGTTTTTTATTATTGTCAGAAAAGTGTCAAAATGACACAGTTGAATTCTACATGAGGTGTCTAAAATGAACATCGCCTAATTAAGGTATTTAAGTGAAAATTGATGCCAAGTTTAGAGGCCACCGACGGGTTTGACCTAACATTTTTCATACGCATACAATATCACACAAGACCAACTTTTATTTCACATTTATTATTAGAAAAATTACTGAAATATACGTTTAATATTTTTCTTATTTTCAGTATTTCTTACTATTTCTAAAAATCTTTAAAATCTCTTACTTTTCTCCTAACGTACTTAATATATCCGAGTTATATATTATGAATTTGATTTATTTTATAATATCCGAACTAATTTACTCTAAATTTATGTAAATTATACTTTATTATTTTCATTAGACAAACACTTTTTGAGGAAAAACAATAACCAAACAACCAAAAATCAATGAAGTAAAATATTCTAAGAATATATTTTGAATAAACGCTAATAAAAATTTTGATATAACATTTTCACACCTAAATACTAATGCGTGTAACTAATCACTAATTTTGCTAATTTATATCAGATCACCTACTGCATTACTATTTATGTACTTATTTTATTTTCAACACCTATTACTTATTAACTATTTTAATCGATTTTTCTAGCACTATCAAAAATGGTAAAAAATTTCATGTACGTTACATTCCTACCTACCATCATTTGAAGTAGCTCCATACCTAGAAATCTTGCACGATACTCCCTCCAAATATTCTACATGATTTTCTCATAACAAAATACGTAAACGCAATTCATTCATGTTAAATAATAACAAAATACATAAACGCAATCCGTTCATATTAAATAATAAGTATTTAATATTTAGTATTTTTATTGTTTTAATAAAAAAAATTACAAGTTATTGTATAAGAGCAAAAATTTTATTCTGTGTGCACGATTTTAGATTACCTTATTATTAAAAAAAAAGTCAAATCACTCTACGGTTAATTATTGAAGAATGAAAAATAAAAAAAAAAAATAAAAAACGACAAATCACCTGTATGACCTGATGATGTTTTTGTAATTAGTGGCTATGGAAATTTAGCCACCGTTTCTCTTTATTTTGTTTCTTTATCACTTCATATACGACTCTATTTACCAGTTTTCCAGCAAAAGTTTCTGGAGATAAAAAGGGACTCTGTGAAAAAAAAATAATCAAGAAAACATTTTGACCCAAAAAAACTGAACTTTTCAAGAAAATATTTTGATGGGTCATCGTGGATTTTCATCTTCAATGCTAGTCTTCTTAATCTTGATTCTTATTGGGGTTCCAATATCATCATCAGTCCCCTTCATTGTTCTCCATGGTATTGGTTTATGGTTTTTTTTAACTGTTGATGTGTTTTAATTTTAAAAAATGATTTTTTTTGGATTGATAGGAATTGGAGATCAGTGTTCGCATCGTGGAGTCAAACGATTTACAGAGGAGCTAAGTGAATGGTCAAAATCTGAAGGATATTGCTTGTAATTATTCCTTTCTAAAAATTGGTTTAGTGGCTGTACTTAATTTAACTATTTGAGATAATCTTATATGGCGTGTAGAACATTTTTGCTAACACTGTATTCGTATATTATAGTTGAGGAAAATAATCAAAATTAATGTTTTAATAGTTTAGAGTTGTGAAGCTTGACAATAACAACAATAACATAGCCAGTGTAATCTTACGAGTGGAGTCTTGAGAGGGTAGGGTAGGATGTACAAAGGCCTTACCCTTACCTTTGTAGGGTAGAGTGGTTGTTTCTGGTAGACGCTCGGCTCAGAAGTTGTGAAGTTTGTATAGAATAATAATTGTTTGTGGTATAGTGTCAAATATATCTAAATTCCCATATGGGAAGAGCTTTTTATTTAACTTGGGATGGAGAGAGTAGTTCGTTTGCATAAATATGACTGTTGGTATGACTTAAGTTAGTTGTGTTAGTGTTTGTTTGATACAGCTTAAGCATTTTGATAATGATTATTCATCTAATTATTTGAACAAGATTTTCGATAAGCGACTTGCTTAAGGAAACAGCTTATAAAATGCAATGGATAATGATTATTCTTCTGATTAGTTGAATAAGCTTTCCTTTCAATACTTGATGTTGATATGCTTTATCTGTGCCGAAGGTCTATCTGAAACAAGCTCTCTACCTTCATAAGTTGGGGGTACGGCTGCATACACAGCACCCTCTTGAGACCCCACTTGTGGGATTACACTGGCTATGTTGTTGTTATTTGAATAAGCTTTTCAATAAGAGACTTGCATAAGGAAACAACTGATAAAATGTTACCTATGATAATTGATCAATGCCCACTCTATTTATCATTAGTTTTGTCATGAGATAGCTTGTAATATACTAGCAGTCATCACTTTTAGCTAGCCATTATTATTCTGAAACACAGAAGTTTATCTTTCCTATCAGAGTTTAAATCAGTTCTGGATTGTGGTAGTTCTTCTAACTCGTGTTCAATTGATCACATTATTTTCACTTATCGGAAAAGATTAATGCCTGATTAAAGCAGCATGATGATCAGCAAAGTGGATAGGAAGTTTCCTCAAAGGCATCCCTAGCCCTTCCTGCCCCCTCCGCCTGCCAAAAGAAAAAGTAAAATGAAAGAAATAAAAAGACTTGGGATGTTTCTAGTTAATTTATATTTGTTTTCAAGATTATTAATAAAATTTGTTTTGTTTGTCCGTTAAGCCAAATTTGAGATAGGTTTGGTACGGAGGTATTATGTCACCATGGCTTGTTATTCATCAAAAGAGATCTTAAACCGATTAGTTTTGTCCGGGTTCCGGATTTTACATTTTGAACTGTACTTGCTGAATCCATGCTATTTCCATAGAATCCATACACAGTTTTAGTTGATATGCTTCTGTTTTATGGACCATATCCTGCAAAATTACCTATTTGTTTTATATCCACATACCACTGCTTAATTTTTTTGGCGTGGTTATGTAACTTATCGTGCTTTGTACTTGTGCTATCTTTGAATTCTACTATCTAGGGAAATTGGAAATGGATCATGGGACTCCTGGTTTATGACCTTAGAGGATCAGGTAATGACTCTCATTAAAATCTAAATGCTAGTAGTTGTCTTGCGCAAAAAAGTTTTCAGAGCCTAGTTCTGATCTGTCCTTTTTCATGTGCAGGCTGATGTAGTGTGTAGCAAGGTGATGGAGCTCTGTCAATTAATTGTTTTGTTGTGGCTAATCTCTCGTACTATTCGTTTTATTCGCTGACGAAAACAAACTTCCGGGTACAGGTTAAGAAAATGAAAGAACTCCAAGATGGTTACAACATAGTTGGTCTATCACAGGTTATTTAAAGAAACTAGATCTTGTAAATTTGTGCACTACTTTATTGGTGTATCTTTCCATCACTTAGTACCATATTTGTATGTCGATCAGAGCGTTATTAGCTCTATATTTTTACACTTCTTAGCTTCAATTTGAATAAATTAAGGGGATCAGGTCCCAAGCTTAAAAATATGTGAGAACTCAATCTGAAGCAAATATATATATATATATATTAGGTGACCAATATGATCCTTAAGACTGCAAGTGACCAAACTGACCTAGCTCATAGCAAATATCCGAAACTAATAGCTTTTGAATTATGCAAGACACATGGTATCATAACAGTACCGTTCACTTGGAAAGTAAATGCATATTATGTAATGTAATATTTTGGATTCAATTGGTTTATGGTTGCATGGACAGCATATTCACTATTCATCTGCTTATATTACAGGGTAACCTAATAGGCCGAGCTGTTGTGGAATATTGTGAGGGAGGACCACAGGTAGGGGAAAAAAGCTTAAAGCAGGATTGCACCGAATTGCATGCAAATTGATATGCATCTGATAAAGATGACTTCCGATTTTATTTGCTTCTTGAAGTCGAAGTCAGATCTTTCTTAGTCTAGTCATTTCAAGTTTTCAACCCAGCTCTTACTACATATGTGGATGTGCATCTCTGTGTGATATATGTTAGCCACTGTATTAGTTTAAATCAGCCTATGAACCATGGAAATATCTCTTTGCAGTAAGTTCATTACTTATAACAGGTCAGTGGAATATTGAAAGTGAAGAACTGTGGGAACAAAGACCCTTTGGGCTCACTTGTCAAATCTAATAATGTTCATTGAAAATTTGCGCTAGAAGTAGCAGGTATCCAGTTGAATAGTCGAGGTGCTCAAAAGTTGGCCCAAACACCACTGTCATAAAAAATATTCTTTGGAAAAAAACAAAGGTTTTTAGGCTCAAAGCTCCACAGAATCTTAGTTTTCCAGTTCCCCTTTTATTTCTCAATCCTACCAAGGTTTTTTGGTAGATAATCAACACATTCAAAACAATATCTCTTCACATGACCTCCTTCTCTAATACAACAGCCCACGTAGCACTTCAATGCTCTCCACCATCACTAGAAGTCATTCTTCTGAATTTTCTGCCAACCATCACTTCTGGAAACAATTCTTAATTTGTTGCCTGATGAATTTCTTTTCGTGTTTGGAGAAATTCCAGTACATACATTGTTCAGAGTCAGAAATCTGATCCAGTCTTTCTTTCGATACCTAACATGCCATTAGCCTGTCATCCCTTCAACCTGTAGTGTGCCAATTGTGCCTCATTGATTAAAAAGATAAATACTAATGGGTTTATTGGTTAAGTGGGCTACCACCTAATTAGGTCACTCTTTTGGGTTGGGCTCTCCTATTTAGTCTATAACACAACCTCTAATTGTTGGTTAAGTAAAGGTTCCCTACTCGTGTGATGGGAAATGCATATGGACAGTGAAGAAAAAAAAGACGCCGAGGAACACTAGTAGTCTTCATCTACCTGTTCACCATAGTTGGTGGAATGAATTGATGTATTGTATCGACTTCCCAAAGGGATGAGAGGGTCAAATGTGTAGCTTTCCAACCTTTTAATCTGCATTCTCTCTGGAATTTATGTTGAGTGGGAAGTTTTGGATTTCAGTTTTCCAAAGAAGGAAATAGGACAAATCCAGGAGAGAAACGTTTAATTTCTTAGTGTGCACTTGGCTTTTCTTTATATTATTGACTCCATATGTTACTGTTGTCGTCCGTCTGGTCCTTATGTTTGCTGTACTTGAGAAATTTCAATAATAAATATTTGTGCTCGTTGCCACGACAGGTTAAGAATTTGATTTCCTTAGGAGGACCTCATGCTGGCACTGCCTCAGTTCCTCTCTGTGGTGTAAGTGTTTGTATATTTTGTACCATCATTTGCTATTTATCCTTCAATAAGACAAGTTTATTTGGTAATTTTTCGGTGCTGGATCAGACAATTATGTAAGACTTCTTTCTGGTTATCTTCTTACTGTTGCTGGCATTGTTCTTTGAGCTAGCACTGTTCTTTCGTGAGGTCCTCTTCCTTCTTACTTTGGGAAAAGTCAATCTGGTTTCACGTTTTCTTATCTTCTTCCCGCCCTAGGAGTAGCACAAAAAGAGGGATTAGCATTATTGACCCAAGCATCCTAGACTGTGTTCTAGCTTCTTGATCATGATTATTGAGGGGAAATACGACCAAAGTATGCTTTAGCAGGGGGTGACAAAGTTGACCACCAAATCATGTAAATTCCCCTTGATGTGTTTTTGCATTGTTGTTGATCTCATTATTCATTTTGCAGTCTGGCATTTTTTGCATAATTGCTGATAATCTAATTAAGTCAGAGATATACTCTGATTTTGTCCAGGTATTTCGAGGTTCTGATTTTGTTTTATTTACCGAGGGATGTTCGACAGGCTTCCTTGAATTGATAAATAATTAAATTGCAGGCTCACTTGGCTCCTAGTGGGTATCTCAAGCTTCCAAATGTAAGTGGCATTATTACTGCATTCCCCACTAGTGGCTTCACATTAGCTTCTTCTCTGCATTTTGTGGGAGTGGAGTGTAAAATCAATTTCATAAGTTTGCTTCTTCTCTGCATTTCAATGGAAGTGGACTGTGTAAAATCGCATTGAAATATGCATAAAGACTTGTGGCGGTAAAAAGATCACAACTTTGATAAGGGACAAAGCTGATTACTTCAAAATTTATAATGCTCATCCTATCTGTGCTAGATGTCTTGTTCTCTGTTTCTCTATTTTATAACACGTACTGTTTGAAGAGAAAGAAGTGGTTGTATGTAAGTTCATCGAAAAATAGAGAGGAGTTAACAAGTGGTTGTATGTAAGTTCATCGAAGGATACAGAGGAGTTAACTGCATCGATTGTGGTTTGAATGGATAAGGAATAGGAGTGAATGGGATTCATAGGGAAGGTAGAAACTTCATATGTGCTTTTATCAGAAGAAAACTGTTAATACGATTCCTCTGCATTTTCTATGTTCTTGGTTGTGCTCTCTGTGTGTGATTAAGACGTAGTGATAGAGAGATGGAGTGGGGAGGACTACTTGTGAATAGGTGCTTTTGACTATCTGTATGCACATGTGCTGGTATAGTCTTCTCCAGGAAACAGGGGTTGGTAATGTGGGAGTCAAGGTAATTAAAGGAGGGTGAGGCAGCTAGTGGCTGCTGCCTTTTGGGACTTTAGGTAGGTTGTGGATGAAGCAAAGACAAGGGAAATGAATATTAGAACCATTAATTAACTAATTCTTGTTTGTTTTATTTTGTGATTTCCATTTCATTTAAAATGTATTTGTACTTCTTAAGTGAAATCAAAGGATAGTGCAGTTAGATGTAGAAAGATATGCTAAAAGAAGGCGATGGCACTGGCACTGTGAGTGCCACAAAAATATCAAGTTCTGAGTGTTAAAAACTAGGGTATCAAAAGTAAATTAATCTGCTTTTCCTTCTTTGGAAGTTGAAACTTCGTATGACTATTTTTTCTCCTGGAGACGTTTTATCCGTAAAGGGGTAGGTAGGTGCAAATTTATTTACCAATCTTTCAGGTTTGGAAGCTTAACTTGTATTTCTCTCTTCACAGAATATTCCTGGGTACATGAAAAGCTGCCGGTTTCTCCCAAAGCTTAACAATGAAATCCCCAGTCATAGAAATTCCACATATAAGAAACGGTTCAGCAGCTTGGAGAATCTTGTCCTTATCATGGTTTGTCAGTCCTGCCATTGCATTCTATTTTTCTTTTAGTTGTTGTCAAATGACCACAAGTTGCAGCAGCTATGGTTACATCACACTCTTCTTTCCTGTGTTCTTTTGCTTTCTTATTCACAGTTTGAACATGATACTGTTTTGATACCAAAGGAGACTTCATGGTTTGGATACTATCCAGATGGGGCCTTTGAACCTATTTTGCCAGCACAGAAGGTATGATGTGGAATCTAGTTAAGAGAAATGTTCAATTTATATTATTTTTGCTGCCATTTCAGCAAACAAGACACCCTCTCAATTTTTTTCCATATGTATGATATCCAAGAAGAACCAAATGCGTGCATTGTGTATCTGTATATATAACATTTCCTTGACAAATGCACTATTTTCATACTGTATTTCCTGTTCCTTTCTCAACAAGTTCAAATGAGATGTCAATATGCTTCATTCCGCGAAAGAGCGAGACCTTCTCCTTGTCGACAATGTTCTTCACCAGTACTGTTTTTGCTGTGGTTTTGACATTCTTCACAGAAAAATGTTAATATGACAACCAAATGTATGGGTTACTTAAATGTTCCCATGATGGCAACATATCTACTTCTGGATTACACCGCCACCTCCTTGCTTCTCACTGTTCTCCCAAGTCTTCAACATAAACACTATCACCTTACTTGGTATACTTACGTCGTATTCTGACAATTACATACCTCCAACCTGCAATTAGTCATATCAGTAACCATGCCTGTATCACTTATCACTGAAACGGGATCAAATCTCCCTCTTATCCAATCCAAAAACACTGTTTTCACCTGTGATCAATTTCTTTGTTCACTCTCCCTCTCCCACTCTCCTCCTCTCGTATTCTTTACCTCCGTTATCCTGCAATAGTACCGAGACCATAATCTACCATTGGTTACTTGTTCTAGTTTGTAGGATCGTATTCTGTGACCATTGAGAATTGGACAAGTATGTCTTGTGTTTCTGAACAGACTATATCGGTAGAAGAAAACTTACTATGTAGAGGTCGTGTTTGCTACCTTTTCTTTTCTACTTATAATTAATGTCAAAACCAGGGGGGGCGAGGGCGTTGAAGTGTTTTTACAATTGCCATCAATGTGTTTAGCAAAGAGTTCCACAGGATTGGATTCTGTGCAATAGGTAGACGTGAACCAGGCCAAGCTTTAAGATCTAGTTAATCTTGGCTCAACCTGAATATACTATGCATGGCTTTGACTTTGAGATTCAGCTTAATTGATACTTAAAATATGTTTTATTGTGATTCCAGAACAAATATGGAAAGCTCGAGATCAATATATTAACAATTCAAAGATAAAAAATTTCATTACCTTTCTTCTCCTCTATATTGTTTTAATCAAGTCTTTCTTCCATTTATGTCTTGCATTTGCATATTTTACACTAAATGCAAGTAAACCACTTGAAGCTACCAGAAAGAACATTAACTTATTCATGTAGGCTCTATTAGACGTACAAAAACCTCACTATTTCAATTCAACATGTATCAAACTAGAATCAATTTATTGATTTTGATCTAGAACTAGGCCTTTATAGGTTCAATCATGTCGGCAGGGTAGCGTCAGTCCAAGGAGTTGCCTCTAGAGTTTCTATTCTGTAATATTAGACATCCTGTTTTCTTTATGTTTTAATGATTAACGGAAATAATTGGTTCAACTTCCTGGTGGAGTCTGCTCTTGTGTTTCTTGCTATGACCAAGTGTTTCACCTCTCCTGCACCCCATTCTTTTTCCCGTAGTTTTATCCATACATTTTACCCTGTACCACATGATCCTAGTAGTTAAGCACATTTCAGGTTCGCGAAAACTATGCTTGACAATATTTGAAAAGATACTTTGTTTTCCTGTACATTTGTGCTTCAAGCTCAACCAAGTGAGATTTTTCCTTTTGCTTGGCAGACTCTGCTGTATACTGAGGATTGGATCGGTTTGAAAACCTTGGACGATGCTGGGAAGGTGAAATATGTCAAAGTAGCCGGGAATCATCTCCAAATTTCTTCCAGAGATATGAAAAAGCATGTTGTTCCATACTTGGTAGGGAATGCATCAACAGACGGGAGCTTCTCAAACGTGCAACGCATGGCATCACATGATTTGCAAGACGATGCATCAAGTATTTTTACTTTTGAAGGTTCATCATCTTATAAATGGCCTGAACCTGTCAATACCTTCTTCGCGGAACTACTTGGCTTGACCATAGATCAACGGTCTATTGACGCTTGATTTGGTTGTTTGATAGTTGATGACCACGATATACAACTTCATTGAAATATATCATGTCTTGGCTTTGATTGGAAGCTTTATGTTGTCTTGTTGACTCTGTATGTAAATGTATGTGCCAAAATATTCAAACTCTTGCAAAAAGATGTACTAAGATCAGATAGCATTGTTAGCAACTATGCTGCCTTCCTATACTTCTGTGTCAAATTTATTTTTACGATAGTTAATGCATAGAACTTAAATTCACTTATTCTGAACGTATTGGGTCACGTAAGGATGCATGTAGAATACCAAGCAAGTTTAATTAATACCATTGTCCTATTACAAATGTACAGGGTCGAGTAGTTTCTTGGTCCTCTATTGGTATTTATGGATATCAAAGTACGAGCTAGTGAGTCGTATAAATTAGGATAGAGAAAATATCAAATACTATTTAAGTATACCTTCTCGTTTAATATTAGAATCAAGAATCAAAACATTGATCTTTCTTATTTTTTCTTGTGATATAGTTGTGAAAAATTGAACAAATCAAGGAGATTCCTAAATAATCTTTTTATCAATTGGAAAACAATGTTTACATATCAATTTAATTAACTCATAAATCTTGTTATGATCAAAATATCAATAATCAGTAACTAAACTCAATCTGAAAAATACATATGGCCTTCAGGTTTTAAGATAATTACTTTTATTCAGGGATTAGACTCATGATTAACGAAATCTATTAAATTGAATACATTATTAACGTCAACTTCTTTAAAAAAATGTGGTACACAATATTTGGCTCTTTAACTTGACAATTATTAATGTGGAATTGGATATTATTTTTAAAATTCTTTTTGGAGAAAGTGGCCAAAAGGTAATTTGCTGGAACTATTATCTTGCACCCAAGTAAAATATCAATTTTCAAAATAAACAAAGCAAATATATCAGTATTTGAGTGAAAATAAAATATGATTATTTCTATGTTCATACCATATTGACATACAATCACACAACTTAGTTTAATATCGAAAAAGCATATGTTTTTAAGGATAACAACATATTCAGTATAATTTTATAAGTGAATCTGAAGAGGAAATAATGTGTACATAACCTTGCTTCGTAATTCCATCTTATAAAGATAGAGAAACTCTTTCCAATGGACCTCGCAAAAAAAAAATGCACATATATGACATCAAACATTTTTGTTCTCTTTTTTTTTTAAATCTTGATTTGCAAAAAAGAAGGAAAAAATATAAACGTTATGACAAAAAAAAGTTTATCCTTAATAATTAGATATGATTATTACTATATACAAGGTAAAAAATCAAGTAGATTAATGGAAAACAAAAATTGCCAAATCAAACTCATCCAAAAATATAAAAGTGAAACAATTATAAAAACAAATAAAGTAAATTTCAAATATTTTATTTATACACTGATTGATTCAGAAATAGTACTACATATATTCAGCTTAAAAGAACCAAAAACTTTCGCCGCACAATTTCTCCATTAAAAGCTTTAAATAAAATTTCAAATGGCTTATTTATGCTCACAAAATTTCATCTTTATCATTTTAATCTTCTGTTCCATATGTTTTTCTTCTTCTATTCCTTTCATAGTATTGCATGGTAATCTTTATTTGTATATATATCGTCATTTTTGTAACTACATGTTTTTCTTACGTCGATTATCATTTTATTTTGTTGTTATAATTACTATCTATTGTTTTGTTATTATGTTATTTCATACTGCTTTAGATTATTTTTTCTTGCGTCGAGGGTTTATTAGAAATAATTTTTCTACCTTTGAGATAAAATTAAGATTTAAATACACTATATTCTTCCGAAAACACATTTTATTGAAAATACTGAATATGTTATTATCGTTGAAAAACGATTTTTTTTGGTTGATGGCAGGACTAGGAGAGTCTTGCAACGATGCAGGAAGTACATTTTACACGTCACAACTCAGTCTCTTGTCAAAATCCAATGGTTACTGCTTGTACGTTTTTCAATTTTTTTTTCCTTATTTGTAACATATTATTTTGTAATAGTATAGTCTCTTTATTTTTCAAAAAGTGTATTAATATTTAGTGTTTTGTATTTTGTTACTTTTGCTGTTATGTTTTTATTTTTTAGAATTCTATTTCGAAAACTTTTCTTTTGAATTTAGTATGTATTAAAAACTATCTTTTTACCTCACACAGGTAGAGATGATTACACGAAATGAGTTTATTATTATTTTTATTCTTTTTCAATTATAACTTCAAATACTTATTATTAATTTTTCATTCCAGAATGGCCTCTTCTCATGCATGAAATCAACCAATAGTCTAAAATCCATATTTTCGCAACTACTCTAAATTTATTACAATTGTCAGTATATATAAGTTAAATTTTCGTAACTATGATTATTTATTAACATATATGATAGTTACTTTATATATTTTCATATATTACTATTGTTTTTACAAGTATGATTTATGAATGTTTGGATTTTATTTTTTTTTTTGGCAGAGAAATTGGAGATGGAGTGTATAGTTCTTACTATATGCCTCTAGAAAATCAGGTAACAATTGATAAAAAAAAAAGTAGTGATTCTCATTATTTTGATTGGATTATTAATTGGAGTACGGAACCTAAACGGTATAAAATATTAACAAAAATTCCAAAACGGTATATAAAATTTTATATTAACCAAAACGGCAAAATCGCTGCATCAACAGCGATTTACTTCCCCGGAAAAAGCAAAATCGCTGCCGAGGCAGCGATTTTGCAAAATGTGAATTTTTTTTTTTAAAAAATGAAATCGCTACCTAGGCAGCGAATTTAATTTATTTTAAAAAAAAGTCGCTGCCTAGGCAGCGATTTATAATTTATAATTTTTTTATTTAAGGAAAAGGCAGCGATTTTTTTTAAAATTTTTTTTTTTTTTAAATGTGGAAATCGCTGCCCAGGCAGCGACTTTTATAAAAAAAAAAATTTCAAATGTGCAAAGTCGCTGCCTGGGCAGCGACTTGTATAATTATTATTTTTTTAATTTTTAAACAATGTGGAAATTTAAAAAAAAAAATATTTTCTTAAAGCAACAATTTTATAAGATAAAAAAAAGTTATAATATTTTTTTTTATAAAATCGCTACTTTAAATTTTTTTTTTTAAAAAAAATTAATTTTGGAAAATCATAGCGATTTACATATTTTTTTAAATTTATAAATTGGTTAATATTTTTGGAAAATTGCAGCGATTTTTATATTTTAAAAAAAATTATAAATTTTTTAAATCGCTGCCTACGTAGCGATTTATATTTTTTTTTTTAAATATGAAAATCGCTGCGATTTTCCACAAATAATTATTTTAAAAAAATAAAATTTAAAGTAGCAATTTTATAAAAAAAAATATTATAACTTTTTTTATCTTATAAAATTGCTGCTTTAAAAAGAATTTTTTTTAAAAAAAAATTCCACATTGTTTCCACATTTATTTTAAGAAAAAAAATTAAAAATTTAAAAAAAATAAAATTATACAAGTCGCTGCCTGGGCAGCGACTTGCACATTTCAATTTTATTTTTTTTATAAAAGTCGCTGCCCAGGCAGCGACTTCCACATTTAAAAAAAAAATTCTTTTTTTAAAAATCTCTGCCTAGGTAGCGATTTCATTTTTTTTAAAAAAAAAATCACATTTTGCAAAATCGCTGCCTCTGCAGCGATTTTGCTTTTTTCGGGGAAGTAAATCGCTGTTGATGCAGCGATTTTTCCGTTTTGGTTAATACAAAATTTTATATACTGTTTTGGAATTTTTATTAATATTTTATACCCTTTAGGCTCCGTACTCTTATTAATTGCATATTAAAATTTTTGTGAATTGTAATCTGTGCCTCTCTTTTTTGCCCATGCTGTACTTGTAGGTTCAAATTGCTTGTGAAAAGGTATTGAACATCCACTGGATTATTCTTTTATCTTCTTTTAGTTCCCGTCCAATAATAATTATTCACTATATTAAAAATAAGTATTCAATAATATTTGTTTCATTTAAAAAATTAAGAAATAATTTATTTTTTTAATTATTTCACATTCTTAAAGCATTAAATTTAATAAAGTCGAAGAATAATATTACCCCTATATTATTTATTGTTTCTTAAGAGTTGTGTCAAGTCAATAGTGGATAACTAATGTTGGACGGAGAAATAAATAATTAATGAAAAAGAGAAATATATGGAGAAATCTGAATGTGAATTGAATTACAGGTGAAGGGTATGAAGGAACTTCAACAAGGTTACAATATAGTTGGTCTTTCACAGGTAAATTCATCTATAATCATAAATTTGTCTCCCTTATGATGATTCTGGTGTTCGTGGTAATTTTCGTGCATCTTGATTAATTTTATGATATATTAATACTTTTCATAATTAGCAATGACAGATGTCAGGTAACTTTGTCCATCAAGATTATAACAAATAAGAAGAATCACTCAGTATTTATATCTGCACTGAAATTTGAACCTAAGACCTCATAACTCTCGATCACTTTTTTGATTTAAAAATTAATAAATAAAGATATGTCAATCTATATTTTATTTATATATTCATTTTTTTTTCCCAGGGAAATATGGTAGCCAGAGGACTAATAGAGTTTTGTGATGAAGCACCTCGAGTAAGAAGTTTATTAATATATTTATCTTATTATTTAGATTATTTATTTTATCATTTTTTATTATTATTATTTTTTGTAACTAAAATTGTACAGGTCAATAACTTTATCTCAATTGGTGGACCTAATGCTGGCATTGCTTCTGCTCCTGCTTGCACTGTACGTGATTTTGTTACTAACATTAATATCAATAGTAAGGTCTCAAATTAATATGATTTTTTGACATGAATATAGATTTAATCGGGTATTAAATTTCTTTTACAAACAAATAAAAAAGAATAATAATCACATGACTCTGTGATATGTAATTTTGTTACAACATTAACATTAATCATAATCAGAGATCTTGAATATGATTTACTGACATGAATACAAATTTGATCGGGTATCGAAATTTTTTTCGCAAACAAATAATGATAAAGAAAACAATAATCGCATGTATCACTTAAAAATACTAACTAGCAAAAATATTTTTTGTTATTAATTGACAGGGTAACCCTAGGTGTGATGGAGCTGGTGGTATTTTTGGAATTGGAATATATTCTGACTATGTTCAAGTATATTTATCTTCAAATGTTACTCTTAATCAATTTATTTTTTATTTTATTATAATGTTTTTTCAACTGATTATTTTCTAACACATCAGTTTATTTAATTAATATGCAAATTTTAGACTCATTATGCTCCTAGTGGCTATATCAAGCTTCCAAATGTGAGTAATTCTTTGTTTTTATTCCTTTTTATTATTATTTAAATTTTAATATTCTTTAAAAAATATTTTCTTTTTTTTTCTCAGGATATTGCTGGATATTTAAGAGGTTGTAGATATTTGCCAAAGCTTAATAATGAAATTCCTAACGCAACTAATCCAATTTATAAGGAACGTTTCACTAGCTTGCAGAACCTTGTTCTTATCATGGTACATTTTACTCTTTTTTTAATAAAATAAAAATGAAAATTAATTTAAAGATTTACTTGCTAAATAATTACTACTATTTTATTTTTAATATCTTTACAGTTTGAAAATGATGGTGTAATAACTCCAAAAGAAAGTTCTTGGTTTGGCTTTTATCAAGATGGAACCAATTCTCAAATTTTGCCACCACAAAAGGTAACATTATTTTCCTCTTTAAATTTTAAATTCCAGTCGAGTCGAGAATCTATCAGAAATAACTTTGAGATTGTAATTTTAGAAAATAGGAGATAATTTTTTTTATTTTTTTGACAGACTAATCTTTATGTAGAGGATACATTTGGATTACAAACATTGGATAAAGCTGGAAAAGTGAAGTTCATAAAGTTACCAGGATATCACTTAGTAATGGATATTCAAGAAATGCAACAAAATGTTGTCCCATATTTGATTGATGGAGCACTAAAGAATAAAGCTGATGCTCAAGTGGGACATTGATTTTTTTCAAAAAAAAAAAAAATCTTGTAGTGTTCAAATGGAAAATAAAAAAAACTACTACTTAATAATTGATTATTGAGTTGTTTCGCATTTTGGGGCTAACTATGCCTCAATACCAAACAAGTCTGTCTCGATCAAATATGATAAATTCTATCAGCACCCACCTGAAAATATGAGGATGTTAAAGAACCAAATATATATATCAAGATTCAAGGCAAAATGGTTATTTGGTGTTTGATGAAAATAAAACAGAAAAAATAGGTTCTAGCTGAGTGAATTAACAGACATATACTCAAACTTCTCATTTGCATCTTTGAGAAGTATATGGTATATTTCGTATTTACATAGAGAACGACGAACGTCGTCGTGGTTTTTTGGTAGAGAAAGCTGAAAAAGTAGACACCTTAGCTTATATACAGAGGAAGTATATGTACAACTTATTAACTTAAGAAAACACATGTATATCTACAGTAAAACTTTCCAGCTGCTTGCTCTCTGGAGTCAGCTTCTGATTCGGAATCTTCTGGTCGGTGTGACAATGTAACCACATACAGGAGAGTCTTGCTAAGGCTGCCCCACCAGCAACTCGAACCCTGTAAATCAAATTCAAATCAGCCCAGAGCTCAGATCCAGCCACCCTAGAGTCGAGGCTTGAATTATATCCATCTAGATCTGTTTCGGTTATCACAACTACAGCACCATCATCGAAGGCTAGCAAATTCCGTCTGGAGATGATTGAGCTCCGGGGGATCATACTAGTCAAGGGGGTAGAACTGTATGACTTTTTCACCATGAGATGGTAAAAGTCCTGGACAGCCTGATAATCAGTGGGGAAATAGAATCAGCAACAATAGCCAAAAAAATAAAAACCAAGTCAACTGGAGTATCTACCATCAATCTCATTTAAGGAGAAAAATAATGCATATTAGAGAAAAAGGATATAAATATGAGGTAAATCTCGAGACACCTGTCGTTGTGTAGAGGCCAAAAGCACCCTTGGACGAATTGACTTCACATAGTTATATGCATCATTTGGTGTCATCTGCTTGTACTTAACCTACAAAAGGAAAGAAACTTTAGAAAGAAAATGGGTAAAGTGATCTTTAAACAATCCATTCAACAAGTCTTAGTTTACCCACCAAGTAGCATAAGACAATGGTCGTGCTACGTCCTCGACCAGCCTTGCAGTGCACGTATGTACTTTGTCCATTGGAAGCATTTTCTTCAAAGACAAACAAGAAAATTTTGTATAAAGGCTTAAACTACTAGTAAACTCTCCTCTGGCGGTACTTCAAGCAATCTTTTGGAAATTTCTATAGTTTCTGCCGGGGGATGGGGTAGAGGTTCAATCTTGATTAGGTAGGAAGGAAGCGGAGAGAGTCCAAGAGGAAAAACATAGAAATTTACCAAACCAGGCTAATTTAATGGAACTTTGTACTCACCCTTATTTGTTTCCATAGAAAGAAACAAAACAGAAAACAAGCCACCAAACAAAAGGATAGACACCTCAAAAAGTACTATATCCAAATAGAAGGCCAGCAACTTAACAAATGTAGTCCCCCAATCCCATTTTAAGTGTCATAATCACAACTTAGTGAGTCAAAAAAAAATTTGATTGGACCAGTATTGTGACTTTTACTTAACAATGACATTTGAATCAGTAAAACATTTAACATGTAGTTTAAGGAGCTTTTTGTCATAGTCTCAAAACATAAAATTTGATTATCGAAGAATCCTTGTCAACCCAAGAATTGGACACTTTAACCCTCAGACTGTCATGTTTGATATGATGGAAACTGCTCATAGTTCCAGAGTTGAAAAAATTAGATGAATCTCAAGATGGTAAATGACTGTGATGTTGTGACAAAATACCAAAAGCATCCAGGAATTGAGGTCAAGAATGTTGACATTACTGTGAAATCAACAAACTACTTAAAAAATAGAGCCAAAGGGCTGGGAAGGTACACACCGTGGATGAATTCTACTGCTTGACATATATTATTCAGAGATGGGGCAAATAAGTAATCTCTTGTTGGGAGAACCAAATGACGAATACCATGAGCCTGCAAGAAGTAATAAATAACAATAATGTAAAGAAAAAGAAAACTTGATCATGTAAAGGGGAGCAAATTTAAATAACAAATCCATAATTTAAAAGTATTTGAACGAGACAATTAGTTAATAGTGAAAAGTAAAATGTGGGAATTAAGAAGTGAAAGACTTCTGTACTGGGGTAAGGTGGGAAGGAAACAACTACTGTATCCCATTTGTATAATTAATACTAATGGTAATACCATGAAGAAGATCAGAACACAAACAGTAAATAAGGTCCTGAAAAAGGGTCACTATGGACAATTGGACTGTTTCATCAACATATGTTTGGTGCATGTACAGCCTCCTCAGCTAGTGCAATGTTACTCAAACATACTTAACTCGTGTATTACAATTTCATAGGGATACAATAGAAATAAGAGGAAGAAGAAGCTTGAATGAAGCCTGACTTTTTATTTCTTTCTATTTAGATGAGGAAAGACCAACTTAAATTTTCAGTGAAGCATAACAGAAAGATCAAGCAAAGGGGTACAGAAGAAATAAGGAGAAGGGTCCTCAAGGTTGAACTTGAATGATGACTGACTTCTTTTTTTTTTTTTTTTTTTTTTTGGGGGGGGGGGGGGGTGTTATAGATAAGGAAAAACTGACTTATCTTTTAACTGAAGCATAACAGAAGAACTAACCTCATATAAAGATGTCGGAACTAAAGTCTCATATGGCTCATTTAGGGTGACAACACCGGAGACACCAAGCTCCTTTAGCCTTTTCACATCAGATTGGAAAGGGACAGCACCTAATAAAACAAACTAAACAAAAAATTAAGTCAGTACTACAATCTTGTTATACCGCAAAATATTGAAGTACAAACTACTAACTAACTATACACTAAAAAAGAATTTGAAAGAATGAACATCAATCAACCTATGGGATCTTCCAAGATGGTCATGCATACACGCAAACTTAATCTCCAATGTGAAGATAGATGCATATGGAATTACAAGAAATACATTTCAGCTTATATAATGTGAGTTAAAGATGAAAGCACATTCTTTAATATCCCTATAAGTAAGTAACTGGTGGAGAAAGATTGTACGACATTCAAAAAAAAATTGCAGGAAATGTAAGAGTTAATCTGGGATGATACTAGTGAGAGTAACTAACTTTATAGCAGTGAAAAGAAAAGAAGAGCTGAACAAGTTTAAAATTTGTCTATATTCCTGGATAACTATGCATCCTTTGCCACTTGTCACAGATTAGTGATTAGAGGCAAATTTGTTTGAGCAGATCACCACAGAAAAAGTATTAGTTCCCATGTGTCATTGTCTTGTCATTCCTAGGACAGACTAGTTTAGTCATCTTGCTAATGTGTTTGATACAGAGTAGTGTATTGATCTTAGTATATTCCTTTTTTTATGATAGAAAGCATGCCCAGATAGAAATTAAGATTGATATTTCTACAAAATTCAGTTCCACCCAACTTTCTAATAACCATGCATATACTACTATTATTCGTTATTCATGACTAAGAAGTTCAGCAAGATGTTATAACAGTTAAACATTGGCAATCAAAGTAATCAACTTTAATGAAACTGACATTTCCAAAGCCTTTCAGAAAGACCTATCCTGCCTCGAATGACAATTAATTAGAATGAATTTCTAATATAACTAGTTCAAACTTTATCAATACATTACATGAAACATTCCAACTTATCAAAACTATTGAAGCATACTGAATTCACTTGTACATTGACATAGATCCATATAAAGACAACAGAATTCACTACAAGTGTATACATTAAAGGGGAAACAACAATAAAAACAAGGCATTCATTACAAGTTTATACAGTATATCCAGGACCACAAAAAAGTGTCAAAAGCAATACACGAAAAGGTTATTATACCTCATCAATCCAGTCCCACCAGCGAAACTCTAACTGAATCTTGTTCCTAACAACATTGTAGAGAAGTGTCGGGTAAAACAAGGCCCGAGCCCCAACTCCAACCATCACCCTCCTTACATCCAACACAACAATAGCATTCTTGCCACTACTACCACTAGAACACAACACCTTAGATGATTTCTCTGCCTTCTCTATCACTCCACCCACCACCACCTCCTCCTTCTCAGTCTCCAACCCTCCTCCCTTCTCTTCCTCTATATACATCATAATACTTGGAAGACCAAAAAAAAATATTATATACAACCCACTGATCAAAAACAAGAGGGAAAAACACGATGCAGAACACACTCTCTAAAGAAAATTTACACAAAGCACTGATAAACAAAGTGCAAATTCCACAATCTTGCACCTAAAATTTCAAACAAAGAGACGACTCTTCAAAATCAACATACAAACAAACCGACCCTTCTCTCAAAATTAGGCAAATTATCTATGAAACGGATCTGAGTCGCTGAAATTGCAACAAAGGTTCGAACTTTGATCGAAATCAATATAGGGCTTGCAAATCTCGACCATATTAAGAGAAAAAGGTATCAATCTGACGGCCAAGATCTGGCGGAGACAGTTGAGACCCTCGATTTGCAAAAACAATTGAGTCGGAATCGGTAAAAGAGTGGAGATGGCTTGGAATTGAAGAACCCTAGACAATACTCTACTTGAGAATTCAGATTGTCCCCTTTGTATATGTGTGCCACGAAATTTCCTACGTTATTATAAATATAAAATTAATTAAAGTAAATTTTGTAGGAGACAGTGACGTGCAAATCCCTAACTACAATTTACGAATCACATTTAAGGCCCTTTTATTTGACTGGATTACCTCGTTGTTATCCCATATCTTATGCTAATAGTGTATTATGTTTGAGATAATTGTTTTTACAATTTATGGGCACGTTAGTTAAATTGATCTTAGTAATGAAATATCGCATAAATAAGTTTTTTAATCGAATAAACTTAGGTAACCCGTTTTATAGGTTTCGAATCCTTTCTAGTCTTCCACTTGAGCACTAACTTTTTGATCACACACCGGACATTGAGAATATTGGGACTCTTATGAGTTGGACTTCACTCCTTGGTCCGGTCAGGGTTTGGCTCGATTTTTTTGACTGATTTTACCAATATAACAAGCACAAACACATTGCAATGAGCTCGATTGAAAAGGCATGAGAAGCATTCGAGCTAGGACGCAGATGAAGCAATGTACTAAACCATTAGTTGGTGAAGAAGCCTTTATCCGATGGTTCTCCTGTTACATATTGGCATCAAACAGAAAGTTCAGAGAGTTTCAAAGAACTGATTTTGAAATGAGAAAACATTGATCCAATAATATCCATTGTTCAAATCCTGAATACTAGACTAAAGTTCTTGCTTTATCAATAGATGCAAACAATACTTGAAGCAGAAAATCTCGAAAAAGATCATCTAGTGACAGGTAATAGAATTATATCTGAAAAACGAAGCAGCAAATTGTGTTAATACTATTATCAGGTAATTGAGGGAAACTATAGGTAATAGCCAGCAGCAGATCTGATTATTGCAAATGAGAACATTCATGCTTGAATGTCATCAAATTTTGTAAGTGAGAGACAATACTTACCCAGAACTCATATTACATAAGAGTCAACTACTGACTGTTCAAGCAGTAACACGGGCTAAAAGAAAAAAGTGTACACAAAGAGATATTTTTCCCTTAACTATTGAAATCCCATTTCCCTCTTTTCCTTCTTATCAGATTCAAAAACTCTTCCTCTTGACATTCATTCCCCTGCAGCAACACAGAGTGATTCTGGTGAAAAATCATTGGTTTTTTCGTAAACTCTTTAGACTGTTCCACTTCCGAAGCACAGATCAAAGTCCCAGTAAAATTTATATAGTAGGGAAAAGTTCAAATCTGTATATACGGCTTGACAGAAAGTACCAAAGGAAGAATTGAACAGCGTGGGGACTAATATAGGGGAATATAAGAGAAGAACAAGCACTGAACCCGCTCATGTATAACCACAACAACTAACTGAATAAGAAGGATGACCAAGTTTTGTGCACAAACTAACAACATTTATTTCATTGCACAAAACTGAAGAAGAATTCAATTATGTGGAATATTCCATATAACTGACGAGGGCACTCTTTTGGTGCACAAGTAGGATCAACGTATTAATGTAATCACAACATTCATCAGCTCTTAACGTTACCAATACTTGAAGCTAAATCTTCTTTCCCACAACGTCTAAGACATTCAATTACATTCTTAACAGGACCTTTGAGCTGAATTCTTTTCTCTACCATCAGATGAGCAAGATTAGCAGCTTCCGCAAGATGATTTGCATCGCATAGTCCAGCCATAAGAACAGAATAAATATCAGAATCTATAGAAGATACACTTGCAGACTGCTCAATCAAGTGATATCCATCAAGTATCCGATTTTGCTGACAAAGCCATCGTATTATTGTGCTTGAGGTGTAGCTATCAGGCTTTAGGCCACCAGTCAACATTCTCCTAAAAAACATTTCTGCGTCCTGGACTTTTCCAATCCGAAACAACGATAAAACTAAAGAGCTATAGCAAGAATCATATGAAATTCCACTCTTAGCTACTCTGTCAATAACTTCATGAGCTTCCTCCACATGCCCCTCTTTGCAAAGACCGTGAATCAAAGTAGAGATAAGTACCCTATTTGGTTTACACCCAAAATCCATCATTTGGTCCAAAATACTTAATGCCTCAATTGACTGACATTTCTCAACAAAATTTTGAACCACGGTAGTATATGTAACGACGTTAGGCTTACACTGCCCACCATCTTTTTCCATTTCTCTCAATAACTCAAGTGCCCTTTCCAAACTCCCGAACCTACAAATCCCATCAAGAAGAGCTGAATAGGTAACCGTATTTGGTATACATCCATGTTCCCTCATAGCTTTGGTTAATCCACAAGCTTCTTCCAACCTACCCACCTCAGACAACCCCTTAATCATCACAACATAGGTGATCATATCAGGATGAACATCAATCAGGTCCATCTCTCTCATCAAACCCATTGCTTCATCCATATCTCCCTTCTCACATAATAATCGAATAACTACATTATACATAGTCGTATCAGGGCAACAATTCAACTCTTTCATTTTCCTCAACACCCACAAGCCCAAGATTGCATCTTTTCCCTCTCTACACAAATTCAACACAACTTTAAACATCTTAGCACTTGTGACATATTTATGCATCCTATAAGCCTCAATTACATCTCGAATAATTTGCGGCTTACGATCCACTCCAAGCAGTTTATAAGCTCTACTGTACATGTAGCTACTATGTCTATAGCTGGATTGAAGACCAGCCCAAATGAAGAATCTCAGACACATTTGGGGATCATCAACAGCGCATTTATCTAATACTTCATCAACACATCGAGCATCTAGCTTAGACCTAACAGAGCTCAATGTTTTCTCCATACCCAATACATTTTTATTTTTCAGCAAATGACTTAAGTATTCTCCAGCTGATGATGAAGAAGTGCTGAGTAAATGTACCAATTTGAGTGAAAAAATTGGTTTATTGAGTGATTTAGTATCGGCGAATAGGCGAGAAATTGATGGAAGAAACATAATTTTTCTCATAAGAAAATGAATTCTAGATATGCTGAATTTTGAACTGCGAGAAAATTGAAATATATGGAATGATAGAGCAATAGAAATGAAGACGGGAACCTGTAACTTGTTTTTTCGCCGGAGAAAGAGGCACCGATGGGAAACACGCCGGAAACTGCCGTACTTGGGAAGAGATTGGGGAGGCGTAAGTTAGCGGCCGAAGAAAACAATATGGGCCAGATTTGGGCCCAAATATTCCATTTCAGCTAGATTTGGGCTTGTGACTACAACCGGGGCCTAATGGATCGAATCTGATCATTTAAAATTGTTTGTAATTGGTATTATAAAAAAAGAAATATTTCAGAAATAGCAAACATAATAAAGCTCTATAGCTATAATTTCGATAATTGCGCTTCATAGTTATAATTTTGTTTGCTATGAAAGTTGTGGCTGTATATTTCTGTCATTTTTATATTTCGCTTGTGAATATACAAATAGGATAAGTATATACAGATTATGTATTTATATATTTAGGAATTTTCAGAAACTCTGTTTGTATATTTCGCTTGTCAATATAAAATAGATTAATTTATTATGATTTTTTTTATATATCTTATATAAATATTTAGGATAAACAACTAAACATATTATACATGAAAAATTATAATTAAAGGTAATTTAAAGAGAATAGTAAATAGTTGAGTGACTTGTTACACATATTATACATATTTTTAGAGTAAATCAAATGATTCAAAAATCACCTTTACTCTTTTATGATATTAACTCGATATACACATATTATACTATTCATGCAGATAGTTGAATGACCATATAAGATATTAACTCGATATTATATTGTGATTTTAAACCCCTCACACGAAAAATTATAATTAAAGAGATAGTATAAAATGAACGGAGTATAATATCGAAAGATTGAAGGGAAAAGATTATTTTTTTTAGAAAAAAAAAAAAGTGGGGACAATACACACAATGAGGATTTGTAAAGAGGGTTGTTGTACAATTCAAAGTTGAAAAGGTGGTTTCATTAAGATAGAATCTGATACGTTAACATGTTGTTAATGGCACATATCTTTTGAATTTTTTTACCTTTAATCAAAGAGATAATCTCCCATTAACTTTTGATTTCTCCTAATTACCCTCTGAAGAATCAAAATAACCCTTTCTTAAAGATTCTTAATTACAAAATTGATGGACAACTTGAAGAAAGGCATATATAATAGCAATTTGGATTAATTAAAACATCTTTCATCATATCAAATATACAAATAATATCGTCACATATACTTCATTGCTTACATAAATATTTTATCTAGATGATTATAATGTAAATGGGGAATTTATACATTAAGTTAACTAATTTATCGTGAATATTTTATAACTTTTAATTCGAAATCATAAAAATTATTAAATCAAAAATTTCATATTCAATCCGAATGTATGCTAGTCATTGGTAATAGGGGACAAAACTAAATGTGGCAAGGTTATACATACTTTTCTTTTACTCAGAATTATCATGAAAATGGATTAGCTTGTGTGGAAAGTATATGTCCACTGAGGTAACATGCAAAATAAGACCATTATTCAACTTATTCCTCACCACCAAATCTTAGCTTAATTATTATTTATTTATATGTTGAAACTTGGAACACTAAAAAAAAAATCATATATGTTTATGTTCTAGAAAATACAACTCAAAATACCACTATTTGGGACAGTTATTTATCGATAAAAATATAATTATTGTTACTTATATTTAGCGATACTTTAAATATAATATTATTAACTCAGTAATGATAATAAATATTATTATTAAAGAATATTTTATTATTATTAAATATCTTTTTTACTATAGTTTGATCATTCTGATTTCTGACCTAGGGAATCTTGGAACTTTATCTAGAATCATATATCAAGCTGTAGATATATTGATGACTTGGTATTGCATCAAATGATAAAGCTTTTTACAAAAAGAATAATAAGATAGCATGGTATACAACAATTATTAAGAAGACAAAATACCTTGCATTCACATTAAGAAATGGACATCATGCATTAAACCTCTAAGAATATTGTCTAAATCTCTTGATATTACACTCATATATAATAATAATAATAATCAAGAATGAAAAAAGAAGAAGGAATAAGAAAGAATTTCTAAATACCAACCCATTCACTTAAATAAAAAATAGACAATGAATAACATGTATAATATATGTATAACAAGTGCATAATCTATCTGACTATTGATGTAAATGATGCTAGGTTTAACTGATACGACATTATCTATTTCTCATGCAACTTTTTAATAGAATAAATATCAGATAACTCTATTACTAAAAACAAATAGGGCTTAAGAAATATTTTTTTGGTGGGGCTAACAAATAAATAAATTAATTAAATATCTTTTTGTTTTCAATTAATAATATTTAAATGATGGATCACCAATTTTGTCACTTGGTGGTCCTTAAAAAGCATAGAGCATAAACTCCAAAGAAAGTTAATATTAGATGAAAGTGGGGAGGGAAGACAATATAGAAAGAAAAGCATAGCCTTCCAAATTAAAGTTTAATGCAAAAAACTCATCATATCCCAATTCCCACATACAAAGCTAGCGTACCCATTCCAAAAGAAAGAATCCTAACCATTCCCCACGCAACCTCTTGGTCCCCTCATTTTTCTCTATTCCCAAAATACCCTTCAACAACCCCCCCCCCTCCAAAAAATAATAATAATAATATGTGATGTTAATAGTGCAAAACTACTCAAAGAAACTCTACTATTACTTATCAACAACAATGAGTATTTTATTTTAAAAAAAGTTATACAATAAGTGTGATGTAGATAACGGAGCTTAACCGCTAGAGTGGGGCAGAACTGACAAGTTTCTGAAGAAATGATACATATGATATCTTAGGCGAATCTCAAATTGAACTTTATAAGACATAACACAAATTCACATGGTATGTTACGAACGTTTTTGAGGCTATTAATGACGTGGCTCAAAGGATAAATCTGTAAGACTGGTTGATATAAAGCAGACAATATGTGTCATGAATTTGGGCGGTCGACAATAAGAGTATTTTGTAGCATTTTCACATAGTGGTGAATTGACAAAATAGGAGGACAAGAATGTCATAAGAGTGGAATCTTTTTAAAGATAAAAGAAATTAAAGCATATAGCTTGAAATCAAATCACTCATTCCAAAAACTTTCTTCATCACTCTCTCTATACTTTTCTTTAGCATTAAGACTTCTCCTCATCCATCATCTCATCTTCTTTTCACATTTTGCAACATAAAACAACATCCAAAAACAAACCAAAACTTCCTCTTTTTTTTCTTCAATGGGAGACAACACATCTCCTAACACCTCCAAAAAACAGAAAAAAGACACTGAAGTTCCACAAAACCATGCAAAACATACTACTAAGTTTTATAACCATTTTCTCTTCAAAGCTTCACTTCTTGTGATTTTTCTTGTTGTGCTTCCACTTTTCACCTCAGAAGCTCCTGATTTCATCAACCAAACTCTTCAAACAAGAAGTTGGGAAGTTCTTCAGCTTATATTTGTTGGCATAGCTGTTTCATATGGACTTTTTAGCAAAAAAAGTGATGAAACAGACAAGGAACAACATAACACAAAGTTTGATAATGCTCAATCCTATGTATCAGGATTACTTCATGTCTCATCCGTTTTCGATGATGATGATACCGATAATCATGATGAAAACAAAGTTCAAACTTGGAATAATCAGTACCATAGAGGTAAAAATCCTGTTGTAGTAGAAAACCATAGCCTTAATGAACAGAGAGCTACTAATTCAAGAATTGGCGAAAAGCCTCTTCTTTTACCAATTCGAAGCTTGAAATCGCGTGTTCTTGATGATCATTCGGGAGAAATTAATGGATTAAGTTCAAAATCAAGAAATGGGGATTTTGTAGTGTCAAGTCCTAAGAAATTGGTGGAGAGTTTAGAGGAAAATGTTGTTCGTCCATCGCCTATTCCATGGCGATCAAGATCAGCAAGAAACATGGAAATGAAAGAAGATGGTGATTTAGTTAAAAAGATTGAACCTTTTTCTTTAAGGTCTCAATCTTTTAGATTACCTAAGAATAGTAATAATTCAAATAATTCCTCTTCACCAAGAACTCTTTCTCCTTCACAATCAAGAAAATTGTCCTTTTCACCAGAATCACAATCCAAGATTGTTAATGAAGATGTAGTGAGAAAGAAAAGCTTTCGTAAATCGAATCCTCCTCCACCTCCACCACCACCACCACCACATTTCTTGTATAAGATGAGATCAACCTCTAGTGTTACAAATGACAATGCAATATCATCTGATAAGGAATTGAGGAGAAGCATAAGGAGTGTGCCAATGGGTGAAAAGGTCCAAACACCAAGAAAAGCATACTCAGCAGCAACAACAGAGTTGAGGCCATTCATTGGAACAAAAGAATTCACATGTCCTGAAGAAGCATTTATAGGAACAACTGATAAAATGATGCATGAAAGTTACAACTTTTCGACAAGATCAAGATTTATGGAATTCCCAAATGAAGAGAAGAAAGAATATGTTGAGAAATTCCTTGTGGAAAGTGATCAAGAGGACTCAGAGAGTGGTAGTGAAGATTATGATTACTTTGAAGAAAACGCGGAGAAAACAGAAACTGAAATTCAGAGTGATCATGAAGGACCAGATGTTGATAAGAAAGCTGATGAGTTTATCGCCAAGTTTAGGGAGCAAATTAGGCTTCAGAGAATTGAATCCATAAGAAGATCAGCAGGGCAAACTACAAGAAAACTTGTAAGATAACCTAATTATACTTATTCAGTTTTCTGTTATACAGAGATTTTTAGCATATTGTTATTATTTATCTCTGCCTCATCTACTATAATTCATTTGTTAACCATGAGGCTTCTTATGATGACAATATCTGGAATGAAAATCTTTTCACTATCCCAGCTTTCTTAACAACAACATCATGTAATCCTACAAATGGGTGTGGGGAGAGTGATGTGTATGCAGTATTACCTGAGTGGAAGTAGAGAAAGTTATTTTTGGTAGACTCTTGGAACATGTAAAACATATCAAAATCGGGGTCTGGGGAAAGTGAAGTGTATGCAGTCTTACCCTGAGTGGAAATAGAGAAAGTTATTTTCGATAGACTATTGAAACAGGTAAAACATATCAAAATCAGCATGTAAAGTAAATATTGTATGGTGAGGAAAACATATGACGGAAAAAGGCAAATAGTACGATAACTAGGGGTGGGCATAAATATCAGAAAATCGAATCGAACGGAAAATTTTTGGTGTCGGTTCTTTTTTTCGGGATTTCGAATTCTTCAGTTCGGTGTAAGGGTTTCGAAACTACGGTCCGAAGTTTTATTAAATAAATTTTAAAATGTTTATTATATTACTTAATTTTTAACTTTACTTGGCTCATTTCAATTTTTATATTTAGAGCCTAAACTTAAATAGCAAAAATATGAATAACAAAATAGTAAACCCTAAAGACACAAAATTAAACAAAACTTAATTCAATTAAAGTTTGAGCCGCAACTCGGTGTTTTACTTTCTACTTTTATGATTTTATCGTTTTATTTTATTACTTTGAAGTGTGAACAACAATTGATGTTTTTACCTTTTATTGTTAGACTGTTAGGTGTTACTTTGAAGTTCGAAGTGTGAAGTGAACAATAATTGTTACTTTATCATATTCTCTCTTTATTTTTATTCACACCAAGAAACTGATTTAAAATCACCGAATTAAATTGAATTGAAATAGAAAAAATCAAACGATCCGAACCGATTTAGTTTGATTTGAAATATGATGCACACTTTTTTAAAATCAAATACCGAAGACTCGAACTAAAATTTAATTAAATTGAATCGAAAAATCAAATGTCCACTCTTAACGATAACCAAAGCAAGGGTTAATTGTACTTATAGTGTAGATATATATAACTAAATCCTTTAAATCTATACTAATACTCTATTCTGTAAAATCTGGAAAAGAATGGATTTGTACTGATAACAAATTTGTATATCAATTTGATTTGCACGTAATATAGCTTATGTGTCCCATTATCATAATCTAACATCATTTCAAGTTGCTACTTTATTATTAGAGGATTTTAAAACACAATTTAGATGAGGGTCTATTGGTCTAGCTATCCCAAAGACAGAGTATTATCTACGTACATTCTATTTTCTCTAGATTAAATTATATTGTGTGAAATTATTCAGAATATGTTATTATTATTGTCATTGCAATTTAAGCGACTTTTGAATAAATTGGTTTTTCAATAATACTCATAATATTTTATAATAGCAATATTTGTAACATGAATTAAGACTTCGGAAGCACCTTTCCTCTTTTTATGTTATATAACTAAAGAGGTAGGCAACTTTGCTCAAGTGTTAAATATCATTTCTCCGCCTTCAATAGTAAAATTATAAGTTCGAATTATCAAAAGACCAAAAAAATGCAAAAGCTTTTTATGAAGGATTATATAAATATTCTGAGTAGTTTACCGAATAAATTGAATATTGTCACTATGATATATTTCAACATCAAAAAATTTCTCTTCATCGCGAGATTGATTGGATCTACCGCTTGCCACCCCAACCCCCCACTTCTCACCCTATCCACCCCAAGTGTTTTCCTATATTACTACAAAACAATTTGAATTTAAAAAATTTAACACCAAAAAAAAGTGGAAAAAAATTCGGTTGTTGATCATTTAAACGTTGTTCTCTTGAACTTGAAGTCAAGTTTTCAGTAAACGAACATAAGTAATAAGTTAATCTATTTAGATTAATTAAATTAATCAGTGAATATATATGAATTAATCGTTTAGTTTTCTTATGTTGATCAAATTCATACTTTGAAGGCTAATAATTCTCAAGGGTAAAATAGGAAGAATAATGTTATATATACATTGATTTTATGAAATGACAAGTATAAATAAACATTTGTTTTAAATAAGAACGAAGAAAGTAATAATTAAATTGAGATATTATGAATAAAATTAATTGAATAGCCAAACTTCATACAAAAATGTATATATGAAGTTTGTCCGCATAAACAATATAATATGCTAACATCATATTTGCACGTCTAGATTTTATAACAGTAGATGAAAAAAAAAAGAATTAAACTTCAGTCTCATAGGTCTCAAGCGATTAAAGCTTTAAATAGTTATGAATTGTGGCTACATGTTAAATAACTTCCACCCAAATTGGCTATCTATGCAAACTAACGTCCTGGGCCTTTTTGTGGACTGTAATTGCACATTATGTACTGATTACGCTATGATGACTTGTTATGTGATCATCACACTCCAATTTATAATTTTATTTTCTATGCTCTAAAGTTCGATAAATCTTAATCATATCGGAAAAATCTTATTCATACTGACTTTACGGCAAAACAATATTCTGTATCGTATACTTAAAAGAATGAAATAATACTTATTACTTTTTTCCTAGTTCAAACTTGTGAGTTATTATTTTCCTACTTATACAAGATATCATAAGTATACATAATTGTGATATAATATATTGTTAATTAAATCAATAATTAGAAAACTATTTTATATTCCTAATGACTAGACAATGACAAAGGAACAAGAAACAGCTTCAAGACACTGAACTTGATGAACCAAACCAAAAAATGTTGTTCTTAGGACATTGTCTCTTTTATTTTAATTTCACAACGTTACTTATATTTTGAGCGAATTGAAAATAATTTCAATCTAATATAACTAAAATTTATGTATATGTTAATAGTTCAAACTCCACTTATAAAACTACACCATTAATAGTTAACATATTCTCTTTTTTGATTTATAACTTAGCAACTAAGGAAAGTTATTTGATAGGACAAGCAATTAGCAAAAAGTTAGAAATACAAAAATATGATGAAAAGACAAACTTTAAAACTTGTGCAAGTAAATCTATGACAAAAATAGTTGATATCCTTCATAACTTTACATCTAGATAGTCCTTTTCCTCTTACCCTACCAATAACCTCAAAATGGGGGGAAAAAGCAAACTATTAGTACTTACTACCAAATATAGTAAAAAAGACTAATAACCCTAATTTGTAAATACAAGAAAAAAGATATAGTCATCATCAATAATAGAAATCAAAGATTCTTTGACCCACCAAATCCCCCATTCTCAAGTCCCAACAACCATATCTTAGACCATAAAAATTCATATTTTTCATACACAAAACATTATGGTACTCTATTACAAGTTTGTCTTATCACTTTCATTTGACCAAATTGCCCTTCTTGCAAAATCATGATCTAGGATGTAGTGCATTGGCCCATAGGTTAAATGGCATGGGCCTGGGTTGGGCCTGGCCCATTGGTGTGGATGTGGGCCCAGATGAGGATGATGGTGGGCCCGCGACACGCTCACATGAAGGGCACATGGTGAGGGTGGTGGGAGGGGTCATTTGCATGTAGAATTGAGGTGAAAGCTTTAATGCCCTCAACTCTTGAACTTCTTTTTGTAATCTCCTGTTTTCCTCTGTCAAATTCTCACAACATCTTTTCAAGAACTCACAGTCAACTTCTGTTTGCTTCAACTTTGTCCTGTTTACAAAAATCATATCTCCATAAGAAAAAGAACGAAAAATTACATACGTTCAACGATAAAAAAAAAAATATTATCGTACTTGTAAGATAATTCAAGCAACATAGCAAAAAGAAACTAGTTTCAAATGAATTTAAAGTTATATGTCATGTATGGACCTTTTACATGTACTTAATTGAGATGTTAGTGTACATAAAAGTGGTTAAATTGAAGTAATAATTTGTAACACTTAACACGAATAATTCTTTTACTGATTTGATAATATAAAAATTCATTGTTAGACGTTAAATTTCGAATGGATCTAGATATGTGTGACTCCAACAACTTAATTTACTATTGATCACTTCTAAAAATAATAATACTAAGGATCTCTTGATCTTACAAATTAAATTATTTGAAATTATAATTCTTGAACAAATTCATCTAATTTGAGAAGTGGAACAAAGTTGAATATTCAAGATCCAAGTATATATTTAATTGATAGTATAAAGTTTTATCCTAATTCGATAATATCGCATCTTATCCCGCATATCAGATGACTCATAAATAATTGTGATGGACCAATAGAATGGAGCCAATCAATAAAGTATGATGAGGAGACAATTTCTCATTGTGGGGGTTCCTAAATGTCTAACTAAAGACCAAAATAGCATATGATTTGGTCTCATACACTCACATGAGACATACTGTTTTAATCTTTAAGTCATTATTATTATTATCACTCCTATCATTTTCAATAATCATGATGATCATTATAATTATAGCAGGTGAAATAAAATACCATAAATACCCTTGAAAAGAATACAAAATTACTAAAATATCTCACCTTGCCCTCCTATTCTGAAACCACACCTCCACTTGCCTAGGCCTCAATCCCAGTCTTTTAGCCAAAGCCAGCTTTTGTTTCTACACATAAAAAAACAAATCTGTAAGCAAAAACATACCAATGACCAAAATACCCCTCAGGAACAATTTTTTTTATCAAACTTACTGGATTGAGTGTGTTGTGTTCTTTGAAACTTTCTTCAAGAATGGCAGATTGGTCTTTTGATAGCCTTAATTTCTTTCTAGAAGTTTCTCCATCTTCTTCATCAGAACCACCTCTTTCCATTTCATGTTCCTCTTGATCACAATTATTACCTTCTCTTTCACTTCTCTTATTTCCACTCACACTCGAAATCGTACTGTTCGGCGACGAAACGCCGGCTTCTTCGTCGGCGTCTCCCGTCGCCGGCAGCCGATTCACATCTATTCCCTTCAAAAAAGTCCTGGTATCCACTCTACATGTCTCAAGGTTCCGATCTGTAAAAAAAATATTTACACAAATCGATCACTTTCAAAAGTAATTACACATGATAACGATGGTAATGTTCACGTAAAAAATAAACATCCTTTTTTATTTGGGCCTTGGAAAAAGCCCATGGCCCGGCCCTTTACTTTAATACCGCATAACGAAAGCTTATAATGCACGAGATTTCAATCAGATCTGAAAGTAAAATGTAGAGATATAAAATTAATTACCTGAAGAAGGGAATAAGGAATCACTCCAAGAAGTTTTTTGAATGAGATTGAAAGGTGAAAGATTGAGCTGAGTATTCTTCTTGTTGTTATTATTGTTATCTGGAAAACTAAGGCTAAGGCTTAACCCCAAATCTTCTTTCTCAACCATCATTTTTGTTTGCTTTTTTTTTTTTTTAAGATTTCTTGAAGAAAAATAGAGCTAAAAAAAAAGAAGAGCAGTGATGTGAAAAGAATTTATTTATTTTTTTCAAGTAAGAAAGATGAGGAGAATTAATGGGGAGTTGTTGATTTAGAGAGAAAAAAAGAAAAGAAACTTTAGAGAGTGATATGAGTAGGAAGTGCAAATGAGAAGGACTTATATAGAAAGGATACAATGCAAAAATTTCCCCTTTTTACTTTTAATAAAATTATTTTAAAAAAATCACTCCGTATGTCATAATTTATACGATCTACTTTTTTTTTTTAGTTATCTTTGTATTTATCTATCACTCCTCTTAGATTATAAGTTTTTTTAAAAAAAAAATTAAATTTTGTGTCTTGTCAAATTATATTATATAAAAATAAGATGAAGAGCGTATTTTTTTTTCCCATTTTATATCAAATATTTATATGTAAAATATTGGAGTTCATTGAATTTAAAATCGCAAATTGTAGAATTTATTTCTACGATTAAAATGATTTTTATTTAAAATTATTATTTAAATATATTAGAGGAATCTCGATCATTCTATCAAAACTCAGGTAAATAGTTGAATAGTAATAGTGGGTTATTGCACAAAGGGTCAAATGATGACAAAGGAGTGTCAGAGAAGGGGTACCAATTATCACAAATCATAACTTTTGCCTCCTCTAAATAATTACCTCCATTTTTTCCCACTTTTCTTTAGGAAGAGAGGACCCATTCCTTGTTCCCAAGAGACACTTGAATTGTTATTTATGGCTGTGGTAAATGTGAAAGGAAGAAGATGCAAATAATCAATGATAGAAGAAAGTTTTGTTCTCAATGATGTGTTGGGGACTTTGGACTATGTGTATTTAATTGTTTTTTTTTCATTTTATGAGAATATTTTGGTTACATGTTCAAATTAATTTTTGTTTTGTTTAAATATATCTTAATTTCTAATTGCGTACTCTATTACTCTTTCACGTATTTAATTATTTGATCACTTTTTTTTAGATATTTTTAATTATATATCTATTTTGACAAATTAAAAGAAAATATTAATTATTTTAAAAAATCTAGAATTGTTTGAAAAGAAATTTTAACTTTATAATTAATAGATGTAAATAACAAATTCGTTATGTCAATAATTATTTTTTTAATAAATGTGTCAATTTAAAAGTTGATAACTAAAAAAAGAAAAAATGAACAAATAATTAGAGACAAATGTAGTAATATAAATTAAAACTACGTGATCAATTAAAATATACATTTATTTTTAATATAATAAAAGAAAATAAAAGTGTATAATGGACAAATAAAAACAGAGGTAAAGTAATACTTCCTCCATCTACTTATAAATTGTTATGTTACGCTTTTTAAGAGTCATTTGTCTAGTTTTTAAAATTAAATTAAATTATATTAATTTAATATTTTATATTAAAAATAAATATTTAAAAATTATACAAAAAAATAATATAAATAATAAATTTTAATAATTTAATTTTGAAAAATAAATTACGACAATTAAAAATAAACGGAGAAGATAATAGCAAGAGTGTGTTCTCTTTTTTAACAATCCTCTAGTGTTTGACCATTGACCGGTATCGAACAAAACCATTTAATGGTATTGGTGATTGAATATCTTTTTCAACTTCTTTTCATCTTTTTTTTTTCAAGTTTTTTTCTTTTTATCTTTTTCTGTGACCTGGGTAAAAGGGCTTCTTTTTCTGCTAAAAAAAGAAAAAGAATCGACTTTATTTAGGTCTTATGATTTATTTGGAAATATTTCTTTTTCATACATCACATGGTTAAGTTCTTTTATACCCGTGCAACCTTTATTTTTTGTTTATTTAACAAGCAAAAATTAAATGTAAAATTCCTGTTTTTATTTCACTTGATCAATTTTAAAGTAAAAGTCATGATTTCTTTATACGATATTAGGGTTATATTCGTTGAGTTTGATGTGCATCATTGGATCAGATAGTGAAATATTCGATAAAAATGTATAAATAAGGATTTAATGGATGAAGTGTTAATGAAATTTATCACACATCATATTGAGATGAGAATCCTAAGATTAGATTAGCTAGATTCAAGATCTATTTCTTGACATTGTAGCATAGCATGGTCCATCCCAACTGTTATGTACCAATCTTGGTCCTATATTAAATTATTGGCTCATAAGATGTCAAGCATGGACTCGATGTTCAAGAGTCACACATTGAATGAAAAAATAATAAATAGTCTTCGTATAAAGTGTTGGACAATCCTATATTCATGAGCTAACATTTGAAATCGATTATCTCTTTGATGAGAGGGACAAACAAAAGACGAAACTACATTGTATATGTTAGGTTAAAAAATTTTGAACGACGTATAGTACATAATGAATTTCTTTAATTCCTTCGTACGTTTATTTTTTCATTTTTTTAAAATTTACTTCTTAAAAATTCTAACTATATTATTTTACAATTATTTGTAAATCCATTGAAATGTAATCGAAAATAAAACACAATATTTGACCCCATAATTACAATTGGTTAAAAAAGATGCTAAGAACACCCATAGAAAACAAGAAAATGACCCACAAGCACTAGAGGATATGAAATGAATTATGTGCAACAATATCCTTGCCCAATAAGATTAAAACAAATAGCCAATAATGGTGCAAATCAAATGGATAATAATGAAAGGGAAATGCACATTGGTAAATTAATATATGATTGCAATTAATAGACACCTTTTTTTCTTGGCCAACATACCCAACTTCAATTGCCATTTGCCCATTTGAATTTGTCCCTACAACCATCTCCTTATGGCTCCACTCTTTAGTCATTTCTTTGTGAAAAGAAATTTTGTACTCATTTAATAATCATATTATGTAAGTAATTTTTACATCATCAATCGATCTTATAATTAAAAAATATGTTCTTTGAAATCAACCTATAAAGATTAATTTTTTTTATGACTTTTGATTACACAAAATTGTCTTATATTTATAAAAAAAATTAAAACATCTGATCGAGGATATATATAAGTGTTGATTTACCAAGTTATAAATATATTTGGTGGTATAATGAGATATACTACCAAATGAATCTACAAGTGTTAGTAAGTGAACTACTTAAATTGAGGGGCCAATATAACTATATGTGACCAATAATTGTACATACTAAGGCAACTTTATGGAAACGTATATTAGAGTTTGCTAGAAAGTCTCAATCAAATAATTTGACATACTTATGAGTTTATAGAACAAAGGTCGCAATTAGGGACAACTAAGATGGATGTGGCCATTGAAGCAAAAAACGAAATGTTATATCAAGAAATAGACATTTCACTCTATAAATAATTAAACAAATTCACATGTTTTTGTCACTTAAATACATGAATTGATGAGAAAAGGAGTCAATTTTTGTACTTTTAAAAATTGATATGATGAAATTTTGTATTTCAATTGAAAAAGTGAAATAAAACATTCTAGTTTATAATCTAAAGATTGAATAACTTGGCTTTGAATGAAGCTAATTTAAGTGTAAAATTATGCAAATATTAGTAAATTATTTCGTAGATAGATAAAAAAAAACAAAATTTTCCTCTATTACTTTTCTTATAACTTGCACAATATTTTGTACGTGAGTAGAAAATAAGTTACTGTAATATAAAATTAATATAAAATTTGATTAATAATTTACAAACTATTATAATTAACAGTTAACACATATATAAATTATAAAGTAATGTATGTCTTATATACATGCTTACATACCTAATATGTATATGAAATAAAATATAAATTCACTCATAGTCAGAGTTTATCGACATTATTAATACTTGCATAATTAAATAAGTATAGAGTCATCTTATCTTTAGGGGCTCATTCGAATTCTTCCTTAATAAAAAGGTATATTATTTTTATATGATTAAAATAATTTTATATAATAAATGTCATTTTCTTTAACTATTTCATGTGTTATTACTTTAAATTTTGAACCCCCTTATCGAAAATTCTGAATCCTTATAGGACGAAGGGGTAGTGGGGGTAGGAGACAAGGAAGAGTGGTGATCACGTGGGTCAAAGAAAGTAAAACACCCTTAAAATCTCAGAACTCACGTGCTTCATACCCCAACCATGTCGTGCTGGTAGACACGTGGTTTCACGTATTACTCCATTTCTTTTTCTTTTTTTTAATAAAGCAAAAATATGGATTTTAATTTATTAACTTACCTCTTAAGAATTTATTAAAATTTTACAAAATCAAGAAATAAATTATTTCACAATTAATCACTCAAATTTTTTATTACTTTCTTCATTTCAAATTAATTAAAGTACTAAGCTATTTTTTATTTTTAAATTAATTAAATTGTTTAATTTTGTAGATTACTTTTAGACATTTTTTTTATTTTACACTTCATTAGTTATTTGAAATTAGTTATTAATTAATACTTATTTATTTTAATTAAATTTGACAATGAATTATGCCTAATTTATTTCTTAATTTTATTTTCTTTAAAAATATGAAATACCTCAATAATTTAATTAATTAGTAAAGAAGTATTATTATTATCTCATATTATGAATGTGAAGAAAATTATAAATTAAAATTTTCCTATACAAAGTAAATATACATCAAGTTTTAAAATAAGAATGGATAAAAATAGACGATTAAGCTCTGTCCCAATTTATTTAATATATTTTAGATTTTTAGATTTAATCAAATTTATATTTGATTATACTTTTTTAATTGTTCTTTATATATTTAGAATTATTAATTATGGTGACTTGTAATAATTTTACATAGTTTATAAATATATATTTTACATTCTTAATCAAATACACGTAAACGAAATATATCACATAAATCGAGACAAATGAGTAATAAGAAAGCATAATCGTGCGTGTCCTCTTGTCTCCCTATTACCCGACAAGAACTCTACCTACAATCATTTGAACTCCTCTGCTAATCCTTAACCTTTCTCACGTGATGTTCTAGCGCGTGTTCTTCAACCACAATTTCCTATTTTCTTTTTCTTTTTCTTTTTTCTTTTTCTTTGTGACTAAAAGAAGAAGTAAAAATAAAAATTTAACCAAAAAAATACTAGTGAAATTTGTATTTATAAAATTTAGAAAATAATCTACTTCACTTTTTAGTCTATAATTCTAGTTTATCAATTTCTAAATAACATGGTTTTTGAAAAAGATTTAGCTAAAACGCCTACTATTTTTTAAAATAAAATAAAAATTGACCACACTAATGAAAATTCAAAGAGGAGAGATTTATTTCTTCCTAAAAATATTAAAAATTCATCTAACTAGTAACATATTTATTTTCTTTTTTAAATAATACTCTCTTCGTTTGATTTTTAGTTGACGTTTATATATAATTAAAAGAAATCTAGTGAGTCATAGGGAATTTTCAAAATTAAACTCTTCTAACGACATCAATGGGGCCGGGATCAAGAAATATAAAAGGCAAAATATGTACAGAAATATGTTATTTTATCTTGATTTCAACTGTCATTTATGTCGTCCTACTTTGTATGTCTATAAATATACATTTAAATTTATATAAATTTAAACAAATAAACATACTTATCCTATATGACATAATGTACGTAGACCGACATGTTAAACAAAAATGTTTCATATAAAACGTCACATTTGTTCATATCCGATATAAATTGAAATCAAATAAAAGAACACATATATGCGTTATGCATGTTGTTGAACCCCTAGTAGTAATTAATGACATAATTATTTGATTATTTCCATTTTGCTTTGGAATTTAGCAATTATGGGAGGTGTCTGTCCACGTGAAGTTCAACAAGCTAGAAGCCATTAAACATGACCTAATCATTAGTGTTTCCTTAATTTTTATAGCTCTACGTATTATTTAAGTATTTAATTTAATTATGACACTATGATTCCTATAAATTAATATATTATACACTTCATACAATAAAAACTACCAACTCGTGGACACCTAATTATTAGTATTAGCTAATTAATCTAGCAAAGCCTATGCGCATTTTATTATAATTATCTCACAGAGACAATTCATTGATCACCCTCTTTTTACTACATATTAAAAAAATTTTAAAGGACAATAATGGTGATACTTCTAAGTATGGACAGTTTATTATATGAGTCTAATATCGAGTTAATTAAATATGGGATGATAACAACTCACAAGTTAGCAAAACCCTAATTAGCAATTAGAGACGTGGGGCCAAAATAATAGTCAACAAAAATCCAGCCAAATCATACTATTATTGGGAAAAATAAATCATATTGCAAAAACAATTATTGCCTACACCATCTTATAGATTCTTTTCTTCTAAAAAATGTACAAAGTAAACATTACTATTTATACTTTTGGATTTTAAACACATTTTATTATTTTTATTAAAACAAAAAACTTTAAAACATATGTAGAATATATACACATTTTCTTAATTTTATAATCTTAGAATTAAGTAATTGTTAAAAAAAAGGAAGACGTATTTATTGATAGAAAAATCATAAATATAAACTATTATCTTTCTTGTAAATATAAATGAGAGATGAAAATAAAAAAAAGTTAATAACTTTTTAAAATTTGAACAATCCATTATTTAGTTCTCTTCACAAAAAAACTTAATAATTCACTTATTTTAAACTAAAATAAAAAGGATCAATAATTAATTTATTTTGAAATCAATGGAGTAAGCGAACAAACTGAATATCACGTGACAATTATTTTGCCTACTAGTAAGATTCATGCTTTAAGAAATAATACATAATCGAGGTAAAACATAAAATACATTAATACTCTCTCGTCCACAATTATTTATCAGAGTAAGGTGATACATGCCTTTAATAAAAATTTAATATAATATGTAATTTGATTAATATAATCCTATTATATCAAAAATGTAAAAAATCTACATAACTTTTCAATTGAACAAATAGAGTAATTATTAAGAATAAAATAAAAAAAATAATTAATTACTTCTTGATTGTTTAAATTGACAATTAATTTTAGATATTTATTTTTAATATACCTGTCAAATATTCGTAGATAGAGAAAATAACAAGTATAAAATGACTCTATTAAACATTTATTTTTCAATATATTTTTGATGATATGATTAATTAATTAATTAGTGGCGACAAGATGTCGGCAATGGTGGGGTTGTAGTTGTCCCCACGTGTTAACACAAAGACCAATAATAGATCTTCTTTCCGACAATCCCTCTTCGTTTAGTTCATGAATCATTATTATCATCATCACCTTCCCATTTCTGGGGTCCGTACGAGGCTCCTTCTCCATGTGATCTGCACGTGAACTTGACCCACTCTTCTTCCCATCCAATCATTGATTTCTCCTTCTTACGATTTTTTTCGGCTCATCGCTTGAAAAATAATAATATATTCAGTATAGTTTATAAAAATAAATTTTATAGAATGTATAGTTATTTAGACTTTATTCCTATATCATATGTATATAAGCTATAGTCACCTCATGGTGTTAAATTAGATATGTTAATAAAAAAATTACGATATATATGTGTATACGTGTCAGAATATGTATTTAAAGGTTATATACTTGAAGTTGGAAATCTTATAAAAGTTATGGCACTGTGATGTTGTGTGTCCTTTTGTGAATGAAGGAGTTTCAAGTTCGAAGCTCAAATACACTATCAAAAAACCTTTAAATTATTGGGATTTTATTATAGAGGTAAATATAACTTATCGTAAATAGCATCTAATTACGGATGTTCAAGTTACTCCTGCAATTTCTAAGCAATTTGTGGGGGTCATTAACTGTGTTAACCCTTTGCTAATAGTATAAGGGGTTGGTGAAAAGCTCCAGCGATTTAATTATGGCAAATCTAATTGTAGGGATGTTTTGTAACTGTCGTAACAATAAATTGTGGGAGTTACTGACGCAAAATTTGAACCTTTTTTTAGTGATAGCATAATATTTTTATTTTTATTTTATTTTAATAACTACATTATTATTCTTGGACACCCTTAATAAAAATTTTAATTTAACTACCATTAATATAAATTGTTTTAAATAAACGTCAACTATCAAAATATACCACTGGTGATAATACCTTTATTTTAATTTCTAGGTTTGTGAGAAGATTGATCTATTCAATGGCACAAAATATACCACTGGTGATAATCATTAGTTTTTTATATACATTGTTTCTGCTGCGTGTAATATTTTAATTTATTTGATTTATCTTACAAACAATACATTGGGAATATTCATGGATATGTAGCAATAATGCTGAATCCACTGCTTTAATGGGAAGAAAAGTGAAATAAATTTTATATTGCTACTAATTATGACAGGCCTTTCATAAATATCTATAGTTTAATCGTAAAAAAATAGTAATTGAAAATTATATTATTTTATATGAAGATTTATTGAAAGCAGTCTTCTACGTAAAATTTTGATATGGGATATAACTGTTAAAAAAATTTAACTCAAAAGAAAAGAAAAATAATCATTTGATTGTGTTTTGTTTTGCATAAAAAAATTAATTAACTTTTCAAATATTATATTTTTCAACGTTAAGTACTTGAATCTTGATTAGCTGTGTTTGTTTATTATTCTTTCGCTAATACTTAATCATGTGCAATCCCTTCAAAGAGAATCGTAGGTAGAGGAGCTTTAATTAATATAACTAATTGAGAGTCAAGTTGTTAAAATTGCAAGATTTGATGCTTAGGGTAGCTAAATCACACAATCATCAACTTGTTCATAAAATCAATAATTTGCTAACGTTATAAATAAGAAAAAATATATAAGAAGCAATGATCAAAGATGAAACAAAATAAATAATTACAGAATCAGTAAAGTTTTACGAGTTGAATCTGAAAAAAGTGAAATGTATATGAGTATTACTATTAACTATCTTTAAAGCATAGGGCTATTTTTTTCAATAAGTCTAATCACATATTCCTATTTTTTTTTTTCCGGTCATACTTTACCTTTCTTTAACCTATCATTTTCGACTTCTCACAATTCCTCACTTAGATATTTATTCTTCTCTTTATATATCGAAATAATTTGAATTCGCTTCCCGCATCTTATTTATCATTAAAATGATTACTATTTTATCTCGTACATATATCTTTACTTTTATCTTTTTTAATATGTCCATACAATCACCTTTGCATCCTTATTTCTATTATCTTAATCTTAAAATATGATGAAATTTTTATCTAACCAACATTTAACCAAATATAAAAAAGTTGATATAATAGCCATAAAAATAATAAAATTAATGGTAACTTCATTTACTCATTTAGTAATAGTAGTACCTTTTTTATCGGCCAAAGTATCGCATGCATGTTTGTAAATTGCTTATTGCTATAGAACGTGTGTCTACTAATTTCTAGGTCACCTTTATAATATTAAAGAGTTTTATATTTAATTATTACAATTTGATGTTTTTAACGAGTTTAATTTTAAAATAAAAATATTAATGAACTACAAGAAAATGATGAGCTGTGAAACAAATTTATAGGATTTGTTTTCCGACAATAGCATGATTTAGACAGACAATTTCTGATTAGTAACTTTATTCCATATTTTCATGTGTATAGCATAGATGAATTCTTTAATTAATTAACAAATATGTAATTTTTTAGTTATTGTAAGTTGGCAACGACTCCATTATATGTACTATTCCATGATAATTATAAAATAATCTCAACTGGCTTACCTTTTTTGAGTTTTCAACATTTCCACGAAATATATATATATATATACAAATTAATTTTTAAAAATATACTCACAAGACATAAAACCATAAAAATGATATGAAGCTCATAATAATGTCGGAACTTTGATTATAATACATGATTAGTAGTAATTATTATTATATATACACTGTTTGATAATTATTAGTATCATGATACTACCACGAATAATAATACTTGAATTAAGACGAACAATATATAACTAATTAAACCACATTCAACGATAAAAAGTAAATAAATGTTTGAAACTAATTTAAAATCAATGTATTTTTTGTATTATGAGAAACGAAATATTTGATAAGGTATACTCCGCAGTATTTATATTTGCAACCAAATGTCTGGTTGAGTGAAACTTATATGTTATTACGAAGATATTTGATAAATATTTATTTACATCGAACGTTGAAGATAAGCATACTATATAGGTTTCTTATACTTTGAAATACTCCATCAATGTAAATGTTAGTTTCACGGTATAAATTATAGAACTTTTGAATATTTTTTGGTGATCAGAAAATCATCAAAATAAAGCTAGCTTATAACGTAATGATCTAAAACTTTGTGTTCAGTCAAAATTCTTCACAAAAATTATGATATTAACTTTGACTCCTTCGTACCTTTTTCCAAAATAAAGACATAAAATTTTATATTGTACAAACTCAAACACATATAAAAAAAAAAGGGAAATTGATCTATACTTTCTTCTCTTGTCTTTCTTTATATTTTTATTTACTTTGATTTTATGATAAATTATTAACTTGAAAGATTTTTTATTAAAAATTATAAATTTCAAAACTCGAATTCATTCGATATTTAAAATATCAAATTGAAGATATATGATTAAGCAAATTCATGTGATTCCTACGTGGCACACCATCATTCCCATTCAACAGCCAAAGTACAGCAACAACATGCCTGTACCCACACGTGCACTACTTTTAGTCAAACAGCCTTTTGTTTCTGCTCGATCCAGTCAACGGTCAGCATCACTACCCCTCTCCTAAACTTTTTTTCGTAAATTTAAATTTAATCGAGTTTTAATGTGAGTATTAAACTTTTTTTAGAATATCATAAAATTATCATATATCTTTATCTGATGTTTCATATTTTTATTAGAGTTTGATTAAATTTAAATTCGTGTGAAATGCTACGTAAAAAAGACAACTAAATATCTAAGGAAACTCAAATACGAAAACTCTGATTAAAAATCGAATGAATACTTACCACTCCAACATGGCTCTTATCGATAATTACCTATTATCTATTTATTCTCATACGTGGAACAATAATAAGGATTTCATCACAACCGTTAATCAAGATTAAATGCAATCATTAGCCGTTAATCAAGGGGATTCCCACACGTGCAATGGTGCATGTGAAACAATTGCCCAGAAATAGTGAGGTTTGTGGGCCTTACATATCTGGCCCATGTGATAACCTTATCTGGCCCATGTGATTAACCGTTACAAATTCCCTAATTATTTCAGTTAATTACACTGTTTAGTTTCTTCTTAATTAATTAAAAAAGTTGGGTTGCACGTGTGGATGTGTACGGAGAATATATGTAATTCCAAGTTTACCCTTCTGTATTTCTGAGTAGTACATGTTAATTATTGTTAAAATTGGGAGGGTAATTTAGGGATAATAAAAGGGAGAAGGAATTTCAAAGGGAGCATGTTTGGGTTGGCAAATAATTATTTGGTAAGAAAATAATGTGAGTGATTAATTATTGAAGCACCCATCATGGTTGTATCATTTAATATTAATTTGAAAGATTATAGGATTATATACTTTTTACCTAATTATATTATTGATTCAAATGATGAGAAACTATTTCAACTAAGTACAATTTTATTATTATTCTACTCCATTATTTTTAAGTACGTCTATTACACTTATATTTATGAGTTTTTCGATTTTGCATCTCTATGTAATAGGCCAAATACTAATGAATTTACACCTTGTTCAGGGGTTGTTATCAGTTGTATCGTTAGTTTAAATATAATGTTTATTTTGATTGTAAGTTAAATTTTATTTTATATTTTATCGTATTGTTTAAATATATAGTTAATCACTAACATAGGAATTTCCCTAAGAATTAGTATGAAAATTTGCAGGAAAGTAAGTTTCCTTCGATTTTTCATACTGATCCCCTGGAATATCCCAATGTAATTTACATTGTTTTTGTAGTGAATAGCGATTGATTTGATATCATCACATTATCAAAATAATTTATCCTCATTTTATCTTTAATTATTATTTATGATTTTATTTATCCTTACCCTACCTTATAATAGTTACTTTATCCTCCTATCTTTATAATTCATCTAATTATATCATAGACATCACTTCAAGTAAAGTTCATGATGAAGTTTAAAAGAAGATTAAAAGAAAGCCTTTAATCTAGAAAATTGATCCTTTTAATGGTAATCATCTTTTATATAACAAATTAAAAATAACCTCTTTCATTCACTCAAAGGCAATTTTGTCTCACTTTATGTGTAATTCACCCACTAAATTTCTGCTTTTTTACACGCACGCCTGAATTAATTTTGCAACTATAATATACTTCAATCATCTATGTTTACTCGTTCATATTTAATATCGACATATTATATCATTCTTAATTATTATTGTAACTAATTTATATGTTGGAAAACTTATAGCATGTAACAATAAGAGGGTAAAATATAGATAAATGACATATTATCACATGATTTTTTAAATTTATGAAAGTAAAAATGAATATTTAATATAATCTGATAAGCAAAAATAAACGGAGCGAATATAGAAAAGAGTCAACTTTTAAAATTACTCGTAAAGTGGGCCTTAAGTAACAAATGCTTTATTTCTACTTTCAAATCATGGGCTGTTCCTTGTTACATAAAGTTAGTGAAACATAATTTGAGTGATTAAATCTATGTTTAATTAATAATGATTTTACTTTACTGTTTTAATTTCTTCTTTTGAGAAAGACATCGAAGTTATCACTCTCACGTAAAAAAATGAACCATGTTCCACAATGAAGAAAAAGAAGAAAAAAGAAAGTGATATGATTTGTTCAAACATTGTGATATTTTTTTCCATATAATATCCGATAATAATATAAAAGTCCGACTAATTTAGATTCACGTCATGTTATGTAGTGCCTCATTCAGAGGAAAAGTTTTTCTTATATCATTTTTTTTCCTATTTTAAATTCAAACTCGAGATCTCTGATTAAGGGGTTTACCACTATACTAAAGAGTAGTCAAGGTCCCATTTTGATCAATAATATTCTCATTACTATATGTTATGTTTAAATTAGCATAGTGATATCAGATAGTTGATTTGCAATAAAAAGGTTATATCTTTTTTATCAATCTATGCTTTGATGATTATACCATTGGTTCTCTATATTTGCTTCATTACCAATAAGTTAATTTTTGAAGAGATTATTAGAGGAACAGTAAAGTTATTTTCTTGTGATCTATAAATTATGATTTTAAGTCATAAAGTTAGTTACGAATATTTGTGTTTGAATAAACGATCTATAATTCTATATCATATCCTCAAGATTACAAAATCCTTTTTTTAACTATGCCTAAATACAAAATGCTTTATATATCAAAATTTCTTTTTCCCCCTAATGAATTAAGTAAATTTAGGGTCATATAGTGTAAATATATTCTATGAAAAAATCATTGAAACATGAATTTAGGATCATCTTCAAATTTTTGGAGTATGATACAAAAATTGGTAGTATGAGTATGACAAGGTGTCCAATAAAACTTTGAGATAATGTTGGAGATAAAAGATTGCATTTTTTATCCTAATGTTTGCAAAAAATTAGCAATGGTGCTTCCATTAACATGAGCATCTTCTTTCTCCACTTAATTTCTAACACATCATTTCATATGACAAGTTGATTAATTAGTTTGAAACTTATATCAACCACTAAAAAATATTGATGCAATTATTTTAGAATTGAGCTAGATAGTTCTTGTAAATCATGCACTAGTGTCTATTCATATTAATATTAGTTCAAAAATGAGAATATTTTATCGTTGAATTCTTTTTCAATTTCTTGTATTATTCTCATTATGTATGTAAATGAAGAGTCGTATGAAATGAAACTAAAATTGAGATTTTTTCAATTATTCAATTGATTGACCAATATACATAATAGTTTATCTTATATATACTGACAATATACATAATTTTTTCATTATTAGTGTAATTCATAGCAATCAAAAACTCTTTTTTCACCTTTTTAACATCTTTAGTTAGCAACCACAAGTGATTACGTTACAATAAGACCAAACTATGCTAATTGGTTATAAATTTTGATTGTGACAATCAGAATAGTTTTGGACAATAATATTGATTGATAGATCATTCTCTTGTCAATATTTGAAGAGTTAAAAATTGTAATTTACTTGTAGAGGTCTATGTATATAATTAAAATAAAAGAAGTAGTACTTGAGTTGATTGAATTTTTTTTTATCTACAAGTATATAGAGTTTAGTAGGTCTGCCGTCAAATAAATTATATCCACTTATTAATCTTTTTGGTACAAATGAAAAAAAGGTCTTGTGGTTCTTACTTAAAATAATTTTCATCGTCTTTCTAGGTGCCAAACATTGTTAGGTTAAGATTTAGAAAGGATTATCATTATTAAATTTCTAGTTTATCTGTATATGTATCTCAAATATTTTTCTTAAATCATAAATATAAATTTTTTTTTAAGGGTAACTTTCACATGTAGCAAACAAAAAATTCATATTTGTGCTATAGCAAACTTTGCATAATTGCGCTCCATAGCAAACATAAAACTGTATAATTCGTTATACATATACAAGTGTATAATTCGCTGGCCTATTTCGCTGCAATTGTATAATAAGCTATCCTATTTCACTGCAATTGTATAATTCACTATCTATTTCGCCGCAATATTAAGTGGTTAGCAAGAAGATATATGTTTTTCTCACTTATACAAAACAAAATCACAATATACACACTTTTGTTATATAAAGCTAGAGAAAATTGTATTTCACTGCAATTGTATAATTCGTTGACCTTTTTCTCTGCAAAATATTTGAAGTAAATGTTGTAAATTGTTATAATTAAGTGTATAACACGAAGATATATATTTTGCATGTGTATATTTACATTTCTCTCGCTTTATACAAAACAGAAACAGAATTACACTTTTGTGTATAAAGCGAGAGAGGCGAGCGAGATTTCTGGAGAGAGACGCAGGCAAATTTTATCTAAACTTTGCTATGGAGCACAATTAAATCAAACCCTAGCTATTTCATTTATTTTAGGTTATTAGTTTGCTATTATATATAATTTTTCCTTTTTTTAATGACCTTTATGCAAGAAATTTTGGAAGGATAAGAAAAAAATAGAAAAGAAAATTTGGGCTTGATGATGGGCCAAATACTTGTGTATAGACAGGCCAGGCATTTTACCATGGTCCATACCAAATTCATGCCTTTGAGGCAAAACTTTTGGATCGTAGTTTAGCGAGGTATCTTATTTTTAGTTTATTGATTCCTTTGCTATATTTTATGAACATCCGATATCTAATCGACTAATCCTAACTGAAATCGAGCGAATCAAATATCAAATTTTAAATGTATGTTTTTCCAAAACAGAAGCTAGATGTATGTGTATGCATGTGAAAACATCAATTATATATATGAATAACTAAATTCAATGTACTTATTTTCAAATGCTCTGAGAGGTTGGGTATATAGATATACGAAGCTTATATTATACATATTAATATTTCTATATCTTATAATATAAAAAATAAGCACATGAGGTAGTTTTTTGTTACTATATATCAATGGCGTTTAATACTGATCGAACTACTGAATACATTATTAAATAATATTTTCTTAGAATATAATATATATATATATATATATATAATTCTCTAACAGATTGCAATAGCTATCTAACTAAGTTATATTAGTTATGAGTCACGATCTTTAGGTTGACAATAGGATAAGGTCAAGTCAAGACTACGAGAAGGACACAAGAAGTTTTGTGAAGATAAAGAGAGATTTTTAAATTAGACATTAAGTTGTTGTACGATAATTTCCATCTAATCAATGGAAAAAGTTTAAAGATGTATGATCATGAATAATATACAAGGGATTGAATTAATTAACGAGATCTAACAGTGAACAACTGTCCAAATGAATACACAAATTTCATAGTGTTAATGGGCTAATTACATTATATTTATATTATTTTTCAAATGAAAAAATTCCTAAAATTATAGGATCTTGGATAAATCAGAAAATTTGTGTATAGATAGCTCATGGATTGTGAACGATATATTACTCAATGGAAGAGATATATCTGACAAGGAATAAGAATGTGTTCGCGAGAGAATAGAAATGTATTGAGAGGAGGCTTTTTGTAATTTATTTAAATATATAAATTTTAGAGATTATTATATGTTAAGTTTGTGTATTCATGTAATTTTTTCAATTATTTTTTATTTTATGTGTTAGATGACACTCTGGAGATAATAGACATGTATGTACACACAATTACACTTGCCCAATGGCCCATTTACAAGTCAACGGCCCATGAGAAGCCAAAAATTTCGCAAGTTTAATAGGCTAACCACTTTTTGGACTAAATATTCTGATAATAACCAATATTTGAAATGCAGCTGAAAATATCATACAATAATGTTGCGAAAATAAAATTTGAATTTGTTATTGTTACTTTTCTTTTTAGTCTTTCTATTTCTTGGTAATTCTTTGACATTTTTAGACTAAAAGACTGAAGGACATTATGATATAATTACTTATGTTTAATTTAAAATAACAAAATTTTAAATTCTTCTTCAATTTCTTAAAATTAGTAGCAAGTCAAATCAGACAAACAATTGAAACAAAGTAGGAAAACTTAAATTGCGATAGTCTCAATGGTATTTAAACTCGAACAATTTTAAATACCATAATTAAAATCTTAAAATTCGCATTTTAATTAAAGATACTTTTCTCCCATTTATAAAATCACATTCAATTACGACCAAACGTTAAATGATTTCTAAATATTATATTTTAGAAAATTGAGTATCATGTCCATTTCTTCCTAAATTTTGTGGGGCTAATATGAGGCCCTTTGCCTTGATGGCTAAAAGGGAGGTCCCCAGCCACTAGGCTACAAGGTTTTATACTTTCTCAAATGAATAAATGTTAAGCTTTAGAGATGGTGACATTTAAAGGGTCAGACAAATTTCAAATATTTATATTATATTGTTTAATTTTCACGTCATGCCTTTACCTCGTTAGAAAATAAAGTTGGCTAGCTATTGACATATCTTTTACATCATCGGACTATGTTGCAGTGTCTTTCACATCGCGTTTGTCAATTAAAAGTGTTAAATAATTAATTAAAATGGCTGAATCTGTTAAGTAGATACAAAAATGACTATTTAAAATCTATTCTAAAAAATAAAAGACCAAAAATTTTCTCAAAAAGGTTAGAATGTCAATGAGGGAGTTTTTCTTATTCTTTCTCTTTAGACAATAAAAATTTGATGATATTTGTGCCGCATCTTGTTTTTTCTCGAGCTCTATTTACGTCAGAGTTTAAATACTATACGTAAATATATAAAGAATTTGTTATATTATAAGATCACTATAAGAATTATTACAAACAATGTGTTGTTGTAATGATAGATAAATAACATACAAATCAACAAGGATTGTGATAGAGTGATATGTATTTCTTAATGTTTAACCAAGGGATTTCGAATTTGAGCCCTCTTAAGTACGAAGAAAGTGATTTATCCTCGACACAGGACAAATAACACACAAAACATGCTGAATAACTTGTTATAGCCGGAAGGAAATACACTAATAAAATAATATAAATTTATTACACATAACCTAAATCGTTGTTTAACTACTTGATTATTTTTTGGGGGGAATTTAGAGATTTAATATTATTTATAGAGAGAAAACTAAAAAATTGCTGACATTTTGACTTTTCATAGATGGACTAAGGTTTTGTTTAGTCATCCAATTTATAAAACGTGTATCGACCGGTCAAATAAAGACTTATCAACAAGTTATCAAAGAATAATTATTAAACCTTAGTGATTTTCTTTTAATTATATGCAAGTAATCGACTGGTCAAATAAATAAAGAAATTAAATATTTTTTTGATAATAATTTTTTTATATTTTATCCTCAGTATTAAATATTTACTTTTTAATATATCGGTTACCAAGGTTAGTATGATAAAATAATAATAATTATATTCTTAATAGTATATCAAGTAAAAGTTAATTAATAATATTTATTTATTATTGACTTTGTATATTTTTTTAAAAATTATCAATATAAAAATAATTTTTATTATATTATACTTTAAATATAATAATATACTTAACAATGAAATTAAATTATAAATTAATCACTTTAAAATAATTTATAATTTTATAGAATGAACAAGTATTACTTTAACGAGGAAATATGATCTAAGAGGACTTTAATTGGATTCTAATAAAAATACAAAAATTATGCGCATGGAAAATGACAAAGAAATTACATTTTTAAAAAAACCGGCACAAGGAAAGAGAAGTTATAAATACACTACATTAATGGTAGTAATGATTAAGTGAATAAAATTTTTTTATAATATTTTATAATTTTTAGCGTTTGAAATAACGTAAGAGTCTGTTTGGATTGACATTAAAAAGATAGCTTTTAAGTTAAAAATAAATAATTGAATTGAAATTATTTTTAAGTCACAGTAAAAAAGTAGGAAGAGATTTATTTTTGATTTCTAACTTATTTTAAATTATTTTTTTACTTTGTCAAAAACTTCGTAACTTATTTTAAGTTGTTTTTTATATTTGTCAAACACTTTTAGATTAAAAACTAACTTAAAGGAAGTTTGATCAACTTTTAAATCAATCCAAAAGGGCTGATAATCATACATTTGATATGTAACGATAATTGTCCATCATATTAAAAATAATTATCCAACAATATTTGTTCAGTTTAGAAAATTAAGAAATAATTTATCTATTGTGTTTAATTTACTCTTATTATTAAATACTAATATTTATCATTTCACATATTTTTCAAAATATGTAACTTAGTAAAGTCAAAAAATAAAAAATAAAATGTATAACGTCAATAATAGATAACTATTGTTGAACAGAAGAAACATTACATAAACAATATAAAATAACTCAATACAAGAGAGTACGAGCAATTACTATACATATAAAAATTTAACATTGATTGAATCAGTTGATGGATAGAAAACATTAGTCGGACCTAAAAGCATCGGATAGTATAAACATCAATTTTCAATCATACAATTATACCATTAGTCTGACCTTAAGATGTACTCAACTTTGTTCTCTTTCTTGAATTTCCCCATTTGAGTTAGGATCTGTGCTTGCAAAATGTCAAACTAATAGAAATCAGGTACTAATAGTTATAATAGTTCTGGACACTAGTCGTGTGAGTAGAATGATTTAACTGGACTAGTCAACCCAATTCATTTAGTGATTCTACAAGACGCTGAACAAGAAGAGAAAAGGTGCTTCCGAAAACACATGCACCACATATTGCATCAACGTCTTCTAGAGATTTCACCTAGAACTTCTATGACCGAAAAAAGCTAGTTCAATTCTCATATTAGTTATGTCTATTTTGAAGTCTTATTTAACTCTTTCAATGTGTAGCCTTTCGACACCTGTATGAAGAATCTCCTCTTGAAATAGGCTCTTTCAAAATTTCTAAATTCGCTTTACAGATTGAACAAGTGTCATCAATCTTAATACGATATTCATATAACATCTACCAAAATAACAATCCTTAACCTTCCTTCGTCTCAAAACAAATATCATCTTAATAAAATAAATTATCTTAAAATAAGTATCTTTATTGCAACGATAGACAAAAATAAAAATTACTTTTTCAGTGATACTTTTATACTTTATCTTTATAATAATGTTATTTTTTAGAAAATATTTATTAAATAAAATTATTTAAGTAAATTATATATTATATTTATTTTTGTTTCTTAATAAGATTAAAATTTTGTTAATTTCTGTGAAATACAGAAAGGTAATGCAATCTGTGGGCTAATTATAAACCTTTTGATTTTTTTTTCTTCTTATTGCCTTTCCATAATCTATCGGCTGACTTAGTTACTAGGCATCATGTCTCCATATGAATCCAAAACCAAGATATAACAAAGAATTACGTATTTGTAAGTATAATATATAAATATGTATTTTTAATTCAATTTTATTTTATTAAATTATAGACATTTATAAGTAAGTAGTTAAATTTATAAATGGCTGAATAAATAGACATATGTATATATTACATATTAGATATTTTATGTGCATTATTCATATTATTTTACGTGAGTTATGTCATATAATATAAATATATTTATTTATTTAATTTTATATAAATTTACACATCAAGTTATACCTATTAAAAGCTGAATGATGTAAATATTTATTAAGATCGAGTTAAAACGATATATGTATATACTTCCTCCGTTTTAAAAAGAAAGATCTAATTGTTTTTAGTCTGTTTAAAAAAGAATGATTTTTTCCCCTTTTTGGTAATATTTTAATTTCAGTTTGCTACGTGACATGTTTAAAGCCACAAAATTAAAAAATTTAATACATTTGACATAACTTTAATTTAGGATTATAAAATTAAAAGTCTTTTTTATTTTCTTAAAATTTTGTATCAAATTAAATCAAATCACTTTTTTTTTAAAACGGAGGAAGTATTATATCGAAATTAATGTGGAACTTGTATCCTAGTAAACTTGTTGAATAAACGTAAGTACAAAAGAGCACCATGCAGGCAATCTCCACGTTGGCATCAAAAGTTTTTGTTGAAGTTGATAAGAGATAAGATTATAAAGGAGTTAGTTATAGTTAGTTAGCTTTCCGTTATAGTTAACAGCCTTGTTTAGTTAGTTAATTTTCTGTTAAGTGTTAGTTATTTTTCCTTCAATCTTCAACTGTATAAGTATGACTACTACATGTAGTTCATCACATTTTTTTTTCTTTCTCTTTCAATCTGAGAAATGGTTCTCTCTATCCTCAGCTTTACATTCAGTTGCAGCCACCATTAATGGTGGTTTATCACAACTTTAAGTTTCAACATGGTATCAGAGCACTCGTTCGATCACTTCCGCTTGTTTTCGTCTCTGTTCAAGCTGTGAAGATCTCGAATCTCTCTGTTTGTCTTCCATCTCTGTTCCTCTTGTAAAAATTGAATCTATCGAGTTTACTTGGGTTCATTCTGTTTTTCTGCTGTTTTCTGTTGCATTCTTACACATTTTCATCCCTTCTTTTGATTGATTTTGTTGCACTACAATGGTAGAAGTAACTAATCTGGAAGTAACTAAGGGAATTGAGATAGGAAGTGTGTTGTATCTGCATCCATCAGACAATCCAGGTGCACCTCTTGTACCAGTTGTTTTCGATGGAATTGGTTATCGAACCTGGAAGAGAGGCATGATCAGGTCTTTATCAGTTAAAAATAAATTGGGGTTCATTAATGGAGATTCTAAGAAACCACTTCCTACAGATCCAAACTACAAACAATGGGAGAGGTGTGATAATATGGTTACGTCTTGGATTTTAAACTCATTAAGTCGAGATATCGCTGATAGTGTAGCATATGTTGATAGTGCTTTGGAATTATGGACTGATTTGGAGGATCGTTATGATCAAACCAATGGTGCCAAGTTATATCAAATTCAAAAGGAAATCAATGATCTCATTCAAGGAGTTATGGATGTCACAGCTTACTACACCAAGATGAAGAAACTTTGGGAAGAACTGAGTGGTTTATGCATCAAAACTCACTGCAATTGTACATGTAGCTGTGGAGCAAAGGATATGATGCACAAGGTTGAACAGGATAGACGATTAATTCAGTTTCTTATGGGTCTTAATGAGGTCTATACAACGATTAGAGGGAACATTTTGATGATGAATCCAATGCCATCTGTGGCACAAGCTTTTGCCCTGTTGATACAAGAGGAGAAACAAAGAGAGTTTAAGACAAACAATCAATCATTTGCTGAGACCAGTTCTCTTGTGGCTACTTCTTCAAGTACTTCAGGCACTTCTGGTAATCCAAAAGGCCAGAATTTCCAGACGAATTACTCATCTACTTCGTCAAATCATAGAGGGAGACCATATTGTGAACACTGCAGGAGACCAGGACATTTTAAAGCAAAATGTTATAAGTTGCATGGATATCCAGAGAATAATAACAGACCTCAAAGATCTCAATCTAATGGACAGCAAGGCTATAATCAATTTCAGAGACAACAACAATATGAAAATCCTAGTTCTAATCAGCCATACAGAAACAATAACAAAGGGAAAGGTGTAGCAGCTAATTCTGTAATGTCATGTGATTCTAATGTGGAACAAGGCTGTAATTCTGGGGGTCAAGCCACCAGCCAAGATATTGGCATCTCAAAGGAACAGTATGGACAACTTGCCTACCTGCTTCAACAATTTCAGGCAGAAAATTCAAGTAACATGCAAGCAACAAATCCTGCTGTGAATTTTGCAGGTATCATTACATGCACTTCATCTATAGCTTTTGACAAACTGTCATGTGAATGTTATAAGGCTAAAACTGACTTGTGGATCTTAGACTCAGGTGCATCACACCATATGACCTTTAACAAACAACATCTCACCAACATTCTACCCTTACCTGAACCTGTTTTAGTCAGATTACCAAATGGCTATAAAGTCAAGGTCACAGAAGTTGGAAATGTGCAAATAACTTCACAGATCACATTATACAATGTCTTCTTCATTCCTTCTTTCAAATACAACTTAATATCAATTAATTCTTTAACTCTACATCTTAAATGTGTTGTTTCTTTCTCTAACACATCTTGTCTGTTGCAGGCCCCTTCACTGAAGAGGCCTTTGGAAATTGGTAAAGCTCATGATGGCTTGTATCTTCTTTGTTCAGATTGTTTACAAAAGAGCAAGAATTCCATTTCATCTACCACATGTCTTTCACTTCATAGAACTGATAGGTTACATAGTCAGTGTATTTCTCATTCATGTTTGCCTCATCAAAATGTTTCTGTATTGAACAGTTCATCTAATAATAAGAAAACTGTTTCTGTTGATAGAAATGTTGTCATCCCTGGTGATAGTGCAGACTTGTTGTGGCATTATAGACTTGGTCATGTTCCTTTTGTTAAAATGAAGAGTATATCCTCCATACCTATGAATTTTTCACACAAACAACCTTTCATTTGTCCAATCTGCCCAATGGCAAGGCAAACAAGACTACCTTTTCCACAGAACACTAGTAGAAGCACTGCCATTTTTGACTTAGTCCATGTTGATTTATGGGGACCATATCAAACACCCACACATGACAATTTTAGATTTTTCCTTACTTTGGTAGATGATTTCAGTAGGTCTACTTGGACACATTTGTTGAGTCATAAAAGTAATGCCTTACATGTTATTAAAACATTCACTAATATAGTTGAAAATCAGTTCAAAACTACCATTAAGGTGATTAGATCCGATAATGGACTTGAGTTTACCAATGCTGAGTCTATCCAATTTTTTCAATCTAAAGGCATTGTTCACCAAAAATCCTGTCCATACACACCTGAACAAAATGGTGTGGTAGAAAGAAAACATAAGTATATTCTTGAAACAGCCAGGGCACTTCTTTTCCAGTCCAAACTTCCTACAAAGTATTGGGGAGAATGCATTTTAACAGCTACCTATATCATTAATAGACTTCCATCTGCACCATTAAACAACAAATGTCCATATGAAGTTTTGCATGGTTTAAAACCTTTTACTCACATTTAAGAAGTTTTGGTTGCTTGTGTTATCCAACCTTCCCTAAAGTACAAAGATCAAAGTTTGATCCTAGAACTTCTCCACATATATTTGTGGGATATCCATCTGATATAAAAGGATACAAGGTCATGAGTCTAGCCACTAAAAGATTGTATGTCTCCAGGGATGTCATTTTTCATGAGAACATTTTCCCTTTTGCAATGAATAAAGATCCTACTTTCTTTCCTTTTTCTTCTCCTACACATTGTTCTACTGATCAATATGATTATACTGCTTCTAATCCATCCTTTGACTCTAATGTACAGTGTGATTCTGAGATGTCAAATGACACAAATCCTCCTTCATCTCCTGATTTTTCTAGTCCACAATCTGTTCCCTCAACTTCAACATCACCTTGTCAACCTGATATAGCAACCAGAAAATCTCACAGAACTCACAAATTGCCCACATACCTGTCAGATTATGTTCACTCTATACCCATTCCACAATCTACAGAAAACCACACATTAACTCCTACCTCATTGACTGCATGCTTTTCTTCTAAACACCATATATCTTCTACAGAATTGGATCCAAAAAGTCAAGTTTTTGCTTTAAATATTACTCATGACTGTGAGCCATCTAGCTATGCAGAAGCTGCTCTTGATCCTGCATGGCAAACAGCCATGACTCAGGAATTTACTGCCTTACATGATAATAATACTTGGTCCCTTACTCCTTTACCTAATGGCAAGAAAGCTATTGGTTGTCGATGGGTGTATAAAATCAAACACAAGGCTGATGGAAGTGTGGAAAGATACAAGGCAAGACTAGTGGTTAAAGGGTACACTCAACATCTTGGCATAGACTATACAGAAACCTTTTCCCCAGTTGTTAAGATGACAACTGTCAGATCCTTGATTGCCATAGCCACAAAGAAACAATGGAATATTTACCAACTTGATATCAATAATGCTTTCCTCCATGGCGATTTGAATGAAGAAGTCTATATGGATGTACCTCCTGGTCTTGTTGTATCACAAACAGGGCTAGTATGTAAACTAAACAAGTCCTTATATGGTCTAAAACAAGCGAGTAGACAATGGTATGAAAAGCTAACTGCAGCCTTGAGTTCAAGGGGCTATACTCATTCCTTATATGATTATTCATTGTTCTATAGGAAAAGGGGTTCTTCTACTGTGTTTTTGGGTGTTTATGTAGATGATATAATCCTCACAGGAACAGACTCTGAAGAAATTGTTAGTCTCAAAAATTTTCTTCATGATCAGTTCAAAATCAAGGATCTTGGTAGACTGCATTATTTCTTGGGACTGGAAATTTTATATAAAGATGATGGAGTTATCATATCCCAGAGGAAGTTTGTTCATGATCTTCTCAAGGAATTCCATTGTGATAATCTGACTTCCATGACTTCACCATTGGATCCTAATACCAAACTCAAAGCTCATGAGGGCAAGTTATTAAGTGATCCTACTTTGTATAGGAAGCTGGTAGGGAAACTAAATTTTCTCACTCACACCAGACTTGACATTGCCTATGGAGTTCAACATTTAAGTCAGTATATGCAAGATCCCAGAGAACCTCATCTTCAAGCTGCATTTCACATGTTGAGATACCTCAAAAATGATCCTACTCTTGGCATCTTTATGTCATCTTCTGCTGATTTTGAGGTTCAGGCTTTTTGTGACTCAGATTGGGCATCATGCCCTGACTCTAGAAAATCTGTTAGTGGTTACATTGTCCTGCTGGGGAATAGTCAATTAGCTGGAAATCTAAGAAGCAGGAGACCATTTCATTATCCTCTGCAGAAGCTGAGTACAGATCATTGCGAAAAGTGGTTGGAGAACTAGTTTGGTTGCAGAGATTGTTCACTGAATTGACTGCTCCTCCTACTGGTCCTTTTCCAATATATTGTGATAGTCAGGCTGCACTGCATATAGCCAAGAATCCAGTTTTTCACGAGCGAACCAAACACATAGAAGTTGATTGTCATTTTGTGAGGTCCAAACTTCATGAAGGTCTAATTTCATTACATCACATTGGCACAGTCGATCAATTGGCAGATATACTCACAAAGGCTCTCACAGGAATCAAACATTCTGCTATGATGGACAAGTTGGCTGTGTTTACTACACCTCCAACTTGAGGGGGGGTGTTGAAGTTGATAAGAGATAAGATTATAAAGGAGTTAGTTATAGTTAGTTAGCTTTCCGTTATAGTTAACAACCTTGTTTAGTTAGTTAATTTTCTGTTAAGTGTTAGTTATTTTTCCTTCAATCTTCAACTGTATAAGTATGACTACTACATGTAGTTCATCACATTTTTTTTTTCCTTTCTCTTTCAATCTGAGAAATGGTTCTCTCTATCCTCAGCTTTACATTCAGTTGCAGCCACCATTAATGGTGGTTTATCACAACTTTAAGTTTCAACAGTTTTACAAGAGTATTTTTTTTGTTTTATCTTCTTTTTTTTTTGGGAAATGGCCAGAGCTTAATGGAATTAGGTCAGAAGAAGAGGGTATTTCTAGTATTGGTGTGGATTAGATGAGTTTGTATTTGAGTTTTGTATGATAAGAAAGGTGAGTTTTATGTTGTGTTTGCTTGATTAATTATGTCGTATGGAGTAGAATGTTAATCGATTAAGAAATTTTTTTATTCAGAAGATGAAAATTATAAAATTAAGGATGTTAAAATAAATATGTGTATACAGAATATTTGGAAAAATAAAATTAGGATAAAAGCATTCAAGATAAAATAGAAATGACTTTCGTAGTAGACAAGATGCGGAAGCGAGGTTGGAATGATTTTGATATGTAAAGGGGATGCAAGATGTGGGAGGTTGACAAGATCATATTGTTGTTGTTGTTGTTATTGCTGTTCATTTTTGTATTTTTTTACAAATTGTTTTGAAATGCTTTTCTTGTGTCGAAGGTCTATTAAAAACAACTTCTTTGTCTTTATGATATGAATAAGATCCGATACATTTTACCTTCTTCAAACTTTTAAAAAAATAACTTTTATATAATATTGTTTTTGAAATATAAATTAATTTCTTTATCAAAATATTGTTATTCGGACTTTGTTACACTTGAGTCTCGAAAGAGCTTCAGGATAATTCATACCAAGTAATTTGACGAATATTTTTCTTTAAGTTAATTTTTAAGATAGAATTAACGATCAATCGAAGGCCGATTGTGATAATAAATATGGTAATATAAAATCTATCTCTCCTCTCGATTTAATGTCGTGCGCTATAGTCGAGTCAAGACACCTCTTGTAAAATAATTTTTGCACACTTTAAGTTAGCTTTTCTTGTAAAATTTGATGATCAATAAAGAACATATATATATATATTATATATATATATATATATATATATATAAAATTCTAATTTGGATTTTTTTTGTTTAGTTTCTGATTTAGAAAAATAAAAATAAAAATAATCAAAATTATATATAAATCAGTTTTATCCGTTTTAATCCGTTATTATCTTTCATTATGTTTTAGTTTATATTTATGTTTGGACATCTATAATTGATATACTTTTAAGTATTATATTTTTCATTTTACTTGTGATTATTAGAAAGTATATTTAAGAGATTTAATATTGTTACTTTGATTATTAGAAAGTACATATACACACACTTTAATTGTATTTTAATTATTGAGATAATTGAATAATCAAATCGAAAAGACAAAAACTAAACTAAATCATGTTTATTTTGTTTCGAATTAAATTTTAATTTTTTTAAAACTGAAAAATTGAATGCACACCCTAATTGCAGATTCAATTTTTTCAATTCTCTTCACTCAAGCAAGAAGACGTCCAAGGATAGCTATAGATTAATAATTGCCCATAGAAACTCCAATTTTTTAATTTTGTCCCGAAAAGAAACTCCAATTAAGTTGTGTGTTTACCCAAAATACATAATATATTTTATCATAATTAAACAATAAACAATATAAAAAAATACTCAATGCGTGTAAGTTTATGGATGATAAACTCACCCGATAATAATTCACAATGTTTGAATCTCCCACATTAATTTCTTCTATAGAGTTAAATCTTTTTTACTCTTTAATTAATTAATTTTTTTTCTTCTTTTTGATAAACGAGTGCAAGAAGCTCTTAGAGCAGTCAATTTATGTGCTATATTTTTTTATAGTTTAATTAAAAAAGAATATTTTATTCGTTTCAATTTATATAATATATGACGCCTTTTAGGTTTTAAATTTAGTTATATATATTTTTTTAAAAGTGTATATGGAATTTCTAATAATCAAAGTAACAATATTAAATCAAATTTTAAATTTATTTACTTAATTTTAGAAAGAAAAATAATACTTTGCAAGATAGATATAAAATTCAAACTTCTACTCTTATAGGAGACGCATATAATTATTATTGTATTATACGATTATTTGATTATGTGTTCACACATCTATACTTAATAAAAAGATTTAAAATATTAACTCTACTCCGTATGATTTCACGAGGGGCGTATGTCGCGTGAACTCAATGACCTCCCTCGTGCATACACCTCTGTATCTTTTACATATCGTGAACTATTAATTATCAATTATTTGTTTTTTACATAGCTTTGAAATATGTAAATTTTATTTCAAAAGACTTCAGCTACGAAGTTAGGATCAAAATTTGATTGCTTAATTCTTGAAATTCAAATTATATCACATAAATTAAGACAAAGAAAATAATATCTTCTCATATTTAGTAATATTTTATTTAACTCTTTATAAACCAATTCATAACTATACATTTTATTTTAAATTTCCAAATTTTTAGAAATTTTCTTTTAAAATAATTTATTATATTTTTATCATTCAAATACTATCACGTAAATTAAGTCACGAAATAAATAGTTTAACCACCCACCCTATGGTTACATAATGCACAATTTATACGTATATACTCTATCCCATCCCTTTTACATCACATATATAATCCCTTTTAACTTGCTTCTTCATTCCATTTCACAGTGCCCACAATAACAAGGCAACCATTTCTCCTACAAAAAACCTCTCTTGTTTACCACCGGCGCCGTCGTCGTCATTTCTCTTCTCCAGAAACCCCATAATTCTTCTATACACAGTACCTTTTCTTCTTGTTTTCGTCATATATTTGAGCCAAAAGGGTGTTTTTATCAGTCCTCTGTTTTGTAATGGCAACAGCACCGGTCAAGTCTCAGCCTCTGCACTATTTCTCTCTACCCCAATTGAAGTGGGGTAACAAAAGTAACACAAATGCTAACCACCGTTTCCGCCGCCGTGATTCTCCGCCGTCTAATGGAGATAACCCAACCCAAACCGCCGACGTGGACGGTGGGTCTGACACTGAGAAGGTTCAACCCCGATCGGAGGCAGAGGCAGACCCTAATGGGTTTTCGTCTTTACAAGGAGGAGACGAGCATGAAAAAGAGGTTAAAGAAGAAGAAGAAGAAGAAGAAGTGGGTTGTGAAGAAGGGGAGGTGAAGTTATGGAATCTAAGGCCAAGAAGGGGTGTTACGAAGGTTGAGACGACGTCGTTGAAGAACGTTGAAATGCGAGTTGAAAGCAGTAATCATATGCAGAGGTCGCAGAGGTTGAAAGATAACGCGGATGGAAATGGAGTTGGGTCGGGTAAAAAGGGGAAGAAGAAATTATGGATCTCACTGTCAAGGGAAGAGATTGAAGAAGATGTGTATTCTATGACCGGGTCAAGACCCGCTAGAAGACCCAAAAAGCGATCCAAGACAATTCAGAAACAGCTCGATGTATGTAAAAAAACTTCAGCATCTTTATGTTTGTTTTATGCTTTCTCTGTTTGTTCTTATATTCTGCTTAATATGTTTACAGAATGTTTTCCCTGGGTTGTATTTAGTAGGCGTCACTGCTGATTCATTCAGAGTCAATGATACTACGGTATAAGCTCGATTCGCGTTGTGTGTTCGTGTTTTATATGATGTTAATCTGCTTTATATAAGTTAAAGATAGGATTAAGAATCATATATTTGTTGCAGAAGTAGATATGATATAGCTGGTGTATCCAAATTTTCGCTACTGTGGAGAAGGTGTGTTATATATATGGTTCTATAATTCCATGTTGATCCTTAATTGTTTCGTAATTTTTGGAATTGAGTGTTTTAGAATTATTGATGGTTTTGCAGATTTTGCAAGGATTGAGGAACACAAATGGGGGAAAGCTTAGAGCTTTGAGGACGGATGCATTCATGCCTCGACTGTAGGAGGTATAATGTATTGAATTACATAAAGGGAATAGGATAGTATCTTGGAATTTATCTAGTTTTGTTATAATTAGTAGCATATACATATATTTGGAAAGAGTTTGGTTGCAATGGTAACCTAATATATGTAAAGAATGGAACTTGAGATATGGATGAATAGATTTTGTTATTTTCGCAAACTGGTTGCAGTTCCATGAATGTCAATGGAGGTGAACATGACAAAGGTTGAACTATTTATGTGTTTTCTGTACATGTTACTTGATTTCTATGAGTCATGATAAGACTCGAGGATACCTTCTTGAGTCGGTAACTATCTTATGCTTGGTAAATTTTTCACTTTTGGATACTGCACAAGAAGGCAGGTATATAATCTTTTGTCGAAAAGATAACATGTTCATGTTGCCTTGTGACGTCTCTTGCCCTCAAAAGAATGTATATCCATACTGTTTTTGCTCTTGTTATAAAGTTCTTTGGCAATCATATGATGCAACTATAGAGAAGTCATAGAAATCAAGAAGTTATATGTATTTCTTTATAGATTGTCAAGTGCAGTATTTGGTCAATTGATTGCTAGATGTTCTCGAAAGGGAGTTAAATTTAGCCATATATTTTCAGTCTTAATGCATCTGACAATATATGGTGGGGTGTATTAAACTTTACTTTCGAACTGTCTTACACTTGACGATGAAGTGCAGAAAATGTGCGTTAGAGTCTCTGGTTGATCTATGGTTTTAAGCACTTCCTCATCCTTGATTTCTGTGTTTCGTTTGCTCCATCTCCCTTTTGGTTTATTGAAATTAAGTACATCATGCTTATGTGACTTGGAAAGAATTGAATTTCTTTTTCCCAACTTAGTGTATGTTGATTTATCGGATAACATATTGTCGGTCACACTTGAATAAAAGCTTGCATGTATGTTCTCTAGCATACCAATATTGTTCATAGAACATATTGGATTCTGTTAGAACAGAGGCAAGACCAGGAAAGGAATACAAAGAACATCTATGTATGTGCGTAGGTCCTTGCTCACATGAACAAAGTATCCGTTTACTATCGTTGTATTTCACCAGACTATCATTGCATTTCAAGGGAGCTTCAAAAAAAAACTTAATGGAGGACTGAATTATCGAAGCAAGTTGAGTCTGCTGGATGCACATACTATATCAGCATCCTCTGCAAATCTTTTTTGCCCTCAATTAGGCAGTTCATTGTTGGTTATAGAGGGACAGAAATGGTAGTTTTGAACCTCTTGGAAAACATAGAAAGTTTATGCCACTTTATATCTTTCATTTAATCTTTGGTTACATCTCACCTGCCTTGGTAAGAGAGGTATGTTCTCTTGACCTTTTCATTGAAGATATATCTTGACTTACTTTGGGGACCTTTAGTCGGACTCTAACAACAACATAACCAGTGTAATCCTCCTATAAGTGGGGTCTCCGAAAGGTTAGGATGTACACAGTGTATACTGATATTTTTTTTTCTTTTTCAATATATATTACTATACTAGTAATAACGATTAACAACGGATTAACAGAAAACACTTGATCAAAAGAAAATTTCATCTCATTTTTAAAAAAAATAATAATTTCATTGACTTCTTCTGTAGAACAATAATATTTTAGGCTCCATTGACCAAGTTTGATAGTAATAAGTCATCGGTGGCTAATTTCCCTTTGAGTAACCTAAGCTTTAAGAAAAAATTAATCCAACTATTTTGAAATCAGTTATTTTGGGGGTTGTTATTCCACTTTCAATATGAGATAAAAATAACACTACAATCTTAACTAATCGCAATATAAGTTATATGATCTTATCTAATCGCAATATAAGTTATACGGTAATTTTATAAATAAATTCATTCTAAAGTTGGTTTCAAGATTAGTTGTCACTTTAAATGATAGTTGATCAAGCGTGTCAATGAAGTTCATCAATTTTTGCGCTAGAGTTTTACATCTATTATTTGCTATGAAATTTCCCAAGTGATTTGTCATTTTGGTTAAATAAAAAAATCGTGTCCCTTTATACATTTTAGTTAGGAGAAGTGATTTTTTCGACTCTAAACTCTATAAAGCTTTGTTTGAATAAATTTGCTTATACTGTCTTATCTCAGTTTAAAAAGTTGCATTAAATTAACAATTAACAGAAAACTTGTCTCTATAAAGTAGTATTTACAAAAGAGGTTTTAAATTTTTTAAAGTTTATTATAATTAGTTACTACTTAAATTGACTAATAAATTAGGTTGAGATTCTAACACATAAGTAGAGATAATTACACGAGTAAAATTTTTTATACAATATAATTTTAAAGATGTGTTCTATTTTTATAAATTGTTTAGAGTTATTTTAATCATTTTTTTGTTTTAAATCATGCAATTTTTTTTGTTTTAAATCATGCATTATTAGTGCTCGTATTTCACTTTATCTTACAAAATACTGTATAATAAATTGATAAACAACGCATTAAGATATTCTCCCACATCAATAAGACAATAATAACTAAATAACGAATAAACGATATTAAGATTTAGGCAAACATTGAAAAACTAGCCATATATAGTGCTAATTTTATTTAACATGAATAAAATATGAAAAATGCTAATAAAAAGGTTATTCTGGATAATTGAATACACAAAATATTAGGTGTTCACAAATAAAATATGATGTGTTTTTTGGGAGAATTATTTTTCACCCTTTTTTAAGTTTTGAATAATTTTTATGCCAACATTGTCATTACCTCATGGAGCCGAAAAAGTGTGAAAAAAAAGAAGATTAAAATTAAAAAAGAAGTAAAAACAGGAAGCGGAAGGAGGAAAAAAAAACGAAGTCACACTTGAAAAGTGTTTCAAAAACCCTCCCTCTCTACCCTTCTCCTCCTCCCGTCACCGGCAACAACGGCGGCGTTGCGCTGAAACTCTGTAAGTTACGCTTCGAAATCTCACTTGTGTACAACGGCCATTAGGTTTGGGCTAAAGAAATTTCTCAACTAATGGAGAGAAGGAGATTCGACGAATCCTCACTACTTCATCACTCTGTTACCGGCGGTTCCGGTCTCCGGTCTTCTCCTCCACCTTGCCCTCCGAACTACACTTGTCGCCGTGTACAGGTACAGTATTCACACACCTCATTTTCATTTACAGCTCTCACCTTTAGTTTCACTAATTAAGCTAAATCTATGTTCTGCTTGCTTCGTTTTTTCTGCTTATATAGCTTAATTTAGATTGTTTTCATTCTTTTTATGTTGAAATGTGCTATAGTAATAGATGTGGTTGGGAAGTGTGGACTTCCCTGTTACACTGGATGTTGTTTGATTTAGAGAACTTCTGGTTTAGAGGAATCTAGTTTATGTTTTGTAAGGCTAGTTGTTGAGTACTGTGATGACATGAATCCAATTAGAATTGAATGGATATAGATGATTCCTGTCGCTGACCCTAACTAGTTTGAGATTAAGATGTTCCTAATGTTTTTACTGTATGTATAGTTAAAATTAGGAATGCTGAAGTAAGGAGAAAGTTTTTTTTTTTTTTTTGGGGGGGGGGGGGGGGGGGGGGGAGGGACTTAAAGGAGTTCTAATTATCATCTACTATCTTCTGTGATTTGATTATCACACTATTTCGTTGTAGTTTTTAATCCTTTTTATTTCAGTGTTTTGTCATGCTTGTTTTGGACTTCCGAGGCAGGGTAAGGACAAGCTCTGCGTGCACTCCCCAGACCCAAACTTGTGGGATGACACTGTTTTTTTTTTTGGTTGTTGTTAAAGAGTTCAAAGTTTCTACCAGGGGTCGAGGATTTAGTAAGAAAGGGGGCTGTGGGCAATAATAAGTGTCTTGAAGCTACCTTGAATAGTTTTCTTAATATTCATTTTGACTCTATTTTGAAATGTTACTCCTTTGCAAGCTTTGTCTAGGTAGTGTGGGGTCAGTTAGCCAACTAGGTCTATTGCAGTTGGGCGTTCTAGTCGCAAAAGGAGGATTTTCTGGTTAGATGTTTTTGTTGGAACCCTGATTGTGTATGGTATGTATGCTGAAACAGGGCAAATGGAGATACGGCTTTGAGAAACAAAACTGGAGATTTATTACTGAAAAGCTTTTCTCATTAAGATTTCGTTTGACATAGGGGGTTTCTGCTTAAGAGCCAATTATCACATTGAGTATAGCTTATATTCATGGAGCTCTTCTCTCTTATACATCATTGTCTCTCTATTTTCCTTTAGGCTTTGTTTGGGAATACTTAATGTGATCGTTTATTTTGTACCCAACCATTTGATAAAGAACTGTCTTTTGTTAAGCATCTTTGTGGTTATCTGCATGTAAAATTAATGCATAAGGTTGCCGTCGGGAAATCTGTAACTATTCCAAAAAGTCCAAATTTCTCATCTTTTAAGCTTCTTTATATCAGCTGTGAGCAACACTTGCATGTACTAACAAGAATAAGATGATTCATTTGTTGAGAATATATGTTAGTTATTCAATTTAATTTACCAGTTTCAAATAAAAAAATAAATTAGTTTTTGAGTTTCTCTTAAGACATGGATTCAGGAACAAGTGAGAACTAAGCAGGCTAGCACTGCTGGTTTTCTTTCCCTTTGTGTGTTCTGTATGAAGGGAAATGTTCTTTTTTTGGAAAATAAGTCATTTAGAAAATAAATGGCTTTCTCACTTATTTTCAGTGTTTGGTTGGTTAGTGGGATTTTTTTTCTAAAATGGATAGTGCTTAATGTTTCATTTTAGTATTACAGATTGGTAATAATGTCTAACTGCTATTCGGAGCTAGGATTTGGGGTAATAATTGTGATAGTTATAAAGGAAAACGAATTCCGCTCATTAGTGAGTGGAGTCTCCCCTTTCTGATGGAAAATGTTTTCCTCGGAAAAATATATTCGTTTAGCTAACCCATAAATTTGTTTCTTCATTGAAAGTATTTTCGGTCACACCAAGCACACGTCCTTGAGTTTTTTTCTCTCTGCTGAAAGGGAAGTGCACTGTGCTGTGTTCAATATACCAGCTGCTTTAATGGTACAAAAAGTGGTTCCTCACTATATGACTTCGGGTCGATCTTTGTGTTGAATAAATTGACGAATATCTTTTGGTGGTGGTCTAGTAGTATCTAGACGATCAGCAACTTACCAAGGAAGTCCATTCCCCCCCTCCCCTCCCCTACTAGCACCATTTGCTCCATTAGTAGTTTTGCTATGATCAGGGCTTACAGCTGCCTAGTGCCTTCCTTTTGCTAATATTATGTTAAATGATGGACAATCTTTCCAGTTTTTATGGAATTACTCATAGCTGTATCTCATTACAGGGAGCATTGAAGCATTTAGCATCAATTGATCCACTGGAATTATGTGATGAGGCCAAAGTAGAGCACTGCCGAGCAACTAGAGATCTAAGAAGTTGTGGACGACATGTACAGAGTGTGTTGAATTCATGTGGTCATGCCTCTTTATGCGAGGAATGCAGTCAGAGATGTGAAGTTTGCCCTATATGTAGGATGCCTTTGCCAAAAGATGCTAATAGACTTCGACTACGCCTATACTACGAGTGCATTGAGGCAGGTCTCATCTCCAAGAGGTGTGATGACAGATTACAAGAGAAAGAGGACAGTGATAAGCAACTGGTTGCTGATATCCAGCGTCTTTATGCTTTGTTTGATGTGGCACTGGAAAACAGTCTGGTTTCTCTAATATGCCACTGTATCCTTTTCATACTAAGACCTGTGGGGGACTAACATCCTCCGAGTTGCGGATATTTTTCTTGCAAAGAAATGAGTTTAAAAGCTTTTGAATCATTTTTCTTTGTTGTTCTGTTAATTTCTTGTGAAAGGAAGGATTACTGATGCATAGTCAGAAGATAACCATAAAAGGAATAAATGGGTGGTTGGTTGTGTGGTTCTTTTCTTTCTTAAGAAAGTAGAGCCTCTTAACTTCTTAGTAGCTGGTTATATGATTTATTATGTTGTCTTAACAGCAGCAAACAGATGTGACAGATGTTTGTATGGATGAAAGTGCTGTGTCAAGTGATCCCATCATTGCTTTCTTGCTTGATGAAGTGGTGGTCAAAGATTGGTGCAAGAGGACGTTCAACAATATTCTGACCGAGATTCAAGTGATGTGTATCCTAATTTTTTTACTTAAACTGTATTTCTAATTCCTTATCAAAGGGAAATAATGATTGGTTAATGTTCCCTTGATTTGATTATAGATAATCTAACCATGACTGCACTGAAAGAGAACTTGACTTTGTTTCTCAAGTTCTCTGTGAAGTTAGGTGGTATCTCTAACGTTATTGATGTCTTGGAATCATCATTTAAAGGTTCTCTTTCTGCAAAGCTTCATGATTTGCACCACCTTCAAGAGAGCATCTTAAAGACAAAACAGGTAAGCTTTCCTGAGATTCTTGTCAAGTGGACCCAAGCTACCTTTTCCTCATTTCTTATTTTTACGTGTTTTATTTATTGGTTGCTTTTTCTAATAGACACGTACGTACAAAAACAACATACCCAGTGTAGTCCCACAAGTGGGGAAGAAACTCATATGTATCAACACAAAATGAAATTCAGTAGATTTACTATTTCTCTGTGCTACTTGCATTAACTAGAGATCCTGGTTGGTGTGATGAGCTAGTGATTATCACCCCACATGAATGTCGATTGAAAAACTTTGGTTCCAACAGTTGTTTTCTGAATATGCGTGTCAAAAGAGCATTTTTTTTTGTAACTTACTGATTTGTTTTTTAGTGTTGTATCTTGCTGGTATGACAACTTCTTGATAGCATTTTATGAGATTATAACTACTGTGCCAATCTGCAGCACATGGAGATAATGATTTGGTGTATAAGACATGAGTTCTTGGAGAATGTGAAGTCTAGGCATAAAAATTATGCATCGTGGCGAGCTTTGGGCCGTGAAAGGAAATCTGCTGCAATTAAACGGGCATGGCCCGATATAGTAAATCATTCTGATGAATACAATGCTTCAACACTCTTTATTGAAGATGCTCTATCGAATATTGAAGCAGCCGAGCAGGGAGACTTGGATGATCATGAAGAAGAGTTAGCACTTGCCTATTTACAGAAAGATGAGGGCTCTTTATACTCACGGTCAAAAATAGAGGGAATGGCTGGATGCTATCCATTTGAAAGTTTGCGGGCTGCTGCTGACATTCTCTTTTTACGTGGAAGTTCAGACTTGGTAGTTGCAAAACAAGCAATTGTATCCTTTTGTAATAGAATACCTAGTTTATTGTTTTTTTTGGGATAAGTAGCTGATTTTAGTGTTTTTTCATGAGAATGTTCCCTTTTCTTTTCCTTCATCCTTCAAAGTTCTTGTATTTTATGTTTGACCGGCAATGGACAGTACCTGATGATGAGTGGAGACACGTCATTGATGATTTTGCTGCCACTTTTGGTGTGACCAGGCACTCTCTATTGGAGTCCTTTACATTTTTCCTCTTAGATGATGAAGGTGTTCTGGCTCTGAAGGTAAGGATAGAAATGCCGTTTCAATCATAGCTGTTGAAAGCGTTGTGTTGTAGTATGAGTCATCTTATCATAATCTCATATCTGTTATTTTTAATTTAATCTCAGATATCCTCTCTAATGAGTTGTAACATGTGCCAGAGTTTATGTGATGAAACTAATTCTGCTTTATAGTTTTTCCCTGGGGATCCTATGAATTGTTTAACTTTTGTCATTTCCAGAACATGAATAGACTTGGTTATTGTATCTTCACTTTGTCCTTTTTAAAATAAAGAAATCATCATTGTGAGCCTTCTTAAGCAATGATATGGTCTTTGGACTGGTGTGTATGCTGATAATCAGTTACTGGTAACCCCAGGAAGCCTGTCAACTTCTCCCAGAAATATCAAGCCCAACAATCCACCCGAAGGTTGCTCAGGTTCTGTTGGAGCGGGGAAACCCTGATGCAGCTCTCATGGTTTTGAGGTGGTCTGGACAAGATGGCACACAGCTAATTTCACTTCGTGAGGCTGTAACTGCTATCCGTGTGCGGGTAGAATGTGGACTTCTGACTGAAGCATTCACGTATCAGAGGCTTATCTGTGCTAAGATCAAGGAAAAAAAGTTGAGGGATGAACAGTTTCAGAGTGCTTCTGCTGAAGTAGAGGACCAATGCAGGTCGTGGGGTCTCTGGTTGGAGACCCTTGTCACTGAAATTTGTTGTCTGTGCATTAGAAGGAACTTAGTTGACCGCATGATAGAACTGCCATGGACTGCTGATGAGGAGAAGCACCTTCATAAATGTCTGCTGGATTTTGCTGCCGAGGATCCTTCAACGCCCATAGGAAGTCTTCTTGTAGTTTTCTACTTGCAGGTACTTCCTTCTACATCCAGGTTTCATGTTCTTCTATTCTGCAATTTTCTCAGACTTGCTGTTGCACTCAGAAAACTTGTTTATGTTGGCAGCTTATTCACCCACTTACATGTTCTCACTTTCATTTGAACTCATTTACTAGTTATTACCTATTAATGATAAGAATAAGAAATAAGTGTCGTTGAATAGTCCGTTTGGCATTAGCCACCAGTGACGAGACTTTTGTCATATTGCACTTGATTTTTCACTGGCAACCTACCGGCAGTTACTGGACTATTGACTTTGAATTTTGTTTCCCTGAAAGTTTTTTTTTTTTTTTGACTCTGCAAAGCCTGGGTAAGAGCCATTGAAGTTGGTAGCCATAACCAGATACCTCTGGTAACAGGAAGAGGTTGAAAGCAATGTTCATCCCTGTCAGAAGAGATTCCAAATATATCTTCTTTCTTTGAACACCCTGTGCATTCTGAAAGATATTTGTTGAAGACTATGATTTTGCAAGGAAACATTGATAGGTAGGTAGGTTAATAAATTCATCAGATTCCATCCAGATGAGTGACATTTGAGAAACATTCTGAAATAGATAAAATTGGATTAGTCGACTTTTATCCCAGGTCTATTTGCACTTACCTAGTTATGACTTATTTAGGACAATCAGTGATGGACATGTGGATGGTATTTAAGAGTACAGATATAAAAGAGGGAATTAACATATGTCAGGACTCAGGGCATCCTGACAGCTATAACTAACTTCTGGGAATAAGTATTATCTAATTTTCTTGGACTCGGGTACAGGGGTCTGATACGGGTGTGGATCTGGTAGTCGGATCCTTCATCATCTGAATTTTTAGACTTGGGGGTATGGATACAGGTACAGGGACTAAACCGAGCCATTTTGGCAGTGATAAACATGTTTAATATAGAAGTTTCAAAAGAAATAAACATGTTTATTATAGACCTAAGTCCGTGACTTTACACATTATGTCCTTGCTGGAAATGATTTCATGATTACTTTTGGTACCCTGTAATCTATCCATCTCGATAGGGATTTCATATAGTTGCCTAACAATTGTACTACTGATGTCTTTTTGTAAAGCGTCATAGATATGTTGAAGCATACCAAGTTGATCAGAAGCTTCAGAGCATGGAGGAGAACTTCATTTCTCAAAATTCTGTCAGTGAAGAAGTCTTAGCGAGGGTCAGATCAATAGATCATTGGAGGACTTGTTTGGTTGTGAGTGAACTTCAACATTTTGATTGGTTTTTTTAATATATGCATATAAAGGATTTGGATATTTACTTGTTTCATGTTTTGGTGTTCAAATCGTAAATTGGTAGAGTTGATAGTATTATTTTTGTTCTTATGAATCATGGTCCTCTTTTCTTTTCTATTTTTTAAAATCCAGATCATACTCTGGTTTGTTGCAGACCGCTGCCTAAATGAAATCTCTATGTTTTCATTCGAATAGATTATATGGACTGCTATGCATAAATAGATTTCTTTCTTATGTCATAAATTTTAATTGTTCCATTACTGATTGTATCTCATTGGATGCTTGGACCAGTATGTTATCTAGTTTGGCTGAGCATGAAATCTTGGGAAACCTTGAATATTTCATTATCTGTTGAAGTTATTTGTAGATGCCTATTTCAAAAGGTCGAATTGTGTGATAACTGAGGTTTCAGATAGGCAGCTTCATTCAAAGGTTGAAATGGTTGTGTAGTGCTTCACAATCCTCTACCCTGCTTTCCAGACAAACTATTAAGAGTTAATATACGTAGAAGTGTCACAATAGAAGTTGAAGCTACAGTACTGATTAAGAAGATAGGGATTAACTAGTTGAATTGTGACGCAGAGCTGTGTTGGTCACTGATCATGAGGTCCTTTTCTACTTAATGTAATTTTATAGATTCAATGGTGATAAGTAGCGGACTTCTCATTTTGCTTTCTTGTTATCTCTTGGATCATTTTTCAGCTTTTCTTTGACTGGGTTACTTGCTTAAACGGCAGTTGTTATTTATTACAACTACTTATTTTGATGGTGTTGCAATGTACATTTGTAGTGTTCTAAAAAAAGTTTAATTGTTTTAGGACAAGGGAGTAGAGTTGTTACCAGATATCTTACAACAACAAATAAGGACAGGGAAGTTGCCTGAACTGGTTGTTACTTGCAATGACACAGTCAACATCTCTGAGAGGTCCAATGCTGTAGCCCAAGAACCTATCATGACCAGTTTATTGGTTAATCCTCCCACCGTTTCTGGCCTCATTCAGCGAGTTGATGTTGTTAAACCTTCTGTTCTTGACGCTCCATCTGTACTTGGGGGATCATTAAATCTGTCGAGCTTTAAAGTTGGGCATTATAGTTCTCCCAGCTCCCCAGCTTTTTTTAATGATGCTGGAGTGTTGAAACCTGAAAGTATCCTTGGGAAAAAATTGAAATTTGATGATATTTCGACCCCTGCAAGTCGTCGTGTTAATCCTCCTGCTCCTGTAATGAAGATCAGCAGGAATTCGTCAGTGGAACCTTCTATTAGCCGACTTCGCAATTCTCAAACATATAGAGTTTCGCCTGAGAAGTCTCAGAATGGATTTCCAAAGGAATCTTATATTTTTGACCAGACTGCCGGCAACAATGTAAATTCTCTTAGTAGCAACAGAGGCATATTAAAACATTCAGTTGAAGATTCATACATGAGTTATCCTGGTAAACGTCAACTGTCAGATGCTGCTGATAGATCACGGATGTTACCATTAAATGATTCAATGGATGTAAGCTGGAGGTAAACCTTATTTTTCAAATCTCTTCTGTTTTAGGCGGCAGATTTAATTGTCATACGTTTAGTTGCCATCTGAACTTTGATCTAATTTTGTTTTATTACCCTGATGGTCACTTAAAAAGCCATGAAGAAAAGGATCCTTCCACCGTGCATCTAGAAACTAATGGTGGACCAAGGTGGAGGTCTGATGATACCAGTGAAGACGAGGAACCCTCACCAGCTGTATTCACTGGAGTTGTTTCCCCTGCACACACTTCAAGGGGAGTGAGAAGAAGCAGGAGGCTTGCCAGGAGATGATACCCCTTGCTGTTATAGAATCTGAAAATGTGACAAAACATGTATCCCTTTTGCTGGATGTGGCTTTTTGTTGACAGACCAGAGTTGGGAGGCATTGAAGTTTTCTTTTTTATAACATTTGCTGCTTGGATTTCTTGGAAATTAGTAGAACTCGGGTTGAAACGGATATTTGACGCTCCACACTCGATGTTTCCTCTTCCAACTCTTGCACTGATTTTCACTTGGATGCAGCACATAGTTTCAAAGAGCAGCCGAAGTCTGGGTTTAAAATTTTTTTGTATGTGAGATGAGCGATTTGAAGCTTGGTTGTAAAAATATTTATCGTAACCTTTTCAAGTCGTTCCCATATTTGCCAAAACTTTTCTTTGAAAAGCATGTATGTAGATAGATGCGTAAAGAGACCCTGATATTTTTGTTTCCGATTTCATTTTCAAGCAGGTAAGGTTTTTGAATAATTCATTCTAAATCTCAAAAGTTGTAGTCTAACATCATTTAATTCTTTTTTACTGGAGATGTTTACCATTTTTTTTTTTTTTTAAAGAGAGCGTGAACTGTCTGGGTGAACTTACAAGAACTGAAACGTTTTTTTTTTTTGAAAATAAGTTTCACAAACGATATTTTTCATTTATTATCGGAAGTTAGCCAAGCAATTGAGTTACTAAGATTGAGTATGTAAGTATCCTCTTTCCATTAAAAAAAAAACAGATTAGTCAACTGGAATTCTTCATTTCAATGACAAGGTCAAATACATATATAAGATATGAAAATCATCAATTTCATACCAGCCAGTTTCTCTGATCATAAAACAGAAATAATATGAGTAGTATTGTCGCGTTCTAATAACAACTAACTTCACAATTAGATACTTATAAATATTTTAATACAAATACGAGATATGAGCAAAAATCACTAAATTCCTATGTATCAGTGGCTAACATTTTGGATCCGCCTCGCCAACCACCTCCTCCGTATAGATATAAAATGCTCTAACCCCACATGAGTCCATAAAATGGCTACAATCACTGTAGTATCTGCGAACAAAATGTAGTCATAATGAGTGTTACTGGTTCTGAAAAATCAAAATTTTCTATCGACTTCGCCACTCATTTCTTTCCTTCAAAAGTCATTAACTCCGATAAAATCCAAGATTCCAAAAACCTTAACATTACCAACTCATCACCATTTACTTGACGAGTAACATTAAAGCCTTTGGAAACTTAGATCTTATCGGAGTTAAATAATTTCCAAAGAAAAGAAACGAGTAACAAGGTCGATTGAGAATTTTGATTTTTCAGAACCAGTAGCACTCATTATAACCACATTTTATTCATGACTTCTACAGTACTTGTGGCCATGTTACAGACCTATGTGAAGCTTGAAAGAAATTTAAGAGTTCTGTAATTGTATAGATGAGAAGATATCCATGAGTTGTTTGATTGAAATGATAATTTAAAAAAGGAAATTAAAAATTTGGGTTTTTGTGAAGGAAGAAGAGTAATGGGAGGATTTTATAGTACTCAAATAATCCCTATTTCTTCCTTCTTCCACACAATAGGGGGTCCTCTTTTTTAACTAACATGCCACTAAGGGTCCTGTTTTTGACAATCATGTCACTAAGGGGTCCTCTTTCTAACATGTCATGTGTATTTGTCTTTGGCACATGTATATTATTATATTATATTGTATCATATCGTATATAAATGTGTCACATTTATAATTTGAACGATAAATTTATAAAAAAAGTAAGCTACAAGCGAGAGCTACTATAAAAAGGTAAAATAGAAGATAAAATATAACTATTATTAAACAGTTAATAAAGACTAACTGAAAAGGAAATATTAAAATAACAAAATAATCACATTAAATCAATCGTTACTAAAATTGAAATACTACTCGACTATAGATTTTCTTCATCTAATAAATATTTCCATACTATTCAACTATTGATCGTGATTTAAAAAAATTGACCAATTTGATAAATTGTTTACTTGATAGGAGGCAATTATATCCATTAGTATCACCAACGTGTCGGATTCCACTAAGATGGATGACTTTATGAGAAGTTAGGTGTTATTCTTTAATGAGAAAATACATATTTAACTCATGGAACTTATAACATTTTTTGTTGTTTGAAGTAGACATTTTAAATTTACGAAGGTTTTATTATCTTATAAAACTATTTTTAATCATAATAAATACACCTTTAATCGCACCAGCAGTCTCATTGTGAGCGTGTATGTCTCACCCCCAACTAAAACAATGTAAACTTATTTCTTCCTGATCCTTTAGTAATGGTGTATTTATCATGGTTAAAAATAGTTCGTGGAATATTAGGACTTCGTAAACTTAAGATGTCTACTTCAAAAAAAGATATAAGTTTGATAGGTTAATTATGTATTTTCTCTTCTTTGATATATAACTTTTTTCTTTACCGTAGGTTTTTATTTGAATTAAATCAAGTTTTTATTACGTCAAATTACTTCAATTTACTGAGTTTTGATTATATATAGTGAAAATATATATTACCTAATCATAATTAAATAACATATATGCTTATTAGTGCGAACACCTAGCTAACGCATTGGACATTTGAACTGTTTATTTTAGTCATTGTTAACATTTCTTTAAAGTCCGTTCATTATAATACTGTAAAACTCCTGTTAACTAGGTTCTGATTATCTTTAACCAAAATAATCACGACTATATATTATATATAAAATAATCAATACTTCAATAATTTTTTATTCTCCACTTGTGTATTCTTTAATCCTACTTTTTTTTCATTTTCTATAGAGCTATTATAGTTTATTGGTTCAATTACTTCGATCATTTAGCGTCAACTTGAAGCATCCTCTCGTTTTGTTCGTAAATTAAATTATTTCACCTATTTTCGTAAATAATCGATATAATAAATTTAATTGTGCTATATAACTATAGTTTGCATATTTACGGATTGTAGTTGCGGTTTAAGTTGTCTCGTTTATATAATTCACGGGTTTGTATGTCACTAATGTTGATCCAGCGTGGTAATTAACTAAAACTATAGCTATGATGATTAATTAACTAGTATATGTTTGTTTAACCTTGTAATTTCCCCTAAAATAATAAATACCAAGTTGAATGAGATAATTGATAATGTGTATATTCAGAATTAAGTTTGAGATAAAATTTATCCTTGAAATATCCCATATTATCCCGCGTAGTCGCGTACCAAACAACCCGTTAGAGTATTTATCCTTTATAGTATAGGAACATAGTTTATAGTGTAGTATTTATATTTCAAAAAGATAAATGGAGGGAGCTTTGCAAGTTCCAATAATTGATCTTAGCTCTATAGATCTCACTGATTCACTCAAGAAGGTACATTACTATACTCTTTAAATTGATTCAATCAACAAGTTAAAGTAGTAAAAGTTGCAATGCTAAATGATGAGAACATTTGTTTGTAGGCATGTATTGAGAATGGATTTTTTTACCTTATAAATCATGAGGTAGAAGATGATTTGATTCGACGAGTTTTCGATGGAAGTAGAGGATTTTTTGATCTATCAATTGGAGAGAAGATGAAGGTACTTCGCAAGAATCATAGAGGATATACACCATTTTATGATGAGAAGCTTGATCTTGTTGACAATCCTAAAGGTTCTTTCTACTTTCATACTTATGTTAGATAGATAGATCTATTTGTTATTTAAGTCAAGAATCTTTCGAAAATAGTTTCTCTAATTTCACTTGATTATAAGGTTGTGTACGTTCTATCTTCTCTAGTTTCTAGACCTACATGTAGGACTATACTGAATATGTTGTTATTGAGTTACTGATGATTAGGCACTCCTTCTTGTCTTTTATGTTAACATTTTTTCACTTTTTATTTCGTTGCAAAAAAAATATATATACTTTTATTTAACAATTTGAATGTTAAGCTTTAGATCTTTACTCTTAATGACATGAGTTTACAGCTAGCGGCAGAGAAAGAATTTTAGTTAAAAGGGGTTAAAAGATATACAGAATTAAATACACGAAAAAAGTCAAGGAGATTCAATATCTAGTATACGTAAGTAAAAAGAATAATTTAACCTTATATATACATTTAATAGAAATGTTATTATATGCTCTTTCCATTTGTCGAAATGTTGATGCATATAAATAACCGATAGTAGATTAATAGTATCCTGTAAAATTAATCAAGGTGCGTGCTAGTTGATCTGGACACTATTCGTTCTTTTTGCTTATTAACTTTCCCTTTAAATTGGATTTCAGGGGATCCAAAAGAAAGCATATATTTTGGAGCACCTGAAGACATATCACCCTACGGTAATCTAAATCAGTGGCCTCCCGAAGGTATATATCCATACTATTTCTCAATTTTGTATCAGATTTATATAGTCGATTCCAACTTGTACAGGATTGAGGCGTAGAAATTGTTATTTGCTTGATTTTCTTATTAATAGGAGTATATTGTGTCACTTAAATATGTCATGATTTTTTCATTTTGGACATGTAGAAATTTTGCCATGTTGGAGATCTACAATGGAAGAATATTACAGAGTTATTCTGTAAGTATCAACTCTCTTATATTTACATAGTGTTGTCTCGGAAATAATGTCTTTACTTTCAAAAGATAGGAGTAAGGTTGCGTATGTACCACCTTTCCCTGACCCTACGTTTGGAATTATACTGAATACGTTGTTTTTTTTATGTTAATTAGGAATCTTGGTAAAAGAGTACTCTCACTCATTGCTCTAGCTTTGAATGTGAATGAAGATTTCTTTGAAAAAGTTGGTGCTTTTAATCCTCCCGGGGCTCTTCTTCGTCCTATGCATTATCCAGGTAAGCCAATTTTGAGATCTTATTTGATGGCTTCACTTCTTGTAAAACGGAGATGTTATGACATGTTTGAGACCACAAATTTAACGTCTTTTTTCTTCTTTAGTACACTCGGTGCCCAGTAAAAAGGTGTCATATAAAATGAAACAAAAGGAACATTAACTGATTCTTCAAGCAAATTACTAGTTGCAGATGAAATAAATTATTGTGATCAATATATGCATGGTTGTGGAGCTCATACAGATTATGGAATGATAACTATATTAATCACCGATGGTGTTCCTGGACTTCAGGTATGTTAAAATAAGTTTTAGATTTCTCAGATGGTTACTCAACTAATAATAGTTATTCTCTCAGAAAATCACTTTCTTTATTGAAAGAAATTGAAATAAAAAAAAATGACTTTCTGAGATAATAACTAGTAGACGTAAGTTAAGTGACCAACGTCCAGTTGATAGTTCTAATATTTCAGTTGGATCCTGTTTTTATCAGGTTTGTAGAGATATATTACAGAAACCTCAGATTTGGGAAGATTTGCCTCAGTTGAATGGGTACTTAAATGTACCATACTTTACTATGATTCTTTAAGGGTAGTGTTTGTTCACATATTAGCTATGCAAAGGAATTGTTATTTGGCAAAACTGTATGATGTTACATGACAAAATAAGTATTATGAGCTCAAATATATCATCGATCGGATTAGTTTAAACTTATAATTTGTCAATTTGCAGGGGATTCATTGTAAATGTTGGAGATATGATGGAAAGGTGGACAAATTGTTTGTTTAAGTCAATATATCACAGAGTAACAAAGCCAGAACAAGAACGTTATTCGGTATCCAACATCCTTTGTAACGTGTTTTTGTTCCTCGTCTTCATAGCTAGGGATCCTCATTCGGAGTTCTTGTTAATGTTTTATAAATCAGGTAGCGATGTTTTTTGATCCAAGTCCAGATTGTGTTGTGGAATGCTTGAAGAGTTGCTGTAGTGAATCTTCTCCTCCTAGGTATGATTTATATAATTCATTGCTAAATATTCAACCAATTTGTGTTGTTTTGTTCAATTTATTATGTTGTTGTGATTTGTCAAACAGGTTTCCTCCCGTTCGTGTGGGAGACTACTTGAAGGAACATTACAACATTACATATGGCTACCAGTGTAAGTATTTTGTGTTGATTCATCGATATCTCATATATCACCAATTCATACTACATTAAAAATGATCATTACCGCAATATCATTAAATGTTGGAACACATATATAGAGGATTGACTTTTATTTGTTTTGCTGCAGAAATATGTCTCAAATATTAAGGAGCTTTTCATGTGTGCTGAAAAATAATATGGAATGGCTCGACTTTTAGACAATTTTATCGAGTCAATCTACTTTTAGAAAGGGAGCCACATTCTTTTGTTTTTTTTTCTTTCTTTTTATATCCTTCGTGAAATTCATGTCTGCTCACTCTATACGTTCAAATATTGCATAAAGTGGTGCCGTATCTAAAATTTTATGATTGAGTGCTCACTATTTTTAATTTAAACTTGCAACAACCAAACCAAAGAGATCTGTTAGTAAAATAAAGTAAAAGAGTAAGACATGAAAAAAAAATTTTAGCTAAGACCTAAAATTTTACTTAAAGGGCCTAGTGTTAGCCTCTAAACCAAAGCACCCAACGAGGGCGATAAAAAGTCATTGTTCGATGCTTTTGGACGAAATCGATTTTGAGGCTTTTAGTTTTAAAGGTGTTCGCCGTTAATTATATAGTAAATTTTTTCTAATTGAAAATATATATATATATCATTTGGACTAAAGTTAATGGATGCTCGACCACACATAATATTCCGCTCTGATTGCATGAAACAATATCCAATTTTTGGTCCGGTAGTATGGTCTCCACTTTCTTTAGATCAAATTTTTATTTGAACTTATCTTATATTTTATAATCTAAGCTAACAAGATAATTGTGGCAATATCTAGATAGGCTTTCTTTTTAGATCCTTATCCAGACTGCGTTGCATGCGCCATGGAATAATACTTTCATTTCTTTCCTCCTTATAATTAATTATTATATTAATTTTAGAGTCGAGTTAATTCAAAATTTATTTTTTTAATAAACATATACAAAAGATGATTTCCGATTCCAATTGAAGTGTCTTCTTTCATATTATAATCACCACTGCAAACTCCAGAAAATCAAATCGATGAGCATGGTCCGTAGGCCAAAAAAAATTCATTTTTTAAATATATATCTAGTAGATCAAAATATTCAACAACAAAAAAAATTAATAGAAAATAATGCCTTGGAAATTAAATGAGGAAAGTGACTAATTTAATCTAAAAATGAAAAATGTGAGGAGGAGGAATTTAAAAATTAGAAAGAGAGCTTTTTACCTTCATCAGAATCTTTGGAGGGGAGCATTGTACCTGACCTTAATTTGGATTCATGTTACTTTTGGTTAGTCAGAATGGGGAGAAAATGTCTTAATTCGTTGATACGGAATCAGAATTTTCAATGAATAATTTAAAACATAAAAATTAAACATATAAAGAAATTAAAGATAGTCTTTTATAAATTGAGAATATAATAAATAAAAAAAATTATTTTCTTAATTTGTTTAAATATGAAATGTCAAAATTGAACTAGTAAAAAGGTATAGAGAGTATCAATATCCCAACATTATTGGAAGTCCAGAACTACCCTTGCAGGAAAATTATTAAATTATTTTTTAGTGTATAGTTTAATTTTTCAGTTAAAAACAAAAGTAGATCTGTATAACAATTCCGTACTATCTTCTTTGCAACTTGTTTTTATGTCTCAAATCTCAATGAATTTGATATTGAAAATTAGACCAGATTCATTTCATCCTTGACTTTAACTAAAGAAAACCGTACAAAATCCTATTAGATAGTCTCCCTTTTTATCTTTTTGCCAGATTATTAATTTTAAATAAATTTGTGGTGAGCGGTGGAATCAGAAATTTGGCGAATGATATGTATACATTTTCTTTAAAGTTTTGTTAAAGATGTATAAAAACAAATCTACATTCATATTAATTAATTATATTTAACATATTTATATCACGTAAATTTTTGTTATTGAAAATTATAAATCGAACATCCTTCAAAGAACGTGATTCCTCCCTAATGAGATCAATTTTTTATCTTTGAATTCGAATTTGTGACATCGTGATTCAAATAACGATGAAAATTAGAAATTTATGCCTACTTAATCTTTAATTACTAATTAACGCATGATATATATTTCTTGTACATATATTTCTCATATACTTATGGTTAAGTGATACATATTTTTTATATAGTTTTTAAATTCTAAGGTTGAATTACATTTTTTAATGTAGTTACAGCAATAGAGCCATCATTTTTTATTAAAAACATAATATATGTGTGTATATATATACACACATTTACATATTTATACAAATAATATTAATCTTGTAAATATACTATAATTTTTGACAAAAAATATAATATGGACAAACCCTAATACCAAATGAGAATAGGCATCTATTTATCATACTAAAATTCTTCATGCTAAGATTTGAAGCTTAAAGTAAATGGTAACATGCAATTTTTGTTAAAGACTCCAATCTAAAAAAAAGAAAAGAAACACACTTTTAAAAAGAAGTATGAAAATGAAGAATATATTGATGTTGTGCACTTTTGAGGCACTACACGTTATTATATACTGGTACGAAGTTAGGTAAATTCTAGGAATTTATTCAAAATTTGTTTAGTAAAAAGTTATACGGTTCATACATAATTTAAATTTTTTAATTTTTTTTGTGTGTCAGTATTATATTAAAAAAATATCATTAGCGACAATTAATGTTACTAAATATGTAATTTTTATGGTAATTAGCAATTTTTCTTTATGTCCACAAAGTCTTTAGCAGTATAATTTTTAATGACATTTAACTAACGCTGATAAAGACTTTAACACTTTTAATTGATATCAATATTTACTCCTATTAAAAGTTATTTTTGTTTCAGCATGATCTACTTCTTTATTTTTAAATGCCGCCTCTGTGGCTACTTAAATAGTAGTACTAGTTTAGTACCCACATATTAGTGCTATAATTTTAGCTTTTAGTTAGCTTAATCTATGAGTCTGTGACAGAAAAATAGGCATAAATTAATTAATTAGTTGGTTGGGATTATATGGAATTTTGTCCAATAAATAGGGCTAATTAAGTAGGTGTTGGTTCCATTTGTTAATAGCATAAATGGTATTTCTATCATTGTGGAAAAAAGAACAAAATGAAAAAGAGAATTTTTTTTGCATTTTTGACTTTGACCATCCAATATTTCATCTTAATTATTTTGGCATGATAAAAAAATTTTGTTTGAATTGAAATAGGAGAAAACAAAAAAGTGGCTTTCGTCTTAATTTACTCAATTGAATTGTCTCGAGTTTTTCTTTCCATTTGACTTTAATTTACTTTTCATCTTTACGTAAAATAAAAAATTTCAAATTTAATGTTCAATACTATCGTATAGTAATAGAACTAAAATTTATTTTTACAAAAATTAAAATAATAAAATAAACTATACAAATAATTTATTATAATTACATATATATAATTTATAATTTACCGATGAAAAAGCAAACGCCTTATCTTCGAAAGATAAAAAGGCCAATGACGTGAAAAAAAAAAAATTTTGAGTAGCCACGTGGCAACAAAAACAACACAAAAATTATTTTACAAAAAAGTCAAGGAGGACATGTTTGACTATTTCGAAATGATTCTGTGTGGGCCCACTATGAATTTTAGCCCTCCAACTGGTCTTTGATCATCACGTGATCATTTCTTTCTTGTCCTTTTTTTGTTTTTTCAATATTGTATTTTAAATGAAGAAAATTATTTTGTTTTCATGTGTTTTGGTTGAAGAATTGTGAAATATTATTTTAAAATTTGAGGTAAATTTTGATAAATTGAATAGTTCTTTTTGCATTCTAAATCTCAGTGTTAAAGATTGATCGAATGTTTGGTTAAAGCAAAAATAATATTGTAAGGTGAGCGTTGACACGTCTATAAAATAAAATAAACTTCTATACATAATTCACAAATAAGATTTATTATTCTCATTTTTTTAAAAAAAAGTGTTTTCCTCCAAAATTATTTTTTGAAATAAAATAACTATATTTACCAAATACACCCGAGTATTAATCTTTGGAAATATTAAGTCATAATTATTTAAAAATTTTGTATCCTTGATTTTCGATTCTGATGACATATGAGAGGAAAACTTATAAGATATTGGAGAAGCGAAATAAATAAATTGCATTAAAATATGTAGGGCATTTTTTTTTTAGTAAAGATAGATGTGATTTTAGAATTAGATACAAGGGTCAAAATATCTAGTATTTTGTAGGAATTCGAAAATTGACCCTCATTTTTGCCTAAAATTAAAACAATATTTACAATATGGAAATAATATATGCTATATTTACACCAACCATTTTGATAGAAAGCTTCTAGAATGTTCGAAGAGTACGTACATATTATGCAACTTCTATGTCACATATCACATGAAATAAATAAGAAAGTGGGGATTAAGAATTTGTAGGATAACTTGGGTCTATAATCCAAGGATATGGGAAAGATTGATGAGTTTTAGATTACATCGTATTGAAGCGGGTCGTAATGAAATGGATTTTTGCTCTCGATATTTTCGTGTGATAAGAACATGTCGTTGAAATTTAAAGATAAGTTCTATAACATAGTTAGCAGATCCAAGTGGGTTGTACAAATGGAGGGTTAGTCACTCAAAATTGCATATGTTTAAAAGATAAAAATAACAAAAATAGAGATGTTTAGATAGATGTATGATCATACTAAGAGAGATAATATTATAATCGAGGATATACGAAATAAGTAGGTGAAAATAGCCATGGTGGAATGTGGATTAACCTCTATTTGTTCTCTTATCTACTATGTTAGCATTATCTTATACTTCCATTTTATTACTACTATAAATATAAATTCCTTTACTTTGATAATCTCCAATATTTATACTTTGAACACACTTCTTTTTTCGATATGTTTATTAGAACTTTTTATTTTTATATTTTTGAATTATTTGCAAAAAAATTATTTTTTTTGAAATAATTGATAATTTTTTTATTCTATTTTACAATAGTAGATATAAGGTCTATATACATTAAATATTTTATTTACAAAAATATATGAATGTATTATTGTTATTGTCGATAAAAAAATCAAAAAAATATTATAACTAAAAATTGTTCGATTCCTTGTTTAATTAAAGAAAGGGTAAGAAGTACCCTTTATTGTTGGTTTCACTTTTTTCTGATAGAGGTGGTCCATGAAAAATTTAATAGTAAATATAAAAAAGAAAAAACTTTGTAGTGATTCGAAAATTATACACTTAATTAAGAATAAGATCTAGAGTTTTAATCATTAAGCTAAGCCCTAATCCCGCAAGGGTGTACTATAACTTGATTAAATTAGGACTCAATATTTTTAATTTTTTTTTTAATTTCTTGTGGGTTACATCATCGTTTAATTAGAGCCGTTAATTGATTATGTGGAGGTTAATTATTTCCACATACTTTGACCCAAAAGTGGGGCTCAATAATTAAAAAAGAGACATAAAAAAAAGTGGCTGAAGATAAAAGGCTGCAAAATGTGGATAAGTTAGTGATAACGTTTTATAATAAAGTTTTTTTTCAATTTTTTTTAAGATAAGATAATAAAATAGTAAAATACGGATATATATAGAGAAAAGAATTTTCTATAAAAATCTACGCAATGGACGGCCGACCACATTAAAGGGCCCATGTGATGTGCTTTTGCATGCCTTGTTTTGACAAATCTGAAAATTAATTACATATAAATTACTAATATAAATTTAAATATATAGTAATTCTATATTTTTAGATAAATAATTATTTTGAAAAAAATAGATAAGTTATCACCGTGTCCTTGACTTCAAGAACATCGTAATAAATATGTCTTCAGTTTTGTTGTTAGTTATTTCGAGTGATTAATTTAATCAATGAATATAAATTAATTTTTTATTTATTTTTATATTGATCAAATATATATATATACTTTTAAGAATAATTACACGTAACGATATAATTAAAAAAAAAGTATGTGTGTTTGATTTTGTGAAATGAAGTATTAAAATATTAGTAAATCTCATTTTGAAAATAATAATTGAGAAGATAACTAAAACTAATTTTGAGAATAAGATAATCTTCACTATATTATCTTATTTATTTTAACTTTTAAAGTGACGGCTCATGCTCTGTCCCCATCTTGTCATGTTTGGATCATTCTCATCTGTAATAAAACTATATAATATAATATACTGAAAGAACTAAAAATAAAGTGTTTTTTTATTTGTCAAATATAAGAGCGGATATTTCCTTCGTGTCACATAAAAAGTTTACTTTATATTATTGAGATGAAAAGGTTGAAACAAGAAGATATTTTTTGTTTTGTTATATTCTTGAAAAGTTATGTTTAATTTGTTATTTCTTAAAATGACTGAAAAATGTTTGATGGTTGATAAAAAAAAATCCTTTTAGTTTAATCTATAATAATTAATATTATAATTTTATAATAAAATAAAATAATCATGACAAATAATTTAATTTATATGACATTTCATCCACTAGGACTCACAATAAATATTCATATGAACAAATCGAAATATAATTTTTTTTTTAAAAAAAATTAATAAAACAATTATATTTAATTAAAAAATACAGAATAAGATAATTTAGAATCTCGTGTGCAATTTGCTCATAATTTTGTGGATGTGAATGAGAGAGACATGAAAGTGCGTCCCCACCTCCATGAGTTTGGGTTAAAAATACGGAATATATATCGTTAAATATTTTTTTAATTTCTTTACTAAGATTAAGATTATATATAAAATGAGTGGTTGATAATATTTAATTAAGAAAGAGAACCTAAATTTGTACGGCAAAAGCACTTAATGATGGGTTAAATTAAATTCTTTTGTTGTCTAATCATCTACTAATTGTTGTTACCCTAACATGGTTTTATTTCTTGCTTAAACAATGTTAAATGTTCTCGATGAATAAAGAATATTCCTATCTTGTGTTATAAAATGGTTCCCACTAATTTTTATTCATTTCTTGTGGAAAATTATACCATTTTAAAAATTACCCTAGCCCAAAGAATGGTATCATTCACAAGTGATTGTAATTTATCAAGTAAAGTTTAGATCGAAATAATTAAGTTGTGATTTAAATTTTAAAATAGATATATTGTTATTAGAGATTAGAAGTTCAAGCGAATTTAGATTGTTGGTTATTGATTAATGTAAATTTAATAGTTTTTAACTTTTTATAGATGAATCTAAAAAAGTTGATAGCACTTTGAATGATCTTTTAATTATTGATAAATTTTAATTTTATTTTTTGCAATATTTAATCAAGTAAAATTTGACTTTTATTTATTTGAAATATACAGTTTTGATTTTTTTTATATATAAATATCTAAAATTTTCTGAAGTATTTATCGCTCAACTATTTAGTTATACTTGCATTGTGTTAATTTTGTGTTGTTACATATAAAATATGAGTGTGATGTGCTTCTAAAGATAAATTTATGTGTTACATTCTGGTTCCTACATAAAAAAGGATCAAAATTGCAACATTAAATATCAAAGTAATTAAAATTTAATAATTATTAAGGGGGGGCTAAAAAATAATTATTTTTATCAATTAATATTTATATATAAATTTACTTTATTATCATATTTCATATTTGATATAAAATTTTTGATATAAAATTTTTATGAAACTTCAAATTTTGAATTTGGAAAGATATTTCCTCTTCCTATACTCATGAAACTTTTATTTTTTGGATACTAACCAAACGGAATTTAGGAAAGAGGAAAAGATAGCCCCAAAACGACATGATAATTTTTTTCATTTTTATATTAATGTGTATTTTCCTGTTTACTTTTATTTGTCATGTTATATTTTTTCGAAAGTTAATTTGATAAATTTTTAAAGTTAAATTAGATTGATATTTTAAATAAAAAAATTATATATTAAAAAGCTATAAATTATAATTTTTTTGCATATCAATATGATCAAAAAATACATTTTTAAATGTTAATCAAAGTTCTTATAATTTAATTCTAAAAATAAAAAAAGTATGACGAATAATAGTAAACGGAGAGAGTTTTGAGCCACATGAATATCTTTTCTTTTAGAAATTAAAACTTTATATTTCTTTATCCCCTCTTCTAAAAATAGAAAATATGACGAATAATAATAAACGGAGAGAGATTTCAAACCACATGAATATCTTTTCTTTAAGAAATTAGAACTTTATATTTCTTTATCCCTTCCTTTTTAGTCTTTTTATTTTATACCATACAAAAGCATACCGCAATTATAGTTACGTGCCTAATTATCTGACTGAACCTAAATGATAAAACATAGAATCTTTAATTCCGCTAGAAAAAAGATTTCCATTTTTTTGGAGTCTTTATATGGATAAGTCAAAATAATTTTTTTTTTCTTTACACTTTTTAATGATGAATTCTGAGCACCGACAATGCATAATTTATTTTTTTAAATATAATTAGGTAAGAATTTACTTTATTTACTTATGATAAAGAGACTTCACTTTTCATGTTATCCTTGATAGCTATGGTGGGTAATTTCGAAAATAGAATAGTGATTTACCATAGAAAATATTTTTTTAAATATATTAAATTTTAAAAGTTTAATCAAACAAATTAGACATTAGTAATAAAATTAATTAATCGTCACTTAGTTATTAGTTATTCATATGTTATACTTTTCCTTTTTCCATTCGTATTTTTGTTAGACTCCGATTATTCAGGAATTGTGCCGTGTTGGTCCCTATCAAGAGGGACGTTCTCTACTAAAAAGTTTTTTACATTTAAAATTTTAAGTCGAATTTCTAATTAAAAAAATTATAATTTCATTTACTATCTAAGCTTATAAAGCTAGAACTCCACACTATCGATATTTCATATCCAACACACTCTTTACATTAAATATTTTCAATTGATTAAAGATTAAAAAATATATTTCGTCATCTAACATGTTCTTGAATTAATTGAGTAGCAAGTAATTTTCAAGTGTCAATGTCTTAAAAAAGCAATTAAATTATTCAAAACCCTATTAAAAATCACGTGATTCACTATATTGTTGGAAGTACCAACAACCAAATTATTTATTTTTGGTTTCAATCACTCAAAACAAATCAGAATTGTCCCTCTATTATTGAGGGACATCCTTGTTCTTCTCTCATTATTATCATTATTATTATTATTATTATTGTATTATTTAATATACATGCACAATAAATTCCACATCTCATTAATAACATAAAGAGTTAGATAAGGATATATTTTATATTTTTATTTTGTCTTTTAGCCTAAGTAGTAAAAGCAAACAAAGTTTCCTTTGGACTAAAGTCTCTTAACGTAATTTCCACAAACTTTGGTTGTCATTACTTGATCAATTCTTCTCCATATACTACGTAGTATACTTTTTAGACGTGTTTGACCTACTAGTATTCTAAATATCTTTGACATAAAAGTTCTAAAAATATATATAAAAAAATTAAGAGAATGTTTTGTAATGGAAGAAAATATTTTTTTAATTTATCATGTTTTTAACAATAATCTCCGATGAAAATAAATTATATACGTGATATTTTGTGCTGAGTATTTCATATCATCATTTTGAGAGTCTGTTTAAATTGATCTATTTTACATGATTTAAGTTAAAATAACTTGTTATAATGTTTGGAAATTTTTTGGAAGTGTTGTTAAATACTTATTTTTAAATCAAAATAATAGAAATAAGTCATTAAATTATAAGTCATAAAATATAAATCTAGTTAAAAAAGTTCTACTCTCCACCCACCTAGCCTAGACCATGGTCAAAATAATATTATTCTACTTATTTTCAAAATGTAAAAAATAAGTACTTAATTATTTGTTTTCGAGGTTAAAAAATGTTTTCTTTCATTTCATATCAAACAAACCTTAAAACACTAAATTATTCCACACGTTTTTGCAATATTAGTCTTGTGGATTACTAATTAGGGTAGTAAATATTAATATTAAAATTTGACTTGTTTTTCTTGCTAGCTAGGATATGTATTTATGTTGTGAACGAAAGAATGTTTCGTTCAAATACGGCACTTATAATATCAAAACTTATAATTATTCGAAAGAAATCAATTTCATAATGATATCTAATTAATTTTTTCAAAAAAGAATATTTGTCAGTCTAGCTTTAGAAATTTTGAGGGTACCAAGGTAATTTAGATGCTAGTAAAATTAAGATCGTAAATTTGTAAGATTATTTACTTAAATTTTGTAATGTTTGATTGAGTGGAAATGTGTTTTATATGTAAATCGTATTAAAAAAGATTTGTGTGATCAGTTTAATCAAAAAAATAAAGCTAATACAAAATTTCGAACTTATAAGTTTTTATTTAAAATATCAGCTACTCAATCATCCTTACGGATGTGTTGAAAATATGTCTTGAAATATGCGTTGATCAGGAAAATTATCAACACCTAATAAATTAGAGCCCTTGAATTAACTTAAAAGATTATCTCATAAGTTAAAAATAAAAAATCAAACTGAAATAACATTTGAGTCAAAAATTAAAAAGTAGGAGGATACATATTTTTGGTTTCTACTTATTGCAAGTTATTTTTACCTTGTTAAAAACTTTGTAACTTATTTTAAATTATTTTTAGATTTACTAAATATTTTCAAAAGTCAAAAACTAACTTAAAAGTAAGTTTGATCGACTTTTAATTGGGTAAAATATAGCAATAGAGAATACATTTTAGCAATTCAAGTCAAACACTATAAAATAATTTCAACAAGAAAAAAGTCTCTTTTTTTGGAAAAACATTTGTGCTTTACCATATATAGTTTCCCTTTATTTCAAATTGTTTGACCAATATGTGAAAATGCCTTTTAAAACTAATCATACAATTAATGAATGAATATAATTATTTAAATAATCTTACCAAAAAGATTTGGTTTGTAACCACACATCATTAAAGAATTCCTTAGAATAACTCAATATCCAATTGATCACAAAATCAAATCATATATCATATGTTTGAATAAGTAAAAAGTTTAATTACGTGGAAAAAACTTAATAGAAGACTTTATTTAGACATATAATGAAAATAACTTAATAGAAGACTTTATTTAGAACTATAATAAAATAAAAACAACCTAATAGTAAATAAAAATAATTTAATAGAAGTTTTTTTTTATAATGAAAATAACTTAATAGAAGACTTTATTTAGAAATATAATAAAATAAAAACAACTTAATAGAAGACTTTATTTAGAAAAAGAATAAAAATAACTTTATAGAATACTTTATTTAGAAATATGATAAAAATAAATCAAAATGACTAGATTTGTTTTTTTTTTTAAATAAAAAAAATGGTAGATTTTTCACAAACATGTGTCTCCACTAGATGGAATATAAATTAATAAGCTACATTATCTAAATCTACAAAAATATATAATTCCTATATTACCCAAAAATGAAGCCACCTACCCTCACATAATTACCAAATTGCCACCTTATCTCTACCTTAAACCTAAATTTATATTTTTTGTTCCTCATTTTATATTGTCCTGTCCTTCCTCATTTCTCTCTCTTCGTAAGCATTTTCTTTTTCTTCCTCAAAAATTTCAACTTTCTCTCACTATATATCTATATCTCTATAGTTTCGATTGTAGCAAAAAAAAAAAAAAAAATTAATCATATAGGACCTTAATCTCCCCAAAAACCAGAACCCCAGAATCAGTTCTTGTTCTTGTTGTTTTTCTTGGATCATGTAAAAAAGACCCATTTGGATTTGGATCTTGATTTGGGGATTTGATTGAATTGGGTTTTGATTGGAATTCGGGTTTTTCAGCCATGACCCGTCGATGTTCACATTGCAGTACCAATGGACATAACTCAAGGACTTGTCCTAATAGAGGTGTGAAGTTGTTTGGGGTCCGATTGACTGATGGGTTGATTCGAAAAAGTGCTAGTATGGGTAATTTGACCCATTTTGCTAGTGGAAGTGGAGGTGGTAGTACACCTCTAAACGGTGTCGTTCATGACTCACCTGGTGATACACCTGATCATCCTGCTGCTGGTGGTGGCTCTGTTGATGGTTATGCTTCAGAGGATTTTGTTGCTGGTTCTTCATCTAGCCGTGAAAGGAAGAAAGGTTTGATCTTTTTTGAGTTTTGATAACTTCTCTTGATTTGGGTGTTTGTAAAAATTGCATTTTTGTGGTTCTTGATTGTGTTAAATGTTTATAAAGCTGATTTTTTTTTATGAGTTGTGGTTAAAGTTTTAATTTTTAGAGTTTTGGTGTTTGGTGCTGCTGCTGTTGTTGTAGATTAATGTAAAGAGATATGTTATGAACATGTTTTTTCAAGTTGATGAGTTTAATCTGTAATTTTGTATGTATTGAAGAAAACAAAAGATCTTGGGAGCTTTCTGTTTGGCAAAAGTGGACCTTTTTGCTCAATCCAATTTGTTGTCAACTAGTAATTCAATCAAGGAATGTGGTTCTTATTCTTTTTGTTTCTTATTGCAAAACCTTGCCAGTTTATGAATTGGGTTTTTTCTAAGTTCATTGTTTTTGTATTTTTGAGTTAACTCATCTAATCACATCTGTTGATAGAATTTGATTATGAGTTTGAGAATCATGTTATTTTACTCGGTCACATTCCTCTTTGGCTCGGTGATCAGACATATCATAAGAAATGATTGGTATAAGGCTTTATATGAGTTGCTTGAAAAATTCTAATTTACTATCTTCTGGTGTTGTTTTAATGACTTGTTAGACATCCATTTGACCTGTTCTGTTTAATGAACGCTGAGAATTTTGTCGGCGTAATGCTTGAGCTCCCTGCAATTTTTTCTCTCTTCTGATCATTTTTACAATGTGAAATGGGTGGAGATTTATGCAGTTTAACAATCTTTTCCCATTTCTAGTGAGAGTGAGTGAGTGGATGAAATTGACCTGTATTTTCTTTCTTAGTTGTATATAACTTTCTAGATTTGCTAATCTTCATCCTTTGGAGAAGCACTTCCCATTCCGAAAAATTTTGATTTTCAAATTATTAGAATTTTCCTCCTTTATGGTGGTTATGTTTTTTCAGTAGTGCTGAAGCTAATATAATTGCTCATTTTGCTTCTGACGGATTTATGTTGCAATTGGTTTTCTTGCTATGTTGGTTCATGAAATTACTGGTTTATTTTTGTTTTTGAAACTGGTAACATTGGATCTTAAAATAACTTTAAAACATAATTGCAGGGGTTCCCTGGACTGAGGAGGAGCATAGGATGTTTTTACTTGGTTTGCAAAAACTCGGTAAAGGTGATTGGCGTGGAATTGCTCGTAACTATGTGATCTCTAGAACGCCCACCCAGGTGGCAAGCCACGCCCAGAAATATTTCATTAGGCAAAGTAATATGTCAAGGAGAAAAAGACGCTCCAGTCTGTTTGATATTGTTGCTGATGAAGTAAGTAAATTCTCACTTATAGACGATTATAATGTTCCCCCCAAGTACTAAAGACCTAATTGTCACCATGAAATTGCGAACTTGTTATTTTTCATAAAAGGCGTTGTCTTTTATTCTTATCTTGATGATTCTCTATTACAATAGTTATTTTACAAACATTATTGACTAAAAGTTTAGTTCTCTTCCATATTGCTATCATCTGCTATGTCAAAGATACACATGCCTATATGCTACACCCTCATACTTTTGGATTGAATATGTTTCCAGTGAATTTTCTTGTAATGTTTATTTATTGTCTTTTTGGTAATACCATAGTCGGGGGACACTCCAATGGTATCAAGGGATTTCCTCGCAGATGATCCTGCACAAGCAGAGATGCAAAGCAACAATCCGTTGCCTCCTACTCCTGCTGTGGATGAAGAATGTGAATCAATGGGTTCAGCAGCTTCTGCCAACTCCATCGATGGGGAACATGCTCTTTCTATACCAGAAAGCTCACAATATCAGCATCCACTTGTGTATCCTGCTTATGTTGCTCCATTTTACCCGATGCCTTATCCATGCTGGCCAGGTTACACTGCAGAGCCAGCAATAGCAGAGACCCATGAAGTTCTGAAGCCAACAGCTGTTCATTCAAAGAGTCCAATTAATGTTGATGAGCTGGTTGGTATGTCAAAGCTAAGCTTAGGTGAATCCATTGGTGATGCTGCCAAGCCACCTTCTCTGTCACTAAAGCTAGTCGAGGGCTCCTCCAGGCAGTCAGCTTTCCATGCCAATCCGTCATCTGGTAGCTCAGGCATGAACTCTAGCCACAATCCAATCCATGCAGTTTAGAAGGGTGCATTCACATGATATGTTTCCTGTTAATATACGAAAATGTTCTCTAGTTTGGTTGGTTAGTTATAGTTCTATTTGTTTGGTCGATCTTAATAAGACTGTTTAGGTGTTAACTGCTTAGTTGGCAATACTCATACCTTTGTAGACACTCTTGTTTTGAAGTATTTAAGTTGTTGACTTTGAGTCGAAAAATTTCCTTCTCCTGCTTGGTATTCTGTTGATTGTTGGTTTAGATTGTCTCGACTGTGACTATCGAGATAGTGGAAGTCCATTTATCCAGCTTAAATTTAAAGAAACAGGGTTTGTTCGTTCTCTGCCTGTTTTCCTAATCTGGCAGCACACATAAAAGATGGTGGAGATGTGAAAGTGTAGTTCTGTAGTAAAGAGGGTGATCCTGTCTAAGCTTTAGATGTTGATAAGGTGCTATGGAGTCTTCTTGGATCTGAATGTCAGGATCCCATCTTAATATATTCCGCTATAGAAGAAGCTCAGTACTGGGTTGTTGATAAGTTCATGTGGAGAAAGCGAAGGACTACTTAAAGATACTGGTTTTTTCTGTCTTTCCTTGTAGGTATGACTCCTGAAGCTAACTGAGCAACAGTAAACTGATGCAGCCAATACCATGTCATGCATGCAATTCGAGCTACGCACCAGCTACTGTGCGAATAGAAGGTATGATAGAGCAGGTCAAATGATATTAGAGAGGCCAACGACATTGGACCGAGTTTTAGCGTTGTACTATGCTGAATTTTAGCATGGTTGAAATTGTGATGTTTAGAACTCTTGGAATAGTCAGTGACATGCTTGTTGGATACATTTTAAGTGGAGATTTAGCTTTCATCTGCAATTTGAGTTTTGCAGAAACCCCATTAGTGTTTAGGATATGGAAAGGAAACTCTAGGCATTAAATTGGGTGAACTGTGGATGGTCTGCATTTAAGACACTTAGAAAGTGGTAGTAGAAGAGATGCTATCTTCTTGCAATATTTGCCATAAGTGAAGCAGTTGATTTGTGCGCAAGCTGAAAAGATGTTGTGCGACACTAAAAGATTTATTGAAGTTCATAGTTGATGAGGATAGTGGGCCCTATGAAATAATCGAGTTGTGTGGAAGCGAGTTCAGACTCAAACCAGAAGTTGGTGGGGAAGTGGGACCTCTGAAATAGTCGAGCTGTATGGAAGCAGGCTCGGACACTATCGTTATCCAACAAGATGTATCTGTAGCTATGGATCATCTATATGAAATAACTCAAGGTGTGAAATAGAGAAATTAAATCCCCTCTAACTAAAGATAAGATATGTAGGCGCATACTATTAAATTATCATTGCTTGTTTACTTAATTTTTACTACATTGTTTGATTCTGAACAAGTACTTCTCTTTCTTGAACAATTCCAGTAAAATGTGACCTTTATAGTTGATTACATGCCAAAAGTAAGTTCATATAAAAGTACCATCTATAATTCAAAACTTCTATGATTTCATACAGAACTTTTTCTTCAATGAATATCATTCATGATACAATAATATTTTTCTTGATCGTGTTATCGATTTCGATTTTAACCGCCCATATTTAGTGGAATTAATGTAAGTCGATTGGACTAGAGATGTGTTAGAATGGACTGGCCCAACAAAACTCATGTGGGCTATGGATTTTTGTGTGTGCAATCCAATCTAGCTCCAACCCAATAATTTTTGAAAAGCTATAACAAGTATTACAAGCCCAATCACAAAATACAGAATAGTCAAGTTAAATTTTGTGTATGAATATAATTTTAGAGGCATCAAATAGGTGTGTTGGACTGAATTTAGACGAGTTAAAATGGATTGAGTTAATAAATTTTGCACCTCGAAAGCTAACTATAGGATTTTTAAGAAACTATTAATAAAAATCTCAATGACAATTAATATTAGGGAAAATCAAAGTAAAAGTTACTCCCGTTCAATTTACGTGATACATGTCTTTTTAGTTTTTTCAATAAAAAATAATATGTTTTTATATTTTATAATAATTTAATTTTAAGATGCTTATTTTATCTTTAAATTAGACGATTCATAGTCGACACACATTTATGACTTGATTTAAAGTATAAATTTCAAATTTCATTTTTTCTTAAATTTTATATCAAATCAAATAAATCACATAAATTGGAATAAAAATACTAATTAATTCTATCTTAGTTTTATAAATTAATAAATATTGTAAGTGTCATTTTAAATAATATTGCATTTACTCCATCTGGTCCTATATGTTGTCATTTTAAATTTCATGCCCTTAAGAAACTACGTAAGTTATTACTGTATCCTTATTTAGTAATATCTTGAAGTCAAATTTTTAATAAATAAACATAAATTAATTTATTTTGATTAATAATAATAAAAATATCTTTAGACCAGACAAAATTAAGTTGATGGCAACTTTTCAATTTTGTTGGCAATTAAACCGGCTGGCTTTCGAATGTATTAAACAATTCGATCTTTATTTTTTCTTCTTATTTTCATCCAAATAATTACTTGTATTACTGGTTGAATTAGTGGTCACAAAAAAATTAAATGAAGTGCTTATAATTTACAATTTATTTGTCATTTTCATAGTGTTGGCCGAATTTATTGGACCATATAATAGATTCGTGGACCACACGGCTAAATCGTGTTTACCACATTTGGAAGGGTGGATAATTAACTAGAGCAGCGGATGATGTAGCAAAATTGATCGTAAAAGAGGGGAAATCGGTTACATTAAAATTTATATGTAAAATGAATTAATTAGGAGTTAACAGGAAGAAAAACTTCAAAAATTCATGTATGTGAAAAAAAATTCATAAAATAATCTTAATTAAAAGCAGATATATAAATATCAGTGTTTGTCATTTCATCTATTATTGTTAGTATATATATATAGGCCAAATACATACGCAGGTCCCTAAAGTTGTTCGCGCTTTTCCCCCAGGTACCTCAACTAACCAAGATTCCTATTAAATCCTTTAACCCCTTATAATTTGATCCTTTTAAATATTCTTGGCTGATGTGGAGCCAAATTTCAATAAATTATTTTTGGTAATTAGGCGCGTGAGATGAACCTTCCCTACGTGGAAATTTTGACCAATACACTCCAACCCAATTACACGTCAGTGCCACATATTAAGTCATCAAACCTAAAAATCAATTTTCCCCCAAATCACTTCTAACCCGTTTCTAAACGAGAAAACCCTAAGAATCTCTCACTTTCAATGGCTTTTACAGCTGAAATTCTTAGATTTTAAAGTGATTTTGAGTGTTTTGTTGAAGGAATTGCAAAAGATTGCAGACGATTTTCGCAGTTGAAGAAGAAGAAATCGATGAAGAAGATAAATTCGACATTGAAACTTGATGATTAAGAAGAAATCAATGAAAAAGAGATATAATATAATGAGGTAAAGAGGAGAAATAATGATGAAGAGAAACAAAAGAGGAGAAATAATGGAAGAATGAGAGAAATTAGGGTTAAAAGGGGGAAGAAGATCGTTGGTGGGTGGTTCAAGATCCACATCAGCGCTTTTAAAGAGTCTGCACGCGCTTAAAGGACGTGAAATCACGTTTGGCTCCACATCAGCCAAGAATATTTAAAAGGATCAAATTATAGGGGGTTAAAGGATTTAATAGGAATCTTGGTTAGTTGAGGTACCTGGGGGAAAAACGCGAACAACTTTAGGGACCTGCGTATGTATTTGGCCATATATATATATACGAGAATTACAAAAAAATAAAATAAAAATTGCTTGTGTCTAAGTCTGCTTTGGTCTAGGAGGCAAATTATGTATGCGTATAACTTTTCGTAGGTTGTATTAAAATCGCAAATTATCGAAGAATCGATTAGTAGTATACCTATGCCGGAAGATCTTCTAGTAGATCCAGATTTAGGTCACAAATGAAAATTGTGACCTAAAAATATAGAGTATCAATCAACACTTTTAATTTTCTCATAACTTATACATATTTTAATTATACATGCAGGAGTCTAAATTGTAACCCAAAAATCGATTATCTCCTTTTACTAAAATAAATATTGGAACAATATATATACCTAAAAAGAATAATTTGTGGAACTTGTATATAAATATAGTTTTTCGATAAAAGAGATGTACCACTCTTTAGTATTTTAACAAACTACAAAGTCAAAACACAAAGTATAAGATTATATCCAAGTCCAAAATCTAAACAATAATGAACCAAAAAAATAAAAGAAGTGAAGCATGAACATAAATTCTGTTGAAAACACCAGCGTCCTCTAAAATAAGTGAATGCTTGAAGAAGTATTATTCAAATAGGAATTATATATGGGTTCTACTCGAGTAATTCATGAAAATACTTCACTTGTTTGATTTTTTATCGATCTCATCTTAAAGAATCTTCTATCTCAAGATGAATTTTGAACCATCGGAACAGTTGAGTCAATCTTTACTCTTACGTTAGAAGAATTCAAAATCTATATATATTCGTAGCAAAAATAAAATATGGGAGATTTAGCTTTCCAATTCTCTGCTACTTGAGATTTAGTGAAGGAAAATGAATTATATTAAGGGAATTGAAGCGTAATAATGACACTATGTATTAGTAGATAATTTTATTGATTCACCTTTTAAAAAATTTATCGAAAACTTTTAAAAGAAAGTGAACAGTTTCAAAAAAAATTAATTGAAAAGATAATATAGGAAAAATTGTTTAATGTATTCTTGATAGATGAATAACTAATTAATACTCTCTTCGTCCATTTTTATTTGTCATGTTGTGTCTTTCGAAAGTCTATATGACTAATTTTCAAAGTTAAATTAGATTACATTAATTTGATATTTTAAACGAAAAAATTTGATATTAAAAAATTATACGAAAAGTACTATAAATTGCAATTTTCGCATATCAATATGACAAATAAAAAAATTCATCATAAAATGTTAATTAAAATTTTTATAATATAAACTATGAAAATTTTTAATAAAATAATCAATTAATATGAGACGAAAAAAAGTACTTCCTACATTTATTATTCTTATTACAAGATATATCTTATGTTAAACTACTTATTGTCTAAGAACTTCAAGACAAAATTAATTAGTCTTCCTAGAGTAATAATTAGTACTCCATAACTATTCCGAAAGACTACAAACATTATTGTATATAAACAAAATAAACATTCGATAAAAAGCAAGAAATAATATCTTAAAAGACCTATATAAAATTAAGGATACTATAATCATGTTTTGTCAAGGAACATATAAATGAAAATACGATAAAAGATGTCATATTCTTGTCAGATTGAGTAGAATGGGAATGAGTTAAATTAATGTAGCCACCCAAACCTGTACACACGTTAGATATATAATGTTTGTATTGAAAAATCATTATGTGCTTATATAAGACTTACGTCTTCGCTGACGTACAATTTTTTTCGCAAATAAACAGAATTATTCGATATCTATATATATATAAAGAAAAAGCTTCACACGAACCCTAAAATACCATACCCAATATTCCCCATGAGAATACTATTACTAATATTCTTCCATTTATGGACTGCGCCAATTTTCGTCTGTTATTTTTGTTGTTCATTTCGGGCCCTTCGACTTATTTTTGTACTGACAGATTGCTATGAAGAAAGAGGAATTTAATTTACACAAATTCCGTTATTTTAGGAGCCATACATTTTAGCTTATAATATTAGGTATCTTATTAGATTTTATTGCTTTAAGATATATGCATTTCGTATACATGGGTCAAATTTATGTGTAATTTGTATTAGATATTATTTGTTCTGAATTTTTTACTATAAATAGACTTTTCTTTTAGGAAAAAATTTAGGATTGGCTAGTCCTTTTCTTGTAGAAAAGTATTTAAAACTCTATAAATAGAGATTTGTTTCTTTTAACTTAATCGACACTCACAATGTAGTCCTAGAGGCTTTGAGAGTTTTATTTAGGAGGAGAATTTGTGGATCACAAGTGATACGTTATTAGTTGTGTTCTTGTTTTTTTTTTTTTTTAAGAAAAGCTATTACTTGTGTGAACCTCCTATTCCTAGTGAATTATGAAAAAAATATTATCTTCAGGATAGAGAGCCCCCCGCCTGCCTTTTCAGATACGAGTGAGTGAGCGCTTTTTCTGCTACGAATGAATGACCTCTCCATTTATTTTCGAGCTTGCTCTGGTTGAGTTTATTTCTCTATATATTTAGTATTCTCATGTTTATATAGTAAATTGATCATCTTCTTTGTGGATCGATTGACCGAACCACGTAAAAATTGTCTTTTGGTATATTCATCGTTTGTCTTCTTATAAACTCATGATCTTTCGAGGTTTACTTTGTTAGCTTTCGTATTGCACCTAATTAAACAATTTGTTCAAGATACATAATATTCAAGTACATATATGTAATGAAGTATGTTTAATTATGTAATTTTCCGATGAATAAAAGGAGCTCCAGTATTGAATTGAAAAACATGAATGGAAGAAGTATAATAAAATCAGATAGGAATAAGATGTGGGCAAGCGTGAGAACTATTTTTGGGGACGATTGTTTGAAGAAATTAATCTTAGCTTGACATATGCAGTGTTTATGGATGTATATACATTTTTCAATACATAATCATATACTCACTTCATTTCTAGAAGAATGATACATTAATTTCAACTTTTTACGTGATATGTTTAAGTCCATAAAATTAAAAAATATTTTCGTACATTTGACATAACTTTAGTTTACGACCACAAAATTGAAAAATTTTATTTTTTTCTTAAATTAAGTGTCAAGTCAAACTGTAGGAAGAGTATCATATATACATAGTTATAGGATACATTATACATACATTAAATATACATATGACTATTTTATTGAAATTCTTTTGTCACCTATATAATTATGTAAGAAACCCTGTTATTAACTCATAAATTGAAACTCAACACAACAAAAAGCATTTTAAAATTGTTTCTATGATCTCATAAAATTGTTAAAGGACACAAAATACAGTAGGAAAAGTAAATCCTAGTAGTAAATTGGGTAAAAAAGATGCCCATCTTCTTCTAGTAGGAGATATATGATGATTAGTGGAATACAAATTATATTCTACCTCCATGAATTAATAATAAGACTAGATATATTATATTTATTGTAATTAAATAAAATATAAATTTATTTTCAAAATTAATCTTAGAAAATATTCACCTCATTTTTATCAAACTTCAGATTATTTTATTTCATTTTTCAAATAAAAATAAAAATAAAACAGAATAAATAATTTCGAGATAAGATAGCCTACTTATCAAAAGACACAAATAGGTTCTTTTTCCATGAGAATTCCTTTTCCTTCAGTTTGAATTCCTCCAATAAGTCAAAAGCAAATATATAGCCAATCGTAATTCAGTATTGGATTTGGGCTCGTTGCTTGCCTTTTTCCTTACTTTGACAATTTGACTTAGCTTAGACAATCACAATTCAGTATTGGAGTACTAAGTTGAATAAGTGGTCACAATCGGTATTTTAAAAGATGGAACGTGAGGTGAGATCTTTTATACAGGACGTAAGTCATACAGATTTATGAGGTATAGTCTCATGCATATTAAATTTAATAATAATGTTATCATTAAAAAATAAACAAATTTAAAATTTTCAATGATTCAATAAACAACCTATAATATATAGAAAAATGTTATGTTTTTTTTTGGGTATTAATAATCGATAATGAAAAAAATACTTCTATATATTTATAGAAATAGCATAACACTAATGATAAAAAAAAAATATGATTTAAATAGAAAAAATTAAAAAACTTATTGCCCGAGCCACACGTTTATATGCACAGAATTAACATTTTTATGCTCGAATTTTACTCCCTAAGTTTTAAAACTTACGCCTTATAATATGTCCAAAATTCATAAAAACGTTTTTGAAAATACTGATCACAACGGAAATGACATTTAAATAATTTACTTAATTATTAATGATGAAGTGTCGTATGCAATTCACTTGTCATTTTAATTATGTCGAAATTGAATTTATTTGGGCCGTATAAAAGATTTGAGGATCTTTTTCGCATATTTTATAGATGAATAAATGTGCTGATCAATTCGTAGGGCCATTTGAAATACTGATCTCAAATTTCAAATCCACGTTAAGGATAGAATTTGAATTTTCGTTGTTGGTGTCAATTATAAGTTTGTAATATTATTTTTCATAATTTAGAGTTTTAGCCTATAAGTTTATATTTTATAACAAGAAATATTTCATGACCAACGTTAAGAAAGGAAAGGAGGGAGAAACATAAATATGTGTATTTGAAAGTTTTATTATATATTTGCTAGGCCTTGTTTATGAACTATTGTTTGATCATATGATAAAATTGTTAAAGAGTTGAGGAAGATTTAATAATTTTAACAAATTGTGAGGTTTTCATGTTTATGAGAAAAATACATAAATTTCAAAATTTAAATTGCATATTCAAATTAAATTTTAACTTCAAATCAGATTGTACCTAAATTAATGATTTCAAATCATGATTTTAAAGTTCATGTCCAATCGCTTGTTAATTCTTCTGTAGAAAAAAAGAAAGGAAGAATTGAGTCTTAAATATTCCTGTTTATAAAAAATCATAGAAATAGTTTTAAAAGAAGTTATATAAATATTAGCGTCATACATTTCATCCATTTTAATATGAGAATGGCAAAATTAGCTATTTTTAGGACAAAAATAACAATCCTATAAATATTAATAGTAGTTTGGTAGTCAATTTGGATGTAAGTAATGTAATTATTAAATTTTCTATATGTAATATCACATTTAATAGCTAGGAGTTAAGTTATTACGTATAAAAGTAATACTGTAATTGATTTACTATTTAAAAGCTCTTGTTAACACATGTATAAGTTACAAAAGATTTTATATATTATTTTAAAGGTGTTTTATACTCCATTTTTTAAATTATGAATTACTACCACTTTTTTAAAAAACTTATTTTTTTTTTCTCTTTGAACTACTATATGCCACTGAACTTCTGAAAACATTTTTTTTTGGTCTTTTTTGGAAGATTATCAGTGGCAACAAATTCAAATAGTTGTGGTATTGGACACAAACAAGAATGGTAACCACCCATTATAACCTAATATTTCACCATAACAATTATATTTTTCCATAACTTTAATTTATTATATTATATTATATGAACACCATATTTTCTCGTAATAGCATTTCACTATAATAATCAACATCATTATAATAAAAAGTAAATTCCTGAAGAGCCAAGAACATTCAACATTACTTATATATCCAAAAAGAATAATCAAACAACACAGGGTATAATTTTTCAACGAAGAAGATCGAGTTTTGATACATTCTTGCACCACCGTGCTATAGAGAACTAGAAGAGAAAAAAATGAAGAACTATTGCTCAATCATCCGGTTGAGTGTCCCATTAAACAATTGAATTGCAAATTGTCATGAAATGAATAATAAAATTTTAGTCGCTGAGTTGGTTGACTACAGTAGTACTTTTTCGAAAGAGAAGGACCTATGATTAAACAGGAAGTATAAGCGTGGGTCTACCTGAGATGAATTTACGATAAAAACATTTGAATAGTTTGGTAAGTCGTGTGGTATAAAGCAAAAGAAAAGCAGAATACAAGATAGACACGGAGTAGAGAAAAGGGACGAGTGAAGGGAAAAGGACTGATGAGTAAGATGCCAATGTGAGTGGCCCAAATATGGACCCTATAAATTGGACTATTTTAACGTAGTTTGAATTATAATGATAACGATGGTTTGAAGAAGGAATCGATCTCAATTGAGCATCGTATGAAAAACAATAAATTAGGAAACTCGCGATAGCCAAATTCATCTTTTTGGGATGAACTTTAAACGGGGATATATTATCGTTGCTTGTTTGGAACATGAGCTGTAAAAGCTCAACCATCGCAGGGAAAACATAAGCAACTAGTACATTTACGCGATGAGGAGAAGGAGAAGGAGAAGGAGACGGAGGAGGAGATAGAAAGAAACTATCCTGAGAATAATAGTTTGATATGTTGATGTTGATGAAATTTGTATTGTATTGCCCAATATTATTGTACTTGCGAGAAACTGACGTTATTGTACTTCCAACAGCATTCGCCATTGAAATTTGAATTTAATTATTAGGAGGAAGAGATATTTTTTGAGAGGGCGGATATGATATGGTATATTTTTTATATATATATAGTTAACTGTAAAAACTCGTATGAACCGTGTTTCACATAATGTCAACGTTGTTTTTTCATCGAGCCTTCCTGTTTTTGACTTTCTTAGTCTCAGTAGTGCTTGCATCATTCAAATCCTTAAAAGACATGAAGTGATTATAATATTCAATGTACATTTTACTCAATTTTATTTAAAATCATTAGGAAACACGATTAAATCTAGTCTCTTACTTTTCTTGTTGCATTCAAAAAATTTGATATTGTCTTTTCTAACTACACTATGAAATTGTGAAGAGTTCTGGATGCAAGTGTTTCCTTACGCGTAACTGGTTTTAAAAGTATTGTATTATCTTCAATTTTATCATCAAAGTTGTATTTCCAATAATATTCATAATCTGTTCTAAGCTCTCGACCTCCGAACATGTATTATTTTTATCCATTCAATAGGTTATTAACGTCTATTTTATTGAATAACCGAGATGTTTAGCCATGACCTTAAGTTCATGAATGACGTTTTCACAAGTGAATTTTTTTAAATTCTTGAAGATTTTATTTCTGATCAAAATTTCAGTGTCGGCATACTCTTTACATTAATAAATATTAATTTATCAATTAAATAATACCTCTACAAAATTAGAATATTTCATGCGCGTGACATATTGCTCTAGTGTCATGGGTATTACTTGTTATTTGTTACAACGAAGATCCGATTGACTTGTATATAAACTTATGGTTAGTTTTGATAGTTTTTAAAACTTATGGATATAAATCATTTTTTTTTCTAATAATATGAAATTTATTTCTCAAATACTATGACCAAACATATGGTCAAATTTTCACTTAAATTATCACCTAAATAATATTTGCCAAAAATATATAAAAATTTATGACCAAACGCTAGCTAACTCTCCAATACGACAAAACAAACTTTTTTGTTAGTTAGTGAGGTATGTTATTTTTTCAGAGGTAAGTTTCTTTTGCCTTGTTTTTAGAAGGATAATTTTGTATCTTTGTGATATATTCAGAGGGGGTAAGGCCAAGCCTATCACAAATCATTTTTGTTGATTTTCTTGTGTGATCAATTAGCTCCGAATTAGTTTCAAATAACTAGAAACATACAGAAGTATTGAAAAATTATAGGACTCCGCTAGATGAGTTCTATTTTAGTTATAATTCTAGAAGACTACAAAAGAAATCAAGACGTGGCATTCTATATTTGATAAATATTCTATTAACTGTATTTGAGTCACAAAAATATGTACAAAAGACTCATACTAACTGTCGTTTCATGCATTTTTAAAAAACATATTTTTAATCCATTTAAAAAGGAATGTTTCTTTTTTTTAAAAAAAATAATTTAACTTTCAACTTTTCATAAGATTACAAGATTAAAGAATATTAGGATATATTTTAAATGATTTTGATTTAAGATCACAAGTCTTCTTTATTTTTTTTTAAAGCTCCGTGCCAAATTAAATTGAAACTGAAGGAATATTGATTGTATTGAAGTTTTAACCTAATAAGGGAATACATGAGATATATATATAGGAGATATAGGAAGGAGTACTAATCCTAATAGGACTAGGATTAGTACACAGTAAATACTAATATTATTTTATACTATTTATTTAATACTATCTGTTATTATCCCCCCTCAAGCAGAGCTGAGCGGAAGCGAACGGAAGCTTGGAACTGAGGTAATCGTGCTGTCGGCTCGGGAGAGGTTTGGTGAGAATATCAACCGGTTGTTCTTCAGTGGGTACATACTGCACAGTCATGGTGCCGGCCTGAACTTCATCGCGAACAAAGAGACAATCGGTATCAACATGCTTCATTCTGGTGTGTAGGACGGAATTCTTGGCCACACAGATGGTTGATTTGTTGTCACAATAGAGAGCAGGAACAGTATGAGTGGCGCGGAGTTCGCGAAGAATATATGTGACCCACATGGTCTCAGCAGCAAGAAGAGCAAGGGCGCGGTATTCAGCTTCAGTTGAGGACCGAGAGACCTTGGGTTGTTTTTTTGTACACCAGGAGATCAGGTTCGGCCCCAAAAAAATGAGAAACCCCGATGTAGATTTTCTGTCATTTTTATCATTCGCCAAATCTGAATCTGAGAAACCCCGAAGCTCCAAGTCCCCGGTCGAATGAGTAAACCACGACCAAGAGTGCCAAAAATGTACCTGAGAATGCGTTTTAGACAATGGTAATCATGTTCACTTGGTTGATGCATGCGCTGAGCAACTCGATTGACAGCAAACTGGATGTCAGGACGGGTAATGGCCAGATACTGTAGAGCCCCAATGAGGCTGCGAAAGTGGGTGATATCGGCAAAGGGGGTGTCGGCTCTATTCGTATACGAAGAGACTGCCATCGGTGTTGGTTGACTGGTGCATTTTTCTAGTCCAGCTTTCTGCAGCAGATCTCGAGCATATTTTGACTGATGAAGAAACAAGCCGCTGTCTGTCCGAGAAACCTCCATTCCCAGAAAATAATGTAACGGGCCAAGGTCCTTCATTTTGAAGGTAGTATGCATAGCTCGAGTGACATCCTGAATGAGAGCTGCAGTAGAGCCTGTAATAATGATATCATCTACATAGACAAGAAGAATGACTGTACCGTGTGCTGAATGTCGAGTAAACAAACTCGTGTAGTGTACGCAACACGTGAAACCGAGTCCCTGGAGGAACGTTTTCAGACATGTGTACCAAGCACGGGGGGCTTGCTTGAGCCCATACAGAGACTTCTGGAGTTTGCAAACATGTTGAGGGAAGCGGGAATCAACATAGTCCGGTGGTTGCGTCATGTAGATAGTTTCATCAAGCATGCCATGAAGAAAAGCATTGGAAACATCCAACTGATTGATGAGCCAATTGTTGCGCACGACGAGTGACAGTACCAGGCGAATGGTTTCCTGCCGAATAACAGGACTGAATGTCTCGGAGTAATCAAGCCCATACTCCTGATTGTAGCCTTTAGCAACCAAACGAGCCTTGTACCTGGAAATACTGCCATCTGCATTGTGTTTAATTTTGTACACCCATTTACAGCCCACTGGGTGCCGCCCATGGGGCTTAGGTGAAAGATAGACTTGTAGGGAAACTCATTTTCGACAAATTTGACATGACGAGATATGTAGACTTTATGAGTTTGTGGGTCAAGACAGCGATAACCCTTGGAGGTAGGATGATAGCCCAAAAAAATACAAGGAAGGGATCGGGGTTGTAATTTGTGAGTAATATGAGGGCGTAGCCAAGGGTAGGCAAGACACCCAAAGACGCGGAGGTTGGTATAATTGTGAAGTTCTTGGTAAAGGAGTTGATAGGGTAATTTGTTGGAGAGGGTGTGTCTGGGCATTCTGTTAATGAGGTAGTTTGCGTTGGCTAGAGCTTCTACCCAAAAAGAGACAGGGAGATGAGATTGATGTAGAAGAGTAACCACTGTTTCAATGAGATGGCGATGCTTACGCTCAGCCACCCCATTCTGTTCGGGAGTGTATGGACAGGAGGTTTGATGTATAATTCCCAGGGATTGCAGAAACTGGCCAAAGATGTTATTTACATATTCCTTTCCATTGTCACTTCGAAAAAGTTTAACATGAGAATTGAATTGTGTTTTGACCATTTTTTCAAAGGTGATAAAGGTGGTGTATGCCTGTGATTTGTGTTTTAGTGGGTACAACCAAGTGTATTTTGTAAAATCATCCACAAAACAAATATAATAGTGAAAACCAGCAAATGAAGGAACAGCAGTAGGACCCCATAGGTCAGAATGAATAAGTTGAAAATGTGCAGTTGTACGCTTCTCAAATAAAGTAAAAGGTAATTTATGAGATTTAGCAATTGAACAGGAGTCACAATTGTTTACATGAATGGAAGAAAAACCTAATTGAGACATTAAAGAATTTATTATTTGAGTAGACGGGTGACCCAGACGACTGTGCCACAACAGACTGTGGCCATCAGCCGAAAGAGCCACCGGAGCCACAGGAACGCTTTCTGAAACTGGGTGGGCAGACGAACTTGTGCCAGGAAGAACGTACAGACCATGCTCACAGGGGCCCTGAAAAATCACCCTCTTGGTAGTATTGTCTAGGATCTGAAAATCATTAGAGGTGAACAAGAGTGAGCAATTATTGTCTTTTGTGAGTTGGTGAACTGAAATGAGATTGGTTTTAATAGAAGGGACGTGGGTAAGGTTACCTAGGTGAAAGATAGCGGTGGGGTTTTTAATGGTACTCGTGCCAGTGTGACAAATATTAAGGGACTCACCGTTGCCAACAGTAATACCATTGGAGCCACGATATGGATTTGGAGCGTTAAGCTTGGATAGATCAGAAGTAACGTGCGTGTTGGCCCCAGTATCCAACAGCCATTCAGAGGAAGGGCTGGCTTGAGATGCATAATTGGCACGGTTATCACTATTTCAGCTCTCATCATACCGAAACCAGCAACGAACATCGGTGTGTCCTATTTTCTGAAAGATTTGACAAGTTGGACGATCCCGCTCGCAATTGCCCTGCCCGCCGTTGGAAGATGACTGCCCGCCGCTGCCGAAGGAGTGCAGGCTGTTGTTGTTGTCGTGCTGCTGACCGTCGTACGGCGGACGACTGCCCTGCCGACCGCCGCGCCCGCGGCCTCCGCTGTTTCTGCCGTGGCCGCCACCACGCCCCACGTGATAATTCTGGCTTGCGGTGAGGGAGGTGGCCGTTTCCATAACAGCGGTTTCTCGGAGAAGAAGTTTGCTCTCCAGATCCACGTTGATTTCTTCACTTTTTAGCCACGAGGAGAGAGTAGCCAGGTCAACGGGCGTTGGACTGATGCAAACCGCCTGTTTAATGGAGGAGTAAGCTGATGGGAGCCCCCGAACGACGCACATGACGAGATCTTTTTCGGGAATGATTTCGTTCAATTGCGAATTATACAATTGCAGTGAAATACAATTTTCTCTAGCTTTATACAACAGAAGTGTATAAATTGTATTTCGATTTTTGTATAAAGCGAGAAAAACATATATCTTCTTGCTATACACTTATAATTATGCAATATACATACATTTTAATTCGATTCAACTGTATGCAAAGCAAATTATACAATTGCAGCGAAATAGGCCAGCGAATTATACAATTTAGGCCAGCGAATTATACAATTGTATATGTATTGCAAATTATACAGTTTTATGTTTGTTATGGAGCGCAATTATGCAAAGTTTGCTATAGCATACAAATATGAATTTTTTGTTTGCTATATGTGAAAGTTGCCCATACAAATAATCCTTGAGCATTGCATAAATATTAGTACACAGTAAATACTAATATTGTTTTATACTATTTATTTAATACTATCTGTTATTAGAAACATAAGGAGTATTTCATTATGAGATTACAAGATTAAACGATGTACAAGATTAAACAGTGTACCGGTATATTTTAAATGTTTTTAGATTAAGATTTAAGATCAAGTCTTTTTTACTTTTTTTTTCATCTGAAAGTCCTTGTGCCAAAACCGTATCATTTTCAACCACAATTCAAGTCCTTTGACTTCGTAAATCTAAAATGTACTACTTTTGTTTAAAAAAGTTATAATGTGTTAACTTGACGTTATTTGATAATTATGACCTTTAATTTTAGGTGTGTATAAGCAGACACTTATATTTGTATTAAATTGAGCAAATGGACACATTTGTGCTACATGACATCTTACATGGTAATTTTGTGTCCTACATGGCATCATACGTGTATTGTGCCATGTAGGACGCATGTGTCAACTTGTTCAATTTTATATAAGTTTAAATGTTTATTTGCCCACATTTAAAGTTGGAGGGCATGATTGTTCACTTAAATCAAGTTAAAGGTCATGTTTATGTGTTATGCCTTTAACAAATAATGATCTATTTTTTAAAATCTATTTCAAAAAACTCTTTCCTTTTTGTTTTGGTAATATTTTAATTTCAACTTTCTATCTGACATGTTTAAGAACCCATGATTAATTACATGTTAATACATTTAACATAACTTTAATATAGTACCATAAGATAGAAATGGTTTTTAATTTATTTCTTAGGATGTTATCATTTTAATGGGCAATTCGAGGCCTCTGAATCTATAATGTATTAATCGTACGTGTCAATTTCATTATATAAAAAAATTTACTCGATGCAGTATATACAATTTTTTCTCTAACTTTATACAAAATAGAAATGCAATTTATACACTTCTGTTTTATAAAGCGAGAGAGGCGAGCAAAGAAAGAGTGGAGAGCGAGAACGGGAGAGTTGTGAGCGAAAGTTTAGGGAGAGAGATGACTAACAAACGTTTACTATGGGGCACAATTAAATCACACTAGCTACTCGATTTATTTTAGATTATTAGTTTGCGATTCTATTCCTATTAAAAAAAAGTGTTAAAAATATCGATTGCGTATCAATTACACTAATACTCTATTATTATTTTTTCAGCTGAGCACTTCTATTCAAATATATAATTATACGCTTTATAAATAAGTTGTAGAACTTTAAAAAGTGTTTCCGAAGTACCTTCTAAAATTCGTTTTTTTTTCAAACAATCCAAACACGCCCTTGGTCCGTCTTAAAGAACAATGAAACAAGCATTTTTATATTTCAACTTATTTCACAACAAATCCACAAATATGTACTTTCAATTTAAATATAGGTTTTGGAACATTGCAAGACTTGTCATGTTTTTACAAATTTCGAAATTATACCCCGCATAAATTAAGTGAATAATAACAAAATAGAAATCCAGTAATTAAAATGGTCCAAATTTTAAGATTTAAGGTTCAACACTTCTCAAATGTTCAAATTTTTATGGGTTTCTATCTATTATTTGTTATTACTGACCTCTCTAGCTTAAATTTCTTTAGAAGCATCAAGAGATGTATATGATAGTTGCTATAAATATTTTGGAAAAACACATCACTAGTAGAAGAGAGTAAGTATAACAAATTTAATTTTTCAAGCAAACTAAAACTTGCCAACGGATACTAAATCTTATAGAGTAGATCCATGAAGTCAATCAAAATGAATCAATTTTTCAAGCAAACTAAAACTTGCCAACGGATACTAAATCTTATAGAGTAGATCCATGAAGTCCAATCAAAATGAATCAATTTTTCAAGCAAACTAAAACTTGCCAACGGATACTAAATCTTATAGAGTAGATCCATGAAGTCCAATCAAAATGAATCATCCAAAGTCAGTCTAAACAGCAAAAGGGATATAGTTTTGTCCATTTAGCTGAAAATAGTCAGCAAGTCCTGATGCATTAAGAACAAACGCTAGAAATAGAATTATGTCCAATGCTCCGAAGCTTAGTGGAAGACTAGAAATATGAGCAGAAGATAGAATCAAATAACGAGGAAGACCATTGAAAATACCTCTTGGGCCACAACTAAATGGCATTAAACAGAGTTGAGTACTGCCGTTTGACTGTCAACAATAACACAAGAGATTGTTGAATGGCCCCCTGAAATATGTCACAATATCATCCTCGCATACAAGAGAAAAGTGTAAGACTCACCACAATAAAAGATGTATCAATGCCATCAGCTTCTACCTCGTTCAGTATTCTTTTTCAGCAATGGCGGAGCCAGAATTTTCAATAAGAGGGTTCTAAATCTGTAGAAATAGAAACATCAAATAGTCGAAGACGGTTCGACATCCATTGTATATACATAAAAAATTATTTCAATTATACATAATATAATTTTTCGCCAAAGGGGTTCGGATGAACCCCCTTAGTACAAGGTGGCTCCGCCCCTGCTTTAGAGTCATCCGGCGACCTACTAAAACAATTGTGGGAAATCCAAGAATATTATTTACATAATTTGTGGAAGGGTTGGACATGGATATAAGGGAAAACTAAGAAGAACATCTAGGAAGACAATCAATGATACAATGGTGGCAGGAACAATAAAGCAGCAGAATCAAAGGTAGAGTATACACAGATCTTATCACTAACTCGTGGAAAAGACCTCGAAAATGAAAAAAAAGGAATAGCCAACAAGAAACCACATAAAGTTCAGACCTTGGATATAATTCTTGGATTTGAACCCAAACGACCAGCACAAGTCAGAGCATTCCCAGTATTCACACCTCCCTATACCTATACATAGCAAAATTATCCATTGAAATACCAGTTAAAAATATAAAAAAAAAATTGAGCTCATTCTTTCTTATTAATAGCAGATAAAAATCAATAAGATCTGAAAATCAGTGCTACGAATCTTATCATCAGGCTTAGGATAAGAATCAACAGTAACCAAGTAACCCAATGCCACCATCCCATTTTAACCATAAACTTTCTGCATTATGAACAAAAAATTAGCTCAATTAACGTAAAAATGGAAAGACCCAAGTTGGAGATTTTAAGAAATTAAAGTTGTTGTTGATTGTATGAAGAACCTGGAATAAGAATGAGTGAAGCTTGTTGGAATTTGACATCTCGAAGGTGGGGAAGTGTCAACTAATATATACCGTAAGATTTATTTAGTAGACATTTAGGCCATGTGATATCTCTCAGATGGAATCAGTGATCGATTTTATGTTAATTTCATCTCATAATTTCATTTTATAATACATAAAACCGAACCAAATCAACTAATGCACACCCCTATAAATATTTTCTGGAAAAACATGACTAGAGGAGAGAGCTTAGAGCTTTGCCTAGGGTTTCGTAAATTTAGCTCTAAATGTTGTATTTGTATTTAAAAATCCACTTCTTAAATAACTTACAATTACTCACAAACTCAAAATTCTAGGAAAACATGCTACCTAACTTTATATTAAAACGACAAGTCTAACAACCTTAATCTTGACGCAACGTGAAAAATAAACATAATACAAAGTACACAGAGCTAGAATTTCTCTGTACATCTCTGTTGCATTGGATAAACAATCCTATTCGTCCTCCTCCTTAGGTAGGTCCAAATTGATTCACTGCGAAATTTTGCATAGTTTTGTCGAAAAATATGACAAAATGTACTAGTGTTTCTTTCTTTTTAGATTTGACAAAGTAAAATTAGACTGAATATGTTACGGTTGTTGTTGGCTTATTTAAACAACTAAGGACTTTGTGATAAAGGCGATATAATTGTGGTTTGAAAAGTGTTGCACAAGAGTATAAGATAGAGATTGAGTAGAAAAAGAAGGAAAATTGAGGGCAAAGAAGAGAAGAGTAAGATGCCAATGCGATAGGACCAAATAGAGAGGCAACGATTTTAGCGTAGTTTAAAGAATTCGTTATTGAAACGTATTTGATATGAGCATGATAAGCAAAAGAGTAAATGAGGAAACTCACGATGACCATGTACATTTTTACAGGATGGATTTCATAGGGCGACTTATTAGCTGCTTGGTACTTGAGTTGGAGAAACTAAAGCATAGCTGGGAATATGAAAGAGATTAATATCATCTTTCGGTATGGAGAAGAAGGGGATCGATGTTGTTGTTGGTGAGGAGGAGAATAATTCATATGAATGGTAATGCTTGTGAAAGTACTGATGTTCGCCATCAATTAAAATTCAAGTTTGGAGTTATGGAACAAGGAGATTGTATATATATACCACACAAAACTCGTAAACTACCGAGTATCGAATATGCTTATATGGAGTATGCTATTCTTCCAACTATTACATACATGAATGTGTCATTTTCAGCTTCTCACTTATTCTTTTAACCATCTTATATTTTAATAAGAAAAAGCACATCAAGCTAAAACGAATACGTCAATCCTTAAACCTAAATATTATGAAACTTACATCTAATATCAACCGTCCTTTCTTGCCAACTACAAGTTATAATCAAAAGTGGATAGATTCTAATTCCAATTATAATGTTCAATATTGATTAAAGTGAAATAAAATGATAAAATTCACTACAAAAATTTAGTGGGATCTCAAAATTTTCAAAGACCTAAGCAGGATGCTCCGCTAACTTACCCTTAAGTCACTCTTATCCTTACTCTTTGAAGTACTTTTAGTGATGCCCTCTACCTTCAAATTATAGGTTCGCCACTGATTGTATCATTGAGTTCGGAGAGTGACATATACAAATTGATTTTTTTTTCATAAAAGAAAGCCCTATACAAAGTAACAAATGCATGCATTGATAGCTGAAAGGCCAAGGGAGTGATTGATAGTTAAAAAGCGAAAACAATAGCATTGAAGAGTTTGAAATAATTACTCTCTCCGTCCATAATTGTTTATCAAGTTAAGGTTATACGCTTTTCTTAAAAAAAAATTAATATAATGTACAATTTAACTAATACAACTCTATTATAACAAAAATATTAAAAGTCTATATAATTTTTTTATTGAACAAAATAACATAATTATTAAGGGTGCAATTGAAAAAAAAAAACTAATTATTTCTTGATTGTTTAAATTAACGATCAATCTTGAAGACCTATTTTTAATATATTTGTCAAATAAACGCGTACAGTGGGAACATTTTGTTATTATTTGTTGTGAAAAAGGAAGTACATCCGTACCAATGAATCAATGACACGTTTTTTCAGAACTTTTTATTGGGCACTGCACAAATTTCAGGGGTTCCTAAATCTATTTTCCACACTTTCAAAAATAGAGTACAAGTGGTATATATTCATGCGTAAAATAAATTTATATTATGGTTCATGAGTTTCAAATTTACAACTAAATTTTAAAGGAAAAATTTTCACATATAGCAAATATGAAATTCATATTTGTATGTGTTGGGTTATCCCACATCGGAAGTGGAAGGGGCTGGTGGTCAATTTATAAGTGTGAGGGAAAACCTTAACCTTTGAGCTAGCTTTTGGGTTGAGAAGGCCCAAGACCACCCAACATTGGTATCAGAGCCCAGGTTGTCAACAAGTCTCAGCCCACCGGTAGGAACTGGGTTGTCGTTCTCTCCAGCCCAAGGCCCGATGTGTGAAGGGGGAGATTGTTGGGTTATCCCACATCGGAAGTGGAAGGGGCTAGTGGTCAATTTATAAGTGTGAGGGAAAGCCTTAACCTTTGAGCTAGCTTTTGGGTTGAGAAGGCCCAAGACCACCCAACAAATTTATTATATAATTTGTGTGTATAAAACGAAAAAAAAAAGGATAAAATAAAAACTAACCAATGAGTCAATGACACGTGCTTTTTTTTTGGCTAAATTCTCCCCCTCTCCCATTTTGCAAAAATATATTTGAAATATGCCAACCCACACACTGCTCCTTTATTCATATGAATTGAATCAACTCTCAAAGAAAGAAGTATTAGACTTTATTTTTTAGAAAAGTAAATGGAAATAAGATTCCAAACCGACCCGCTAGTTTACCCCTAAAGTATATCATTTTCATCAGCAATTCGATTTATTAATATCTTTCTCAAATAAAAATTATATATATATTATGGGTATTATAAATCCATTAAATAGTGAATTGTTCATTTAATTTTAAAAAAAATTAATCAAAAAATAATTCAATTAATTTTTAAAGAAATCAAATTCATAATTATCGACTAATCAAAATGTGCAATAAATAAATCATAGAATGTAAGTTGACAAGTGTTAAAAGAAAAGCTCATCCAGCCCTTCTATTTTTCTTTCTGCATCAATCATAATAGGCATACAGTTTTTTCTTTCCATTTAGCAAAATAAATTTGCAAAAACAGTAGTCATAGCATTACTCTAAAATTATCCATTGAAATTCCAATTAAAAAATAAAAAAATTAAGATCGTTCTTTCAGATTAATAGCATAGAAAAATCAATTAAACCTCAAACTGGTACTACAAATTTTATCATCAGGATTATGATAAGAATCAATAGTAACTAGAGCCGTCAATATGGGTTAGGTCTGTTGGGCCGACCTGGCCTAGCCCGGGATTTAATAAGGCTGGACTACGATTTTTGGAGCACATTTGAGAAAAGAGTTTTTTAGTCCGACCTGAATAAGTCTGTTGATTTGTGAGGCTTGAAAAAAATATCGATAGGGCCGGCCTGTGGGCCAATAAAAATTAATTAAAAATATAATATAATATAATATTAAAATTTAAAATTAAAGAGAGTACAAACTCAAAACAATTAGGTTAATATTTCTATTTAGATATTTATACTTTTACTTGAAAAAAAACTTAATAAATATTACAAAGATAATTTTATTTGTGGATTTGATTAAAAAGTAGTAACATTAACATCATGTAATATTGTTTTATCGATATTTATGATAATATATTTAAATTATAATTTATAATTTAATTTAATAATTCTAAATATAATATAATTTTTAAATAAAGTGGGCTGGTCCGGCAAGCCTGTAGCCCACGTACTTGTGGGTTGGGCCGGCTGTTTTCTGGCCCACACAAAAAATGGACTACCCCAATCTAACCCATAAAATTCATATATATGTTTATTTTGTTTAATGTTGAATACATTTCAATATTTTGAGTACTTTTTTTAATATGATGTTGGATACATTTATATCATAATACTATATAAAAAAAAATAGAATGAATACAAATACATATAATTTATCTATTAAAATGAATACAACTTAGGAAAGGAAACATAATTTTGAAGAGAAAAATAAAATACACAATAATAAATCAAATGAATACAAATATGTTTCTTAAATAATTACAGATTCATTTGACATACCTATTAGAATGAATACAAATTAATAAAGAAATACAAGTTTAATTATACAAAATAGAACATGAAAACTAGAATGAATACAAATACAATGACATACATAATCTAATGAATACGATTCAAGTAACGACACAAAATTCTGAAAAATAAAATAAATATATTGTGAGAAAAGTATGTCAAATAACATATGAAAATACAACATGAAAAAACTAGAATGAATACGAATACAAATGACATACACATTGGAATGAATACGATTTAAGAAAGGATACAAAATCTGGTAAATAAAATAAATATATTGTGAGAAAAGTATGTCAAATAACATATAAAACTATAGGTGTTCAAATTTTATAAAATTTAAAAAAATAATTTTTTTAATAGATAAAACTCTAAGGCTTTTATAACGATAACTAATTTTGAAAGTCAAGACAAATAATCACCTTTATGAAGAAGGAAGAGACCACCTATTTTAGGTATAATAATCTTTTATAAGGAATAGAGCTGTCAATATGAGCTAGCCCACCCTATCTGGGCTAACATACATGTTTTGATATTTTATGGTTCAGATCGGGGTAGCCCATTTTTGGTGTAGGCAAGAAAACAGCCGACCCAACCCACAAGTACGTGGGCTACAGGCTTGCCGGGCCAGCCTACTTTATTTAAAAATTATATTATATTTAAAATTATTAAATTAAATTATAAATTATAATTTAAATATATTATCATAAATATCGACAAAACAATATTACTTGATGTTAATGTTTCTACTTTTTAATCAAATCCATAAATAAATTATCTTTGTAATATTTATTAAGTTTTTTTTCAAGTAAAATTATAAATATCTAAATAGAAATATTAACCTAATTGTTTTGAGTTGTTACTCTCTTTAATTTTAAATTTTAATATTATATTATATTTTTAATTAATTTTTATTGGCCACAGGCCGGCCCTACCGATATTTTTCAAGCCCCACAAATCAACAGACTTATTCAGGTCGAATTAAAAAATAAAATCTTTTTCTCAAATGCGCTCCAAAAATCGTAATCCAACCCTATTAAATCCCGGGCTATGTCAGGCCGGCCCAACAGGCCTAGCCCATATTGACGGCTCTAATAAGGAAAATAATAAATATTTTCAGTAACTTAATTTAATTTGAAATATTCTCCCTAATTTTCTCTAGTTTGTAATTTCTTAATTATATCATGTTAAACTAAATAAAGAAACAAAATACATATTAACTCATCACAAACTAAAAAAACCATCAACACATTTAGATACTTAAAAACAAAAGTAGAATGTAATTCATTAAGATAATGGGCTGGACCAACTCATGTGGGCTTAGACTCTGTCAGTCCAAAATGTAGCGCAACCACAAAGTCCCCAATTACTTGAAAGGCTTCATCAAGTAGTATTACAAGCCTAATCACAAACTACAAAACATTCACGTGCGTAATAGAAAAAGTATAATAATAATAACTACTAAAATAGAGCAAGTGTGCTCGAGAGATGAAATTACACTGCATATGTTATGGTGGTTGTTGGTTCATTCGAATAATTAAGGAATTTATGATAAAGTCGATATAATTGTGCTTTGATAAGCGTTGAGTATAAGATAGATACTGAGTAGAAAATAAAGGAAAATTGAGGGTAAAGAAGCGATGAGTAAGATGCGAATGCGATGGGGCCAAATAGAGAGGCAACCATTTTAGCATAGTTTGAGTAATTTGAATTTGTTGAAATGTATTTGATGTGCGCATCGTAGGCAAAAGAATATATGAGGAAACTCGCGATTGCTAAATACATTTTAATGGGATGGATTTCAAAGGGGGACGTATTACTTGTTTGGTACTTGAGTTGGAGATGCTGAAGCATAGCTGGAAAAGTGAAAGAGATTATAATCATGTTTCGAACCTCAGAGGAAGAGGGGGATAGGGATATGTGTTGAGGAGAATAAGTAGCAATATTAATTGTAATGCTTGTGAAATGGATCTCACCATTAATGGACCTTCGGCCATGGAAATAACTTGCTCTACTTATTGCCTCCGCCATTAAAGAAGCAAAGTTTGAGATTAATTAAGGTGTGAGGCTATGGGGAAGGGAGATAGTGTGTATCTATTCTTCTACGATCTATCAACATATATATATATATATATAATATATACACACACACGTCACTATCCACATATTATTAATTAAAACTAGCCATCTCATCAACACATCATCAATTAACTTATTATTAATTATTTTCACCATTTTTTTAAACACCTTAAAAATTAGTCTACCCTAATTACTCAGCCCCCACCACCTTTCACTTTTTTTTTCCCTCCTCCTTTTCCATTTCTAGCTCTTAAATCTCATTTTCAAATCATCTTTATTTTATTCGTTATTCTCTGTGTTTGAAGATTAAAATAGAGAATGAGTTTTCTAAGCACTCTGTGTAATTTTCAGTTATGCAGAGGTGAATAGTAGTTATTCAATCTCTATTTCGCTTTTTAATTATTTTAATATTATTTCTATTATATTACTAGTTAAGCATTTATCATTTGTTATTATTTTTTAATATGACTAGGGGTGTCGAAACTGTAAAACGTTCAATTTGCCCAGAATTTAAAAGGTTGGATTCAAGATAATTTGAATTGGGTTCAATCTCAACTCATCCAAACTTAACCCATTTGAAGAGAATTCTCAATTGACCCCAATTCAATCTCTAATTTCAACCCGTTTTAAATTTTATTTAGCAATGTATGTTCCTATACTGAAGGTATGAATTATTATCTATTTAACATCTTTTAGGATTTATTTATCTATTTGTTACTTTTTTAACAAAATATTCTTGAGAGAAAAATCAAATTGTGATTATAAAAGTTGATTATCAATATTTTGGGCAACTCAAGATCCAACCCGTTTTTTAGCCTAGGCAGCGATTTCCATTTTAAAATTATTTTTTTTAGAAAATTGCTGCCTTTGTTTTTAAAAATGAAAATCGCTGTCAAGGTAGCGATTTGAATTTTTTTTTAAAAAAAAATTACATTTTGCAAAATCGCTGCAGTAGCAGCGATTTTGCTTTTTCGGTGGAGGAAATCGCTGTTGTTCCAGCGATTTTGCTGTTTTGGTTAATATAAAATTTTATATACCGTCTTGAAATTTTTGTTAATATTTTATACCCTTTAGGCTCCGGACTCGATAAATATAACCACTTTTTTAGAGTATAAAGGATATATATATATATATATATATATATATTACCAATAAATATATGTTATGTGTTTAAATTTATAGTTAATTTTATTTCATTCATGTAATTTTTTTTAGAATAATCTTATCAATTTGATATAAACATCCGGTGCGGGTAAGCCCTTTAAATCGTATTTTCATTGTTCTTAAACAAATGATGTTTTTAGTTTTGACACATCATTTATGAATTTATATTTTTTAGAAAACTTTTTATTAATTTATTCCTAATTAAATTTTATCTGTTAAAAAGGAAAGTTTAATTGATGATTCGCTTATAAATTATGTAAATAAAGATAATCTTAAAAATGTTAGAGCAATTTCTCTTTAAAATTTTAATTTAAAATAAATAAAATAATTAAAACACCATTTATTTAAAAATGGAGGAAATTTTGACTAAGACAATCGGTTGAAAGTTTGACAAAATGATCCAAATTAAGCCGAACGACAAGGAGGAAGAGAGAGAGCGCGCCAACGACATTATCATTTTTCCATCGGGGAGAGTTAACGTTATTATTTTATATAAGTTATTTGACTTTACATAAAAAAAAAAAAATTCTTAAAATTTGTAGTTCAAAATGAATAATAGAGATTTGTGTGATTGTAAATTATCTTATTAATGATAAAAAAATTATTTTATAGTTAAACTGTTACTTAATATCGTATTGTGTCTTTCCTTTTGGAATAGAATAAAAAAAAATAAGTCACATAAATTCAAAAGAAGCTTCAATAACTCAATGTAACCGTGAAGCAAAGTGTGACGTCACTTCTATAAGATATCGGGTCGTCTCAACTCATAGATTATTAAAGTCATCACTTGGGGCCCCATATATTTTGGGGTATCCATTTTAAAAAAAAATTACATGATGATTGTTATGATTTTTACAAAGGAAATTGCAAATAAGATGAAAATAAATCTGAATTTAATAAGAAATAATTTGATGAAAATATGAATAGCAAAATAATTATTATTCGTGCATATTAATTTATTTAAACTCACCCTAGAAACTTATCGACTGTCTCCACCAACATTTTGCTACTGTTCAGAGATTTCTAAATATATTGCACTAAAATAATATTATAATTTATCATGATTAAATAATTTAATCAATTATAATATATATTAATTAATTATAAACAAATAGAAAATTATATTATTCAAACACATAATATGTATATAGGATTGTGTAGTCATAAATATGTGGAATATATATATATATATATTTCGATCATATATATGAATTTCCCTTTTTTGTACTTCAATTTTTTGTTATAAGTTGTGGTTTGACTAGTAATACATGCTACTCTTCCCTCTTGCCGTAATTCATGTGGCTGTTTCAATTTTGGGTATAGAATATTCAAAGTTCTTAAAATAAAACTTAAATCATTATAAACTACGTAAAAATATTATAAATTATAATGATTAATAATTTAACAATATACACATTATAATTAAAAATAAATTTATGTTAATATTATTATATAAAAATGTAATAATTTTATTTTCAAAATCATGGAGAATCGATTACAACTTTAGAGGAAACTATGAGCCTGTTTGGCTCAGCTTAAAAGCTGGTCAAACTGACTTAAAAGCTGGTTTTTGACTTATTTAGCTGTTTGACAATCCTCAAAATAACTTATTTTAAGTTTAAAAAAAAACTTATTTTAAGCCAAAAGTTAAAAGCTGGGGTAGGAGTGCTTTTTTTTCTCAGCTTATAAGCTGTTTTAAGTTGACCACATTTTTACCTTTTTACCCTTAATATTTTTTATACAATTTTCAAATTACCCACATAACCCTAACATCTTTTTCTTCTATTTTTCCCTTTTCACGTGTGGATGATAGACAATTATTATTAATAATAAATGAAAATAAAATAAATCGTAAAATTTTAAAGTGATCTATTCAAATTATATATTATTAAAATATAAAATAAGTTGCACATATAACTTAAATAAAAATTTATATTCCTCTTATAAATAATTTGTGATAATAAAGAAATATGTGAATGATAGACTACTATTATTACCTATGGATGAAACTAAAATAAAATCTTAAATCGTTCATTGATCTATTCAAAATATATATCTTTAAAATCTATAGTAAGTTTATATTCCTCTTATAAATAATTTGTGATGAGAAAGAAATATGTGAATGATATCAAAATATAATTATTTATGACTGTAAAATATAAATTAATTAACTTTTATTATGTTAACAACTTTTAAGGGTATTTCACATTTGATTTAAAAAGCTGTTTATCAGCACTTATTTGCTAAACACATCAACAACTTTTTTTTTAACTTCAGCACTTTTATCCAAACGCATAACTGCTTATTTTAAAAATATGTTCAGCACTTTCAAAAATATTTCTTTAAAGCTGCTTTTATTAAGCTCATCCAAACGGGTCATATATATATATATATATATATTATATATATATATATATATATATATATATATATATATATATATCGGAAAAAGGTTAAAAATACCCTCAACGTATTCTAAATGGTTTAAAAATGCCCTCCTTCCACCTTTTGGTTTAAAAACGCCCTCAACGTTTTTTTAAGGTTTAAAATTGCCCTTTTTTAACAGTCTGCTGACATGGCAAATGTGACATGGATTTTCTTTAAACATTTCAAAATTTATGACCCACTTGGTCTAAAAACCAATTTCTAAAAAATTGACCCGACAATCGTTTTTGGGTCCTTTATTTCCATTAGTTTTAGTTCTCTTCTTTCTTCTTCTCCTTCAATTCATACGTTCTCCATTCTCTAGTCAATCACAGGAAGAAAAAGATCGAAGAACTACAATGCTTGGAACAGTCAGTTTCTTCTCTACATCAAGATTTGTCGAATTGCTCGAGATGTTCTTGAATTTCACCTTTTTCAGTGAATATGAACAAGAAGGGGAAATGAGTTAAAACCATATCGAAGAGCTTCTCCATCTTCTTGAAGCATTTAGAACAAGATCGTTATGGATATAAACCTACAAAGGAAGATGTGAAAAGTTAATTCATGCTAGAATTCGATAGAGCTTGTAAGTAATAGGCAGGCTTATATTAAACAAAATGTTTTTGGGGTCAAAAGATGAACTGCATAGTTTTGTTGAATAATGTTCATCATTACATTGCAAGCTTTTATAATAGCTTAAATCTGGCAAAGGAGGAGATGCTTCACTGGTAATATATCTTAACTTTCATTCCTTTGAATTCATGCTAATCCGTATACTACTTATTTCGCGAAATCCATCCCTTGTTCTTGGATCATACTATTACCAATATTAGAGCCTCAAATTCTTGATCAAAATTATATCGCTTACGTGATGTATCATCAGTTGTACAAGATTTTATTCTCCTTCAAAATCGGAAAGAAAGAGTTGTACAAATCGCTCAAAGGGTGAGTCCAGTCTGCTATCTGGGCAAGATTTTATTTTTCACGTGTATTTTTCATGTGTATTGTATGTTGGGTTCTTGAGCTTGATTGAATACAAGCCTGGCATAATTTGGATTGTTGAAATTGTTCAAAGTAAATTTTAATAATAAGTTTAAAAGATAGTTGTTTTGATCAAAACCTGTACGAATAAAGTGAGCATGAATGTGTTTAAGTTGATTGAATGATTGGAAGCCATTGAAGAGAGCTGCTTTTAGCTCCATTATAGCTTTGGGAGCAGCAGCTGAGAATGTTGTATTCATGGCTTAAACAACCATAGTTTTGAAAATTGAGACCCAACTCTAATTATTTCTTTTAATTAATCTGCTTCTGTTTTCCATTATAGAAATCTAACTCGATAAAATTGCTGCACATTTCTTATCAAGTTATTCATGTCTCTCTCATTAGTTTGGAGTGGTATTCTGTTTCTTTCTTCTGCAACTTCCAACCATAAAACATAATAATACTAAAATAAACTTTTGACAAGTAAAACAAATCAACAATACACATAGCTAAACCATATTGATATTAGAAAGGTAACACTTTGGAGTCGATTGTTGTCTAACAACCATTAATAATACAAAAATCAGCAAAAACACAAGTTGCTTGGAGTCATTACTGTAGTTGTCTAACAACCATTAAGAGTACAAAAATCAGCAAAAACACTAGTTGTTTGGAGTCATTGTTTCATTCTCTCCTTACATAACACTTAATGACACTAAATACAAAACAAATTCTACATCCCCTTGCCCCCTATAGGCTTAAGTTTGCCAATTTTTCTCTCCCTTGTAGCTTGTAACTGGTTTGAAGTCATTGCTTCTTTCCCTTTCCAAGTTACTTTTTTTGGTGAATATGGAAGGTTGGTCGGCATTGATATACCATTGTGATCTCCCTGGAAAGTTATCTTTCTCGTCCCAGTATTTATTTTCTTCAGTCTCTCATGAAGTCTAAAATTACTTTCAAACACCACTTTAGGATATATAGTAGGATCTGAATCATGCTCTGCTACAATAGAGCTCTGGCTAGAGATCTGACTTAAACCAGGAACAGGAATGAAGAAACATGCACTTTCTTGAGTGTTATCTGATTCTGTCAAGGGCACATTATGAGATTCTTGAGAGTTTTCTTCATCTTGGAAGACGTCCTCGTGCTTATCATTGAGCTGCATGAAGAAAAATAAAATAGATGATGATCGTTAGATACAAAATGGGAACACCATTTATGAAGTTAAATATTGTTACCAATGGACATTTTCTTCTGTTATGATTTGGTTCACCACAATAACCACAAGTCATTAACATTCCTTTTCTAGAAGCTGACCAAGCCCCCTGCCTATTCTTAGCCTCATCCTTCTCTCTTGTTCTCTTCATCTTTGGTCTACCAGCCATCTTAGCTAAAGTAGGAGGCTCCATGGCATGGTGCGGCTCAATCTTCCAAAAGTTTTCACCTCTAACTGGTTCGATCTTGTGCTTATATACCTTCAAATACGCTTCCTTAGAGTACCACCAGTGTATTTCAGCAATAGGGTCAACTTTTTTATGAATAAATGCTTTGATGGCATGAGGACATGGTATTCCAGATAAGTCCCATACTCTGCATGAGCATCTTTTAAGTTCTACATTGATTGTATGCCTCTACAATCCATGAGTTGAAGGACTCCGTGAAGTTGTTGTCAATCATGAAATTTTTGCATTTGGTGTCAAAATATGCTCTACACCATTTTTCTGGTGGATAGCTCACCAAGGCCTTAGCAGCCTTCTTATTCAACTCACCCATTTTTGTAAGTTGATCTTTGAACTCCTCCTCATATGTACTCCAAGCACACCACCAAAGAAGCTTTTTCAACTCTCCGCTTCTGTAATTTTTGCTCCAATTAGCTTCAATATGCCGAACACACCATCTGTGATTTGCTTTTGGGCATACATTAGTAACAACATTCAATAAACCCTTCAAAAACATAAATTCATATTAGTAGCAGAATAATGTAGATGAAAAATAACTAAGAAAAGATGAAATAAACTTAAAGTAAAGATACCTTTTGCATATCTGATATAAAAGTGACATTTTCACCCGACTTTAAGTCCAAAGAATGTTTCAGCAGCTCCAGAAACCAGTTCCAAGTTCTTTTAGTTTCTTTATCTACAACGGCCCAAGCAAGTGGATAGAAATGGTTACTCGAATCTTGTCCCACTGCGACCAACATTATTCCCTTACTTTTTCCTTTTAAAAAGGTGCCATCTAGCCCTATAAAAGGTCGCAAACCTCCTTTCCAGCCTTCCTTTAATGCCTGAAAGCATATATATAACCGTAAAAATCTTCTTTTCCCTTCTTCCATAGCATCTCTTGACAAATTGATCACTACATCAGTTCCTGGATTACTCATCCTCAATTCATATGCGTATGCCTCTAACTTGTTATAATCATCAGCGTAACTACCATCTAATTTGTCCAAGACAAGCCTCTTAACTCTCTTCAATTTTGACTCATTCACATCAAGATCCAAAACAGATTCCAAGTGCTCCTTCATGTCTTTAATCTTAAACGTAGGGTTATTCTGAACTTTCTTCTTAAAATATTGAGATAAAATCCCAGCTTTAGCTCTCCTGTTCTCAGAAGTCTCATAACATGTGTGTTCCTGATTCAAGGTCTTGATCTTAAAACCTTGATCTCTCCCATCCTTGTAAATCGAGCATCGAAAGGGACAATCAAGAACACAACAATAAGTAACTCTACCTTTGTCGCTTTTCTTTACTCTAATATCCCTCTTATTTGCAACAGCATAGAAGTCAATAACTTGTTTAGCTTCTTTGAGATTGCTAAAGGTCATACCATACTCCAAATCCTTGTACTTGTCTAACGTTTCATTGATATCAAGTTGTTTTTGCTTTTTATAAATCTCCAGCTCTTCACTATCATATTCGCTAGACATAGTTTTACCATTTTCCTCTTCCTCACTACTATCACAATCTGTTCCAACTTCTATAACATTGTCACTTTTATGGTAATGACTAATGTTTGGAACTAACCCAAGCTCCTCTTCAGAGTTATCTACTGCAAAAAAGTTCACTACCTTGAAATTGTCAGATAGTATATTCTGAAGAATTCTAATGCCTTCATCCCCCTCGATCACATAAAAACCACCAGATGGGGCTGTAAATAGAAGTTGTCGTACTTCACTAAAAGCTAATTTTTCTTTAAATTCTCGACATACATCAATGTAAGACAGCAAGTCAACTTCGTAAGCTCTCCAAACGTGAAACAATTTTTTATGGTATACCAATTGTGGTTTTCGAAACCATTGTCCCCCATAATTAAAAATCAGATCAACATTTTCAATCATTCTTGAATCGAATCAATATGCAACACAACAAAAAAGGAGAGACCACATCAGATAATACCCAATGTAATAAAATATAATATGTATAATAAAGCATATAATCGAAAAAAGACATGGACCCCCACTAGCAGTAAAAAACTCTACATTAATGAAGACAAAGACAAATAAAAGAAAAGGGACATGGACCACTACAACTAACACAATACAAAGAAAGCATAAAAAGATTCAAAATACATGATTTTTTAATAGATACTCAAATACTCTGTAATCTAAAAAAATAAAACATTACCTTAGTTGCAGGGTAATGAAATCAACTGAGTGAAAACTTGAAGTAACAAAACAACATAACTAGAAGGTGTTGTGATTTTCAACCTTAAACCTCCATCCTCGGCGACTGCTACAAAAAGAAAGGCTGAGAATCGTGTGCTAAAATGGAGTTCAAGGATATGTTAGGTTAAAACGTAAACGGGTTAGTGGGTGGGTTTGAGTTTTTATAACATAGATGGGTCGGGTCGTTGGGCTGGATTATGAAAATTTAGGTGGACCAATAAGATGAAGTCATTTGTCTAATTTAATGATTCATCATTTGCCATGTCAGCAGGCCGTTAAAAAGGGGCAATTTTAAACCTTAAAAAAACGTTAAGGGCATTTTTAAACCAAAAGGTGGAAGGAGGGCATTTTTGAACCATTTGAAATACGTTGAGGGCATTTTTAACCCTTCTCCTAATATATATATATATATATATATAAGTGGAGTGTAACGACCCGCTAGGTCGTTTTGAGAACTGGGACTATTTTGACTCTTTTCGTAAAATTTAAATAGGAACTTCGAAATTTTTGATAACTAAGAGTATCTAGTTGATGAAAATTTGAATAAATAATTAATATAGTTAATAGTTAGTGGGCCAAATCCATAATTCATTTAATCCATTTTATACTTGACCCATGTAATTAAATTAAGTTAGTGGAATTAGCCACTTTTAATACTTAAGTATAAATAGATTAGAAAGGAAAAAAAAAGGGCACATAAACTACCGACGAAGACATGGACGACTCATCAGATTGCAGGTGAGTTGATGAAATTTTCTTTTGGCCTTGTATGATTAAATTGCTAGTATCAAAAGATAAATTAGTATTATATTAGTTAAGTTGTTAAGGAATTGGAAGTTAGCTAAACTTGGCAGTGAATGTAGCGTAAGTGTGGTTTTTTTTTTGTGGGGATTTTTGGGGGCATAATTTGTTGAATCAATTGATAACTAATGATTATTATTAATTGAGGCAAGGATTAGAAGGTTGTTTAATTAATTAGTAGTAGTAAGTAGCTAATCACTGAAAGGGTTATATATGATAGTTAATTGAAATATAGTAGCCAGACATAATTTTGTTCCGTCCTTTTTTGTAGTTAGAGCTTGCGGTTACTTTGTTAATATTGAAATTATCATTGTTGTAGTTAATGTAATTTTAGGGAGAGATTTGAGGGTCATATTGAGGGCAGAGACGAAATAATAATGTGAGGACTCTTGTTCCATTCCAAAGTTCTTATATATGCCAAGCGTGCCTTTGTTAAATTAATAGTAGCCTGGCTACACTTTTAGGTTTCTTTATTTACTCTTATTATTCTTGATTGGTTGTTGTTTGGTTACGAAAACAGTGGAAGATCCGGATTATATAAGGAAGTGTTATACGAACTTGTTTAATTACGAGTAAGGTACAATTGGTAGATTGAGAATGTCCTGAAGCTTTGCGAATAGGGAAGGAACTATCTTGAGGATTCGTGGTATGAATTCGGCATTTAAGGTATGTTAAGACTTTTTAGACTTGTTGAAGGACGTTTTCCTAATTAAAGATTTAAAAATGAAAATAGACAAAGGGGTAAGGGGGAAAGATGGTGGTCTCGTATCAATGGTGTGACGGGCATTGGTACGAGTATCGGTGTTATAAAAAGGAAAATTACTATTATAGAATGTGGATTGAAAATTGAGAATGCCAAAGCATATGGGCATTAGCTGATATATTATTGTCTGAATTCCTTGTGTGATTGTGTTTTATTTTATTTCACCCGTATGGTTTGTGATAATTGAGGTGGTTATGTATTATGTTCATATTGATTGATTGAGATGCATCATCATCCCCTCTATTGAAATAATATTGTGCCCATGCGTAGACATGAGACTGAGTATAAGTTGGGCACGTGGAGATCGTCCGTGCTGGGGATGGTGAGATGTTAACATTGTAATTTGGGCACGTGGAGACCGTCCGTGCGAAATTTTTTTGATATTATGATAGTGCGTTGAGATCGTCCGCACAGACACGTGGAGATCGTCCGTGTCGGTATATGGACCTCGCGAGTCCCCCATGGGTCATGAACTCTCGATGTATTTCCGAGGAGTATCATGTATATACGGGTGAGTGTGTACTGGGTATTTGAGACATTCCATTACATGGTGTTATATTGCATTTCATTTCATCACATTTTTATTTTGATGATTATGTGTTTTGTTTGGTGTTTGGAAAATACTTGATGTTTGATTACCTTTATTGATGAAACCTAAATAGTGAGTTTAATATATTATATACTTATATAATTTACGAATTTTTCTTTTGTATAAACTCCCGTCACTACTTCTTCGTTGTCGGTCAATGAGATATACTGGGTACACGTGGTTTCGTACTCATACTACACTTGCTGCACTTTTGTGGTGCAGATTGACTTTCAAATTGGGCACGTTCTTCGAGATTGGATATGAGTTTGAATTATCTTGGAGTTGTGGTGTGCTGCTTGAGATATTCTGCGGCCCACCCCTTCAATCTACCTCTATTTATTAGGTTATTTTGTTATTCTGATAGGATAATTCTTATCTTTAGATTTTTATATTAGTTTGGAATTATATCATATTGTAGAAGCTCTTGTACTTATGACACTAAATCTTGGGGTAGTTTTATTTATATTCCGAAATTATTTGAATACTTAGTACGTTAGATATTAGTTTGATACTTATCCTTTCACGTTTAAGTTGAATTGGTGATACTTGTTGGGTTGGCTTACCTATCGGTTGGGAACATAGGTGCCATCACGACTCGTGATTTTTGGGTCGTGACAAATTGGTATCAGAGCCCTAGGTTCATCGGTCTCACGAGTACAAGAGCTGAGTCTAGTAGAGTCTTGCAGACCGGTGCGGAGACGTCCGCTACTTATCTTCGAGAGGCTATTGGGCTTTAGGAAAGTTTATTCATTCATTCTTTATCGTGCGTGTGTGGTTTGGTTTCAGGTCAAAAATTTCTTGGTTCATTCTCTCATCAATGGTGAGGAGACATTTTTTTCAAATTTGACCCTTGTGAAAGGGCATGACATTGTGTGGTTGAGAATATATGTCACATGGTTAGGAAAATATCTTGATAATGATTTCATTTCAAAAGAAGGAAATTAACGAGGTTGGAGATAGTAAGAATGGGTTTTTTTCGAGGTATTATTTAGACAAGGATACTAAAATTTCATTTGAATTTATTAGGACAATTTTGTGAATAGTGCTTACGATTAGTGAATAACTTAGTAAGGAAAATTATATTGTTGATTTCTTAAAGAGAAGTGTAAGGTTTGGAAGATTCATTTGATCAAATAAGAGTTTAGTGATTATGGTAAGGCTAGAGGAGAGATGTTGAGAAAGGATAGAGATATAAAATGTGATCACTTCTCATGACTTTTGAGAGGGTAAGATTTGTATGAATTTTTTTATCCTTTAGAGTGAAGGTATACTGAAGATAAATTGAATAGTTCAAGTTGAATGACACTATGACCATGTTGTTGTTTATATTATGGAAGTCACAAGGTTGGTTAAGTCTAATACATCAAAAGATTCTTCAGTTAATGAATTTTGGAATGAATAGTTGTATGAAGCTATATGAGAACACTTGTAGAGATGGGTACAAAATAGTTATGAATCAATACACAGATCATAGAACAATACAGTGATGATTGGATATATTACCTCCGCAAATAAATAACTGTATTTGAGTAACCTGGGTTGTCCAACGTATTGTTCGATATTCTCTCGATTGACTATAATTTTATTTCGAAAGTGGATCTACTTTATTTTACGTAAGTATGTACCTTATTTTGGATCTGGATATGCTTTGTGACCTTTCTCTTATGTCTATACATATTCCTACACCTGTAGATGGTTCTTAGTGGTAGATCGATTACATCGATCTTATATTGACTTAATAGTATATGACACGTGGAAAACCATAGTTATTTTATATAAGGAAGATTTAAACATCATTTGGATATGGATTGAATTTCTCATTGTCATGAAATTTATGACTATAAGTGTAAGACACTAACTTCAAATATGTCTAATATTTAAAAATTTAAGTGGCAGAATAGTATCATTACCCATTTAAGAAAGGCATCATTGTCTCTAAAGTTTCAATGTGAGGAACAAGGGTTGCTTCACCTATTCGTCTTAAGTTGTGATACTAGTGATGATATGTCTCTTTTAGAGCTCATTCAAATGGTGCAAGAGTTTTTTTTTTAGGGCATTCCATGTGAGTTTGATATAAAATTAGTATTGACTTATAGTTAAACACTTGGCCTATTTCTATTATTTTTATTGGAATACTTTGATAAATTTGAAAGAACGATAACAAGACTTGTTGAGTAAGAAATTTTGTTGGATCAAGTACATTTTTATTGGGTGTTTCTATCATATTGAGATTCCTTTGTTATTATTTTCATCTAGGATATATTGGTATACTCCCATAGTAGGAAGGATCACGAGCATTATTTGAGGATGGTTCTCTAGACTCTGAAGAAAATTAAGCTTTGTTCATATTTTTTTAAGTGTGGGTTTCGATTAGTTTGGTGGCATGGTTGAAATGTGTAGTGACCAAGAAATGTATTAAGAGGGATCCCAAGAGAATTGAGGCAGTTTGAAAATGGGACTGGCCTATTTTGGCTATGATATTTGGATTTCTTAGGCCTAGTTGGTTAGTATCGATGGTGCTCGCATTCATTACACATGCATTAACTAGATTAACCTAGAAATAATCGGCTTTTCAATGGTTTGATGTGTGTGAGGTGAGTTTTCTAAAGCTCAATGTTGGGCTATTGCCCATGTTTCAACCAAGGGGCTCATGGTCTAATCCTACTTGAAAATGAATTGGATTTATTCTCTTTATTTTGTTTCCAATTCTATTAGGAAAAGGATTGGAATTGTAATCCTATTTCCAGTTGGTTTTGACTTGTAAGAAAAAAAAACACAACTCTATAAATAGAGGATGGTCTTGAGGGAATAACTCAATTACTCAGTAGTATTTCTTTTGAAAGACTTTAGGACATAATAGAGTTTTTTTTAGAGAGCTTTTAACAAGAGAAGAGAGAAGAGAGAAGAAAAAGGTTTGTTTTGCTGCATTTTTTTTCTTCGACCAGCAAACTTCAGATCGTATTTTCTGATTAATTAACCGTTGGATCGAGCTGAAATTTGGATTGAGTTTTCCTGACATGTTGGTGGTTGATTTGAACGGTGGAGATCGAATTCAGAGGTTTGTAAGATACTGTTTTAGGCCCGAACAACAGCTGTGTTTGGATGGTCTTTCTTTATATTTATCTTTTGGTTGGGTATTAATGTAGAAAGGTAAGTAATAGCTTATGCTTCGAGATAGTTGAAAGTTCATGACAAGAACTGTCTTAGTTATATCTTAAACTTGGTGGTGGTGGTGCTTGCATTAAAATTGTAGAGGCATTATATTTATTGTGTGTATTTGTGAGGTGTTTTACTATAAAAATTCATAAGAGGAATTTAAGTTTAATACAATGGATACGGAAGTTTCTCAAGGACTATGGAATGATTAATGTTTATCGTTTGGACAACGCAAATGTGCTAGTAGATTACTTGGGGCGAAATACAGTGAGTATGGGTAGTCTACCTTTGTTACATGAGGTGAGATGCTTATTCATGTTCGATAGTTTGGTGATGGAAATTTGTGTACGACTTACAATAAGGTGTTACAAGGAGAATTCAAGGATGAAATTCTTGGTGGTGAATGAGTTTTAAGTATTATAGATTTTATTATGTTCTTTTAATATGTGAGCTGACTAGATTAATCATGAAAGAGTTCGATAGTTCAAGTTTTTATTTCATCTAGAGGAAATTGGAGTATATTTTATCTTGAAGCAATATTATCGATAGTATTGTATGAAGGGATTGCATTTGTATCTCATGTTTGAATTGTTATCAAGTAAATTATGAGCACCAAAAGCATGAAAATAGGACTTAAATGATGCTTTTATACTAGAGTTGGAGTGGAAATATATTGTTATGAAATTTTTGGTAGGGTTTCCACGTATATTGTGCAAGTTTGACGTTATATGGGTTATAATGGACCGATTGACCAAGTGTACATATTTTATATTAGTTCAGATTATTTGCAGTTGGGATAAGTTAGCCTACATCTACATTCAGGAGATAGTTACCTGTATGAGATGCCCATTTTTAAATTTATTTGAGGTACATAATTGACATCTCATGTCTGGAGGTCTGTGCATAAGGAGTTGGGTACTAGGTTGGATTTTATCACAAGCTTCCACATTCAATTTGATGATCTGTTGATAAACTATTTAGGTCTTAGAGGACATGTTTCAGGCGTGTGTGAGCAACTTTGGAGGTCATTGGGACAAGTTATTATTTTTAGTAGAGTATACATAGAACAACAATTATCATTTGAATAGTGAGATAGTGTCAATCGAGATATTGCATGGTAGGACATATTGATATCTAAAAGGTAAATATGATGTATTGAGCTGATAAGGTTGTGGGACACTGATCGATTGAGAGAGTTCTTATATAAGGTCAAGTCCTTCAAGATAGGTTTCTCATCACTTAAAAACAGGTGATAATTATATGAATTAAAAAGTTCGTGATTTAGAGTTCATGATTGGAGAACATGTTTTGTTAAAGGTTTCACTCATAAAAGGTGTGGTGAGATTCAAAAAGAAAGGAAAGTTGAACTTGAGTTATATTGTTTTTTTTTATTTATTGTTGATTGTAATAGTAATGTTTTTGATATTGAAGAAGTATCATCTGGATGTTGAGGCTACTAAGGAGTACAATTCAAACATATAGACCAGATATCTCTAACTTTTGAGCGTCTATTGACATCCTATTCTTTTACCGTTCGAGGACGAACGTTTGTTTTAGTGGTAGATGATGTAACGACCCGCTAGGTCGTTTTGAGAACTGGGACTATTTTGACTCTTTTCGTAAAATTTAAATAGGAACTTCGAAATTTTTGATAACTAAGAGTATCTAGTTGATGAAAATTTGAATAAATAATTAATATAGTTAATAGTTAGTGGGCCAAATTCATAATTCATTTAATCCATTTTATACTTGACCCATGTAATTAAATTAAGTTAGTGGAATTAGCCACTTTTAATACTTAAGTATAAATAGATTAGAAAGAAAAAAAGGGCACAGAAACTACCGACGAAGACGTGGACGACTCATCAGATTGCAGGTGAGTTGATGCAAAAAAAAAAATTTGGCCTTGTATGATTAAATTGCTAGGTCTCAAAAGATAAAATAGTATTATATTAGTTAAGTTGTTAAGGAATTGGAAGTTAGCTAAACTTGGCAGTGAATGTAGCGTAAGTGTGGTTTTTTTTTTTGTGGGGATTTTTGGGGGCACAATTTGTTGAATCAATTGATAACTAATGATTATTATTAATTGAGGCAAGGATTAGAAGGTTGTTTAATTAATTAGTAGTAGTAAGTAGCTAATCACTGGAAGGGTTATATATGATAGTTAATTGAAATATTGTAGCCAGATATAATTTTGTTCTGTCTTTTCTTTGTAGTTGGAGCTTGCTGTTACTTTGTTAATATTGAAATTATAATTGTTGTAGTTAGTGTAGTTTTAGGGAGAGATTTGAGGGTCATATTGAGGGCAGAGACGAAGTAATAATGTGAGGACTCTTGTTCCATTCCAAAGTTCTTATATATGCCAAGCGTGCCTTTGTTAAATTAATAGTAGCCTGGCTACACTTTTAGGTTTCTTTATTTACTCTTATTATTCTTGATTGGTTGTTGTTTGGTTACGAAAACAGTGGAATATCCGGATTATATAAGGAGGTGTTATACGAACTTGTTTAATTACGAGTAAGATACAAATGGTAGATTGAGAATGTCCTGAAGCTCTGCGAATATGGAGGAACTATCTTGAGATTCGTGGTATGATTCGGCATTAAGGTATGTTAAGACTTTTTGACTTGTTGAAGGACGTTTCCCTAATTAAAGATTTAAAAATGAAAATAGACAAAGGGGTAAGGGGGAAAGATGGTGGTCTTCGTATCAATGGTCAATGTGACGGGCATTGGTACGAGTATCGGTGTTATAAAAAGGAAAATTACTATTATAGAATGTGGATTGAAAATTGAGAATGCCAAAGCATATGGGCATTAGCTGATATATTATTGTCTTGAATTCCTTGTGTGATTGTGTTTTTATTTTATTTCACCCTTATGGTTGTGATAATTGAGGTGGTTATGTATTATGTTCATATTGATTGATTGAGATGCATCATCATCCCCTCTATTGAAATATATTGTGCCCATGCGTAGACATGAGACTGAGTATAGTTTGGGCACGTGGAGATCGTCGTGCTGGGGATGGTGAGATGTTAACATTGTAATTTGGGCACGTGGAGACCGTCCGTGCGAAAATTGTTTGATATTATGATAGTGCGTTGAGATCGTCCGCACAGACACGTGGAGATCGTCCGTGTCGGTATATGGACCTCGCGAGTCCCCCATGGGTCATGAACTCTCGATGTATTTCCGAGGAGTATCATGTATATACGGTTGAGTGTGTACTGGGTATTTGAGACAATTCATTACATGGTGTTATATTGCATTTCATTTCATCACATTATTTATTTTGATGATTATGTGTTTTGTTTGGTGTTTGGAAAATACTTGATGTTTGATTACCTTTATTGATGAAACCTAAATAGTGAGTTTAATATATATATATACTTATATAATTTACGAATTTATTCTTTTTGTATAAACTCCCGTCACTACTTCTTCGTTGTCGGTCAATGAGATATACTGGGTACACGTGGTTTCGTACTCATACTACACTTGCTGCACTTTTGTGGTGCAGATTGACTTTCAAATTGGGCACGTTCTTCGAGATTGGATATGAGTTTGAATTATCTTGGAGTTTGTGGTGTGCTGCTTGAGATATTCTGCGGCCCACACCTTCAATCTACCTCTATTTATTAGGTTATTTTGTTATTCTGATAGGATAATTCTTATCTTTAGATTTTTATATTAGTTTGGAATTATATCATATTGTAGAAGCTCTTGTACTTATGACACTAAATCTTGGGGTAGTTTTATTTATATTCCGAAATTATTTGAATACTTAGTACGTTAGATATTAGTTTGATACTTATCCTTTCACGTTTAAGTTGAATTGGTGATACTTGTTGGGTTGGCTTACCTATCGGTTGGGAACATAGGTGCCATCACGACTCGTGATTTTTGGGTCGTGACATGGAGTAACTATAGATGCCCGCATTTCTTGACTTTTTTGGCAATTTCTTTTTAAAAAATTGAAGTATCATTAATTTGGTTTACACTGAGTAAAGTTTTATTTGGGAAGTAAAAGAATTTGTTCATATTTAAAATTTAAATATGAATATTTGTATTCTTAAAATTTATGTCAAATAAAAAAGTTAAATAAATTAAAATGAAAAAATATTATTAGTAAAGTCCGACCACTCAAATAAGAGTTTTAAGTTGTGTAGGTTAAAATTTATCAAATTAAATCACTTGTAAAACAAATATACATAAATATTGTGACAAATACTGTATTAATAATCTTACATACAAATAACATAAAAAACTTATTTTTCAAAGAAAAAAAACAAAAGAATGATAATTACATAGGTTAAATTATCTTACACATTATTAATTAAAAGGGGATTTTTTTTGCAAATAAGCACTATCATTGTTTTTAAAACCATTTTTGGGGCAAGTCTCGGGACGAAGCATATCAAAAATGCTCTGAGGCGTAAATTAAAAACGTAGATTAATAAGACGTAAATCCTAAAATTTGAAGCGTAAGCCTTGAAAATAAAAACGCAAGTCTCAGACGTAAAAATATACGCAGAAGCGTTTATTTTTTTACTTTAAATCATGTTTTTGTTATTGGTGTAGTGATACTTCTCAAGTAATAATTATAATAGTTTTTTCTTAATTATTGATTATTGATATCTATCTCAAATAAAAATCATAAATCATCGGAAGATTTACTTTTGCTTATTTTATTAGTAGTATAACTATAAAATTGAATATACACGAGACTACACCTTGTAGATCCATGAGACTTATGCCCCAGTCTCGAGGCTTACGCCTAGGCCGGTACGGTATAAAACATCTCGCCTCGCCTCACGCCCCTACCTTTTAAAACACTGGCCACTATAATAAACTTAATTATGTTACATAGTTATAATTTGCATATTTACCGACTGTAGTTATAGTATAAGTTGTTTCATTTGTATAATTTGTGAGTATGTTTGTAATAATTGAGTTATTTTTGTATAAACTTTAAATAATTGAGTTATTTTTGAATAAGCTTAAAATAATGAATTTATACAAACACAAACATCGATTTTAAAAATTTGTACAAATTATATTATACAAAATTACATTATACAAAAATTAATATATATCATATTATGCAAATTTTGAATAATACAAACATAAGGGTGTACAAACTTGAAAACCCAGTCCACATAATCATCATTAAATATTGATCGCGAGTGATAATTAACTAATATTATAATGATGATGACTAACTAATTAGTAGTATATGTTACTAATTACATAATTTTCCTAATTATAAATAAGACTATGACTAACCGTTACATCTTAATCGATAAATGGATCTTGGATTTAAAGTAATAAAACCTTCAAAGAACCACTAAAGCCTAAAGGACAAACATATATATATATAATATATATATATATATATATATATATATATATATATATATATATATATATATATATATATATATATATATCTTTTACCTGCACTTTTATCAATTATAAACAATGTTAATTATAACATATTTGATTAGTAATACTTGTTAAATTATTAAAGATAAGAGCTTGCACTAATCATAGAGAAAAAATTTAAAAATGACCTAGGTCAAACAACTTAATTTATAATATCAAACAAAGATAAGAGTTTGCACTAATTAATCATAGAAAAATTAAAACGACACTATAGGTGACTACACCACATAATAGATAGACTAACATGAAATTAACTATATTTGCTCATATCAATATACATTAAATAAATTTTGAATATTTATAAGTAGATATATTCACGATTTGGTTATAAATTAAACTAAAAGGCAAATCAAACCGACGATAAAAAATAACATTAGATTTCGTTTGGTTTTGAATTTTTATAACCAAAAACATTTGATTTTATTTTGAGTTTTACTTTTTAAAAAAGCTGATAAAATAACCAAATTAAATAAATAAATTATATACATAAGTTTTTATAATTATAAACATAAGATGTTAGATTTTCATAAATAACTGTAATATTTTATATCTTTTAATTATTAATTTAACTATAATTTACATAAATCTCATAGTATTAATAATAAGTAATTATATTATTTTTTTCTAATATTTTTCAAATTACAAGAATCTCTTGAAATTTATGAATTTTGAATATATACATTACTGGACTTGTAGATACATCACTAGACTTTGCGATATATCAACAAACATCCTAGTACATAGTGGAAGAATATATCCGAGAGGGAACAAGATAAGTAGATACATAGGCGAGAAATGTATTGAAGAGGTAAAGATATATCCAAGAGGAAAGAGATGTATTATAGAGGGAAGAGATGTATCCGAGAAAAATAAAAACTTATCAGCAAGGGAGTGATATATATATATATATATCCAAAAGGGAGATAAAAATGTATCAGTAAAAGGAAACTGATGTATTTTAAATTTTTTCTAAATGAAAAAGATCTTAAAATTTTAAGATTGTTGTAAATCCATTGTATATGTGGATGATCCATTAGAGTTATCCAACAATTAATTGGATTCATTTATTAGTGTTTCCAATGTGAAAAGATTTCAAGGTTATAAGAACCTTGATGATAACTATGTATAATTCCAAGGTGACCTTTGACTATGATATCTCAACACTATAAATAGAGATATCATTCACCATTGTATGACACACTTGAATAAGAAAATTCTCTCCTCTACCTTATACTTCTTGTCTTTTTCTTCTTACATTCTGAGCTTTCTTTACAACACGTTATCAGCACGAAGTTGCTACTTGCAAAGGTATTATATAAATAATTTTATTTTATTCACATATTCTCTCATAATTTCATTATGTCGAATTTATCCAAACTTGAGTTTGTGGCATTAGATATTTCTGGAAAGAATTATCTTTCATGGGTACTCGATGCTGAGATTCACTTGGCTGCTAAAGGTCTTGATGCCACTATTACTCAGGGAAATGAAGCATCGAGTCAAGATAAGGCAAAGACTATGATTTTTCTTCGTCATCATCTTGATGAGGGCCTGAAGATTGAATATCTGACTGGTAAAAGATCCACTTGAATTGTGGACTGATTTAAAGGGGAGATATGACCACCTAAAGGCAATAGTGTTGCCAAGAGCTCGTTCTGAGTGGATGCATTTACGGTTTCAAGATTTTAAGACCGTAATTGAATACAACTCTGCTGTATTCAGGATAACCTCAAGTTGAAATTATGTGGGGACACTATAAAAGATGAGGACATGTTGGAAAAGACACTACTTTCCATGCCTCAAATGTGATATTGCAACAACAATATCGTGAAAAGGGTTTTCAAAAATATTCTTAATTAATCTCATGTCTTTTGGTGGCTGAGCAACATAATGCTCTTTTAATGAAAAATAATGAAGCTCGTCCCACTGGAGCTGCTCCATTACCGGAGGCAAATGTGGTGGAAGCACGTGATCAATCTGAAGTAAAAAGAGATGATCATCGGGGCTATAATAATTCACGGGGACGTGGCAAAGATAAAAGATGATACACTAATCGTCAAAGTCGTGGTCATAATAAAAGGGAGAACAACATGAGTTCTCAAAATAACCCCTCAAAAAGTAATTGTCGTCGTTGTGGCATGAAAGGCCATTGGAAGAATGAACGTCGTACACATGAGCATTTTGTAAGGCTCTATCAAAATTCCTTTAAAAAGAAAGGAAATAAAAGTGGTGCTTCCTCTTCCAATGCTCGAGCTGAGTCACATATGACTCTTAAAGATGATAATAAGTCGGGAACATCTCAGAAATATGATAAGGATGTTGAAGCAAATTTGGCTTTAAAGGATGATGTTTTTGATGGCCTTGGTGACATTACTCATATGGAAGGTTATGAATTCTTTGGAGATCGAAACTGATGTTTGATCTTTTAACTGGGGAATGAAGTCTGTTAATATTTTACTTATGTATTTTTAATTATTATGTTATTCATGTTGAAGTATTTAAATTTCCGTTGTTAATTCTGTTTCTTCCTCTTTTGATGTATTTTATTTTAATGAAAATTAATAGAAATCCCCAGTTGTCAGTTGGATTCAAGATGAGTAATGGAGATTTATGCCTTCTTGATAGTGCTACAACGCATACAATATTAAAAGAAAAGAAATACTTTTCTAATTTGGTTATGAAAATGGCATATGTCAACACACTATCAGGTAGTACAAAATTAATTGAGGGCTCAGGAAGAGCGACCTTATTACTACCTGGAGGTACAATATTAAGCATTGATAATGCATTATATTGTAGTAAGTCTCAAAGAAACTTATTAAGTTTCAAAGTTATTCGCCAAAATGGCTATCATGTTGAGACGGCTACTGAAGGAAAGGTTGAATACTTTTACATTACTACAATTAATGTAGAAAAGAAAATTGTGCATGAAAAATTACCTGCATTTTCTTCTGGGTTGTACTATACAAGTATAAGTACAGTTGAATCACATGTCGTAGTAAACAAAAGGTTTACTGATTTTAATGATTTTATCATTTGGCATGACCCGTTGGGCCATCCCGGATTTAATATGATGCGCAAAATCATTGAGAATTCACATGGGCACACCTTAAAGAGCCCAAATATCATTCAATCAAAGGAATTCTCTTGTGCTGCTTGTTCTCAAGGAAAGTTGATAATTAAACCATCAACAGTTAAGGTTGGAATTGAATCCCCTGCGTTTCTGGAACGTATACATGGTGATATATGTGGACCAATTCAACCTGCATGTGGACCCTTTAAATATTATATAGTCTTGATAGATGCTTTTACAAGATGGTCACATGTGTGTTTATTATCAACTCGCAACATGACTTTTGCGAGATTTTTGGCTCAAATAATAAGATTGAAAGCACAATTTCCAGACTATACAATAAAGACAATCCGTCTAGATAATGCTGGTGAGTTTACATCTCAGGCATTTAATGATTATTGTATGTCTACTGGTATAACAATTGAACATCCAGTTGCACATGTTCACACTCAAAACGATCTAGCAGAATCATTGATTAAACGTCTGCAATTGATAGCTAGACCATTACTAATGAGAACAAAGTTATCTGTGTCTATGTGGGGGCATGCTATTTTGCATGCAGCAGCACTTCTGCGCATAAGGCCGATCAATTATCATGAATTCTCCCCATTACAATTGACTTTTGGTCAAGAGCCAAACATTTCCATCTTAGAATTTTTGGATGTGCGGTGTATGTCCCAATTGCTCCACCACAACGCACAAAGATGGGGGCCCAAAGAAGGTTGGTGATATATATTGGGTATGAATATCCTTCAATCATAAAATATTTGGAGCCTATGACTGGAGATTTATTTAAGGCAAGATTTGCTGATTGTCATTTTGATGAATCAGTATACCCAACATTAGGGGGAGAACATAAGTCGTTGGGAAAAGAGATAGATTGGAATTCATCATCTCTATCTCATCTGGATCCTTGAACAAACCAATGTGAGCAAGAAGTTCAAAGAATAATTTATTTGCAGAACATTGCAAATCAGCTACCAGATGCATTTACTAATCTTCCAAGGATTACTAAATCGCATATTTAAGCTGTTAATGCTCCAGTTCGAGTTGATTTCCCGACGGAACAAATTGTTAAGACAAGTGAGTCTAGACCACATTTGAAGCGTGGTAGACCAATTGGTTCCAAGGATAAAAATCCTCGAAAGAGAAAAGGAATAAATTATCAAGACGATCATGGGTTGAAAGAAATTTCTCAAGATGAGACCCAAGTCATAACACATGATGATGATGAGGTTCGAACTTCTGAAACAATGAAATTTCAATGAATTATGTCTCGACGAGAAAGTTGTGGAACCGAAATAATGTTGTGATTGACAACATATTTGCCTATAATGTTGCTATTGAAATAATGCAACAAGATGAAGATTTTGAGCCAAAATCTGTTCATGAATGTAGACAGAGAAATGATTGGCCAAAATGGAAGGATGCAATTCAAGCTGAATTGGCTTCACTAGAAAAACGTGAAGTTTTTGGACTGATAATCCGAACACCTGAAGGTATCAATCCAGTGGGGTACAAATGGGTTTTTGTACGAAAAGAAATGAGAAAGGTGAAGTCATGAGATATAAGGTCCGACTCGTTGCTCAAGGTTTTTCTCAAAGACCTGGCATTGATTATATGGAGACATATTCTCCAGTGGTAGATGCAATTACCTTCAGATATCTCATAAATCTGGCAGTTCATGAAAAACATGAAATGCATCTAATAGACGTTGTCACAACCTATCTATATGGCTCGTTGGACTACAACATTTTCATGAAAATTCCTGAAGCATTCAAAGTGCCTGAAGCATACAAAGATTCAAGAGAAACTTGTTCAATAAAGCTTCAGAAATCTCTATATGGATTGAAACAATCAGGAAGGATGTGGTACAATCGTCTGAGTGAATATTTGTTAAAGAAAGGGTACAAAAATGATTCGATTTGTCCCTGCATTTTTATTAAACGGTCGGGGTCTGAATTTGTAATAATAGTTGTGTATGTTGATGATTTGAACATCATTGGCACTCGTAAAGAGCTGTTAGAAGCTGTTGAGTGTCTGAAAAAAGAATTTGAAATGAAAGATCTCGGTAAGACAAAATTTTGTCTTGGCCTACAGATTGAGAATTTGTCAAATGGAATATTGTTCATCAATCAACGTACACAGAAAAGATACTAAAGCGTTTTTACATGGATAACTCACATCCATTGAGTACTCAAATGGTGGTAAGATCGCTTGACATCAATACAGATCCATTTCGACCTCAAGAGAATGATGAAGAGCTTCTTGGTGATGAAACTCCTTACCTTAGTGCGATTGGGGCACTAATGTACCTTGCTAACAATACTCGACCAGATATCTGTTTTGCAGTAAGTCTTCTGGCAAGATTCAATTCCTTCCCAACAAAAAGACATTGGAATTGTGTTAAACACATACTTCGATATCTTCGGGGGACCATGGACATGGGTTTATTCTATTCCAATGAATCCAAGTCAGAACTGATTGGTTACGCAGATGCAGGATATTTATCTGATCCGCATAAAGCTCGATCACAAACAAGCTATTTGTTTACATGTGGAGACACGTCAATATGGCGATCAATGAAGCAAACGTTGGTAGCCACTTCTTCAAATCATGCAGAAATAATAGCCATCCATAAAGCAAGTCGAGAGTGCGTCTGGTTGAGATCAATGACCCAATATATTCAGGAAATGTGTGGTTTTTCTTTGAAAAAGAAAATACCAACCACAATGTACGAAGATAATGTTGCATGTATAGCTCAATTGAAAGGAGGATATATCAAAGGAGACCGGACAAAGCATATCTCACCAAAGTTCTTTTTCACACATGATCTTCAACAAAATGGTGAGATAGAAGTTCAACAAATTCGTTCAAGTGATAATCTTGCTGATTTATTCACTAAGGCATTGCCAACATCAACGTTTGAGAAGTTGAGATACAAGATTGGAATGCACCGTCTCCGAGATATTAAGTAAAGTTTTCATTAGGGGGAGCGAAATACGCGTTGTACTCTTTTCCTTAACTATGTTTTTGTCTCAAGTTGAATTTTTCTGAATAAGATATATATTTAAATAATTTTTCTGTAATTTAATTTGACTCTTCTTGTTCCACATGCAGTACAACATTTTTAATTTCTTTTTTCTGGAAGGATGTCAACGCCTCAAAACTTTTCCTGTTTGGTCTATACGTGGTGTAGTTGTTTAACCAAAAAAAAAAGAATAATTGTTTTTTCAAAAAATAAAAAAAAATTAACCCAATTCCTAAATTTTTTAACTTTTTTTTTAAAAATCTATTTTATTTTACTTGTATGTGTTGGATATAGATTCTCATATTAATCTATTTTATTTATATTTGTATGAATTTAAATAGATTGAAGACCACGTTAATCCACTTAATAAAATAAAATAAAATATAGATAATTCATTTAATTTAATATGAGTAAAAATAATTCCATTCACTTATATTGATTGAAATTACCAACCCTAACTACAATAAAGTTTCACTTGGAGAGAGTAGAAAACAGAGGAAACAATTGTAGCTTATCAAAAAAGAACACATATTTATGGATAAAAATTTGGTCAAGTATAATTAGGTCAAGTATAATTATTTTTTATTTATTTATTTGAAGAAGAAGAAGAAAGGCTGGGCAAATACAAAAGGGTTTATCGATAATGAATGAGGAGAAAATGGATTTATATAAATTTCGTTTTAGAGTTGCATTCACACGAAAGGATCTATAGAGGTTTTATTTATTTTTTAGTTTCATTCACACGACATATGTTTTCAATTTCTTTAAGCTGAAACAACTATAAAGTTTGACTTCACATATTGGGTGGTTTAATTAATTTCTTGTTTCGATTGTGACTGATAAATAATCTGATTTTGTAATTGACACTTAGTATAAGTTTTATATTAACTTGTAAATCTTTATATCCGGGGGAGAGCTACGCCTTAGAATGGTTAATCAGATGAACAATGACCTTTTTACGAATATCTATTACATATCGATATTTTTAAATATAAATTAATTTGCAACAAAGACAGGGGTTTAGTAAGAGTGTTGCCTATGCTCTATAGGCATCGTAAATTTAACACAAATATTATATTTATGTTTATAGATAGAAAAAATACATTAAAGATGTTGGGAAGTAGGAGAACAAATAAAGTAGTTTTGATGATTGATAAAATGAAGGCATGGTGTTGTATTTGTACAATTATGAGAGATTGCAGCGAAGAAGAAAAAGTATTGATGCAAAGAAGAAAAAGTGCAGAATTGTAAAGAATGAAAAGAAGGAAACAAATATGGAAATAAATAAAGAAGGAAACAAATAAAAAAGTAGCAATTCAAGTCAAAGAAGGAAGGAAATAAAAAAGTAGCAATCCAAGCTAAAGAAGAAAAGAAATAAAGAAATTACAATTCAAGTCAAATAAGGAAAGAAGTAAATATAGACAAGTTCAAGAAGGAAAATGATTTGTAATTTCTTTCCTTGTAGAAGTTGAAGGCAAATCAAATCTATAAAAGGATCAAGAAGTTGAAAGAAAAAAGTGTCTTTGCAATCACAAAAATTGAGAGAATTTTTCCAGCAAAGCCAGAACAATAGGTATTGCATATTCACGAAATATATCATCTTGAGAGCAGTATTTTCTGGAGAAAAAACGCAGGCCTTCGTCACAGAAACGCAAGGACCAGGTTCACCTTTATCACAGCAAAATAAGGACTAGGTTCATGAAACCTGTTCTACTCAGAACTATTGGATATTAAAGTTTGATCAATTAAAGTCTAAGGTTAGTTGATTTGTTCTAGGTTTATTATTGAGTTGTAATAATTCCTAGATTTGTAACAAGAAGTGGGTTTGACTTCTTGGGAGTTGAGTCTTGAGAGATTTGTAACAAGAAGTGGGTTTGACTTCTTGGAGGTTGAGTCTTGAGATAATTGTAACAAGAAGTGGGTTTGACTTCTTGGGAGTTGAGTCTTGAGAGATTTGTAACAAGAAGTGGGTTTGACTTCTTGGGTGGTTAGAGTTAACAAGAGTTGAGAGCTTTTGTAAACAAGAAGCGAGTTTGACTTCTTGTTGAGTGGAGAGTTTTCGATTATAGTTAATCGAAAAGGGTAAAAGTTTAGAGTTAGATTCATTGATTAACTGAGTTGTAAATCTTGAATTAATAGAAAACTTCGGTGTGGTTTTTCCCTTCCTTGAGTTAGGAAGGTTTCCACGATAAATCTTTGTTTTATTGTGTTACGACAAAATTACAAGAACCTGGTTCTTGTTCTAGGGGTAAGGTTTCTACAATTGGTATCAGAGCAGGTCTTTTCATTAAAAGACTAACATCTTGAAAAGGATCAATGGCTGCACCACCTACACCACAAGAAGGAGCTTCTCAAACTCGACCACCACTGTTTAATGGAAAGTATTATGGATGGTGGAAGAATCGCATGATGGATCATTTATTAGGAGAAAATCCAGACCTATAAGGAGTCGTGTTGGACGGTCCAACCATACCCATGAAGAATGGAATTGATGGAACCACTCAAGTACCAAAAGATAGGAAAGAATGGAATACTGCAGATAAACTTGCAATTCAGAACAATGCTAAAGCAAAAAAAATCTTGATATGCAGAATAGGTCAACATGAATACAATCGAATATCATCATGTCAAGATGCAAAAGCAATATGGGAAACTTGCAAACGCGATGAAGGAACAACTCAGGTAAAGAAGTCTAAAATAGATAACTTGAACAGACAATACGAACTGTTTCGAATGACAGAAGGTGAAACAATCCAAGAGATGCATACCAGGTTCACTGCATCATTAATGAATCTACTCACTAGGTGAAATAATTCCCAATGGGAAAAGCAGTCAGAAAACTTTTGGGTGTTCTTCCAGAATCTTGGGAAGCAAAGTAGAAGCCATTACTGAAGCCCGTGATCTAGATAAGTTAGCTATGGATGAATCATTGGAAATCTCATGACCTATGACTTAAGAAAAAACAAGAAAAGGAAATTAGAGGCAAAAGAAGAAAAGAGAAAACCTGGTTCTTACAGGCACAACACCAGAAAATTTTGAGGACGAAAACATTGCGTTAATGACCAAAAGGTTCTCAAGAATGTTAAAAAAGGGACATGTGTACCATAGAAGGAACTTTCAAAAAATCACTGAAAATCCAGTAGATCAAGTATGTCACAAGTGTGGAAATCCGGATCACTTTGTCAAGTTTTGTCCATTAAATGCACTAGAGAAAAAGAGGAATAGTTCAGAAAAAGAAAAGGAAATCAAGAATGATAAGTACATTCCCACAAACAGAAGAATGACCAATCAAGAAGTGGATCTTTCAACGAGAAGAGCATTTGCCGCTATGGGAGACTTATCTGAAGAAGAATTTGAGGATGGAGGGTTCAAAAATCTGTCACTACTTGCAATAGAACAATCAAATAAATATGATTTTCTTGCACTCATTGTTGAAACAGATTCTGAAGATGATGAAGAAGATGACAGACAAAGCAAGGTAAGTTTTCATCACATCAAAGTAAATATTGAATCATATTCAAAAAAGGAACTAGAGTCCTTATTGAGTACTCTTATAGATGCATGTCAGTCTGTCAATTCTGAAAGAGAACAAGTGATGGAAAACTATGCATCTTTAACAGAAGTCAATGACAATCTTGAGAAACACAATCACTTTCTTCAAAACAAATTAAAAGAACAAATTAAAATCTCAGAGTTAAGTCACAAGGGCAAAAACTCTGCTAGTGAACTTCAATTAGCTCTAGAGGAAAAAATAAAATTGTTAACCATAAAATGCCAAGCTTTAACAGAAAGGAATAGGTTGCTACAAGAAAACACAAACACCTTCTTGAGACTGCTAGAGCCCTACTATTTCAATCTAAACTACCTGTCAAATACTGGGGAGAATGCATTCTCTGTGCAACTTATATAATAAATAGGCTCCCATCCACTGTTTTGAACCAAAAATGTCCATATGAAATTTTATATTTCAGAAAACCTCTTTATTCACACATGAGAAGTTTTGGATGCCTTTGTTACCCTACTGTCCCTATCCCTCATAGAGCTAAGTTTGAACCAAGAACTACTCCTCACATATTCATTGGATATCCTCATGAGACAAAAGGATACAAAGTTCTAAGTATGTCCACAGGCAAGATACATGTGTGCAGAGATGTTATTTTTCATGAAAATGTTTTTCCTTTTAGTGATTCCTTTTCAAATACAACTGATTCACCTTTTTCATTATTGCAATTACCTCATTTCATTGATATTTTAGATGATTTTTAATAAGGATGGCACACAAGACACTCTAAATAGCTCAAATAGTCCTAATACTGCTTGTGACTTGTCACCTAATCTCACTGTATCCCCTTCTATATCTCCTGCACATTACGTGTTAACCAACCTAGAAGATCCACAAGATCTCACAACTTCCAAAGCATATGAATGACTATGTTCATTCTATACCTTTACTTAAGCCACCTGTTTCTCAAACTTCAAATACCACCCCTTCTCTTCAGGCCCTTTTCTCTAATCACCATCACTGGCTCATAGTGCTCTAATTCCTACTAGTCAAGATGTTGTTAGAATATTTGCATTGACAGGAACCAACTTCATATAAAGAAGCTGTCATTGATCCTGCATGGCAGGCTGCCATGACACAAGAGTTTGATGCACTACACTTAAATCACACTTGGGATTTAGTTCCACTTCCTGGGAAGAAAAGCTATAGGCTGCAGGTGGGTGTACAAGGTAAAACACAAAGCAGATGGTACAATAGAAAGACTCAAGGCAAGACTTGTAGTAAAAGGTTACACACAACAGGCAGAGGCATTGACTATACTGAGACCTTCTCACCTGTAGTGAAGATGACCACAGTCAGGGCATTGTTGATCACAGCAGTAAAACAAGGTTGGAATATGTATCAATTGGATATAAATAATGCCTTCCTTCATGGTGATTTACATGAGGAAGTGTACATGGAAGTACCACCTGGACTTGCAGTCCAATCCCCTAATTTGGTATGCAAATTAAACAAGTCCCTTTATGGACTCAAGCAGGCCAGCAGACAATGGTATGCTAAGCTCACTGAGGTTTATGTTCAAGGGGATATGCTCACTCCATGTATGACTATTCTCTATTCTAAAGAAGACATTAAACTCAGCAGTTTATGTGGCTGGTGTGATGTGATGATATAGTCTTACAGGAACTGATGTTGATGAGATAGCAGACCTGAAAGTTTATCTACACAACAAGTTCAAAATCAAAGATTTGGGATTACTTCATTATTCTTGGGGATGGAGGTGCTTCACACAGCTCAGGGAATCATTAATCACAGAGAAAATTTGTACTTGATTTGTTGAAGGAGTATGATTGTCTAAATATGACTTCCTTATCTTCCCTCTTGATCCCAAACAAAAACTAAGAGCTAGGAAGGTTCAGTTCTAAGTGATAGTACTTACTACAGAAAGTTAGTTGGAAAACTTAACTTCCTTACAAACAAAAGGTTGGATATTGCCTTTAGTGTACAACACTTAAGCCAGTTCATGCATGATCCTAGAGAGCCACACTTACAAGCTGCTTTTCATCTTCTAAGATACTTGAAAACTGATCTACATTGGGTTTGTTTTTGTCCAAAGATGCAGATTTTTTCTATAAAAGGCTACTGTGATTCAGATTGGGCTTCATGTCCAGATTCCAGAAAATCTGTGAGTGGATTCATTGTTTTACTTGGTGGCAGTCCAATTAGCTGGAAATCAAAGAAAAGAAGCAAGAAACCATTTCCCTATCATCAGCAGAGGCTGAATACAGATCACTCAGGAAAGTAGTTGGTGAATTAGTTTGGCTTAGTCGATTGCTTACTGAATTGGATGTTCCTTATTCAAAGCCTATCTCAGTGTTTTGTGACAGCCAATCTGCATTACACATAGCCAAGAATCCTGTTTTTCACGAAAGAACCAAGCACATTGAAGTAGATTGTCATTTTGTGAGACATATTCTACAACAAGGACTTATCTCATTGCATCACATTTCCACACAAGATCAGTTGGCTGACATATTGACAAAGGCCTTAACAGGGATCAAACATTCTTCTGTTCTTGACAAGTTGGCAGTGTTGTCTTCACCTCCAACTTGAGGGGGGGGTTGAATATTAACATTGCATTATACAAGTAGTTAGTTAGTTATGAAAGTTAGTTAGAGAGTTAGTTATCACATGTTTTAAATGTGTATTCTAGATGCTTCTATGTAATCTATAAATACTCTACTAATGCATAAGATCAAGTTAAGCTTTTGCATTTTATAAAAATTAGTTTCTCTGTTTCAGCTTTAGCTTCTTCTTTGTTTGTGATTGCCATTGTTGTGAAGCTTAAGCTTCTTGTTAGTAACAAGAAGTGGGTTTGACTTCTTTGGGTTGAGTCTTGAGATAATTGTAACAAGAAGTGAGTTTGACTTCTTGGGAGTTGAGTTTTGAGAGAATTGTAAACAAGAAGTGGGTTTGACTTCTTGGGTGGTTAGAGTTAACAAGAGTTGAGAGCTTTTGTAAACAAGAAGCGAGTTTGACTTTTTGTTGAGTGGAGAGTTTTCGATTATAGTTAATCAAAAAGGGTAGTTTAGAGTTTAGAGTAGATTCATTGATTAACTGAGTTGTAAATCTTGAATTAATAGAAAAACTCGATGTGTGGTTTTTCCCTTCCTTGAGTTAGGAAGGTTTCCACGATAAAATTGTTTTATTGTGTTACGACAAAATTACTTGTTCTAGGGATAAGGTTTCTACAAAAGACGTAGTAACTATAAAAATTCATAAATTCAAAATTCAAAGTTCACTCGAGGTGCAAATACAATTGAAATGTTGAAGCTACATGAGAAATAAACATAGTTACGTACAAACGTAGAGAAAATGTGTCACTGTATATTTCATTGCAAAATTAGACAGTAAGAGAAAACCTCTGTTCCATGGGATAAACAATCATATTGGCTCTCCTCCTTAGATAGTTCCAAATTGGTTCACCACTCATCCTGCTTCTCTCATAATAATAATACGATTCTTTAAATTTTTGCATAATTTTCTCGAAAAGCCAGTGTAACATTTCGCCTCCAGAAAGCAGAAAAAAGAGGAAATACAAAACAGGGGAAACAGAGTCCGGGAAGAGAAGAGAGGCAGTGGAAGCCAAAGATAAAGAAGTAAAGAAAATCATAAGATGGTGTACCAGGCAGGAGAATTTCCTGTAAATATAATGACGTGAAAATTTCAGCTTAATACCGTATATTAAACAGTATAGGAGCAAAGAAATGACAGAAACTCTCATGGTTTTCGGATGAGTCGAAAAAGGATCAGTGTTGTTATTGCCTTGATATTTCAGTTGAAGAAGATTGAGGAGAATAGTGAAGAAGAATCCAAAAACTGTGAGGGAACTATTTGTGGTGCTCTGTTTCTGGAACATATAGAAAATGGAGGATTGTGTAGCCATGAAAGTAGAATATGTTTGGAACAAAAATGGACCAATTCTTGAATTATTAGCCATTTGAAAAATTATTAATGTGTGTGTGTTGGTTTATAGAAATGAAGAAGATACAAGTAGCAGTATATATAGATAAATATTGGGTGACAATTTGTTTTTTCTTCGTACCTCATGTTAGAGAGGTCACATCTGAGTTATATTTTTCAAACAGTTTAGGGACCACGACCACATCATCCATACATTCAAAGAAATTTCATTAGATATCAAATGACGAACTTTTAGAGTTTGATACTACAATCAAATTTCAATTCGGTAATTATATAGGGAAAAAAATATATTATGACATTTCAATATTAAGACACGTTAGCTTTTTAAAATGTCATGTATATATATATTAGCTTAAGTCATAGACGATTCCTTAATTGTCTGCATAATTCACTAAGACATCTCAACTATAACTTGTACCAATTGAACACTTAAATTGTTCAAAATATATACTTGGTCGTGTAATTGTTAGGAAGTACTTTATTCCCAATATAGGAGCTCACGGCGTGTTAGGCTTCAATATGGATACCGGACATTGAGTGGCTCCACTTTTAAGCCCGAGCATTATTAGTGAGAGACTTTAACTCTGTATTGGATCCTATTCAATGCGAATCTTAATTAGTCCGACTCTAATATATACACAGGTGGAAAACAAAAATAAAAGGCTTACTACTATTATTGAGAACCTTTAACTCTAAACGAAATTCTATTCAATACAAATCTAAATTAATCCGATTTTAATATAGACACCGGAGGGAAAAAATAAAAGGCTTACTATAACTATTAATATGGAGTAGTACTTTTACAAAGTGACTAAATCCTCCTTTTCTTTTTGTTCTCTTTTCTTTTTTTAAATTGATGAGAGGATCTAAAGGCTAAACGGATCATTAAGTTCAGTTTGTACGGCAAATGTTGTCAACTTATAATATACATAATCACAAAACTTGAACTTTTTTTAAATTATTTTTATTGGAGGTGGATAGAGAGAGAAAAAAGAAAACAGAATTTGGGAAGAAAAGATTCTGTTTATAATTATAATATTAAAATAAAGTTGTGTCATCGGAAATGTTGAATTTCTTGGCAGTTGGTCGGGTTGGGTAGGTTTCTCAATTTGTAGTTAATTTCTCTAATAACTGACCTTGTCATATATTACAATTATTATCACTTCTTTTTTCAATTATAATCACTTAGCCAAAAGTAGCCATCTTTTAATTTGTGATTCCATGTCAACATGATATTAAACCTTTTTTTAAATAATTATTTAGGAATATATATGATTTTTCTATCAAAGTTTAAGGTATATTTTAATTTTTTTCATACATAAATTATTTTTTGACTTCTTTATTATAATTAAACTTTTTTTTTGTGTGTATTGTAATTTAATTTCGTATTTGAAGAAAAATTTTGTCATCTACAATAAGTTTTACAAGAATATTATTGAAACATAAATAAATTTGATTATCAAAATAATAATTATAAACTAGTCATTGAAACCAAAAAAAAGTCAAAAAATATGTTTGACGAGGATTAAATTTACTCATATGGGATTATATCTTTTAGAAAAAAATAATAAAAATTTAGATCAATTTTTTTTTTCATTTTTGTTAGAGGAAAAAGGTATATGTGACCCATTTGTTTACAAGTAGTAATATATATGAGTCACTTTCATAACAACGCATATATCAGCTCTAAATGACAAAATTGAGGGGTATATCAGACTCTTTTTTTTTTTTTTTTTAATCCAATTTTAAAAGAAGGGATCTCTTAAATAATGTCTATTTTCATTTTAACAACTTCTCATGTCATGTAAGCTATAAAATTAAAGAATATTTTGATATAGTCGACATATGTTTAGTATAATATTACAAGATCTAAAAATCTTCTTTACTTTTAATAATTTTGTGACAAGTCAAAAAACAGACAAATAAATTAAAATGAATCGGAAGTAAAACTTCCAACATCTTAACTGATCTTTGTACTAACATTATATTCATACTGTAGCATGATATTCACTTTTAACAGTTCAACTCTCCATGTTACCACATTAAACTTTTTATAAAGGGCTACCTATTGTTGTCATTCATCTTAACTGATACAGCATTAGAATATCCAGTGAAATTCTAAAGGTAGAGTAAACGGAGACAATGTCATAATTTAAAATTAATGATTCAAATTTAATTGATCAAAATAAAGTTCTAATCATAGTTATTTAGTTCCATATATTAATATATTTGCTTCTTAAATATTTTTACAATCCAATAATTCTAGATTTATATTATACTTTTTCTAAATATATTTTGTTTAATTTTTTTTATTTTCATTTTTTAATAGAATAATAATACATTCCACTCTTTATAATCTAAACAACAAGATTTATTTTATCACTTGTCTATAATTTCCCATAAATCCATCATCGTTGTGTGTTTCTATATTATTTTTATAGTATTTAAAATTTGACGATGATAGAAAAGGTTAGTAAATATATTATTTTAAAAAAAATAAGTTTAATACAACATGACATCTACTTCGGAGAGAGTTTTTTTGTTAGTACATTAATTTTTTTTTAAAAAAAAAACGTAAAAAGAATTGTTCAACTTGCCTTAAGGTGGCATGGTGAAATAGGATCAAATGGAACCTTTCATTGTCAAATTTAATTCACCTGTCTATCATAACGTGTACGCGTAATAGACTTTGTATCTATCATTTTATAATGAAAATACCATAGGTAATGGTTGTATATGAAAAAGTACTATTACTAATGTAGTTAGAGGTAACTTTAAAAAATTAAGCTCGAATAAAAATTGTATTTTATTTATATATATAATATGAATTTTTTACAACAAACATAAAATTCAGTCTAAAATAATAAATATCTGGGTATTTTTTATAAAATATAAATTTGGATGATCTTTAAATTTTTTAATATCACAAATATTAGAATTTGATCCAAATTCTAGTTTTTTTGAGAACTTGAGATGTTTATCTAATATATTTATGGAATAATGATAAATTATATGTCTAAACTTTAATTTCCATTTTTTTTCACAATTATATTAATGGTCAAACAGGCATATTGCACTTTTTGTGTGGTGTTAATTCGAATGTATATATGCAACTAGTAATCACCAGGAAGTTTCCTCAAAAAAAAATAAAATTGACTTTTCTTTTTGAGGACGTCCAAACGAAAAATATGGTGTTCCTCTTCTCTATAAGAGGGAGTTTTCTTATTTGGTAGATTTTACTTTCACCTTCTTTTCGAAAATCAATTAATTTCCATTACAAATATAATTTCCTTTAAATTAAAAACTCCATTATTTTCATATTATTTAATAACTCTTCCCTAATATCTCTTTCTCTCTCTCTTTATATATATATATATATATATATATATATATATGATAGAAATGATTCGAGAAACCCTTATACTTGTATTAATTGTATTCTGAACTCTTCTACTTACCAATTTGTCATTTGAATCTTTAAACTCAATTAAAATGAGTTTTTTAGGGTTCCAACCATGCGTGTAGGCGTGTAGCTCACTCTCCTTTATATAACTGACATGTCATATATATTAATGTTATATCATAATTATTTCATAACTATTTTTAAAATTATTAACCAAAATTATTTGATAAAATGTAAAATGATAACATTTTAATTTATTTTTGACTTTTTAAAGTGAAATTTCATACATCCAATTATCCTTATTTTCAATGTTTCACGACATAAACGCAGGTATGTGTGGAGTTTTGATTAGTAAAAAATAGGTTGTGAATAGATTTATAAATGATATTAATAAATAAAATTATATTTAATAGTTGAGCTCCAAGTATTTTACGTCATTTAGTTTCAACTTTAACATCTCACATTTGACTCTTGTCCACAGTGGCGGAACTAGGATTTTTAATAAGTGGATCCAAAATTTAAAAAAGGTAAGCATACAAACTAATCGAAAGGGTTTCTCTCTCTACCCAATCTCTCTCTCAATTCTCTTTTATATCTCTCTCATTTTATACAAATACAAATTATACAATACAAATACACAATCGAAGAACTATGTTAGGTCGATATTTTTGACATTGGCAACAATTTAGTTTTGCCGCTGGCCTCAAATTAGATTTGGGGATATCAACCATGTCAAGAAAAAAATAATAAAGTACTACTTCCATTATTTTAATTTATTTATATTATTTATTAAACCAATTTTAAAAAGAACATTGCAACTTTAATTTTAATTTACATATTTAAAATAACAACATTAAAAAATATTTTACTAAATTTGAAATAATTAAAGATCACAAAATTCAAAAAATCTTATTTATTTTCTTAAATTTTTATATCTAATATACAAAAATAAAAAATAAATTGAAACAAAAAAAATATATCCAACGACACAATTAAGACTCTTAAGTTGTGTTGGTTAAAATTTACTTTAGTTAAATCGCTTGTAAAATAAATATACATAATTTTTTATGTTAAATGTTGTAATAATAATCTCACAAAGTAACATAAAAACTATTTTTTTAAGGAAAAAAAATATAAAAGAATGATACTTACACTGGTTAAACTATCATACATATGAATTAAAATAAGACAATAACGAATAGTAAATTCTTAATCTGTAAGTACGTAAAAGTGTTCGATTAAGTATAAAATTTAAGAAAAAAAATAAAATTTGAATTCGTAATCTCAAATAAACGCGAGCTATAAAAAGTTTTGCAATTATAATATAGTAATGAAGTATTTTGTGTGATAAAATTCAGTTAAAAGACTTACTACTAATATTAATTGCTAGTACTCGTAAGAAAGACCTCATCCTTTTTGTTTGTTTTTTTTTATTTTAGATTTCGTTTTGAGAGTGAACGGATAAAAGGCCAGAAGGATCAATCTGTTCAGTTTGTACATATAAATTATTATTAAATTGAGATTTAAAATAAATAAATAAATAAATAAAGATACTACATGCAAATTACTTTTTAACGTGCCAATTTTTACGAAATTTATAAAATGAAAGCATGATAAAATAAAATGAATCGAAGGGATTAATTTCTTTGCACTTTGGAGGATATTCGACACTATTCTTGTGAAAATGTTTTTTCATGAATGAACTCAAATTTTTATTTACCGAAAAAGCGATAAATAGATAGTTTCCCTTGGATTAAAGTTTGAGTGTGTTATTTTATAAGAGTTAAATTTAGTTAATAGTTCAAGAAAGATAGATATAAATAATAATTACAACCAAGAAGTAAGAGTTGTTGCATGCTCTATAGGCATCGTAAACTTAGCACGAATATTATATTTATGTTTATAGATAGAAAAAATACATTAAGCACGCAGTAACTATAAGAATTCATAAATTCAAAATTCAAATTACACTCGAGAATAAACATAATTACGTACAAATGTTGAGAAAATGTGTCACTCTGTATATTTCATTGCAAAATTAGACAGTAAGAGCAAAGCTCTGTTCCATGGGATAAACAATCATATTGGCTCTCCTCCTTAGATAGTTCCAAATTGGTTCACCACTCATCCTGCTTCTCTCATAATAATAATACGATTCTTCTTCTTCTTTAAATTTTTGCATAATTTTCTCGAAAACCCAGTGTAACATTTCGGCTCCAGAAAGCAGAAAACAGAGGAAATACAAAACAGGAGAAACAGAGTCCGGGAAGAGAAGAGAGGCAGTGGAAGCTAAACATAAAGAAGTAAAGAAAATCATAAGATGGTGTACCAGGTAGGAGAATTTCCTGTAAATATAATGACGTGAAAATTTCAGCTTAATACCGTATATTAAACAGTATAGGAGCAAAGAAATGACGGAAACTCTCATGGTTTTCGGATGAGTCGAAAAAGGATCAGTGTTGTTATTGCCTTGATATTTCAGTTGCAGAAGATTGAGGAGAATAGTGAAGAAGAAGCCAAAAACTGTGAGGGAACTATTTGTGGTGCTCTGTCTCTGGAACATATAGAAAATGGAGGATTGTGTAGCCATGAAAGTAGAAAATGTTTGGAAAAAAAAGAGACCAATTCTTGAATTATTAGCCATTTGGAAAATTATTTATGTGTGTGTAGGTTTATAGAGATGAAGAAGATACAAGTAGCATTTGATATAATGTGCGTATATATAGGTTAGGTGTCAGTATTTTTATTTAAATTTTTTTTTTCTTCGTACCAAACACTTTTTAAATGTCACATCTTAGGTTATGTTTTGCGGATCAGAAAGTTCAATGAAATTGTTAGTTGAATGAAATTAATATTTTTATTTAAATTTTTTTTTTCTTCGTACCAAACACTTTTTAAATGTCACATCTTAGGTTATGTTTTGCGGATCAGAAAGTTCAATGAAATTGTTAGTTGAATGAAATTAATAATTATTTCTCCAAAACTATTTTTTACGATACTTTGAAATTGGTAATTGAATGAAAGTCTAATGGGTATGAATTGACGTAGACATGTTACTGTTCTTGGTAAAATATTTTTTTATGACTGAACTCAAACTTGCCAAGGAAAATATATGTTTATCCTTCTAATTTTCTTTCTGTTACAATTTGTATGTTCTATTTTATTTTTTTTTTGAAAAAAGGTCTGATATATTTCTTAACTTTGTTATTTGAAGTTGATATATCTTTCATTATAAAGTGACTCATATATGCCCTTACCGTTATACAAACGACTCACATATACCCCTGTCGTTACAAAATGCCTCACATATACCCCTCATTTAACGGAAGTTAAAATATTAGTTTTAAATTTATATTTTTTACTTCTAATTTTTTTTTAAAATTATTTAGGGATATATATGATTCTTCTATCAAAGTAAGGTATCTTTAATTTTTCATACATAAATTATTTTGACTTTTTTTTATTATATTTATTTGAATTTCTTATTCTTATTTTTTTTTTCTTCCATTCCTTAGTTTAAAGAAAAAATAATTAAACTTTCTTTTTTTGTGTGTATTGTAATTTAATTTCGTACTCGAAGAAAAAATTTGGTCATCTACAATAAGTTTTACAAGAATATAAGTGAAACATAAATAAATTTGATTTTCAAAATAATAATTATAAATTAATCATTGAAACAAAAAAAGTCAAAAAAAAATGTTTGATGAGGATTAAATTTACTCATATGAGATTATATTTTTTTAGAAAAAATAATTAAAATTTAGATTAATTTTTTTTCCATTTCCGTTAGAGAAAAAGGATATATGTGAGTCATTTATTTACAAGTAGGGGTATATATGAGCTCTAAATGACAAAGTTCAGAAGTATATCGGACCCTTTTCCCTTTTCTTTTAATCCATTTTTAAAGAAGGGATCTCTTAAAGAATGTCTATTTCCATTTTAACAACTTTTCATGTCATGTAAGCTATAATATTAAAGTATATTTTGATATAGTCGACATATGTTTAGTATAGTATTATAAGATCTAAAAATCTTCTTTGCTTTTAATAATTTTATGTCAAATCAAAAAACAGACAAATAAATAAAATAGATAAAAAGAAGGCCTAAGTCATATACAAGCCCTTAAAGTTGTCCGCATATTTCATTTAGACACCTTAACTTAGGGCAGTACCTATTGAACACTTTAATCTTAACAAATTTATATGTATTAAACACAAAATGAAAATTTATGGAAAGACATAAGTGCGTGTGTCTTAAACACAAATACATAGCAGATAGACCAATAAAATGATCACATGTGGCAATTAGATAAAAAAAAATTAAGAAAAAAACAAATTATTTTATCAACCCCCCATCCCTGTTCTTCTTCGTCAAAATTTTCTGTCATTTTAAGCTTTTCGCCCATTTTGAATTTTCTTTGATCACTTACTACCATAATTATCTAAAGAAAATAACGATTTGAATTTTCTTTAATCACTTGCTACCATAATTATCTTAAAAAAATAACAACTTTTGATTAAAAGAATAATCAATTAATATTATTTTTATAAAAAAAATGAAGCTTTGCTACAACATTTGAGTTTTAGATCTATTAACTTTTAATAAATTAAGGTAAAAGCAAAAGAAAAATAAAAAAAGAATTAGAGAGTACTTAGATGATGAATGCAGTGAAGAAGAGAAGAAGTGAAGAAGTGAAGAAGAAGACAAGTTTTTTCATTTTTTATTTAATTTTAAAAAATTAAGTATATAAGTTGGAAAACAAAAAGAAAAAAAGAAAAAAATTAAATTTTTAATAGCTATACGCGCTCAAGGAGAGTGGAACACACTCTTTTTGCCATGTCATCATTTTGTATCTAATAGGAATTATTTATGAATAAATAAAGTGTTCAATAGGTACAAGCCTTAAATGAAGTGTCTAAGTGAAATATGTAGACAACTTCATTAGATATCAAATGACGAACTTTCAGAGTTCGATACTTAAATTTCGATTCGGTAATTATATATGGGAAAAAAGAAAATCACGACATTCTAATTCTAAGACACGTTAGCCTTTTAAAATCTCATATATATATATATATATATATATATATATATATAGGCTTAAGTCATAAATGGTCCCTTAATTGTCCGCATAATTCACTTAGACATCTCAACTAGGATTTATACCAATTGAACACTTAAATTATTCGAAACATATACCTGGTCGTGTAGTTATTAGGAAGTACTTTATTCCCAATATAGGAGTTCACGGCGTGTTAGGCTTCAACATGGATACCGGACATTGAGTGACTCCACTTTTAAGCCTGAGCATTAATAGTGAGAGACTTTAACTCTGAATGGGATCCTATTCAATGCGAATCTAAATTAGTCCGACTCTAATATATACACAGGCAGAAAACAAAAATAAAAGGCTTACTACTATTATTGAGAACCTTTAACTCTGAAGGAGATTCTACACAATACAAATCTAAATTAGTCTGATTCTAATATAGACACCAAAGCGGGAAAAAATAAAAGACTTACTGCTATTATTAATATGGAGTAGTACTTTTACAAAGTGTCAACTTAATAATACATAATCACAAAACTTGAGCAAATGTTGTTAAATATATAAAATTAAAATAAAGTTGTGTCATTGCAAATGTTGAATTTCTTGGTTGGGTTGGGTAGGTTTCACAATTTGTAGTCAATTTCTCTAATAACTGACCTTGTCATATATTACCATTATTATCACTTCTTTTTTTCAATTATAATCACTTGGTGAAAAGTAGCCATCTTTTAATTTGTGATTCCATGTCCACATGATATTGAACTTTTTTTTTCTTTAATAATTATTTCTCCAAAACATGTTACTATTCTTGGTAAAATATTTTTTTATGACTGAACACAAACTTGCTAGGGAAAATATATGTTTATCCTTCTAATTTTTTCTAAATTTCAATTTGTATGTTCTATTTTTCTTTTGAGAAAAGGGTCTGATATACCCATCAATTTTGTCATTTAGAGCTGATATACCCCTCGTTATAAAAGTGGTATGGCTCACATATACCCTTCATTTAACGGAAGTTAAAAAATTAGTTTTAAATTTATATTAATATTTTAAAAAAATTATTTAGGGTATGCATGATTCTTTTATCAAAGTCCAAGGTATATTTTAATAAACTATTTTTTGTGTGTATTGTAATTAAATTTTGTATTCGAAGAAAAAATTTGGTCATCTACAATAAGTTTTACAAGAATAATAGTGAAACATAAATAAATTTGATTATCAAAATAATAATTATAAATTAGTCATTGAAACAAAAAAAAAGTCAAAAAATATGTTTGACGAGGATTAAATTTACTCATATGGGATTATATTTTTTAGAAAAAAAAAAATAAAAACTCGGATTAATTTTTTTTTCCATTTCTGTTAGAGGAAAAGGGTATATGAGAGCCATTTGTTTACAAATAGGAGTATATATGAGTCACTTTCATAACAACGGATATATCAACTCTAAATGACAAAGTTGAGGTGTATATCAGACTGTTTCCCTTTTCTTTTTAATCCATTTTAAAAGAAGGGATCTCTTAAAGAATGTCTATTTTCATTTTAACAACTTTTCATGTCATGTAAGCTATAAAATTAAAGGATATTTTGATATAGTCAACATATGTTTAGTATAATATTATAAGATCTAAAAATCTTTTTGCTTTTAATAATTTTATGCCAAGTCAAAAAACAGACAAATAAATTAAAATGAAGTGAAACATTCCGACATCTTAACTGATCTTTGCACTAACATTATATTCATGCTGTAGCAGGCTATTCACTTTTAACAGTTTAACTCTCCATGTTACCACATTAAACTTTTTATAAAGGGCTACCTATTGTTGTCATTCATCTTAACTGATACAACATTAGAATATCCAGCGAAATTCTAAGGGTAGAGTAAACGGAGGCGTTACCGCTACCTCATAGAGGTGGAGAGGCTGTTTTCGAAATATCCATGGCTCAAGTACATCAAATCCATATAAAAGAAAAGAAAAAAACAATGAAAAACGCATAACAATTAGTACGAAAGCAGTATAGAACCTGTAATAGAGAAAGATCATACATCCCATTGCATAGTAGTTAAACTCTTTATATGCTTTGCTATAACGATATTTGGAAGGTCTTGTGCTCAATGACCAAATCTTTCACATAAAATGTTACAAATGTTGCAGAACATATGTCTAGACAAAGAGAAAAAACTAAAAGAAAAAATCCCAACTTGACAATAACTTTTGACTTGTGCTCTCTTCTATAGCAATGTGGCCACGTTTTGGGGATCGTTCACTAAAAAGGGTTTCAATCGAGGGTCTGTTAGCTGGGGAAGACCAGCTCTTGCTCCCAATGCCCTACAGCCGATACCTGCCTGCAATTAACCCACAACGCAGAAATTAGCTTCTTTAACAATTTGCATAAGACACAAAGCTAAAGTCTACTGACCACTTGAGAAGCAAATGGCAACATTCTTTCTGGTGGCATATTGGCACAGAGAGCTGCAGATTGCCAGTGGGAAATCCATGAGAAATGAAACATTACAAACCTTCGATCAAGCGCGAAGGGAACAATGACATCAGATTTAAACGCACATGGATATAGACACGAGTAAGACTAGAGAAAAGAAAACACTTAACATCCAGAAAGGAGGTATGAAAATGGTTTGAGGTTAATAGAATCTCTCGATCCAATTGTCACACGTAGAGGGAAAAGGGTGATGCAGGTATATAACACATTTGAAGGAAGAACATTAGGTATAAAGACTGCAGAGTATAATTTTTCTTACCATACAGAACTGCTCCAATAAATGCATCACCTGCACCGGTTGTATCGACTAATTCTGATGGCGAGATCTTTTCAGCTGTTCCAAGAAGCAGCTTCCCACTCACTGTCCCGATGCCTTTTGCACGCAATTTTGCAATATCCTAGAAGAATACATGTACTTTAGTTTATTCAGCTTCATAAGAAGTGCCGGGGAGAAAAAAAAATCATAAGCAGCACCAAGAAGTCTCCAATAAAAAGAATTAAGAGGGTGATGAGTAATGGTATGACTGCAAGAGAACATGTGGAGGCGATTCATATTTGTAAAGATGAATATCATGACGTACTAGAAAAAGGGTACTAGCCAGGAAGAACCCTACATGACTCCCACTCCACAGTAGATACTCACTTTACAGTGGTGGACTAGAACAAAATGAATTGTGTGCACGGATTTCTATTAGTTCATGAGCACTGTAGCCATGCATCGGCTGTCTATTGAATCATAAATCTTCTAATTGGTGAATTACCGAAGATATGGATGTTGCACTGGTTGCGTCAGTATCAATACTCTGCTTCATTTTCTTGAACAACTCATCGACATCAATTTCTTCAGACTGGAGATCCTCTGCAAATCAACCCAATAACGAAAAATAAATACATACACCTCTTGTTCATCTTTCGAAACGATTTGTTTGCCTACGAGAAGACACTTAACATACATCAGAAGAACCAAAAAAATATGCAAGCATACCAACTTCAGCCCTTTCTAACATCATGCAGCCATCTTCACCCAATGTCACAATTACAAATTTGATGTTTGGCAACTTTAGAAGTACAGAAACTAGAGCAGCTGGGATTGAAGGGGCCTCTGTCCATACCTGCGAGACAATACATCTTATGTCAAGCTCAAAAGGGAAAAATATATTGTTATGTCCCACATCAGCGGGATGAGGAGAAATTGGTCTCTTTATACGGTCGCGGACAATACTCACCTCTTGAGCTAACTTTAGGGGTTAGGCCCAAGGTCCATAACATGGTATCAGAAGTTCAGAACCAAGCCTATACCAATTCATGGCTTACAGATGTTGGGGCTCACATTAAATTTCCCATGCTCTAGATGTCCAGCCCAGGGTGCTGGGCGTGTGGGGTGATGAGTCCCATATGGTTGGATGACGAGAAATTGGTCTCTTTATATGATCTTGGGTGATCCTAACCTCTTGGGCTAGGAGGAGAAAAATTAACACTATTTCACCTTTTCAGAAAAGAGTATTGAGAACAATTTTAATCCCAATTATGTGGTAAGCAGTGGCAAGGGATAAAAGCTTTAAGTTGTAACACACTGAGGGAGGAAGGGACTTTGTCGTCGAATTAAAATTGGAGAGACAACAAATTTCACTCCTGGACTCTATTTGCAACTAAGAATTAGAAGCAGATCACCAGATATCCAAATTGAAATTCCGCAGCAAAGGAACAGTGTCATTGCAATTTGTCAGTGTAGCTAACTTGCCTGTGGAAATCTCGCTGAGCATACGACATAAGTTGCCAAGTTTAGAAGGTCATCTACCCTTTCTCTTTTACTTTCTGCATCAATTACAATAGGTATGTTCCTCCGATGTGCCTGCACGGGGAATCCAAAAGGCATACAGTATTTCCCATTTTATTTGAAACATAAGTCTTCGGATAATTTGAACAAAAAACAACAAACAATAATTAAGCTGGATATGTCGGCTCTAGGATGAATACAAGCAACATATTCAAAAGCAGAAAGTAGGATAGAAGTTTTTGCTAGTCATTACTTCCATTTGTCTGACAAAGAAGTTCAAGTAAAATTACCTCTCGAGCCACAACTAAAGCTGATAACAATTCAGTTTCTTGCAATACTCCATCAAAATATACAAATCTCACATCATCCAGAGCTGATGACAAATTCGACTTGGATAAATCCTCAGGTATCATAGGTGGGCATCCTGGGGTGTAAATGCAAGTCCGAGTTTTCCTGGTAGATCAAACAATACTAATCATGACTCACGAGAGCTAATAGCTTCAACAGAAGAAATTCAGAAGGGTCTGTCTACCAATTGTATACACCAAGAGATAGTAAATATAGTAAACTATGTTTATACTTCTCTCACGCAAATATGATGGAGAAAGACTTTGTTGGTTTTCGCATAAGCAATTTTTAGTCTTAGAAAGGATAATTAAGACTGAAACCCACTATACAGAAGTATAGGTAATGTACAATATACTGTTACTGATCTAGAAACCAAATATTAAGAAAATCACAGCAGAGCCATTTACAATTGATTCAACAAAACTAGAAAGTTCAAAATCCTGTTTTGAGGTAAAAGTCTGAAATATGCCAAACAATTACCAAAATGCAATTAACATAAATAGAGAGAACTCACGCTTGACTATCAACAATGACGTAAGAGAATGTCGAATGGCCCCCTTCGGATACCTGAACCCAAGATTTAAGGTTGAGGTGAATTAAATGCTTGAGTTAGATCTGATGTTGCTAACACATTTGAAACCAATCAAATTGTGATTGACTTAACAGATGCATGAAACTACATCCATAATTATCCTACACGCAAGAACCTTCAAGTTTGAACATTGCCGAACTCACCACCATGAATGATGTATCGACCCCATCAGCTTCCAGCTCTTCCAATATTGCTTTCCCTTGAGAATCATCTGCAACCTACAGACAAAAATAGTAACAAAGAAGACTTTCAAAGTGATTATTGCAAAAGGTTTATGTGGGGAAAGATGAAGAAATTAGAAAATAGTTTTATAGAAATAACAGTTACTGGTGACTCCTAACACAATAATCATGAATGATACAGGAAATACCACAACAAGTCAGGTTATCATTAAATATGCTATGCAACTTTCAAAGGAAGTAATATATACAGTTGAATCTTGACCAACAATGTTGAGGGACAAGTTTGTCTCGTAGACTTACATCCATTTGCGTTGGAACAAAGACTGTCTTTTCTCCAATCAACTCCAGATTGAAGGAAATGAGAGTTTAAACTGTGTTACAAACCACTCGCTGGGAATCACAGTGGCAGGAGGTAAATTGGTGTTTGTTAATTCCAATAGCAAGGAGGAGGTTCAAGAAGCTCATGAGAACCATGCTAAGATAACAGTTATATGATATGATATTGGAGTTCATTGTCTCACAATACACAGGTTGATTTTTATCTGTATAGGACGAAACAAGCTTTTCAGGGGCAACATAAAGGAATTCTTCTTTCAACCTCTGATAGGAAAAAATTGAGTCTCAATTCGTACTTGAACACAATAACACACCTAGTATAATCTCACTGGTGAGGTCTGGTTATACTTGAATAGTCAGAACAATAAAACAATCGAGAATATAAGTCAGTCAAAATAATTATACAGCCAAACCTTCGATATAATTCTCGGAGATAGGCCTAAACGAGCTGCACAAGTCAAAGCATTCCCTGCATTGCCACCTCCTTGAACCTAATGACAAAAACACAACTTTCTTTGAAATTTCAACTATAAAAGAAAGTTCAGTATCAATCACACACAAAAATCAATCACCTGAAAACTGGTGCTTCGAATCTTATCATCAGGGTTAGGATAAGAATCAACAGCAACAAGGAAATCCACCGCCGCCATTCCACAACCTAACTACTCCCAAAAACAAATTCAACAGATATAGTAAATCCTATAACAGTTTCTAATTTGTTTTTGACATGTCAAGAGAGTAAGGAAGACCCACAACGCTATGATTTTCTGGGATCGCGGCAGTTTGTGGGGTTGACGAAATTGACCTTTTAAACCTGAATTTATTCAAATAAAACATATATTATATCTTCCAGTTTACTTTGCACAAGGAAAGTTATGATTTTGATTAGATTAAGATAACATACCTGGTGAAGGAAGAGTTACAGGTAAGATTACAACGTGTGGGAACATGAAGTAGCAGAGTTGACGGCGGTGATCGGCCTGAAAGTGACGGAGAGTTACATGACTGCAACCGGAACGCCGCCATTTATGGGAAATGATCAAAGTAAAGCAGTGATTTTGAGATGACAGAGGAAATGAATAGTTGGAGTAGTCAGCTCTCAGTGAGGAAGGAGAAGTAGGCAAATCCTTTTTATTCTTTTCATTTTTTCGCTTAGTGTGTTAATTATTTTAATTTTTTGAAATTATCTCTTACCGTTTGGATAATCGTTGCTCATGGTTTCATAATGTATTGTATTATATTATTTAGTTTGATCGTATCATATTATATTATAATTTAAAAAAAATAAAATATTTTTAATCATTCTAGAGTAGGAAATTTGACTATATTAAAATAATTAAGATAAAAGATAAAATAGTATTTTGAAATATTATATAAATATATAATTAAAAAAAGAAATTAAGTAACAATGTGAACACCAAATTGATTGTTCCATAAAATAGGTTTTCATTATTACGTAACAACGAAATTTAACAATATAAAATTATACATTTTAAGTAACAATTCAAACAAATATTATATATATAATGCAATAAAATGAATAACATAAAGTTAATCAGAATAAGTTATTTGCAAATTTGATTTGTAAAGGGTAATTTCTCATTGAATAATATTATATATATTTGTATTTATATTGAACAATGTTAGAATTAATGGATTGTTCTAAATCAAATATTTGAACAAATTTTATGAACTGTATATTTAAATATTTAACTTTTAGTGATAATTCTTTTTACCATATAAGTAATAAATATAAACGTCTAAATATATTCTATCATGTTAAATTGTACTTTATCAAATATATACTTATTATAATTACATATTCACAATCAAACATTATATTTGTAATTATGCATAAATATTATAACATATTTACTAGAGGTGCACCCCATAGTTAGCCATAATCAGACTTTTGATAAGTTAATTTTCTTTTTTATCTTTCATATAGATACGTTTATTGCGAATAAAAAAATCGTACTTAACCATTTTCCTGATATCATATTGTTTCACAAATAATTTAGAAAGGTTCAAAAAATTATGAATAGAATCGAAAATATAAACCTCAAATTTGTTATTAGTTACTAACATAGTCAGACTTTACAATTTTTTTCTTATTTTCTACCTTGTGTCGATAGCCATCATTGGAGTAACGTTGATTGTGTGTATGGTGTAATTTAGAGAAAATCAATTTGCGAAGTAGATTTCTAAACAGATCCTTATAGTTTTGTGTAACTCAACTCCGACCCCTTATTTTTAAGAAAAAGACCAAATCGTCGGGTAAAATTATTTAGAACTTGATGGATTTAGCGTCACTGTCCTCTCTCTCTGATCCAAGAATTCAGAGAGTTCAATTGAATCCATGGAAACTGAAACCTTCATTAGACCCAACAACAAATCAAAGAAGAAACAAAGATCTCCACTTTTAACTTTCCTTTTTCTCTTCACTTTGATTCTCCTTTTCTTCTACATCAAAAACTTCATTTCCCCTTCTCTTCTTCCCCCTTCAAAAAAATCAATACCCATTATACCCCGTCCCCAACAATGCAACCCCGAAAATCGCCTGCAGGAGAAGTTCATGTGGTATGCGCCTCACAGTGGGTTCAGCAACCAATTGGCTGAGTTCAAGAATGCGATCTTGATGGCTAAGATTCTTAATCGGACCCTAATTGTACCACCCGTGTTGGATCACCATGCTGTTGCGCTTGGTAGTTGTCCTAAATTTAGGGTTTTGGAACCTAATGAACTGAGATACTTGGTTTGGAATCATAGTATTCAGCTCTTGCGTGATTGCAGGTAATTTTGAAATTTTTATCAGTTCATAACAACCCCTTTAGCTTTAGCTCACTGAACAGAAAGAATCAATTTTTATGCGTTCTTTGTGTTTGTTAATATGTCTGACTGAATTATGTAGAGATATTTAGAATCAAATTGTTGCTAATGTTCTTTTCTCCACGGCTTCTTCACTACTGTATTCCCTTCCCATACCTGCTTTGAAATGCTCTACTTGAGAGATTTACTACTGTATTCCCTTTTATGTGAATGCTTTACTTTGAGTTAAGGGTCTGTCGGGAACAAGTTAGAGGTAAGGTATGCGTGGACACCACCTTCCCCAGATCCCACTTATTGTTGTTATTGTATTTGGAGTTAAATTGATCACTGACGAATTTGCATGTTTCATGTCTGGTGCTTAATACTAGTAGTCAAACTGTTGGTTAAATATTTTGTTACACCTGTTTGTGGCGGGCTTTTTTCCGTTAGAGACTTGTATTTTAGTATACTGATTAGGAAGAGATTTAGCAACTTCTACTTTTGGAATAGAGCAACTCTTATTTTGATTTAAAAAGATAGATATTTCAATTGGAATGAAAATGATTACAGAGAGATTCATAGAAAGACTCCATCTAGTTTGGGATTTTGATGGCTCGATTGAATGTGCTTAAACCCAGCATGTGAACTTTGTGCATAACCACAGTGATAAAGCTTTACTGTAAACTTTGTCTGCATCGCGAATTCCTATCTTGCTTGTTTTTGTCTTTCTGCTGCTGATTTATCTTTGATTTTATAAGTTATAATTATTAACTTTTGAATTTCATTCTGCATTTTGATTTTTGACTGAATAAAGATGGAATTACTTTTTGGATGGAGTATTTAGAATTTTCTAATAATCTGCTTGCTTTGTGTTTTGCAGGTATGTATCAATGGCTGATATAGTTGACCTTTCACCACTTGCTTCCTATTCAACTGTGAGATTTATAGATTTTCGTGCTTTTGTGTCCTCCTGGTGTGGTGTAAACTTGGATGTTATTTGCTCTAAGGACCAAAATATACCATCTTCATTATCCGATAGCATTCGACAATGTGGTTCTCTATTGTCTGGTTATTATGGTAGTTTCAGTGGTTGTTTGTCTGCTTTAAAAGAAGATTGTAGAACAACAGTTTGGACATATAAAAAAGACGATGATGATGGAGCTTTAGACTCGTTTCAACCTGATGACCAACTTAGGAAGAAAAAGAAGATATCATTTATTAGGAGAAGGAAAGATGTGTATAAAGCTCTTGGCCCTGGTTCTGTCGCAGAATCAGCCACTGTTTTAGCATTTGGAAGCCTTTTTACTGCTCCTTATAAGGAATCTGAATCCCATATTGACATTCATGAAGCTCCTAATGATCCCATCGTACAGACCTTAATCAAAAAGATAGAGTTCCTTCCCTTTGTGCCTGAAATAATAAATGCCGGCAAGAAGTTCGCTCTTCAAACTATCAAGGGTCCTTTTCTTTGTGCACAGCTCAGGCTACTAGATGGACAATTCAAGAACCACCATAAAGCTACTTTTCTTGGTCTGAAGCAGAAACTAGAATCTTTGAGGCAAACAGGACAGAAACAGATCCATGTATTTGTGATGACTGATCTCCCCATGACTAATTGGACAGGGAGTTACTTGGGGAACTTAGCAAAAGATTCAGATGCCTTCAAGCTGTTTGTTATTAGAGAAGAAGATGACTTGGTTCAAGAAACTGCTAAAGAAGTGATGGCTTCGGGGCATGGGCTAAAACTTGGTTCACTTTCACAGAATTCGGCAGGGATTAGCGAGCATCACCATCCTCAATCATTAACTGATGTTCTCTTATACATAGAGGAAGTAGTCTGCAGCTGTGCTTCTCTTGGTTTTGTGGGCACTTCTGGGTCAACAATTGCTGAGAGCATAGAGTTAATGAGGAAACATGACATTTGTTCCGGCTAAATTGCTTTGGCTCCTAGCTAACTAGTGTTACTTACTCAGCTTTGTGTTCACCCATTTGGCAGCTATAATCCATGTATCATCTGAAAATTCTCTCTTTTCACAAGCGTGAACTTACAAATTAACGATGTCTTGATCGAATTCAAAGATGGACTAGGATGTCCTATTGAAGGATACAAGTGATCCATACTGCTGGAAGATGGACTTATGGATGAAGATTCTGCTGCATATATCAATGGATTAGAAGCACTGATAGATGGATCTGTCTGGTGCAGAGTTTTCTATTCTTCAAATGCATACTGCTAACTAGATTCTACCCTTATAAAGGGAGGAGGTAAGTCCAGATTTGGATCCAATATCAACAACCTTCAAGTTGGGATTTAATAACCGATAGCTTAGCACCCTGTAGAACAATTGAACTGTACAAAATGTTTATGTACTCTGTTGGAGGTGCTCCTTCTCTTTCTTGATTACACTTGCTCAGAGCTTAGTACACCAAAAAGAAATTGAAAGGTTCTGCTCTATGTTGATTCTTAACCGCCGTTTGTCTCCTCTTCACTGTTGTTTTCTATGGACATGGCAACACAAGCTTGTGATTATCTTTTGAGTCTGGCTGCAGTTGAATTATCTTCTGGTAATTGAAAAATTATTAATAAATTGGTCAACTTTACTATTTGATCAAATTTGCTTAAACTTCAAAAACCATATTAATTGTAGGAATACAATAGAAAATAATTTATTTTATTTTAATTTAATAAATAATTAAATAATATAAAATAAATAATTTTAGTAAGATGTCTATCGTATATGAGACGGACAGAATATATATACTTGATCTTCTCAATCATTTGGCATCTTAGCTAGTGTGTTGACTTGCGTGTTATTATTCATAAATTTGATTGTGGATGTGACATTTTTTATCCACATCTTGAATGGCTCCGTCCACTGTTCTGTTTAATGCATATTTTTTTCATGTTGGACGGTCTGCCTACTTTTATTTTTTTTAGTTTCACACAGCGATAATAGTGAAATCTGATTAAATTTAAATAATATAGCATGGAATTTATTTGGAGTGATATATTTAACACGACTTTCTCTATATTATGTGTTTGAATTTAAATTTTTTTATTAAAAATGAAATAATTTCTCCGCTGCACGATAACTCATATTAGAAGTACCATTATTGATCTAAATACTAATTATAATTTAAATATTTTAAATAAAATTTATTAACAAATCTAAATAATTATTGACGTATCCGCTCGTTAAAAAAAACATATTGGGGAGCACTGAAAATAGAAAAAGATGGGCTAACCATCCTCTTATCGTCACTATACCGACTGTTCACACTGCGGACCACACGAAGCAAAAAAAAAAAAAAGGCTAAAATAATACTCTTAATATACGATGAGCATTTTATTTTTAAAAAAAATATATATACTATTGTTGTAAAATATACCATGGGCCCCACGTAATGGATAAATTTGAACATGTTGTAGATTAGTGTCTTGTGGGTCCCACAGAATTGATTAGTGTCTCGTGGGCCCTACACAAAGGGATGAATTTCATGGCTATATATATAGCCATTTTACACATTAATTCAAGATAGATGTTTTGTTATGAAATATACTACTTCCTAAATTTTCCTTCTTTAAGTATATTAATTATTAATAAGTTCTCTTTTATAACACGTTATCAGCACGAGTCTCTGCCAGTTCAAGTAAAGATTTTAAAAGCCTCGGAGAGTATATGGATACCTCAATGATCAATCATGAAGATATTTGTGTAATTGATAGTGGAACAACGCACGCCATATTCAAAGATGAGAAATACTTCTCCTACTTGCTTAGAAGAAAAGCAAATGTTACTACAATTTCTGGTAATTCAAACTTAATAGAAGGCTCCGGAAGAGCTACTATATTTCTGCCTAAGGGGACAAAACTTGTCATAGAAGATGCTTTGTTCTCTTCTAAATCCCCAAGAAACCTGTTAAGTTTTAAAGATATTCGCCGAAATGGATATCATGTTGAGACAATAAATGAAATGAATGTTGAATACCTTGGTATTACCAAGATTGTCTCAAACCAGAAATATGTGTTGGAGAAATTATCAACTTTATCTTCTGGCCTATATTATGCAAAAATAGGTACGATTGAAGCACACTCTATCGTAAACCAGAAGTTTACTGACTTAAAGACTTTTGTGCTTTGGCATGACCGAATAGGTCATCCTGGATCAATAATGATGAGACGAATCATTGAAAATTCAAATGGACATCCATTAAAGAACCTGAAGATTTTTACAAATGATAAGTTTTCATGTGCTGCTTGTTGCCAAGGCAAATTGATTATTAGGCCATCACCAATGAAGGTTAACATTGAATCCCCTCAATTTTTAGAACGAATACATGGGGATATTTGTGGACCTATTCACCCATCTAGTGGGTCGTTTAGATATTTTATGGTTCTAATAGACGCATCTTCAAGATGGTCTCATGTGTGCCTCTTATCATCTCGCAACCTGGCGTTTGCAAAATTATTGGCACAAATAATACGATTAAGAGCGCAATTTCCAGATTATCCCATTAAGACAATTCGCCTCGATAATGCTGGCGAATTCACATCCCAAGCTTTTGATGCTTATTGCGTATCAGTAGGGATAAAAGTTGAACATCCTGTAGCTCATGTTCATACTCAAAATGGCCTTGCTGAGTCATTTATTAAGCGCTTACAATTAATAGCAAGACCTCTACTTATGAAAAGTGAGTTGCCTACTACTGTTTGGGGTCATGCTATCTTACATGCAGCATCACTTGTTCGTCTCAGACCGACTCATTATAATAAATACTCCCCATCACAATTGGTGTTTGGCCATGAACCAAATATTGCTCATCTTCGAATTTTTGGATGTGCTGTATATGTGCCTGTAGCACCACCTCAGCGCACCAAGATGGGCCCTCAAAGAAGGTTAGGCATATATGTTGGGTTTGATTCACCCTCAATAATTCGCTACCTTGAACCATTGACGGGAGATTTATTCACTGCAAGATTTGCAGATTGTCGGTTTGATGAAACAAATTTTCCGCAATTAGGGGGGGAGAAAAAGAAACTTAAAAGTGAAATTGCATGGAAAGTTTCATCATTATCTCATTTTGATCCACGCTCCCCTGTGTGTGAACAAGAGGTCCAGAAGATCATCCATTTGCAAAACATAGCAAATCAAATGCCAGACGCATTTACTGATTCAAAAAGGATAACAAAATCACATATTCCTGCAGTAAATGTGCCTATCCGAATCGACGTCCCAAAAGGACCATCTACAAGTGTCATAGCTTCTGAATCACAAATACGCCTGAAGCGTGGTAGACCATTGGGATCAAAAGATAAAAATCCTAGAAAAAGAAGTATAAAAAATGACACTACAAAAGAATCTCACGAAGAAATTCAAGATCTGATTAATCCTGATATTCCTGAAGAGATCAGTGAACCCGAGACTCAAGTAAATGAAGAACTCTCAATAAGTTCTACAGGTGATGAGATAAGTTTAGATCGATCAAAAATCATAGTGGATAATGTTTTCGCTTATGATGTTGCACTTAACATTATGAAAGGAAATGAGGATCTTGAACCTCTATCTGTCGAAGAATGTCGACAAAGATGTGATTGGCCAAAATGGCAAGAAGCAATTCAATCAGAATTAAATTCACTTGCTAAGCGTGATGTTTTTGGACCAGTAGTCCAAACGCCTAGTGATGTTAAATCAATTGGCTATAAATGGGTCTTTGTACGAAAAAGAAATGAGAGAAATGAGATAGTAAGATACAAGGCACGCCTTGTTGCACAAGGATTCTCTCAACGACCCGGTGTCGACTATGAAGAAACATATTCACCTGTTATGGATGCAATAACTTTTCGATATCTCATCGGCTTAGCTGTACATGAAAATCTTGAAATTCATCTAATGGATGTGGTTACAGCTTACCTTTACGGTTCACTAGATAATGAAATTTATATGAAAGTTCCGGAAGGACTTAAAATGCCTGAAGCATATAAATCTCGGGAAATGTATTCAATCAGATTACAAAAGTCATTATATGGCTTAAAACAATCAGGGCGCATGTGGTATAATCGCCTTAGTGAGTACTTGATAAAACAAGGTTATATAAATGATGCCATTTGTCCTTGTATATTTATTAAGAAAACAACATTGGGATTTGTTATTCTTGCTGTTTATGTTGATGACATTAATCTCATTGGAACTCCAGAAGAGGTTCAAAAGGCAATTGAATATCTAAAGAAAGAATTTGAGATGAAAGACCTTGGAAAGACAAAAATTTGTCTTGGACTACAAATAGAATATTTAGTAGACGGGGTCTTCATCCATCAATCTGCCTATACTGAGAAAATCTTGAAACGATTTTACATGGACAAAGCACATCCATTAAGTACTCCAATGGTTGTCCGATCTCTTGAAGTGAGTAAGGATCCATTCCGACCTCAAGAAGAGAATGAGGAACCTCTTGGTCCAGAAGTACCTTATCTCAGTGCAATTGGGGCACTTATGTATCTTGCTAATGCTACGAGACCCGACATAGCATTTTCTGTTAATTTATTAGCAAGATATAGTTCTTCACCTACACGAAGACATTGGAATGGAGTTAAACATATATTGCGATATCTAAGGGGAACTAGTGATATGGGTCTGTTTTATTCTAACAAAGATAGTGCAGATCTTGTTGGTCATGCAGATGCAGGTTATTTATCTGACCCCCATAAAGCTCGATCACAAACAGGCTATCTGTTCACATATGGAGGTACTGCTATATCATGGCGATCTACGAAGCAGTCTATTGTCGCTACTTCTTCAAATCATGCTGAGATAATAGCCATTCATGAAGCAAGTAGAGAATGTGTATGGTTAAGATCAGTAATACATTTTATCAAAGAAAGATGTGGTTTGAAGTGTGACGTCAAGATACCCACCATACTCTTTGAAGACAATGCTGCATGCATAGCTCAATTAAGAGGAGGCTTTATAAAAGGAGATAGAACGAAACACATTTCACCAAAATTGTTCTTCACACATGATCTCCAGAAGAATGGTGATATTGATGTGCGACAAATTCGTTCAAGTGATAATCCAGCAGATCTATTTACCAAATCTTTACCAGCCTCAACTCTTGAGAAGATGGTTCACAAAATTGGAATGCGAAAACTTAACCATCTGAATCGTGGTTTTTATCAGGGGGAGTAAAATACGCACTGTACTCTTTTTTTCCTTAGTCTAGGTTTTGTCCCACTGGGTTTTCCTAGAAAGGTTTTTAATGAGGCAGCAAGTAATGCGTATTATGTATGTCTATATACTTACATAGACATACAAGGGGGAGTGTTGTAAAATATACCGTGGGCCCCACGTAATGGATAAATTTGAACATGTTGTAGATTAGTGTCTTGTGGGTCCCACAGAATTGATTAGTGTCTCGTGGGCCCTACACAAAGGGATGAATTTCATGGCTATATATATAGCCATTTTACACATTAATTCAAGATAGATGTTTTGTTATGAAATATACTACTTCCTAAATTTTCCTTCTTTAAGTATATTAATTATTAATAAGTTCTCTTTTATAACAACTATGAATATATAAAGTGGACGAACATTTTTTTTTTCCCCAAAAAGTTGCAAATAGTTTAAAGCAAAATTACAGTCAAAATATGGATATGCAGATTGCCAGTACAACTGCCCACCTACTAGTATAAATAGTACACACCTAAAACGTTCTTGAAAAACTCAAACCGTCAAACGTGTCCAATCCTTATCTTTTCTTTTTTTCAAGAATTCAATTGGGTATTTGTAAAACAACCCAAGACTGGATTTTTTTTCGTTGTGTAAGAATTTGGTTTTGATCTGAGAGTAAGAGAGATGGAGGGTGTAGATTATTTGGCTGATGAGAGGAAGAAAGCTGGATTTGATGTGGATGAGATGAAGATTGTTTGGGCTGGTTCTCGTCATGATTTTGAACTTACAGATCGTATCTCTAAGCTTGTTGCTAATGATCCTGTAAATCCCCTTTCCTTTTTTTGTTTTTTTTGTCATCAAGTTTTAGTTTTTTTGTTTGATCCCCTTTTGTTGGATAGTCTTTTTGGGTATGGAGTGGCTGTCGGTAGATATAAATCAGGCCTTTTTGTGATTTTGCTTAGCTTTAGAATTGATGATTTGTCGAGGGTCTTTCGAAAACAGTCTCAGAGAGGAAAGGTAGTGATAAGGCATGTGTACATTGGGTTTGTTGTTGTTGTTGTTGTGAGAACTGATGATTGATTTTTCTTTGGGGTTTTTTTTTTGGGTGTTAGTTCTTTAATTTTTCTTGTTTTTTGTGACATGGTTTTGGTGAAGATTGAGAGAAATATCCTTCTTATGATCATTAACTGTGTTTAAGGGAAAAAAGATTTGATTTTGATAAGTTTAGGAAGCTAGTAATGTGTGTGATTTAGCTGGATATGGTGATGATGAAGATGAAGTCCTTATTATGATCATAAACTGTGTTTTAAGAGATAAAAGATTTTTTTTATTGGAGTTTTTGATGCTTTATTTTCCTATTTTTAATTTTATTTATGGTGATGATGGAGAGGAAGTCCTCCTTATGATCATTAACTGTGTGAAAGGGGAAAATTTTGATTTTGATAAGTTTTAGGGAGCCGGTAATGTGTGTAAATTAATTGGATATGGTGATGATGGAGAGGAAGTCCATCTTATGATCATTAATTGTGTTTTAAGATAAATTTGATTTAGAAAAGTTTTAGGGAGCCAGTAATATGTGTGATTTAACTGATTTTGATTCTCTTTTATCTGTTTTTTTTTTTTTGGATTGTTTGATGCTTTATTTTGTTGTTTTTGTTGTACATGGTTATGTGATGATGGAGAGGAAGTCCTTATGATCATTTAACTGTGTTTTAAGAGAGAAAAAGGTTTGATTTTGATAAGTTTTAGGCAGCTGATAATGTGTGTGAGTTAACTGATATAAACTGACCACATTTTGGAATTGAGCTTTAGTAGGCTAAATTTTTTTGACGTGGAATGATGAGTCATTGTTTGGTGCGAAAATTACTCTGATGTTCTGAAGAAAGAAAAACGTAAACACAACTGGTGGAGGTGGGTTAGAATCTTTTGGTAGGAACTGGGACAAGTTTTTGATTAATGCTAACATGGAATTGATTTTTAAGATGATTTGGTCAGTAAAAGGTTTTTGCTTTAGTACTCACTTTCACAGCCCCTGTTTTTAGAATTTTATATACTGAAATCGACCCTCTATGGGTTTGGAGAACTTGGCTGGGCGGGCTGTCTAATGTTTTCTGTTATATGTTTCAACAACGATTCTGATGGTGAATGCAATAGTTTTTTTCAATGTTTTCTGAAATAGAGTTCCATTTTGGTACATATTAACGGACCGGTGGTGTCTGTGAATTGCAATTTAGCTGGTGTTTTGGGGGTTGAGTGTTGATCAAAAACTTTTTACTGGCATAAATTTATAATGACTTGGTTTCAGAAGTAAAATTGAACCGACCAGGAGGGTGTTATGTTGTTTGATGCGTGTCATTTTTGAGTGTTGTGGGCGAAGTTTATAAAAGAGGGTATTGTCTTGTTTTGACAATGTTATTTGTTTCTGCGCCTTCTCCATTTTTAAATATCTAATATCATTGTGGGATATAGGGCTTCAGTAAGGAGGGAAGAACCATGCTTCCTAGGAAAGAGCTATTCAAGAACACTCTAAGGAAGGCAGCATATGCATGGAAACGGATCATTGAACTTCGTTTATCTCGTATGACTTCATTTTAGTTTTTTAATCCTTTTCATGAGTTCTGCCAAAAAGAGGCATCTAATCGAAGTTTTCTGTTGTTTGCTGATTGACTTGAATTTCATTTCTGCAGAAGAGGAAGCGACTATGTTAAGGCGTTATGTAGATGAGCCTGCTTTTACTGATCTTCATTGGGTAACCTCTTGTTTTATGTTTTGCTTTTACATATGTTAAATTTTGCAATGCTGCTACCTTTGCATTCATTATTTACATCCATGATGCACTTGAAGACTAAAAGACACTAAATTTAGAGTTGGTGCAATAGTCTTTTCCCCTTCCGTTTTTGCTGCTTCAAATCCAAGGATTGTCGTTCACCTGCCAACATTTTTTTTTCATTAGGGAATGTTTATACCTGCCATAAAAGGACAGGGCACAGATAAACAGCAGGAAAAGTGGCTGCCGTTGGCTTACAAGATGCAAATAATTGGCTGTTATGCTCAAACTGAACTTGGTCATGGGTCCAATGTGCAAGGCCTTGAGACCACTGCCACATTTGATCCTCAAACAGATGAATTTGTTATTCATAGTCCAACATTGACATCAAGCAAGGTAAGACTGGTCCACTGCTTTTTTTCCTGTATTCCTTTTGCAAAACAATTCTTGATTTTTAGCATCTTGAGGAATGATGCTCAAAATATATGATACTCTATTTTACAAGCTATGCCTCCTGTGATCTTTGGTCTGCTGCTACTTTTTTATCATCCAATATGCTATTTGAAATAAATGTATCATCTCTATTGTCACAGTATTCATCAAGATATAGAGAATTCCCCTGATTCTAGCTTTTTTACATTTTTGAATAGTGGTGGCCTGGTGGATTGGGTAAGGTGTCTACCCATGCTGTTGTGTATGCTCGTCTTATAACAGATGGTAAAGACTATGGGGTTAATGGTAAGTCAATGATTATATATGTTACAAATTGGTGCAGTGCATGTCACTTTCAGGGAAGATGCTTACGTTTGATTGACTTTTCATATTGTAGGTTTTATTGTCCAACTACGGAGCTTGGAGGACCACAAACCTCTTCCAGGTGTTACTGTTGGAGACATTGGAATGAAATTTGGGAACGGAGCATACAATTCCATGGATAATGGGGTGTTAAGCTTTGATCACGTGCGCATTCCAAGAGATCAAATGTTGATGAGGTTTGTGGTTTTCCATTATCGAGTTCTATAGCTCTTTCCATCCTTTTTCCTTTTGAGTGTATGTATGACGGCTCCAAGATACGCCCCTCTTGTTATACACTTTTTAGTTTTTATTTTTAAAATTAAAAAAAATATTCATAGCCCTCTAGTTTCAGTTTCCTGTGTTTAAGTACATAGTCTTGGTAAGCGTTACCTATTAGGAAATTTTGGAATTTCTGACCTCTAATTATATATAAAAAAAATTACTGTTCAAATGTTACTAGGCTGATCGCATGGGCGAGCCAAGAACCACATCTCTCTCTCTCTCTCTCCTGTATCAATAATTTTGATTTCAAGTGTTTGGCTTATTACCATATTATATTAACATGGTGGTTATTATATTTGCTTCCAATATTTCAGGGTTTCACAAGTTACAAAGGAAGGAAAATATGTTCAGTCTGATATTCCTCGACAACTCCTTTATGGAACCATGGTATATGTACGGCAATCAATTGTAGCAGATGCTTCCCTTGCAATGTCTCGGGCTGTGTGTATTGCAACCAGATACAGTGCCGTTCGTAGACAATTTGGCTCTCAGAATGGTGGACAAGAAACTCAGGTAATCTTATAAGCAATCTGTCAGTAGTTGAATAAGTTGTCATTTGCTTATACCTGCATTTAACTGGTGCAAATAAAAAGGGGCACTTGTATTAAGATTTTCAATTTAATATTGATCTTTCCTTTTCCAAAACAAAAGAAAAAAAGAAGGTTCTTTGTGGTTTATGGAATTCATTTGCTTATTCCCAAGTGAAACCCATACCATACAACTTTCCATATCAGTGCTGCACTTCCGCTAATATTGGCCAGCACAAATCCAACTTCTGTACCAAGGACAATCTCTTGTCTCGTCAATATTTGAGTGGAGAGGGTGAGTTATGATGTATGCACGTTGATTAATAAAGGGGGTGGGTGAGTGAAAGGACTTGCACTTTTATCTTTCCGTTTGCTATTGATCCCTTATAAAAATCCCCAATACCCACCTATGTTGGATTAAATGGCATAAAGAGACATTTACCATGACTTTCACAATTGCCTCTTGGGAAACTATGCTAAGGCTGTTTGAAGACTTTTTCAAAAGTTTTTTGCAAAAAAAGGTGATTTCTTGAAAAATCTAACGACAGGGGAAGAGGGAGAATATTATCAATAATCATGTTATTATGTGTTAGAATAGTTAATGAGATTCCTCATAGTACCAGTTTTAAGCTGTACTATGACCTGGAAAATGAACATAAGATTTTTCAGGGGACCTTTTACATGATGACAAACAATTAAAACTATGCATATCTTTTGTCATGCCTCGAGCCTACACCATGGGAGGAACCGGCACCCGATGTCACTGTTGGCTCGACCGTTCCCATAACATGGCATAGCATTGACCATGCATCTAGACATCAGCAGAAATATGATCTGAAAGCATTTGAAGTAAAGAGGGTTAAAACTCAAATGTATTAAGATCATAAATGACTCAAAGGTCAAACAAAGATACATGTCATGAAAACATACAAACTATCTATGAAGCCTCTAACATAAGTGAAAACTGTTGCTGGGACAAGGCCCCTGGCATACCTTAAGCTGAACATGCTGTGCTGTATATAGAGATTATGCCCCAAAAATAAATTGGGGCTCACTAGATAGCTGAATGTAGGAACTTAACGTGTTGCTTGATCGTTTGTCTTAGTACCTGAGTCTGCATTTTTTTAAAATGCAGCGCCCCTGGCAAAAGGGGGGAGTAAATACATATGGAATTGCACTGTATTATTATGGAATATGACAGAATGAAACATAATACAGGTACATGGACTGAAAGGATAGCCAAAGAATCATAATAAGCAGGGAAAGAATTAAAAGATTCTCATCATAAAACTGACCTTGAAATTTTCATCTTTCATCACAAATCAGTTCATTGGGGGAAAGTGGAAACACAAGTGAACTTTTGACATAAAACATTCTTTAAGTAACACAATTTAAATGACTCAAGTGCTCATGAAAGTATCTGAGTAAATACAAATAGTAAATACAAATTTTCTGTCCTTGCTCTTTAGAAGCAGAATTCTGATTGACGAATGGTTCAAACCATAGCCCGAAGGTATGAGGTGTTTCATCTGTAGGCTGATGTAAATCATTGCACATGTGTTATATTTACCAATACATCTCCCAGCAAAGCCAATTGATCCGCCCCAAAATTTTTGGATATTGCAGACTACTGTAGTGCCTAGGGATCTTATGGCTTAAGTAACTCACATTCAATTAGTCCTATGTGACTCTGAGAAAAGAATTTCTCTGCTGATTGAGTTTGATGAAGTTTTGGCACCTCAATAGTACAAAATCTGTTTTCCATGTACTCCATTACTTGGCTCAACATCATAGATATATGTTTTTCCAAGTCAAGTTAATATTGTCAAGTGACTGCACATCGTCATCGTTTATCAGCTTTAAGAGTTGTGATTAATGCTCCTACTGCATGGCACATGCTTTGTGCAGGTGATTGACTACAAAACTCAGCAAAACAGGCTCTTCCCCTTGTTGGCTTCTGCGTATGCCTTCAGATTTGTTGGTGAGTGGCTGAAATGGTTGTACACTGATGTTACCCAAAGACTTGCAGCAAATGATTTCTCAACATTGCCTGAGGCACATGCATGTACCGCAGGATTGAAGTCTTTGACCACCAGTGCCACTGCTGTAAGTTCTGACAACAACTTCGATTGTCCACCGACCTTTACTTTCTTTCCCTTTTACAACCAGTCATTGATGCTGTCATCCTTCTCTGGGGCTTTTGGGTTATTATTCTAAGTTTTATACACGAGTCATCCATATACCTAACAAGATAGATGTAAATTTCTGTAGAAAGTTTAAATTTTATAAAATGCATGCAGAAAGCCTAATCAGAAAAATATATGGCTGTCCACATGATTAAGTTTTGCTCGTCTTAGATTTTTTGTTTTTACAACTTGTCCCGTTTGGCAGGTTAAGGCTCTGCTATGATTGATGTTTCTGCTACAATGTAGTCTCCTAAACAATCTTCATTTGTATTAGGATAAGAGATTAGCAATTAGGTTTTCTGCAATGGTGGCTTGTACTGCTTATAAATAGTCAAATTTCTTGTCTGACAGAAGAGTTTAATTTGTACCTGCTCTTCTTTAGCTTCAAGAAAGAACTATTACGTTACTCTAAGTGCGGATTTGAATCCAATATCATACCATTTAACATAACATGCTTCTTGTGTGATTGCATTTCATTCCAGGATGGAATTGAAGAATGCCGAAAGTTATGTGGAGGTCATGGTTATCTTTGTAGCAGTGGGCTTCCAGAATTATTTGCCGTTTATGTCCCTGCCTGTACTTACGAAGGAGATAATGTCGTGCTACAGCTACAGGTAAACTAAATTTTATATGGAGTTTGACATGCCAGTTCTCAATTTTTCTGTGCCTTCCACTCATCCAATGGGAAAGATCAAAATTTTGCTAGTTTCCATTTTATTCCAAAATTTTGAAGTTCTTATAAAGTGATGGTGTGGAGTTAGAGATTCCTTTAGCTCAGCTGGTTCGATAGCGATCATTTAAGCCTGTCAATCATATTTACCTTTTTGGGTGCAGTACCATCAAACTGAACAAATAAGCAAAAACATAAATCCTTTAAGCTTGAGTTTCTCATTGATTTTTAAAAAATAAAATATCCAGCAGTTGTATATTGTTTCTGGTTTTTACGGTTCAATTTAGTCTCTCTCTTCTTTTTTTTGTAAAATAAGACAACAAGCAATGAAGTATAGCGGAATTTCTGGAAAATGTAAAATTCTTATATATAGTACTATCCTGTACTTCTTCCCTCACTTATCATGATCTTTCAGAAGTTATAGATGTTCTATAATTAAGTCAATCAGTGTTTGGAACTAGAATTGTGCAGTCGCTGAACCAAGGTACATTTTGTCACTTTTAAGTACTGAGATCATTTTTGTTACAGAGGAGACTAAGGTAATCATTTTGGAATGGAGGAAGTAGATAAGAAAGTGGATGATAGTCAGTTGATTTTCTTTAAATCAATGGACAAATTTAAATGTTTATAGAATCGGTGGTTGAGCATCCTTTCCTATACTAGATTTTCTTAAAATCAAAGGACAAATTTAAATGTTTATAGAATCGGTGGTTGAGCAACCTTTTCTAAACTAATTTTTGTGAGATTTTGTGGCTTCACAATGGTGATTCTGTTGCTGCTGTTTTGTCTATTTCTCCCAAAAGCAAGTGAACTGCACTAGATGCTCATCTATTTTATGTAGACTTAATGCAGTTTTCTAATCCTAATATAATATTATAGATCCCGTTCTCCACTATGAACCATGCGGTGTTTCATGTAGGTTGCAAGGTTTCTTATGAAGACCATTTCACAACTGGGCACTGGAAAGAAGCCAGTAGGTACCGTATCTTATATGGGAAGAATCGAACACTTGATGCAGTGTCGTTCTGATGTGAAACAAGGTAAAGTCCTTGGCTCCTCATAGCTGATTCTTCATTGTCATAGTTACAATTCGTTTGAAAGTACTTATTGTAGTAGCAGCAGTTGCGTTAGGAAAAGGATCCACTTGTGATATTGGTTCGTGTAGTTTCCTTGTTTTTACTTGCATTATGTCAACCATGTGAGAAGGCCTGTTGTTTCACCCTTCAAATATACTCCTGTGTTTTCTAACCTACACAAAGTTAGTTGCTGATTGTGGTTTTCCCATCTTCTGCAGCCGAGGACTGGCTGAAACCTAGTGCAGTATTGGAAGCATTTGAAGCAAGGTCTGCCAGGATGTCTGTTGCCTGCGCTAAGAATCTTAGCAAGTTTGAGAATCAAGAAGAAGGTACTCACTTTGTTTTTGCTGCTTTCTTTTTCACTTCTGTATTTTTTTTTTTAATTACTATCTATGTTAACGTTCCTTCATGAAGTTTCAGCTGCAAATGTTTAATTAACGATCATTCTGTGCATTTTTCTCGCATCCAAATTTCAATTTCTAATTTTCTTGCTTTGTCCTCCTTTTTTAGGCTTTGCAGAACTAGCAGCTGATTTAGTTGAAGCAGCAGTTGCTCATTGTCAATTAATTGTTGTGTCCAAGTAAGCTTTTTTTACTGCATTCTTTTCTTAGTGAAATGCCAAACAATGTCATGACCATGCGAACACAAAATCACTTTTCATAAGTTCTATAAATATGAACTGTCCAAATAGAAAGATCACATAATTTACTGTATTGAACTATTCGTTCTTCATCTGTATTTGGTTTAAATGATCATAATGTATTCACTCCGCCTGGCTGAAAATGGTGAATTTTTTTATATGACTTTCAATTTGTCTTGTACTGCATGAATTGTATCGCATGAAAGTTTATCAAGATTTGATTGACAATGTTGTGGAATAGGTATATTGAGAAGTTGCAACAAAACATTCCTGGTAAAGGGGTTAAGCAACAGCTGGAGGTGCTTTGTGGCATCTATTCACTGTTCCTTCTTCACAAACATCAAGGAGATTTTCTGGGGACTGGCTACATCACCTCAAAGCAGGGGTCGCTTGCTAACGACCAGCTCAGAGCCTTGTATTCCCAGGTTTGTCTCGTGAAACTTATTCTGTCATTCCTTTGTTTCTAGGATGGAATTGTTTTCACTGATCCAGTTCCTGTTTAATATCAGCTTCGTCCAAATGCTGTATCACTGGTTGATGCATTTAACTATACCGATCACTACCTTGATTCAATTCTTGGACGTTATGATGGAAACGTGTATCCAAAACTGTATGAGGCTGCATGGAAGGATCCTCTCAACAAATCAGACATAGCAGATGGCTTCCACGAATATATTAGGCCACTACTCAAGCAGCAACTACGAACTGCTAAGCTGTGAAGCGCGAGAGCTGCAGCAAACTGTTGTTCTGTGCTGTGCCAATAAATTAGATTTTGAAATAGCAAAATCCTTTATGACTATTAAGTGCGACTGATGATATTTTGTTGTTCTGAATAATATTATTGAACTTTTGAAAGGAAATTGTTATGTATGCTTTAGCTTCTTTTCCTCCCAGAATTATGAACAAGAATAGATTGATTTTTTGCCTCAAAAATGAGTTCCCTGGTATTTGGAGCCTTTTATTTTTAACAAGCATCCTATTTAATCTGTCTGATTTATGATATACTTTCGTACTCAGAGTCTATCATGTAATCTATGACAAAAGTTGAAATTAAAGAGTTTCAAAAAAAAGAAGAAATATATTTTTTTTGAACAAACTATAAAGGAAAGTAAGATGTGTCCTGGACCACGGTTTATATTTGGTGCATCTCTTTTGATCTGCCAGCTGGGACGGAGCTAGAAGGTCAGCTTTAGTCCAAACATTATATATTGTTCGTATTGAGAAATTCATTAAAGTATGAACAAAAATGAAATTTAGAATTCAGTTATTTAATATAACTGTCGATATCCTATAATTTAGAACCCATAGAGTTCTTTCTACTCGTAGCTCGGTCTCTGTCTACAAGCCCTTAGTAATAGTGCTTGTGCAATGAGTCTCTGCTTATTGATGTATTTTAATATGCTAGTTGTTAGTGTTGCTTTGTGTAACAAGTAACTTCGATGGTCACTCAGCTAGATTACTAGCTCAAAAATGGTAATGTTCATTTAAAGAATATGAAAAAATTATGTCATGAATGCTTGTACAACCACAGACTGCAACTATCCAAACGTGAAGCGAATTCAATGAAGCAACAACTGGTACCACATCTAGCTGTACATAGCACACATGAAAATATCAAAATGTTCAATAATCTGAAGCCCTTCTACTTTTTGTTATAACTGTCCAAGATTGGATTTTGTATTCTGTTTCATCCCTGAGAGAGAGAGATGGAGGGTATAGATTACTTGGCTGAAGAAAGGAAGAAAGCTGAGTTCAATGTTGATGAGATGAAAATTGTTTGGGCGGGTTCTCGCCGTGCTTTTGAAGTTTCAGATTATATCTCCAAGCTTGTTGCTGATGATCCTGTAATTCCTTTTCTTCTCCCTATTATTTAAACTTACGTTTTGACCCCTTTTTGTTGGATATTTTTCTTTTTTGGGGTATGGCTGTCAGTGATATTTCTGAATAACGATTCTCTCGAGCTGAGGGTCTATCAGAAACAACCTCTCTACCTCCATAAATGTAGGGGTAAGGTCTGCGTACACTCCAGACTCCACCTTCCCCACTTATGGGATCACACTGTGTATGTTGTTGTTGTTGCTGGAAATGAATCAGGATTTGTCTCTAATCTTTATCGAGTGTCATCGTGGGATACAGGGCTTCAGTAAGGAGGAAAGGACCATGCTTTCTAGGGAAGAACTATTTAAAGACACTCTAAGGAAGTCAGCATACTCATGGAAACACATCATTGATCTTCAGCTTTCTGGTATGACTTCATTTTAATATTTTTTCAAATGTGTTCTGCCAAAGAGGAGGCATCTAACTGAAGTTTGTCACTGTTTGCTAATTCAATTGAATTGTCATTTCCGTAGAAGAAGAAGCAGAGAAGTTAAGATATTTCGTCGATGAGCCTGCTTTTATTGATTCTCATTTGGTAGTAATTTCTTGTTTGACTACTATTCTTACATATGCCAATTTTAAAGCTGTTGCTCATCTGGCACTGTTTTTCTTCATTAGGGAGTGTTTATACCCGCTATAAAAGGACAGGGCAACAAGGAACAACTGAAAAAGTGGTTGCCGTTGGCATACAAGATGCAAATTATTGGCTGCTATGCTCAAACTGAACTTGGACATGGGTCCAATGTTCAAGGCCTTGAAACCACTGCCACGTTCGATCCCCAAACAGAAGAATTTGTCATTCATAGTCCAACACTGACATCAAGCAAGGTGAAAGTTGTCCACACTTGCTGTATAATACATTGTTATGCAAGATATATGACATCTTTGGCCTGCTTCTAGTTTGTTTTTCTGTTCAATGCGCTATTCTGAAAGGGCTTATAACATGCTTTTTTATTAAGAATAAGTGAATTTCCCTGATCGTTGTTACGATGTCAATAGTGGTGGCCTGGTGGATTAGGTAAAGTCTCTACCCATGCGATTGTGTATGCTCGTCTTATAACAGATGGTAAAGATCATGGGATTAACGGTAAGTCAATGATTCTCAGGTCACAAAACGTTGATGCTTGTCAAACTTTTAGGAAAAATGCACTTACATTTTATTAACTATTCATATTTCAGGTTTTATTGTCCAACTACGGAGCTTGGAGGATCACAAACCTCTTCCAGGCATTACTGTCGGAGATATTGGAACAAAATTTGGAAACGGAGCATACAATACCATGGATAATGGGGTGCTAAGATTTGATCACGTGCGTATTCCAAGAGATCAAATGCTGATGAGGTTTGTGTTTTTCATTATTCTGGTCCTGGAATTCAACTTTCAGCTTCTCATGATTAACACAATGGGGTATTATATTTGATCCTAAAATTTCAGGGTTGCACAAGTTACTAAGGATGGAAAATATGTCCAATCTGATGTTCCTCGACAACTTCTCTATGTGTCCATGGTACATGTTCGTCAAGCACTTGTAACATATGCTTCTGGTGCTTTGTCTCGGGCTGTGTGTATTGCAACGAGATATAGTGCTGTTCGTAGACAATTTGGTTCTCAAAATGGTGGACAAGAAATTCAGGTAATTTGGTTCTGATCTTTTGTTCCTGCAGCATTTTATTTATAGCATACTCATATTGGACAATTTATGCTTTTCCCAGTCTAATAGTGTCTGGTGACTGCACTTAGCCATCAAGTTGTGATTAATGCTCTTACTTCACGCGTTTATGCAGGTGATAGACTACAAAACACAGCAAAGCAGGCTCTTCCCCTTGTTAGCTTCTGCATATGCCTTCAGATTTGTTGGTGAGTGGCTGAAATGGTTTTACACTGATGTAACTCAAAGACTAAAAGCAAATGATTTCTCAACGTTGCCTGAGTTGCACGCGACTATAGCTGGAATAAAGTCTTTGACAACCACTGCCACTGCTGTGAGTAGTGACAATTTAATTCTCTGACTTTTGCTTTGAATACAATATCGAGCCATCTAAAATAACTAGTGTCTTGCCTGATTACAATTTTTATTCCAGGATGGAATTGAAGAATGCCGAAAGTTGTGTGGAGGTCATGGTTATCTTTGTAGCAGTGGACTTCCAGAATTATATGCCGTTTCTGTCCCGGCCTGTACATTTGAAGGAGATAACGTCGTGCTACTACTTCAGGTAAAAACTAATTTTCATATGAAGTTTGACATCTATATCCGTTTCCAAGTGACTCCACTATGAACCATGTCATGTTTCATGTAGGTTGCAAGGTTTCTTATGAAGACTCTTTCACAGCTGAGCTCCGGAAAGAAGCCAACGGGTACCATAGCTTATATGGGGAAAACTGAACACTTGATGCAATGCCATTCTGATGTGGAACAAGGTAAATCCTTTAACTTGCATAACATCAACCGCGTAAAAGTAAATCACTGGTTGTGGTTGTTTTTCATCTCCGGCAGCCAAGGACTGGCTCAAACCTAGTGCAATATTGGAAGCATTTGAAGCAAGGGCTGCCAGGATGTCTGTTTCTTGTGCTCAGAGTCTTAGCAAGTTTGATTATCCAGAAGAAGGTACTTCACTGTAGAAGTTTGATTATCGATCGAGTATAACTTAAAGAACTTCCTTGCTTTACCTCCTTTTTCTAGGCTTTCAAGAACTTGCAACTGATTTAGTTGAAGCTGCAGTTGCTCACTGTCAGTTGATTGTTGTCTCCAAGTAAGCTTTGCGATATTATGGAAATTTGATCTCCTATATATATATATATGTGTGTGTTGAGAACTTTGTTAATTCTTACATGTCTTTCATCTCATTGAAGATTTATCGAAAAGCTGCAACAAGACATTCCAGGGGAAGGTGTTAAGCAACAACTGGTGGTGCTTTGTAGCATCTATGCACTCTTCCTACTTCACAAACATCAAGGAGACTTCCTCGCGACTGGCTACATCACCTCAAAACAGGGGTTATTTGCTAATGAGCAGCTCAGGGCCTTGTATACTCAGGTTTGTCTCATTGGATTTGTTATCTGTGTTTGCTGTTCATTTGTTGTGGTGGATTATTTTTGTATTACTCTTTAATATGATCAGGTTCGTCCAAATGTTGTATCGTTGGTTGATGCATTTAACCATACTGATCATTTCCTTGGTTCAATTCTGGGACGTTATGATGGAAATGTGTACCTGAAACTGTATGAGGCTGCGTGGAACGATCCTCTCAACGAATCGGATATACCCGATGGCTTCCATGAATATATCAGGCCACTACTCGAGCAAAAATTGCAGACTGCTAGATTGTGAATGAAGAACTGCAGAAAATGGGAGAAGGCGTAGATTTCCCCTTGAACTTGTCCCGAAAAGTCAGTTACACGCTTAAAGTATCATAACTATTATAAAGTCGTCATAATTAATTGTTTAAGCGTGTAACTGACATGCTCTTTCCCTATAGTAATATGACAATAAACTAAAGGTTTTGAAATTCAATATCTTGTATTGTGCTGTGCTGTGCTGCAGTAGCTATTATTTGAATAAGATTATGGAACTCTGATCACTTTTTTATTTGTCTATTTTTGATTTTGTTTTCTCCTTAAGAGTAATGATTAATATGAATACTTTACCAAAAGAATCATATTAATAGATATCGTCTTAAATCTATAGAAATAAATTGAAAAATAAGTAGCTAATGTTAAAAACTAATGGAAGGAGTAGCAGTACTCTTAACAAAAAGGAGGACCATTATGAAGTTGTTTGATCATAGAATAAGGTGGCTATCAAAAAATTTATACCAAAATTAAATATCAACTTTATCCCAAACTTAATAATGAATATTTCAGATATTATTTTGTTCCATTTTTTAGGCATAGTACATATTAGTCCGCTAACCAAACAACCCCTACCTTTCACAAGTTATTGTGGTAAAATTTCAGTAAATGTATTAGAAATGAAATTATTGTCCTAACCAAAAATTTATTAATAATTATTATAAGTGCTAAGAGTTTGTACTAATTAGCTTGATATAAACATTAAATACAGAAAAAATTTTACGTAATGGTTATAGATTCGATAGTCATTCTCCATTATTTATTTTGGTTATATACTTCCTGGCTCCTATATATGCTTGGGGAAAAAATAGTTTACATGGTAATAAATTAGAAGTAGTTAAAATGTTTGAATGGTGATTAGTCTAATCATGACTTAATATAAAAACCAATAATAATACAACACCATCCATGCACACTCTAGATTTTTAATCTTTGTGCTTTGCTCCTGTTCCAAGTTTGTAGCCACAACCACAAAAAAAGCCAAAAAAAAAAGTGAAAAATGAAAGATCATGTAATGAATTTTTTTTTTAAAAAAAAAAGTCAAAAGGAACAAAAGCAAAAGACATGATTAAGATTTTAGACTAAACATTTTTAGTAAAAGATTAGGTCAAAATGTCATAATGCTTCAGTAATTTTGATATTCACTATAGATATAATTAATGATATTCTCTTAACTCGTGGTTCATGTGGGGAAGATTAATTTGTCGTTTTCTTTTTCTGAATACTTACTGTAACTTAATTTAAAGAGTAAAGAATTATTGCAAGGAAGTCAAATTAAAGAAAATAAGTGTAATGTCGTAGACAAACTTTAATAATTATGATGTCAAACTTAATTAGATGGATGTTAATTTTCGACATTATCCCCTTCTAATTTTTTATATATGTAATATATAAAATGCTTAAAGGGCCTAAAATACCCTTAAAGTATTGAAAATTATATAAAATTACCCTCCATCCATCTATTGGCTCCAAAATGTCATTTTCATCCACCTATTGGCTCCAAAATATCCTTGTCATCCATCTTTGGCTTCAAAATTGACCACTTTTTTAATTGTTTTAAAATTAAACTCTTTAAATATTTTTTAAAAATACTTGGCGTTCAACTATTGATTATAATTTTAATTTATTAATATAATTTATAAACCAACCCACTACCCGCTCATTACTAACTAAACCTCACTCAATTAATAATCCAATTATAATATCAAAATCGTCATAAACACTACTAAAACACGATGAAATTATAGATTCCTGAAAATGACATCCAAAATTATTCGAGTTCGAATCGAAGCCCCAATTAAATTTAGGTTGAGCCACTTATTTAGGAGGACACTTTCTTTCAAAATTGAATTAGAAATTTACGAGAAGGTAAAGAAGTAATACATCCCGAATTAATTCATGCACTTTTTTAAGTATAATTTTATAAATATTTATGATTTGTTTTAAAACTTTTAATATATTATTTTGAAAAAAAGTTACCTATGAAGTAACATCACATAATTGAGACGTAAGAATGATTAAGATGAACATAGTCAGACTTTTAAGTTTATCGGTGATTTTTATTTAGCCACTTGAATGTATGATAATTTACTTCTATAATTTTTAAAAACACTCAATTGGTAGTAGCTTGCATTAATAACGTGACGGGTTTATTAAGAGGAATTTAATTAGTAATGGGTGGGTAATGAATTGATTTATAAATTATATTAATAAGTCAAATTATAACAAATAGTTGAGCGCCACGTATTTTAAAAAATATTTAAATAGTTTAAATATAAAACCGTTAAATAAGTAGTCAATTTTGAACCAAAAGGTGGATGACAAGGATATTTTGGACCCAATAGGTGGATGGGGGGTAATTTTGTACCATTTTTCAATACTTAAAGAGTATTTTAGACCTTTTTCCGTTTGAAAAAATAGCATAAATTTCTACGTTTGAGTTCAAAAATATATATATATATATAATATTAAGAGGCATAGATCGATAAGATGATTATGAAAATGAAAAAGGTATGATTTGAAGCTTGATTTATTTTTTGCCCTATAAGCTAGTTACTTTTATTCGTAACTTTAAAACGAGAACTTCATAAATTTTGATGGTAATAAATTTTGAATGGGACATCCGATAAGAAAAATAAATTTTGAAGAAATTTCCAAATAAGCTAAAAATCAAGACAATAGATAATCCGTTAAGCAAAATTCATATTGATAACTCAAAAAAAAGGCTATATAAAAAATAATAATTTCAATATAATCTATTATAATATAGTTAATCTTGATATAATAACTTGTCTTCAAATCAAACGCTTCGATAAATTGTTTTCTCAGTGTGGTAACTAAAATAGTTCTAGTTAAAGCTTCAATCAATCAACATCACCTAAAACTAGGAATCCAAACATATTGAAGTGTCCAAAAAGCATCTTATAAAGAGCACCAAAGTTTTTTTTTCTTTTTAATAAATAAAATAATTTGTTTTCTTTATTCATAATATATAGTTTTCTTTTTTCAAGCTTTGTTTTCTTTATTGATTACTAAGGTATTGTATCTATGGACTAGGATGAATATGGCCCATATATCCCTAAAATGCTTAAAGGAAATATCACAGTCAAAAGGGAAAGAAATTACAAAAATTAAAATAGATTAAAAATCGAGTAAAAAACCAACAAACAATCTTATTTTATTTTTGCTTAAAATAAATGAATTTGAGCAGAGAAACTTGCAAGTACAGTTTGAGATATTAAAAAGTTGCGAAGATTTAAAAAAACTAATAGAAAATCGAGGGACGTCTATTTATTACCTTAAACTAAAAAGGACAACTTTCACATATAGCAAACATAAAATTCATATTTGTATATCATAGTAAAGTTTGCATAATTGCACTCCGTAGCAAACATATAAATATATAATTCGCTAGACATATACAATTGAAGTAAATTGTATAAAATGAGAAAAAGAAAAAGACTTGGGCAGAAAAATAATCTTTGAATGTTCATCAATTTTTTTTTAGGAAAAAAATATCATTATAAAACTATAGTCCAATGGTTTTTAAAGATTTTTTTAATAGGAGACACATGTTAAAGGTTTTAAAAAACATTTATAACATTTTGTCATTTAAAAAAAAAGAATTTAGAAATATAGATGACAAAATCTGAAAAACATGAGTGATTAAGAAAGGACAAATATTTTATTTTATGTTAGTAAAGTTTTAATATAGACTACAAACAATGAATCGGAAAAAAAATACGTATAAAAATAATTTGTTTGTGACATCTGCTACGCAAGTCCATTCTTATACGGTAAAATTATTTCTATGCACTCATGTAACAACAAAATTATCATAGGAGAGCTATTTTATGATTGTAATACCACGTATTTATTATATCAAATTTTATATAAAATACTTATTAGTTTTATATAAGATTATGGTACTTTCAATGAATTTGATATACTTTGGAAAATGTTTTTTTAAAAAAAAAAATAAACTAAAGCATTTTTCCACGTTTGATTAAAAGTCTGCTAGCGAAGACGGTAAGGTCACCAAATACTATTGAAATAAGATGTATTTTTCCACGTTTGATTAAGATAAATTACTAAATAACTTATATTAAGATCGTAATATTATTTTTATTTTCTATAGTAAAAATAAAATAATAATCTCAAGATAACTGATTTGAAAATAATTTATTCCCAATAAACGAGCCCATAAGGTTTATGGGATGAAAAAAGAAAGAGAAAATTGTACATAATATCAAACATTTAAATCATATAGCTACTATTTAGGGGAATTTTAATTCACAACTATAGTTTCGTACAATTTTGTTATTCGTCTGATTAATATAAATTCAAAATTTATTTAATTCAAACCTGATGGTATAAATTCAAAATTTTATATGTGCTTACCCTAACTATTTGGATATGATTTATGAGAAATTCCTAATAAATTATCTTGTTTTTACATTACCACGCAAAATATACGAACATAATTTTAAAGTTCCTCAATATATAATTAAAAATTTATATACATTTACCTGGACAGAAATACACATATCAATGTTTGCATAACAAACGAACTATTTAGATATAAAACATAATTATTAGAGTCTTATTATATTATGGATAAGGTAACTTTTGAAACTAAAAAGAAATGTAGTACAAATAAATTAATTTGCTTTCACTTTTTTTTTCTTCTTTTTCTTTGGTATTATTCCATCTAAAGTAAAAAAAAAAAAAAAAGTGCCAAATGAGTCCAAGAACACAAAAAACACTATAAGAAGAAGCACTATGTATTTTTTCACTTAACTACTAACAAAACTCCCATGGAAGAAAAACATCAATCTCCCATTATTTTCAATAACTATCAAACAATTTCTTCTTCATCTCTAACAAAAAGATCAATAACCTTAAAATCATCAAAACAACAAACCAATCAAAACAAGAAAATCAAATCCAGTACTGAAAAAACCAAGAAAATGGACGATTCAAAACACCCAATTTACCACGGTGTTCGAAAACGAAGCTGGGGAAAATGGGTGTCTGAAATTCGCGAGCCGAGGAAAAAATCAAGAATTTGGCTTGGTACATTCTCTACTGCTGAAATGGCTGCCAGAGCACATGATGTAGCTGCAATTGCCATTAAAGGTCACTTAGCTTTACTCAATTTCCCTGAATTAGCTCATCAATTTCCTATACCATCTTCGAAATGCGCTAAAGATATTCAATCTGCAGCCGCAAAGGCTGCAGCTTTGAATATTTTACCAAGAAATTTTATGGAAAAACAGAGTACAGATGAGCCCTGTTCTTCTGAAGAAACAGAGTCAGCAGAATCATCTTTGACGAGTAATAGCGAAGACCCTTTTCTTGATTTGCCTGATATTCTCATGGATCTTACTCAAAAATTTGATAAATTTTGTTACTATAATTCACCATGGGATTTGGCTGGAGCTGAAAGCTTTTGGCCTCAAGAAGAGCTCTATTCGTGGGATTACAACCATGAAACTGAAACCTCACTCGAAGTTTTACGGCCATAATAATATAATTTTTCAACGAAAAATGGGATTACAACAATGAAATCATAGCATAAAAAAAAAAGTTATAGTTCGCCAATAATATTTAATGCCGATTGTTTATTTGTTTTGCGAAAGACACAAGCATTAAGAAAATTTGCTAATTTGAGAAGGTGCGATATGAAATATGAATTTTTTTTTTCTCATTAACATATCTAAGTCATGTAACTTTTAAATAATTTAAATTTTTTCTAATCTTTTTTTTTTTTGATGTAACAAAATAGAATAAATGAGTACGGAATTGACAGTCATCTTTTATGTTATGGTTCATTGTAAATACACTACTAATGAATAAATTATTTGTTTTAATGATGATAAATAAATAAATTGTCAGGGGAATATAATTTAGCTTGCTTCTTTAGGTAATTTTTTTTAGGGGAATCCTAATTTATCAACAATGGAAGAAAGTACAACATGGAATCATGTGGAATTTATCATTTTATGCACGATGTTTGGCAGGTTTTATATAATATTTTTAGTAGATAAAATATTTTAATTCTTCTGCAAATCAGAGCTTATATTCTCTGGGGAAAAAAAATAAAAGAAAAAAGAACATGTGAATAATTTAATCACTTTCCATTTTCTTTTTTCTTTTTTGCCTTTTTTTAATTAAAAAAGAAAAACTAATACAGACTCATATTTTTTTCTGTCCAATGAGACAAGGATATTTCTTCCACCTTTTTATACTCCTTCCGTTTCAAAGAAAATGATCTAATTTGACTCAAAACGAAAATTAAAAAAATAAATAAAACTTTTTAATCTTGCGGTTCTAAATCAAAGTTATATCAAATGTACAAAAATGTTCTTTAATCTTGTGGTCTCAAACATGTCATGTGGAAAATTAAAGTTGAAATATATTGCCAAATAAAAAAAGTGATAATTCTTTTTTAAACAGACTAAAAAGAAAAATAGAATCATTCCTTTTTAAACATAAAAAGTATATTTATACGAATCATATGAAGGAAAGACTTCGAACAATAATAAAATAATAAATTTATTATGTATACAAGTAATTAGAAATAAACGAAGTAATCTAAAAAAACTTGAACATTTGAAGCATTTAATTATAAACATGGGATTGAATAATGTTGAATAGACTCTCACATGGTAATAATTAATAAAGCTAAGATATATTACTACAATCATAGTTTAGGATACAAAAGGATACATTTCTATATCCCAAAATTAGGGAATGTATTAATTGTTGTTTGTTTACAATAGTGACACATAACATCATTGTCCTTTTCTCTTGGTTTACATTAATAACAAATCGTTACACATAAATTATAATTGAAAATTTAAATATTTTTCATTCTTAATTAAATGTTTTGAGTTTGAGCTTTTATGCATGATTTTTTTTTTAATCACAAAGATGAGACTGAATATCAAGTGAATTTTTTTTAATTTTTTTTTAAAAAAAGAATATCAAATAATACTCTAAATTGATATATGACATACAATTATAATTATTGTTATGCCTCAAATCTAAATAAATCGAAGTTCGCTATATAACTCTCGCTAACAATATTATCTTATTTAAGCTTATCAATTATCTCAATTTAATTGATCAACTACGTTCAAACTTAAGATATATGAGTTAATTAACCACATAAAATATTTTTTAAACGTTAATAAACCTTAGACCTTACGTATTGAGGCTGAGATATAATTAAAGGAAATTATCGCTAGTTATTTTCTTTATTATATACTATGACACGTGACGTTTCATATTAGTTTACCTTTACCACATGAAATTAGAAAATATTTTGGATTTTTGTATTGATTAAAAAAAAAGTGGATTATTATTATAAGAAAACTGTAAATTATATGAAAATTTTTCTGGAAATTATTTAGTATGAAAATACGTAGAAAATTTATTTTTCTGCAAATTTTCATACTAATTTTAAGAAAAATTCTCATATAATTCACAGTTTTCTATAGTAATATTATTATCTGAATATGTTAAAATAGAAAATATTAAAAATGTACAGAATAAAAAGCAGAGTTTAAATTATTATTTTTTTCTTAATCATTGAAATCCTCTTTTGCTTTGCATGCATTTTTACCTCTTTTTCTTGTTTCCTTTTTTTTTTTTTAAATCCTCCACCCTATATACAGCAAACTCCCCACCCTACCCTAATAAGTAACTAAACCATCAAGAAATTCTAGTCAATGAAGCAAGTGAAAAATACCTTTTATATTTTTAATGATGGTGTTTGGATCATTATCTATTATATTCATCAATATTGATATTGAGTAACTTTGCTATCAGTATAAGTCAAATAGATATAAGAAGAAATTAGTATTTCCATCAACTAACTTTGTTACAATAAAGTTGATCATTAGCGACAATTAATTCTTAATTGTCGTTAAATGTATATTTTTAGCGGCAATCGACACTCTTTGTAGATATCCTTAAAGCCTTTAGCGACATTTGTTCTAATGACACTAAACTAACGTTGGTAAAATTTTTAGCACTCTTTATTAATATTAATATTTAATATCGCTAAAAGTTATTTTGTTGTAATATATATTTCATCTCAATTAAATATCAAAATTTGTACGAACTTATTGATCACTAAATCCACGTCATTGAGTAGTGAAACAATGTAAAAATCATAACAAAGATTAAAAAAAAATTAGTTTGACGTACAAAATATAACGCGTTCAATAGGGTTCAAGGATAAGTTATACCCCAAAGATGGTGAATGTAAGGATAAGATAAAATTGTATAATATCTATTTAATTAGTCAGGTAGTGAAATAATTGAGATGCACGGATTACAAATAATAATAAAAATAAAATGTGGTTCAAAGGTATGATAATTTTGATAGGACTTGTTACCCTCTAAGATTTAGCCACACACTTATTACATTTCTCAAATTTAACTAAAGTTCTTTTCATTGTGATAACAAATACTCCATTATCTTATTTAATTGTCTAGAGCTATGTAACACCCCCAAAAAAAAAAAAAAACATAACATCAACAGTCAGAAAATAATTAAGTTTAACTTTCATGATTAGTTTCTTAATTATTCTCTCTCATTTTTAACCTTCCTTATTGTGGTGTCATGTTAATTAACAAGATATAGAGGTTATCCTTATTTATCAAATCAAATATGCTTTTCATGGTTGCAATAAAATATAGTATCTGCAGGTCTGATATTTAGGACAATACCACCGGGCACTCCAAAATGACTATTAACGATATTTAATTTTTAATTATCGCTAAACACATACTTTTAGTGATAATTGTCACTCTTTGTATATGTTCCTAAAACGTTAGCGTCATTGATTCTAATGACAGTTAATTAATGTCAATAAAAATTTTAGCACTCTTTAGTAAATAATTAAAATTGTGATAGAAGAATAAAGATAAATCCTGCAAGTAAAATATACGATTCTTGGTTACTGAATTTCGAATTTTATTATACATATATAATGTTGAATTATAGTGCTGCCTTTTTACACACAAATATTATAATGACTTTTTGACTAATTAAACTATGCAATATAAATTGAAATCATTAGTATTTTTTTTTATAAAAAAAAAAAAAAGGAAAAGAAAGCATGCAGATCCTTTGGTAGGTTATAGTTCAGTACAACATGCAGAGAATGATTAAAGTCAATGGACCAAGACTTGGATGATAAGCTAGAATCCCATTTACTCTATATACTTTATCCCATCTGAAAATGATACTAGTACAAAATAATCAATTTGAATTATTTTTTAAAAATATATATTTTTAAAATCTTATATTTTATTTTGTTGACATGTGTCTTGATATTAGGATAGACGGACCAGGCCATATAATCGGAATTTAAGTAATCACACGACTTAAGATAACATATATTTTTTTTAAATTCTACTATTTAAAGTTAGCGTTTTATGATAGATTTTTAATTATTCTTGACAAATATTATTTGAGTGAAAATTTGGATGAAATTTCACCATGTGTTTGGCCATATTTCACCTTTTCAGAAAATATATGATTTATACCCATAAGTGATAAAACTATCAAAACTAACTATAAATTTGTATTACAAGTCAATTGGATGTTCGTTACAACAATAACAAATAGTGTCCATGACACTAGAGCAATGTTGTAATTTAGAGTGAGTGCAACAAGCATCATTCAATACATCATGAAGTAGACAAAGCACATGACTTTGTTACCTTGAGCCAATTTTTAATAATTTTTCATCAACAATCATATCATTATTTAATATTCACTAAATATTTCATCACTATTTTGGTGTTCACATAAAAAATTATGTAATATAATGCAAAAAATTACTATAGAGGATGTTTTTGTAAAAGATAAAAATTGGGATAAAATTTTAATTTTCAAAAGATCCCAAATAATGAAATTTCGCCCAAATACTAGAAAAAACTAGTATTTGAAAATTTGAGATATTTGCAAAAAAAATTGCGAAATAATAACAAATTATATGGACAAACATAATTTGCCAAATTTTTTTCCAAATATTATTTGGGAAATCTATGGCCAAAAGAGCCCAAAATCTCATTTTTCCTTCTCTTTCTATTTGAATGCTTCACTCTACCTTTTACTAGATACATTATAATTTTTTTTATGTACAATATATCTAGAACAAATGTTATTATTATTACATTACACCAATTACATTAAGCCTAAATTAGTATGAATCTGATTTATAATTATATATTTGATACAAAGCTTACGTATCGTTTGCTTTGAATTCTGAAAATAAAGATTAATATAATTAGGGAAAGTTTCGGATAAGATAAATTGTTAAGTTTTTGTCATTAATGAAACTGATTTTACCTCTCCATCATTAATTCTAGAGCTAAAATTATTCAATCATGTAAATTACTAGAAGTATTATGAGAGTCAATATTGAAAAAGAAAAAGTCCAAGTATTTATGAGTATTAACAGATATTGCTAAAAATTACATGCATGTAGCAAATACTTAATTATAAAAGGAGGTTATTCAATAAGAAATATGTTGCAGTTTTATCATATGGAATTGATCTGAATTTAATATATTTTATATATAGTATGAAATTATATGTAAACATCATTAAAATTATAAAAAAAAAAAAATAAGGTATGAATCCACAATTTTAAAATTGTGATAGGTTCAGTTTAATGCTCCACAAATTCAAATACTCAATCCCCTCTTGCTACAAAATACTTGACACTTAATTAGAGGGTTCAAGTTCAAACTCTGAGAATAAAAAATATCTTTAAAATAATTAGCAAATAATTTTCTCTTTAGTTTGTTTTATGCTACGAAAATTTGAATTAGGTCATAAAGTGAATAATTATTGTTGAATGAAAATAAAAAATAAAATTAGGGAACAAAAGAATGGAGTTTATAAATATCTTTTATATAAATACATAAAAAATTTTCTCTCTACATTTTTTGTGATCTGCTTCCACTTAAATCTCAAGGGAAAAGGAGGCTCCAAAAATTTCAATAGTGAATTATGATTTTATTATTAATTAATTCAAACATACCGACATAAAAAAAAGAAAAAAAATTAGTGTATTATAAACACATAATTGATATCTTATTAGCGTACTAGGGTCTAATAATGTAATATAACTAATAGGATCTAATAATTTTTCTTTTAATTATTATATAAATTATTTTTAGCCAAGTCTATATATTGATACAAAAAAATTGAAGATCTTTTGAAAAAAAATCATTTCATATGATTTTAAGTCTACCTCGTACCCTTTCAACACCTTAAGTCATCATTCATCAAAAGTGATCATTTTTAATCTCATTTAATCTTATATAATCACATATTAATTTTTACACCACTAGAACATATAATTCAAATTTAATTCAAAAATTAGGTAATCAATTGTTGTTCAACTCAGAACTACTAAAATCTAAGTTATGTACGTGAAAAATATTTTTCTGCAAGCTGGAAAAGCCGAAAATATATTCTTTATTACAGATTTTGCTAGCTTGTGTCATAATCAATTGGAGTAGTAATAATAATTTTAACTTTCACTACTGACATTAATTTTTTGTCCTAAAAAACCATGCTTTAATTTGTCCTTAGGCTTATACAGGTACTTGGTGGTACAAAAAATAAGTCATCGTTGATGCTTTGATCTTGGTACTTCTCCCATTTTATTGAATATGCTATCGTATTCGAACGAATTTAGTAAATTTTTTTTTATAAATCTTGTATTTATATAGAGTAAAAATTAAATAACTATAATATATATCATAAATAAATTGGAGCCGATTGACAAGACAATTTGTCAGTATTGCTTATACAGGTATACGTACTTGGTGGTAAAAAAAATAAGTCATGGTTGATGTTTTCAAACTTTAATTTCCCCACTTAATGGAACATGTTAGCCCAACTATATATGTTGACACCACGATTATACATTTTTGGCTTCAAAAGGACCTATTGCACTACATATTTTCTTAATTTATGACAAAATTTATAATTGAGATAGTTGAGTGACACAAGTTAATATAAATATTGAAATTATGTTACTATGAGTATATTCATTTTTTCAATTTACGTGGCCTTAATATGATATTGTTCTCCTCAATTAACTCTTTAATTATTTTTTAACCATTTAGAACATAGAATATAATTGATATTTCAAATTTTATATAAACGAAATAAATTATATAAATTAAAAAAAATAGTATCTTTAACATGTAGAGAAAATCATTAAACATGAAAAATGGCTGTTTGGAGACAACCGACACCATGGCTAGCTCTTACCAAAAATTCAAAAGGTTGCTTTAAAGTTAGTTTCCATTTTAAGTGTGCATGTGCATGTTCTATATATTTGATCACTTCTTTTCAATATATTTCTTAGATTTATTCTACCTCGGCTCAAATATTTCTTAAATTTTATATATTCAAACTATCTAAATCTTGTTCTTTTCATATTTTCAAATTATCTCAATCTCACTTTCTGCATCTTGTCCACCAAGTGGTCACTCTCACCTTGTTTTGAATATCTTTATTTTTAGTCTTATCTCTTTTAAGTATATCCATACATCCATTTAAGCATCTTTACATTCTGAACGTGTGTGTTCTTGACTGGCTAGCATTTTACCTTATATAATATAATTTGGTCTTAACAATCACTCTAGAAAACTTACGAAGTCTTGATGACACTTCCTACTGGAGATGGAACAAGTTATCTAATTATGCTCTAATCTCGACTGTAAAATACAAAATTATAACCTTAAGATATCTCAATTTCAAACCAAACAACACCTAATTGTAGTGGAAGCTAGTTAGTAGTTAATTAGTAGTATTTGCTTTCACTTTTTTTCTTTGGAATTATTCCATCTAAAGTAGAAAAAGATAAAAAGTGCCAATAAGTCCAAAAACCAAAACACTATAAGAAGCTTAAGGGCCCGTTTGGATGGGCTTAATAAAAGCAGCTTTAAAAAAGTACTTTTGAAAGTGCTGAAAACTTATTTTTTAAAATAAGCAATTATGTGTTTGGATAAAAGTGCTGAGTGTTGTTATGCCAACGTGAAAAGGGAAAAATGGAAGAAAGAGATGTAGGGTTATATGGGTAATTTGGAGATTGTATAAAAATATAAGGGCAAAAAGATAAAAATGTGGTCAACTTAAACACTATAAGCTTAAAAAAAAAGCACCCCTACCCCAACTTTTAACTTTTGGCTTAAAATAAGTTTTTTTTAACTTAAAATAAGTTATTTTGAGTATTGCCAAACAGTTAAATAAGTCAAAAACCAGCTTTTAAGTCAGTTTGACCAGCTTTTAAGCTGAGCCAAACAGGCTCTAACTCTGTAGCTTCCTCTTCTACTACTAACAAAACTCCCATGGAAGAAAAACATCAATCTCCCATTATTTTCAACAACAATCAAACAACTTCTTCTTCATCTCTAACAAAAAGACCAATAACCTTAATATCATCAAAACAACAAACCAATCACTACAAGAAAATCAAATCCAGTACTGAAAAAACCAAGAAAATGGACGATTCAAAACACCCAATTTACCACGGTGTTCGAAAACGAAGCTGGGGAAAATGGGTGTCTGAAATTCGCGAGCCGAGGAAAAAATCAAGGATTTGGCTTGGTACATTTTCTACAGCTGAAATGGCTGCCAGAGCACATGATGTAGCTGCAATTGCCATTAAAGGTCACTTAGCTTTACTCAATTTCCCTGAATTAGCTCATCAATTTCCTATACCATCTTCGAAATGCGCTAAAGATATTCAATCTGCAGCCGCAAAGGCTGCAGCTTTGAATATTTCACCAAGAAATTTTATGGAAAAACAGAGTACAGATGAGCCCTGTTCTTCTGAAGAAACAGAGTCAGCAGAATCATCTTTGACGAGTAATAGCGAAGACCCTTTTCTTGATTTGCCTGATCTTCTTATGGATCTTACTCAAAAATTTGATAAATTCTGTTACTATAATTCACCATGGGATTTAGCTGGAGCTGAAAGCAATGACTCTAATTACAGTGAATTCTGGCCTGAAGAAGATCTCTGTTTGTGGGACTACAGCCTCGAAGTCCCACAATTGTAACAGTATAATTTTTCAACGAAAGATATTTTATCGAATAGACACATAATGAAGGTCTCTAAATGTGGGATTACAACAATTAAACTGCATTTTTACGTAAATAGTATAATTTTTCGACGAAAGGATCGTGGAGAAATTTAAAAAAATAAATAAAACTGACAGTAATTTTTGTTTCTTACCTCATTGAATTGAGTTAATTGTACTAGGGGAGCTTTGTTGTAACAATAAGTAGCTTATTATAAGTTATTTCCATATATATAATCGCTTCAAGTACAGTTTCTTTTAAATTTGATTAACGTGAAATGCTTCGTAGATCGACCTGGCGTGTACCTCTCGTTGTAAAATGTAAACAAATGAATATGTTAATTTCTTGATTTTTATTTTTATTTTTCTTTTGCTGCATGCATACATTTATTATTATTTTATTTTGTTTAGCTTGCTTCTTTTGGTAAAAAAGTAAATTAGGGGAATCCTAATTTACCAACAATAGAAGAAATACAACTGGATAGCATGTGAAATTTATCATTTCATGCACGACGTTTGGCAGATTTTTAATAATATTTTTAATACGTAAAATATTTTATTTTATTTTTTCTGCAAATCAGAGCTTATATTCCCTGAAAAAGAGAGAGAGAAAAAAAACATGTGAATAAAAGTTCGGCCACTTCAGTTGTAAGTAGAAAACGGCGGTGAGATAAGAATTTTCCCTTTTTTTTTCTTTCACTTTTCAATTCTTTTCTTTGCCTTTTTTTTTAAAAAAAATAAAAATGAATAAACAAGTAATTACTCTTTAATTGTTTTTGTGTTTTGTGGGCGTTCGGCGAATTGCAAGGAGACAATGGATAATAAAAATTTTATTTTTAATTTTATGAAAATAATATTCCTTATTTTAAATGGATTAACTTTTTTTCCACGAAAGATTTATAGGTGTGATATAAAGAAAGATATACTTAGATACATGTATTTAGTGTGGTTCAAATGTATCTAATATATCGGTAGCGAGATGAAAGAGAGACGAACGAGATTTGTTATAAATTCCAGATACATGTATATGTATGTATCTGAAATGATTCGCATGTATCTCATAATATGAGAATAAAGGAGAGTGGTGAGCGAGATGAGAGAGGGAAAAGCGAGATTTGTTATGTATCCCAGATTAGTACGAGTCTAGTTGGATTTTCAATGTATCAATGATAAATTACACTTAATTTTACCCTCATTTATCCCTAACACGTATTTGTGAATGTATCTGAATGTACCAAAATATAATAACATAAGTAATAATACAAACTAGAGTGTATCTAAGTTATTAACTCTTAAACTAATGAAATCACTGTCATTTGTTAAAAGAAAATGAATAGTTTTTTTAAAAGAAAAAAAATTAATAAATAACTTGTAATTTATGTAAACTTCAAATGTTATTAACAAATTAATTGGCCATAATAATAATTACTAATATTTGAGACCGGGAGGCATATTTAAAATATTTAAACATGAACATGGGAACATGCCTTAAAATTAAAGCACGATTAATTAAGACTTTCACATTGTAATAAAAGCAATATACATAAATTAATACGAAATCATAGTTTAGGATACTAAAGGATACATTTTAATATCCCAAAAATATTGGATTGCATTAATTATTTTTCGTTTACAACAGTGACATATAACATCATTGTCCCTTTCTCTTTGGATACATGTCAATTTTATTAATTTCCTTAATGTTCTATCAATACAAATTATTGGTTGTGTCAATGATAAATAAAACATACCAACACTTCTAAATTGATTTCCATTGATAACAGACCATAGTCAGATATAAACCAATATAGAAATCGTATAAAGAGAGTATTGAAGATATCCTTAATTTGGCATAAATAATAAATTTCATTACTAAATAATTGACACTCTTAAACATATTTCTTTTTAACTGAACTTGAGTACATTCTTGATCTTACATGAAATATATCCCTAAATTCTCGAGGGTGTTCTCAATACTGTCTCTCGCCTTTTTATTAAGAGTCACATGCTCCTACAAAAGTTTGAGACTATTTATTATGTCATATTGCATGTCGGAGTGTATCTAAATTTAGTTAGTCAAATAAAAGAGTGCTTTTTAAGACTATCAACAATTTGAAAATAAAATTTATAATGTATATCAAATTAGATATTGTTTTCAATACTCCTCTACGGTATTAAATGAAAAAAATAAACTAAGGTGGGCTAATGGCTTGCAACAGAAGAGAAGAGTGAGTGTGATGCTATAAAGTGATATAATAAGTAGCAATAAGAGACCAATCTTTGTCTTCTTTATGACTTTTGAGTTGGAAACCCAATCTAATTTAATGTTTTTTTCATTTAATCATTGAGATCTTCTTTTTCTTTTCATGCATTTTTACCACTTTGTCTTTGTTTTCATTTTTACCCCCCACCCAACATACACCAAACTCCCCCACACTAAGAGTATGGATTATTTTCTACACAATGCGAATATGAAATAGTTAAACTCTAATATGAATAGAGAACAACTTTAATCTTAAATCATTAACTAATCCTAGTTCATGAAGCGAGTGAAAATTATTTCTTATTTTATCTAATGGTGGTGTTTTGGATCATTGAGTATCTATTACCTTTAATCAAAATAGATATTGAAAAACTTTAATTTGTTGTTGATATTAGGCAAATATATAAAGAAACTAAGTAATGTTTCTATTTCTATTATACGCTGAACGCAGATTTCAAATTTTACACTCATTCGTTGATCACTAAATCATGTCATTATGTAAGTTGTTTACCCTAATATAAGTGTCATTGATGCCGACTAATTGCACGGTTCAAAACTTCTTTCAAAATCTTAACAAAAGTAAGGGAAAAAAAAGGAATTATACATCTTATCTACCTAGTTTTAATGGGCAAGATAGTAATTACTTTCTCCGTCTCAATTTATGTAGTATTTTTCAGATTTTGAGATTTAAACAAGTTTATCTTTGACCGTAAATGGTTTGTAATACTTTTACTTAGTTTATAAATATATAAATTTCATTTTAAAAAAAGGTGGTACACTTTCGATTCGATTTATTTTGATAGAAAGAAAAACTAGAATTGGTCATGGGTCGTATCGTTTTTCAACTGTCCGCTGGTACCAAAAAATCTCTTCAGCTGATCTAGGGGGGTTCCCTTTTTCATTAGATGAGATTAGGATGAAAGGTATTATCTTAACGCGCTTTACTAAAAGGAGAGGAACGAAACTTCATGTTTGTTTTTCTTCAAACCCCAATTGGCTATCGCTTGCCGCTATTAACGGGATCTCGGTGGATTTCCCTTCCTTAGCTACTAAGATGTTTCAATTCGCTAAGTTTAAAAAATTCACAGAGTTTTAAAGATTTCACACATAAATTTTTAATTAAATTTAAATTATTGACTCTATAAAATAAAAAATATCAACCAAATAAAAATAAAAAATGGTAAAAAGTTAAACTAGTTGCGCCAAGTGGAGTAGTTGAGAAGTGTTTGTCAGTTAAAAAAAGAAGGTAAGATCCAAAGAGATGGTAATTTCTCGAAAGTCAAAACATTATCCAACTTTATGCCATATTAAATCATTGTAAACCAAAACACAATTATTTTTTTCCACTTTTGACGTTCGATTTTTATATTAAAATTTAATTATTTGAAATTCATATCGTGTAAAATCCCATTTGAAAGAGGACTTTTAATAAAGATTTTTCTATATCTAAAATTTGAATAGTTAAATTTAAAACCTCTAATTAAAAAAAAGAAACAATCTTATCTACGACTGATTCCGGTTAAATAATATCCTAGATAGGACTTGTTCCCCTCTAAGATTTAGCTAACCAAATTTTTACAGTTTTCATATTTGAGCAAAGTTCTTCATAATTATGATAACAAATACTTCATTCATTTTAATTAATTGTCAAGAGCAGTAACATCCAAAAACAAAAAACAAAAAAATATATTGTCAGAAAATAAGTTCAACTTTCATGATTAGTTTCTTAATTATTCTCTCTTCTTTTTTCTTTTTCTTTTTTTTTCCTTTTTGTGGGTTCATGTTATTTAGCCATTAGAGTTTGTCCATATTAATCAAATCAAATGTGTTTTTCATGGTTGAAATAAAATATAGTATCTTTACGTTAATTTAAGTAATAAATCAAAGACCCTTCAAATAGGGAAAAAGATATGAATTTGTCTAATTAATATAACTAGAACAAGTCACCTTTACACATCCTTGTGACGTGGTTAATGCATAATTGAATATTTTTTTATGATAAAGGAAAAACTCTCACTCAATCACTACCATTCGAGTACGTATAGAGTAAATTTTTTTTAATATAATAATCTATAAATCATCTCGATAAAAAATAAATATGCATACAAAGAATCTCAAATATGAGACTTTCCATTTGAGAAGATATCCCATGCTCAATTAACTCGATCATCGCTGTTAGTTTAATGCATAATTGCGTATCATAGATGTTTACTTATACGATCGCATGTTTAATTAATAATTAAATTAAAGGGATCACTTTGCCAAATTAGTAAAGAAAAAAAAAGATTGTGATGTAGGAGGAATAAAGGTGTACTCTGCAAAGTAAAAATAAAGATATTCAAAAAATCTAAAGTGTTTTATTTTTATTTTTTTAAATAAATCTAAAGTGTCAAGACCATATTACAAGCATTTTTATGGAAATTATAAGAAATTAAAAGAAAAGGGTGATATCACTTTTGACTATTCTTTGAGGCTAAACGTACAAAAGAATATGATAATTAATTCACTAAAATATACCAAAGTAGGACTAGAGTAATTTACACATCCAGGATCACACATATCTTTGTAAAATTAAAAATCAATCAACTTAAATTTTTATTTCGTTTTTATAATCACACAACTAGACGTGAAATGAAAATTTTCAATATACGAGTTATAATTGTTCTTGCTCACTAGGCTTTGAATTTGTTATTTATACTTATTTAAATAATTTATTCAACACAAATACAAATACAAATTTGAGTATAATAAATTATTGAGTTTTATCGAACACACAATTATAATGTCGGTTCCACCCCTACACACCAATATTGCAGTATATTCAAAATGACAAGTTCTAAAGTCTTATATCTCACAAATATTACGCATATTTATCATTAAAAAATTTAACAAATTAAACTATGCTATATATATTGAAATGGAGAATATAAAAATAGAATAAATAAAAGCATGCAGATCATTTGGTGGGTTATTTGTGAGAATGATCAAGGTCAATGAACAAAAACTTGGATTACAAGTTAGAACCTTATATATATTGAATTAAAATTTTTGATTTTGTCTCTAATTATTCTTGAAAAAAAATGGAAAGAATTTTTTTTTTTATAGAATTTTTTAAGGTACGTATATACACACAACATTTGTGTATTATATTATCATGTTAACTTCTCGTAATATAGTAGGTAATATATCTTATTAAAATGATAATTTCACATTTTAAGCATTATTACTGACCTATAAATATTTATTTAACCGCTAAATTACTATTCTAATAATAAATTACATTGAAGATGCATACAAGTGATACAACTAAAACTCTCTTGTATAAAATATCGAATAATATTGATAGTACATCAAGAAAATCATATCTTTACAGTGTTACTTTACAACTATAATATGATCTCAATATATATATAGTAGATATCACATGTGCATATGCATTTTTTTTCTTTCATCGTGCACTATATCAACTTCATTTATATTGATTTCGAGAAACTATAAATTAGTGATCAATTTTAATGATTGGAAGAAAAACTATCACAACAAAAGAGGAAGATGTCCAAGCATGATAAAGGAAACGGCTATAGAGTCTATAGCAATATTGAATTTTATAATAAGTGATAAGGCTTTAACACGTTTTGTTAGTAATGTGTGTATTTATTACTGCTAAAACTTTTTTTTGTTACTATATATTTGAGTGTACATAAAGATTATTTGCAAGGAAAAAGTAGTGAATAGATTCTTTATGACAGTCCAAAGTGTGTGCTAGCTAGCTAAGTGTCACAATCAATTTGAGTAATAGTAACACTTTAATTTTCACCAAAGACAAATCAATTTGTCCCAAGGCTTATCTATATAAGTGGTGGTACAAAAAAAAAAGTCATGATTGATGTTTTATATTTGGTACTTTCCCCACTTAATGGAACATGCTAATACCCAACTATGTTGACACCACCATTGGACACTTTTGGCTTCTTGTCAATTGCACAATCCACAAGTTCACAAAAATATCTAACCAAAAGTACTATTTTTATTTTATATGAACACTATCTGACTTAACATAGTAGTATTTAGAAAGAACAAAATTAAAATTTGTGATCTAAAATTATGTGATAGTAAATTATTATGTCAAAAAAAAAAAGTTGCATAAAATGAGATTGGGGGGGGGGGGGGAATTATATGCATGCCTACAAGTTACAACAGTAGGAAAAGAAAAAAGAACAACACATGGTTGCTAAATTGGAAGTGCAACCCTCTTTAGCACATCCTAGTAAAGGATAGTGTATCGATACGAGTTACAGTGTAGTGATGGATTGTTCTGTTTTTAATCAACGATTTTTAATTTGTGTCTTAGATATGAAGAAAATTATGTTGAAAGCGTAGAATGGTGTCATGTGCAATGATAAAGAATTCTTTTGATGGAATACATCAATTTTCCTTAAATATATTAGTAAAGTTTATTTAGATATTTAAATCTTGACATGTTATACTTGAACATCTAAATATATGATATAGTTCATATTAGGTGTTTTTGCATCAAATTTTGAAAGAACTTCTATTTATACTCAAACATCCATTACATAATAACATAAATTATGTCACTTTCTTTAGTTTGAACACACAACACGAGTTGGAACATGCATAATACAATTTATGGAGATTAATGTATATGATTTTAAAATGTCACATATTCTCAAATGATTATTTTATATACGTAGTGGACACTTGAAAAATACACGCATGAACATTTTCAAAATTTAGTTAAAAGGTCTAATAAGAACATTTTATCAATTGTTAGGTGCTCTATCAAAACCAATCACAGTTCAAGCGTTTAAATGAAATTTATTGAAAGTTTAAAGGTTGTATAACTACATATTATGTGGCCTAATTACTAAATCATATTTAGCCTCAGGTAAGATTCGATTAAATATGAAGCACTTTCAATCAAAATCTTTTTCATTTCTAGAGCTTTAATTCGAGACATTTGTTGATTTTGTGACTGTAGTTATTCACTCTTAGCATATAGTTTTTTTCCCCCAACGACCTTTTAGTTTGCCACGAGATGTATTGACCAAACTTAAGAAAACTAGTCATGGTAATGAATTGGACCACCCCTTATAGTACTAGACTAGATTACTAGGGGAGAAATATTATTCTTTGCGTGCCTTACAAGAAGTAAAATTAGCGTACTCTTTACATTTACTTACTTCACACACACTATCTCTCTCCCTTATTTTTCCAATCGTCTCGTATTTGCTCTTGACTATAACGAAAAATCAACATTAAGAGGGTCCAAATTATTCACCTCTCAATGTTTAATTTGACTAAGTCCATTAAGGATGATTTGATAATGGTAATGATATGAATGACCCTAAAATATAACGAAAAATAAAATTAAAATATATCATATAACAGAGCCATACTGACTAACAAAACCTAAGTCTAAACAGACACCACGTAGAAATGAAAAGAGTGATAATGGTTTTAAGTAGTCGTACAAGACAATTATTGTTCCATCTTAATCATGCAGTGCCCGTGCCTCTTCATTCATTTTGAAAGAGAGAGAGAGAGGATGTAATCATTATAATAATGAAAATTTTGAAAGATAAACATACTATCAAATATAAATATCATGTGACATAACCTAATATGCAATATTATAAGTACTATACTTTCTCGGTCTCAATTTATGTGACTTATTTTTCTTTTTAATCCGTCTCAAAGAAAATGACACAATCTATATTAGTAAGTAACAATTTAACTATAAAATATCTATTTTACCCTTAGTAAAATGATTTAAGAATCACACAAATTTCTATCATTCATTTTGAACGATAAGTTTTAAAAGTTCATACTAGTTCACATTAAATAGAACGAGAGCATAATTTTACGTTAAAATAATCCCACATCCAAACACTTGTTTTTCTGGGGGACGACAAAATTCAATAATTAAAGAAGGAAAGAGTATAATGTATATGTGTACGAGGTCCAATCAGATAATTTGCGTGTGCATAGGATTAGTTTTTAACTTTTATCATCATTTCATCACCATTGTTAAAGTGCTTTTGGGTCATAATACTATTTTGCTCGAATTTCTATGTTCTACATTGTTCTGGTGGAGGGCTCCTCCTTTGATGTCCCTTATATACACTTCTTTCTTACAACAAAAAATAAAAAATAAAATGAAAATTTATAATTGACATCATAAGATTAATAATTCCGGGTTGTTTGACGTGAAGAATAGTTTTGAATTAAATTATGATGTCACTTATCTTGTTATTTAGTTGATAAGTTCAAAATAACTCATCTTAAAATTAATAATTCGTATCGGAATAAGTTATTCTCTTTCTTTGGGTGACACAGTAATCTCGAGATAAAATAATTAAATGACAAAAATATCTCTTAAAGACTTTTCATACATTACTTTTAACATTCATGAAGGGTGTATTTTTACAAGCATAGATATTAAATACAACTAACCAAACATCTTATAAAAAATAATTTTAGCATAAATTATCTCATCAAAACTTATGATATTATTCTTTTATCTTTTAAATTTTAACAATAAATAATTATATATCTCCCTAAATATTATGTCTACTATCAATCATCATTAATATTTTCAAATTTTGTATTACCTAAAATTTTTGTGTTCCATTTATTATTCTTTTAACAAATTAGTATTCAACATTTTTTAAAATCTTTAACTTAGCAAAATGTTATAACCTATAATCATTTATTGTTAAACCTGAAAGATAAAAAAATGATGTCGTAACTTAGTCCTATAGATGTCGTTAATAAAAATTTTCACGTAATAGATAATTACCACTAATTCTCCTTATTAATGCTACTTATCTTACCTATTAACTAAAATATAATTATAAAAGGAAAAACTAGTTAATAAAGTGAAATTAATTAATTTATAAATAAAAAAATGTTTTGTTATAAGTTAACATTAAAATGTTACAAGTAGTAATACTTAAACTAGATCTAAAACATGTAACATTACCCTTAAATAGATGTGTTTGTGATTTTTCTAATATAATTACGGTACCAAATCCAATTGCTAGGATGAGGAGCAAAGAGGTGCAATTTTTTCAATTACTAACCAAACATTACATTCATTTGGACAGGCGACAATACAGTAGAGTATTGTACATATAACTATGTCAAATGTATCAAACGATTTGCATAGTGTTTTCTATCAAAAACATGACCAAGAAAAACAAACGCTTGCATTTTAGTACAGAGTCTTACTGCACTGAATCGGGAAGAACCCGGACATTGGTGCCCACTAGGTCTTGTTCATGTTCTCTTAATCTTGGAAAACGTTCCAGTATCCGAAAAATAGGTGCTCTGAGTTCCACTGCCAAGCTGATTTGCAAGTGCCTGAGGATTTGATAGCTCGATACCCTGACATTAACGTTAGCATCAGGATAACCAACACAAAAGTCAGAAGCACTCAAAAAAGGAAAGAAAGGGGGAGTTTGGGGGAGCGGAGGAGAATAAAAGGATTGACTGAATTAGACCTATCCAACTTATTCAGGATGCGGATGAAACAAGAGACGAAGAAATGCAATGAAAAAGAACCACAATCTTGAGAAGATGACCAAATCAGAGTAACTGGCATTACAAGTGTAAAGGGGCAACCTTAAAACTTAAAAGGTGCACATGTAGAAGCTTATTCCCATCCACCTACATTAGATATTATTTGGCAAAAACTCAGCGGTACCACAAATTACATTGTGATTCCTGCTGCGCCTTCACGAAGATTTGGGACTACATGGATACTTATACCTTTTAATAACAATGAAAAACGTGTTCATGTCGTCCCAAATCATTTTGCTATTGCATAGCAAGCATATTCCCTAAGAATTAAGAATTAGACTGTTGCCTAAACTGAGTACATAGTCCCATTTGCTGTGAGGTGCCTTAGACTTCTATACAGATTGGTGTTTCATAACGCGCCATAAAACATCACATAAAACAATAAGAGTAAACAACTCTGCCATCTGACTCCACGTGCATTACCTTAGAGAATCTCATAGTTGCATGACAAGAATGAAACATCAATAAGTAATTAAACAAGAAAACAGAGCTTACTTGCACAGGAGTAAAGGCCAAACTTGAAGTCAAGCCTGATGTAGCACCACTGCTTCCATAACTCTTCTCCTTGAATCTGGAAAATGGTCGAGCAATAAGAAACAGTGTAAGTGCAAAATTCACTGGTCATCAATGTTTCACAAGTGAGACCCCTTTGCTAGGAAAAGAGAAGAGAAGAGAGACGTACTTCTTAGCTACTTTGGCAGCAAGCTTGCTCTGACCAACTGACACACGCAGTTTACCACTTCCAGCTTGACCAAGCATGCCATAGCCCTCTCCTAGTCCATCACCTAGTTTCCAGAAAGATTAAATATGAAGTGATGAACAACATCAGTCCTCGTCTACACTTATAAAAGAAAAGCTGAAAACAAAATCCTAAGAATCACCAGGAGTTAACCATCTCAGATTAGGTTTGAGTTCTCTCATCTCACAGAATTGTGAATACTAGCAAAAAATTGTAACATGTACTAACAGACATTTTATACCTAACACACATGAATACTCGCATAAAAGATTTCATACAATATGTAATTAGCAAACAACATGGCCATCGATCACCACAACAACTACTAAGATAATAAAAGCATTTAACCCAAGTACAGTTTTAAACAAACTTTTTCCATTTTCACTTTTTGCTCTTGTTTCTGGAACTTCTATTTAATTTAGAAGGTGAGGGGTTGCATTGAGCTGGTTGGTATTACCTAAGGAGCTTTCTTCAGGTATTCCAAACTGCATCCTATTTGCTAGTTTCCGCATGTCCGTGATAGCATATCTGATGAAATACAACAAAAACACTTATGTAAATCAAAAAAACATGTGCTTCACCATATATAACTCAGGAAGCTGTAGTTCACATGAGATGAAGTGGAAACATCCATACCTTTCTTTCATCTTTCTCAGACGACGGCCACCTCTTTTTTCTTAGGCTCAGAATCAGGAACTGGAGAGGCTTTGGCTGCTTTGCAGGAGGTGGCTCTTGCCACTTCTCTATCTTTTTACGTATCTCTTCCCTAAGAGATCTTCCAGTTTTTCCAACCGGGTCTCCATTGATCGAGTCAACACGTGCAGCTAAAGTAGATTTTGCTGCCAGCAGTCTACAGGCTCGCATCCTTAAGGAAGGAGGTGTACTCTGAAATAATTCTGTTTGCTCAATATAACCCACATGAAATTGGGATGTTGCTGTGGAGAACCCTGCTAAATTCTTCCTTTTGGCACCAAGAAGCTGGACATTACAAGCAGGCATTTTCGCCAACGATGAGAGACCACCAGCAGTACCCATAAGTTTTGCAGCAACTGCACTCCCAACTACAGCAGAAAGATTAGGAGCAATATACCCCATTCGACTCTCAACAAAATCGAGAACCTTTTTCTTTGCTGAATCAAGAGCAAGGGCTCTATCACATGCTTCCACCGTCTTCTGTAAAACATCTTCTGGCAATGGCTTGCCACTCGTAGTTGATGCCGTAACAGACACAACCATGATAATAGCTGAGGGTAGGAGTCCTTCCAAGTCAACAAGAGTCAGATCTATTTCATTTCCAATTTTTTTAACAACCCGGGCATAATCAATCGGGTGATGAACAAGTGACTCTAACTCGGGAAATTTCAATCGATACTTGTCACGTATGAAGTTGTGGATTATAACGATTTCATTCTCAATGTCAACTGATAAAGCATTACAGTCTACAATCAACTGATACTCTGGTTCATCTTCAAGAACAACACCTTTATTCGTGACATCAGACTCCTTCTCAAGTGCATCTTCAACTTTCTGCAACATTAATAGCATATCACCATTTGAAATTACTCCTAGCACCGTAGGAAAAGCGGATAGTTTGAAGACAAGAATTAGAGGATAACAGAAAATAAAATCCTCTAAATTTCAAACTAACACATACGATATTTAACTCTTATTTAAACCCATGTGTGAAAAGTACCTGTCCATGTTAACATGATATAAGAAGAAGTGAAGCATGATGAAAGAGAAAAGGTGACAGGAATCAAAGAAACATCAATCTAGACTTGGGAGATAAAAACCATACAAGACCTTTGAATTCAAACAGGAAAAAGGGTAAAAAGTACTTGTGGGCAGTCCACGTTGTGTATAACAGTATAAGTATAACCAGGGACATGATGTAATGATATTAAAGATAAGGTGGGTATAAACCTGCATTATGTCAACATAGCGACGTGATTTTTGCAGCTTGGAGACATTGTCTAGATCATCATAATTAAGTGCTTCAATGTCTGCCAAGTCTCCATCTTCCTCCATCTGATCAACATCAAGATTCTCCTCATCCTGGTTAAATAAAGCGGAGAAAATTCAGTCCAAACTAAATGAAGATAGGAAAGGAATTTGATACCGAATGGACAACATCTTCCACCCACAATGTTCTCCCAACCCTAAACATAGAAAAGTTACAGAGAAAAATAGAAAATAAAGAAACGGAGATTTCTAACACCTTGTTGGATGGTTGCTACCCGTTGTATTGTATTGTTAGTTTAGATACAATGCTTGTTTTGATTATTGTATCGTGTCGTTTAAATCCATCTTTAGGTAACTAACGGAAAGTAACATTTTGGTGTAAGGATCAATTTTGTTTGATCACACCGTTACCTTACTATTATCTTTTCATCTGGACTGAACTTATTATTTAATAATCCTATTTCATCCTTTGCTCTACTTGCGCAGGTTTATTCGTTGATGTAAGATATTATGTAAATAAAGAGAAGACACAATCTATCAACCTGTTGAATTTATTAAAACAATCCAATACGATATAAGCATAATACAATACTATACATTATGAAACAATCCATAACGACCGGAATGCATTAGCAGAAAAAAAAGAGTGAAAACAATATACTCACAATAACATCAGCTTCATTATCGGACAACTCGTCCAGATCTGCCAGGAAAGAATCAGCAAGAGTTGCCTGAAACCAGGTAAAATCTATTAAAACCCTAAATCAATAATCAATACAAATATCCAAAACACGAAAATTAAGAAAATTGGCTAATTACCATTATTCCTGCGCCAAAACTCCAGCAGACCAGTTGATGATTTTGCTGCAAATAGTAATCTGCGAAGAAATTAACAGGACGGATATAGAAAAACGGAATTTTGTTAAAGTATAAGCAGAAGAAAAGTGAACAAAAAATTACAACAGAGAACTAAGAAATTCGGACTCTGAATGAACCGACTCTAATTAATGGGCTGGGTCCGCTTATTGAAGCCCAGAAGAATGTGCTAGACCAAGCCCATGCTTGAAGAAACGCTACTTAAGATGTAATTAAAAAAATTTAAAATTATACAAATTTTAACCATTTAGAATTTATGTATGTTAGTTTGTCAATATATGAAATTTTTCTCATCTGATGTCCGGTATCTAAATTGGAGGCTGACTATTCCATATTCATGACAGATGGCGATCCATTAGGGGGTTAGCTCTTTCTACTAATATTTTTTTTATATATTTTGTTTGGATCATTGTCACTCATTGTTTTATAATGTATTGTATTGTATTGTATTCTATTATACTGTATTTGTTATTGTTTAATAATATTTTAATTGTTTGGCTTGATTGTATCGTACTTTACTGTAATTTATAAATTTACTAAAATATCCTTAATTATTCTAGAGTAAAAGATTTGACTAGATTTAAATAATTAAGGTAAAGGGTAAAATCGTATTTTGAAATATGAAAAAAGAAATTAAGAAAACAATGGAAACACACCAAATTGATTGTTCCATAATACATTTTAAGTAACAATCAAAATAATTATTGTAGGTATAATAACAATACAATACAATACAATAGATAATAATAATCGAAATATAGTGTTAGTTAATGCTCGTACTTAAGACTCTAGTTAAGAAGGAGTAGATTTCATTATTCATTGACCACATCCTTTTGAAATTGAGACTTAAAACACCGGATGTTTTGAAATTAGGCTTGATTAAAGGCAATGAAGAGTCAAAGCTAATAATGATTTGTTATCAAAGGATTTGATTAATCCTTTTCTCAACACAAAAGACATAAGTAATTATAACTATGAAAATTTACTTTCATTCAAGGTGTTATTTTGATACATAATTATATTGTAAATTATAATTTAAAAATAATATTATAGAATAGTTTTCAAAAAATTTATCTAATCAATTACTAAAAAAGTTCATATTAAATAAGTGATATATTTTACATTTATCTAAAGAAAAAAAATTGCTGCTTGGGAGGATATCTGTAATTCAATCATATGCTTAAATTAAAAATATAACATACTTTGTTCACCTACAACTTTGACTACTAAATAAAAATAAGCTTGGAAAGAAAATCATAATTGTTTTCTCCAATACACATCTCACACAAACGAAGTGTTGTGAAGGCACGCAACCAATGCTTGTTACAATTTGTATTATTTAAAAAGAGTCTTTTAATTGGATAAAGTTAGTACTATATGACTATAAAGTTAAGACTTTTAAATTATGAAAATATCTTTTATAAAATACAGAATAAAATTGTGCGCAAAAGATTTTTATTATCTAACTTTTCTCTAAATCAAGTTATAATTAAATTATTAGAATTACATATTATAATAACCAAATAAGAGTATCAATTTACATAGGGAATGCAAGAGAATAGTAAAATATAGGTATGCCATCTAAGATAATATTTCTTTCCTTTTTAATTAAAGATTTTAATTTTTTTAAAAAATAAAAAATTTATATCAAAAAGAAAACATCGTTTTAAAAATAAATCTTGTAACACATAAATTTCAAATTAATAATTTTTTATTCAAATAACATAGATAAAAATATATATATTTGTCAAAAAATAAAAATTATTTGACGAAGCTTTACAGAAACATGTAATGTCTTATCTCCTCTTTGTTTCTGTTTGACTATCAAAGTATTTTAATTATCAAACTACATTAATTAAAACACTCGTAAAAATATTTGCATATTATTTTAATTATATTTCAAGTTAGAAAATAATTTTTTCTTCTAAAATCATAAACTTTCACAAATATTTTTTCAATTAAACTTATGTCCAAACAAAATTAAAAAATCAAATATTATTTTATAACTTAACTTCGAAACGTATTTTTTTTTTCTAACTTAAACCAAATATAATCCAAACATGTAGATACATATCAAAGTTCTAATTTCTTATTCCCGTTGGAAAATATTTAATATCAAATATAATTCCAAACACACAACAGTCCATTTAACATTCAAAGTCGGTATTTTCAAACCTACGTGCCAGTGGGTCCTAAAAGAAGGAAAATCACAATGAAAGCAGGTACCAAATTTAAAACGATGTTTTGGGAGCGTTATCTCCAAATAAGTTTGATAATATAAAATTTAAATTAATTAAAATGAAATACCACGTATAAAGTACCATTTGGGTATAAAGGTATCACAAGTATTAACTTTTTAGAAAATACTTAATATTTTTTACATTATTTTAAAATTAATATTCCATCATAAAAAAATCAATTTATATTTTAAAATTTTAAAAGTAATGAATAACATATTTTCAACTCATTTTTTATTTTTATTAAAATTTAAATATATTTTGCACATAAACATTATTTCTAATATATTCAATTAAAAAACATAACATAACTCTCACCTAAACAACTTCGCTCATACTCAAAGTCCCTATTCTCACTGCCCAGTGCCCACACCCCCTATTCGACCACCGACTTTATGATATTTATCTAAGATTATATACAAATAATTACTTATATAATAACCCAATAATGAAATTATTATTAAATTTTTAAATACAATATTTAAAATTTATGATCGAAACGCCCCTTCTAATTAAAGAAGACCCACGGGTTTCCAGAATAATTACCCACAAATCCTCTTCTTCCCCTCTTGTCTTGTCCCATATAAAAGGCGCCATTTGCACTACCCATCCCCATCGTTTAAAAACCCCTAAACCCTCAAATCTCTCTTCACTCAAAGCTCCTTTACATTGTCATGCGAAAATGATTTCTCGTGGCTACGCAACGGATACTCAGTCGAAATCCTCCGATATCGCCGCCACCATACTCGCCGCCTCGTCGCCGCTGCAGATCCTCGCTGCGTGCGATGCCGTTGAGTCGTTTCTACACAAGCATACAGCTGACCAGACCCGATGGTTCTTCTCCATCACTTTCCCAACCCTAATATGTAAAATTTTCGGGTTCGATGAATCGTCTTCTGCTTCAGCTGCTGTCAAGTCTATGTCTCCTTCTGGATGGATAGATATCGCCACTCTATCCAATGATACTCAGCTCGCAGGTTTGCTTCTGAAACTCTGCGCGTTTCCATTTCGGAGCTGGCTTTGTATTTACTTCCGTTTTGTTAGATTACTCCTTACAAATAAGTATAATTTCTTATAATCTAATGTGTTTTAGCTTTTAGGATGGTCTAGTAACTGTTTATACATTTATCATCACATTGTCATGAATAGCAGTTAGCGTTCTTAGCTAATTAGTTGTTTTTTTAATGCCATTACTTGATGACTATCTAGACTACACATTTCTGAAAGCGAATTTATAAGCCGCCACATATTCTAGGATTGTTGTGTGACATTTTTGTTTTATGTTTTATCTGCAAGTTGCTATAGTTTGCAGGTAGAATTTCAGCTTATAAATTTCCTCCCATTATTTGGTGAATATCGTGAATTATTCATCTAGAAAGCTCATTCAGAAACCTCTACATCTTTTGGAATTTTTCATTTTTTGCGTATTGCGATGCTTTAGTCATTTTATTTTATGTTATCCCAAATGTTCTGGATTACAGGTAGATGCTCAGCTTATTATGTGAGTTTTATGTGAACCTATAATCCTCCTTTGTTTCCAGAAAGTTTTTTAAAAATTTTTTAGAACTATTTTTTATGTTTTTCAATGAACTGTCTTTGTATTTTTGGTAACAAATGTTATTGTTTACAGGTAGAATTTTCAGCTTACTATCGCCCACTGGTGTGTTGCTATCTTCTATTGTGGCTGCGGATGGGCTGTCTCTGGTTAAATATGTATTTCCTGTAGAAAGGTTACCCGAATGGGTTCGTTATATGCTTCAAAATGAAAGGGATTCTTTGGTTTTGTCTGACTTATGCCCGTTGTTCAAGAATAGGTTGAAGGAGGACTCAGTTAAGGGTTCTTCATTTCAGGTTCAGTTGAATGTGTTTGAATATTACATGTTCTGGTTTGTCTATTACCCTGTTTGTCGAGGTAACAGTGAGGGCCCTCAAACTGTAAGTGTTAGGAGAAGCAGAAGGTTTAGATTGGAGAATTGGGCTTATTCGATTCCAGGTTTATCAAGTACCAAACGTGGGATGGAGCAGAAGAATGAGGGCGATTTGTATATGCGTCTCTTGTATGCATATCTCCGTGCATATGTGCCTGTAGCTGATATGAAGGCACATCAACCATATAGGAGCTCACTGCTTCACTACTCTTTTTCCTATGAGACTCCAATTGTTGAAAAAGCAGAGTTCATGGTTAACACTCTCATATATTTTTGGTTAGTTGATAATGATTTCTCACCATTGCCTGTGAACTTGTGCAAATCATTTGGCGTGACATTCCCTTTTCGGTCAGTACTGGGTGAGATTCCTCCTACTTCAGGATTAGGTGAAGTAGTAAATGTGTGTGTCAAATATCTGAATCTAAGTTCGATTGCATCAAGTGATAAAACTGACCAGGTTGATTACACTGAAAGTCCTAAGTGGAAAGTTGGGGGGACATTCGGTGCTTCTCAGTCAAGAAATGCTGTTCCCGTCATGGATTCTGGTAATTCTTGGAACTCGTGGATTCAGAGGCCATTGTACAGATTTATATTGAGGACGTTCCTGTATTGTCCAATGGAAAGTTCTATTAAGAATGCATCTCAGGTGTTCACCTTGTGGGTTAGTTACCTGGAGCCCTGGTCTATTTCTATGGAAGAATTTGCAGAGCTTGATGCGGATCTGGGGAAGTCTAATAGAGGTACATTAAAGGAGGTTACCCCATCAATGCCACAGGGTTATACCTCTTCTTGGCAAGTTTTTGTATTAGCTAACTACTTATACTACAGCGCTTTGGTCATGCATTTTATTGGTTTTGCCCACAAGTTTCTTCACACAGATCCAGAAGTGATAGTCAAGATGGTTTCAAAGGTCTGTTCCATTTTCAAATCTTTCCTTTTGTTGGTTACTATTGTAGAGAAGCTTCTGGTGCATATTAGTTGGGTGTTTGTTGCAATAATGAGTGGCTGAATGCATGACATGTACTGCCAGTTTTGTGCATGGTCTTTGTATGGCACGTCTGGTCATCAATTACCTTTATATGACTACTTTAGCTTTCACTAGCTAAATGAGAACTGCTCCAGAGAACACCAGTCTCGTGGTTTCAGTTTCAACAAATACTATGGATTTTCATATTGGCAATTGTTGGTAATACTAATTACTTTTCTTTGTTCTTTGGAAGTGTTTTTGTGTTATTTTGAAGAGTCTGATGTAATAACTCGCATGGTAATAGAGGACAGAAGACAATGGTCTTAGTTGCCTTGCCAAAACCATGAATCATGGTACAATTGAACATGGGATTGTAAGATCTAGTGGCACAGTAGCCTTGAGTTTGGCCGTCATCTCAATTTCGCTAATATTAGAAAGAAATTGTGAACAGACTGGAGCATCTCACCAGGGGCTGTTGATCAAAATACTTTGGACCAACTCCTCTAATTATGTGTCTCAGAGCATATGTTGTTAGTTTAGTGCACTGTGCTGCCCTGCCCCTTAGAGCATTTGTTGTTACTCTTTAGCGTTCTTAAAAGCATTCCATGTCTTTATCCTTATTAACTTTTAGATTAGTTAGGCTTTCCACATGATTTTATTTCACTATCGTTCTCCTTGTCCCTTTCTAAACTATGCTTTAATTGTGCAGGTGATAACAATATTAACATCATCTGCAGAACTGATGGACCTCATAAAAAATGTGGATATTGTATTCCATTCGAAACCAGCTGGATCATCTAAATCAATGCTCAATGCTTTGCATAGATATGTTCCTGCTATTCGTGAGCAATTACAGGTACTCTAATAGCTTGTCTTACCAGGGCTTCCTTAAATGAAATGTACTCTCATTTTACCGATAGAAATATATGTCAGCAAGCATCAAAAGTAAGTGAAGAAATGCTGACCTCTGCAATAGTAATAGTGGTTACAGTGTGATACATGTAGATGATGTGTAATTCCCTTAAAGTAATGAATGGAAATAGAAAAAAGATGTGAATAACTTTATATTATTTTATCTTATGTGCCCAATCTTCACTTGCACATTTCAACCAACATTTATGAGCCATTTGGAAAGATGAGGTTAGGTCTTGAAATTTGATTTCTGCTTTCATAAAGAGAGGAGTGATTTATGTGTATTGTGTTTATTACCATTATGAAACCTATAATCATCTTCCAATATTAGGGCATCTGGTCATGTATCTTTGGAATGGTCTTACTAAATTTTGGAATGACAAAGTGTCTAATGAGCTTTGCTTATGCGTAGGGCTTCATCAGATTTTCAAGAAAGTATTAGCAACATATGTGTAGCCTTTCTAGTAGATGCATATCCATGCTACCTCCAATAGTCATGAACTTATGTTAGGGGTGTGAATACGTTCACTTGGTATGCTTCTTCCAATTCTTATATTCATTTGCCATTGTGTCAGGACTGGGAGGATGGCCTATCTGAGACTGATGCTGATGGTTCTTTTTTGCATGAGAACTGGAACAAAGATTTACGACTCTTCAGTGATGGTGAAGATGGTGGACAAAAGTTGCTTCAGGTGATCAAAATTTAGCACTCCAGATGTTCTGAGTAGTTTGCACTTGTATCTCTGTGTTACTGACTTAGGCCAAACTGTCTTTCAGCTGTTTGTATTGCGAGCAGAATCTGAACTGCAATCAATTGCCGGAGAAAATCTTTCTCCAAACCTCCAGCGTTTGGATAGAATGAAATCGGAGCTGTGCCAGTTGTTTGGTGGCCCTATTATGAAGTCCATGAATACTCCAGAGACTGTACAATGTGAGTACCTGCGGGATGAAATCTTTAAACCCAGGAGTTTTACAAATAGAGCAATGATCGATATTAAATACAAGGGTGATTGGATGAAGCGGCCCATCTCAGATGATGAAATTGGGTGGCTGGCAAAGGTGCTTGTTAAGCTATCAGGCTGGTTGAACGAGAGTCTTGGGTTGAACCAAGTCGAGAGCAGCCAAGAGAGTCCTGTTTGGTCTTATGTTGATGTGTCCAGTGATGCAAGGAGTGTCTGTGGACCCATGGAAATGATCAAAGTTGTGTTGTGCTCTTTCATTTCCTGGCTTCTTGTGTTACGTGGAGCTGGTGTGCGGTTCATGAGAGAGCATGGCATCAGGGTGAATCTCAGGATCTTAGCATCAAAGAAGGTGGTAGTGGTGTTGCTTGTCATTGCTGCTTTTAGTCTACTCAGGAGAGCTTTTCTCGGAGTTGGGTAATGTTTACATGGGAGATCAAGCAAACATAACAGAATGAAGAACACAAAGATAGGTCTAGGACTGAACCAAGAAAGAACAGAAATACTCGGAGAGTGAGAGAGAGAGAGAGTAAAAAGAAAGGAAACAAAGAAAAAGCCTGCTTGCTTGCAAGGTTTCGTTTTGTTTTGTTTGTAAATGGACTTATAGAGTTTATATAGCAACTTGTTTGTTTGTAGGCCTTCAGTCCTTCCACTTGCTACAGATATTGTTCTTGCTCCTAGCTGAAGCTATAAGCTTTCTAGTGCCTTATAAAGTACAGTGCACCAGAACCGTCACGAACTGTGTCTCCTCTAGTCACAACTAAGAATCACAAAACCTTTCCGTTGACGATGGGATTATTTCTGCTCCTTTTGTTTTACTGTTAAACCGCGGTAAAGTGAAAGAACCATCGCAGATCGTTTTATTAGATTACTAAAGAGCTTGGAAATTGTCTGTTGGAAAGTTTCACCTCTGTGTTCCTTGTTTTCTGATTATAATGTCTTCTTGGTACGACGTATTTTGGTAAACTCAAAAAGTCAGCTCACAGGGTAAGTTAATTAAACGTATATTTGTATAGATGTACTAAATTATACTGCCCATGTGGGGCTAAAATATTTGTTTTTGTATTCTTTAAAACATGTCTATTGAGTAAAACAGCTGCTTTTTGGCGTTGAAGATAATTTGGCTTCCTTTTAAAAGAACCAGTCAGTATACACCATACATGCACATCAGAAAGTAGATGGGGAATTCTCTGCCTGATAACAGTGATGCAGTCAGTGATTTCACGAAGTAAGTTTACAATAAAATAAGTAAACATACGAAAAAGTTAAGTGGGGATTCAACATCTAATATATATATATATAAAAGACAATTTTAACTTTGAATATACTATGTAACTTTCCATCGAGGAGGTATCAAAATGAACCTACTTGGTAAATATTCTACATATTTCTATCACAGACAAAATCAACTTGAACTGTCACCTTCATGTCTGGAAACATATTCAGCACTGTAAATTCCTTTTCTATGTACACGTTAACTCGTTTCTGTGAGCATCTTCTGTTTATACTGCTCGAGAATTCAACTTGCAGTGGAAAAAACTCATGAAGATAGAGAAAAACGTATGAAATGCTGAGGGCTTGAGACAGTAATCTTTTCCCCTGCTGCTTAGTGTGCATTGCAGGATTCAGGATCTGTCAGCTGTCAGTGGTTCCATACACGAACGGAGTGGAATAACCAACCGATGAAACCTCTGTCATCAGAAAAGAAACGTGGTTCATCAACAACTCTACATTCATTTGTATTCTTTTCTAGTGAAGTGGTAAAAGCTATGATCAGTACCTCATATCACCTGAAGCAAATGGTTCATGTTGCTGTTCAATGAGGTAGGGGGGCAAGTTGAAAGCACGATGAACTCGAGAGGGGTTATGATATCTGTGATTCTTGAAACTGGTTGAGTCTTCTAGACCAAATGGAATGCAATATCATATGGAAGATATCAAATCTGAATGGCATCGCGTTCCAATGAAAATGCTTCTGCACCCTCTTGACGTTATTTTGCATCACCTGATAACGTCTTAAAGGTATACTCAACAGAATCTCCTTCAGCTTAGGAATATCTTCCTCAGAAACTATCAATGAGAAAGCACTCCAATCGAGCACTTCATCAAATGGGAGGGCAAGATTATCAGCAATGATCACAGGTACACACTCGTAGTATATTGCCTCGACAATCCTTGGACTGTTCACTTCAAAACCCATTGGACAAAGACAGAACTTGCTTGATTTCATGTGTTCAGGATAAGACATTATTCTTGAGACACTGGTAGGTAGAGGCCCGTAAATTTTCATGTCTTCATCTCGGTCACTCCAGTACTTGAGGAGTTTAGGACGGACTGGCCCGTGCATATTTCCAGCAAAAAAGGCGAGGATAGGGCGTTGTGACACTCTTTTTCCACCAACATTCACTAGAGGCTTACCGATATTTCTTATGGCGGTCTCTGGAAGGGAAACATCCTTTCCAGCTTTAAATATTCCTTCAGATATATCTGCATTGCAGAGAGCTTTTATAGTGTTTCGAATTAACTCCTCATGATCCTTTAAAACGTAAGGCCCCTGTAGGAAAATTCATGTCGAAGATGTAAGATGGGGTCCAACACCGGGTAAACCATGTGAACTGGGATGAGTCTTGACTCTGATACTATATTGAAACGCGTAATGATCTCATCTAAAAGCTTATTATACTTTGGGTTATTAAAAATCTCATGGAACATTAATATAGAAGCACCTGCTCTACTTCCACAAAATAATGTTATATAACATGCTATATACCAGATACAGAAGTCTGACCACCTAGTGAAATCCCACAACTGGGATCGGGTAGACCTTACCCATACCTCGTGGAGTTGAGGTTATTTCTGAAGGATACTCAACTCAAGCATAGCAAATCAAAGTAGTTAATTCGGAAAAAGGAAAATCTACAGTGAAGAGAACATGACAACTAACAAGGAAAAGAGTACAGAACATTCAGAAAAGGAAGAATAACAACAAAAAAATAGTCTGATAACCGAAACACAATAAACAACAGATGATAACAGATATCAAAAGCAAGAAACTACATGAATAACAGACGTGGATGCATACCCAATCATGGCAAGCAACTAGAAAGTGATCTGTTCCGTGTGTACGATTCCAGAAGGGATACTTTGCAGCTAGCATGTTCACGTAGTCCCGCAGGAATTTTGACAACGGCCTAAGATTATGAGAGCCAGGCACATAAACTGCCATCTGCAACTGTCGTGAACTATATGGCAGATAGAATAGGTGAGCCTTCTCAGGGTCCGTAGTGACAAAATAAGGATTTTCCTCCATCAATTTCATGAACCATCCCTCAGATGAATAAATTCCCAGAAGATGAGGTTCGTGGAAAATAGGCCTGTCTCCTTCTTTGTAAATGTAAACTTTGAGTAGAAGTTCCATCAACTCATAGCTCCTGGAATGTCAACCAAAAATTGTGAAGTCTTTTTTACTTTCTTAAACTCCTTGTCATGTCAAAACAGGTCACTCAATTTGAAACAGAGGGAGATCGTACCTCTTAAAGTTGGAAATATTCCTAAAGAGAGGAGCATATAAGTCTGGATCATCGGTGATTAAAGGAGCTTTCTCAATCTCGCTTCTAGCATATGCAAGTGCCTCATTTGGTGTCAACGACGCGATAAATCTCTGTATATAACTACATTAGAGAAGAACAAGATGCCAGAAACAAATACGATCACTTATAATTGCTTACAAGCACAATATCAAACTTACTTGCAAGTGATCAGGCACAACAGGTGGAGGTGGATACACAATCTTTTCTAATATCCGTGCCTGCCTCTTGCGTCTCCTACGCCTCAAAAGTCTTGCTCGTCTTTCCATAACTCTCATCAATCGGTTTGATCTGGCTGTAGAGTTGAGTAAAACAACCGGGGCCAAATGCTTAGTCATTTTCAACTGGTTATCAGATGTTACTACTGAAAGTTCAAGTTCCCTCGATTTGTTTCCACGATTTATTAGGCGTTGGTACGATGCAACATCCAAAGGTGGAGAGGTAATCCATTCAGTTAAAGGGTTAGGGAGGCTATAAATTTGAAAGACAACTCTAAACACTGTTAAAATAGTGCCTATAACAAAGAGTTTCTTCCAATTCACTCTGAAAAACAGAACAACAACTATTCGCCGCAAGAATTTCCTCATATCTTTTGGCATATACAGTACTCCTTAGTCCTCCCTATACTACAAAAATCCAACTTTGGTAATGAAATGATATGTACATTGACGACGAACATCGGATTTCAATTCATTTGGAAGCCTAAAACAGCCACCATATATCTCCAACATATTCTTCAGCTCAAAGTTGAAGATCTAACAAAACAAGAGGATAAAGAAACCATTAAGTTTATTCTAACATGTAGTGTTATGATACAACCACAATATACCCAATGAAATCCTCCGAGGAGGGTAGAGTGTACACGGACCTTACACTACCTCGTGGAGGTAAAGAAGTTGTTTTACAAAGGCCATCAACTCAAGAGTAACAAATCCAAGTACAAAGAAGAAGAAAACATTGCAACTAACAAAGGAAGCAGTGCAAAGCAACATATAGATTTATGATCCTACATAAAAAAAAAAAAAGAAGGCAATACTATGTATCCAACCATGGACACAAAAGAAAATGTTGTATTCTGGTTAGCTTGTTCTCACTTCGACTATTCCACGTGATATATTATTACCTCTCACCAACATAGGTACGAGGTAACTCAACCAACGAAATTTCTCGTGTGAAAAACCTCTCAAAACCAAAAACACCAGAAGAGAAACTAGGATTTCAAACTTTATGAATTTTGAATTTTAATAACCACAGTAATGCTCGGATTTTCTAAATTTAATATTTAACATATTTAATTGATTTATTTGAGAAAAATCAATTAGGTCCCTGAAAGCGCATGCAAACTATTAGCACTGAAAAAACCACACTCCACCTCACAAAATTTGACAAATATTTACATTTTTACAATAAAACAACCAAATTGTTATTGAATATTGACATCAATTTTAAAGATTTGGTATGAATATTTTATAAGAAATGATCACAAACTAAACTAACGATATGCTACGAATTCATAAAAATAAAGTTGTTGTACATTATAATAAAACAAATTTTATGTGTACTTTATACCTTTAATGTACAAAGATCAAATGGAGGTCAGCAATACGACGTCGGAGAGTCTGGAGAAATTTAAGAGAAGAAAGTCGAAATTAAAGAAGAAAAAATGGAGATTTGGAAAGTTGAGAAGAGAATTAAAATAACGAAATTGGCGCTAACTGTTTTCATATTTATTGGTCAATTCTTCGACACTTCCTTTCCTTTCAGCTGCTCTCGTTTAATCTAATTTTAAGTGTCAATGTTTGATTTGACATAAAAAAAAATCGATAAAGTATTTTTTTATTTAAATCATAGTTAAATATTTATTGAAATATAAATTATAGTTATATGAGTTTTGAAATATTCAAAGTAAGAAAAAGTGCATAACTAATAGACCACAAATTTATTTTACCGTTATAAACTATTTCCTTGAAATTAATCCATTTTTTTTACTTCTTTTCTTTTACCTTCATGTTTTTAATTTATTTCATTTTTCCCTTTTCATTTTAAGAAATACTTTTATTTTCTTTATTTCTATACTGACGTGTGGAATTCAAATTCTATACATTGTCTAAAAAAGAATGATTTCCTTTTTTTTTTATTAAAAAGAATGATTTTCTTTTCTTTTTAGTCTGTTTCAAGAAGAATAATTTTTCTCATTTTTTGGTAATAATTTTTCATATAATATATTTAAGACCATAAGATTAAAGGATAATTTTATATATTTGACGTAACTTTAATTTAAAATTACATAATCAAAATTAATCTTTATTTTTTTAAAATTTTATATTAAATCAAACTAGATTATTCTTTATGAAACGGACGGATTAATGCTTTCAACTTTTCTCTAGTCTTGTTTCCACAAAAATCTTTTGAATTAAGCCACACCACATATTTCTCATCATTGGAAGAAAACAGACAAAGAAAATTGATATGTTTTTTCCTTTTTAGGCATCCAAATTTTCTTTTTAGGAAAAAAAGAAGTTAACCAAACATGGGTTGCTAGCTTATTACATATATAAAAAATAGAAAGAAACACATCTTTTTTTCTTTTGCTTTCGGTTTAACGAGAAATAATTTTTCTCTTATCACTAAGAATATACTCATTTTCAATAAATATTAATCTTCGCCAAATGTACGATAAAAATATATATTATACATTTATAGATCGAGTCTAAAAACACGGTGAAATACTTTTATGTTTATATTACTTGCTCTTATTGATCTGATTCACTTCTTAGTATGCTTTAAAACAACAATTTTTACTATCTATTTAATATTAAAGTTAGTATGTAAAAAGAAAAAAAAACTCCCGTTAAAATATATGATAAAATGAAATATGTACTTTTGATATAAAGTAAATAGAGATAATGATAAAACTCTTCAAATTTATTAAAATGAACGAATAAAATTAGTATTTATTTTTGATACTAGGGTCCCATAAATTGAAACGGACTGACGTAGTGCATTTTTACTCTATTTATTTTATTTTTTTTCTCTTTTCCTTCCTATTTTTTCAAACAAAATAACAAAAAATCAGTTTCCAGGAAATCCGTGAAGTAAGAGCCCAATGAATAAGGAAAAAATAGAAAAAAAATTTACATTGTATTTGGTTGTTTTTGTGCATCACTATTGAATTTAGATGTAAAAGAGGCTAAGTACTTAGACAAGTTGTACCTATAGACTATAGACTATAGTACTCCCTCTGTTTTTATTTATATGTCGTTATTTTTATTTCAATTGTATTAAGATATTTATATGTCATTATTTTTTATTTCAATTGTATTAAGAAATTAATTAAGTTTACTCTTCTATTTTTACTTAATTTTTGAAGTCAACTTTTCAATCGGTGACTATGAATTCATTTGACTAATGAACATGAATGATTCACTTAGTTTTTCTATGTTAGTCAAATGTATATTACCAACGCTATTAACTCACAAAAATAAAAAAAAAAATATTTTAAATTTATATACTAATTTTATAAAATGACAAGTATTATGAATCAACTTCTATTATAAGAATATATGATATATTAAAAAAAGCAGAGCAAGTAGTACATTTAAATAATATCTTTTTATATTCCAATAAAAGAAACAAAAAAAAGTACAGAGATTCCATCAAGAAAAGGATATTCTAAAAAGTATTTAATACGTAACATTTTTTGAACTTTGAAAAAAAATTGCAACTTGCAAGAACAAGATAAATAATAAATTATGAGATCTTTCCATGTTTATGATAATTTTTATGATTAGGGTAATCTAATTATGCTCGTAGAGATGTAAGAATGAAATATGGAGGAGGTATTTTTCTATATATGGTTTTGTTTAATTTGTTTGACAGATTCATAATTAATTACTTAAATTTTCATTTAGCGTTTAATGTTATTTTATAAAATGAATTTGTGAATTATGCGTTTTTCTTATTAAAGGTAATTCAACTTTGAGGTTCATGACCTAAAATATTTATTTGTCAATTTTATCATAATATTTGGTGGTCAATTTAGTTTTTGGAAGAAACAAAAAAATTGTGATGGAGGCTGATTTTAAATTCGAAGTTTATGAATCTTTATAATAATCTGAGTTAATAAATATAATATTTAATTGTGTGATTTGTCTTTAAATGAATTGATTAGTGGCATAAGTTCTGAACATAGCATAACTTATGGTATATTATAATTCAAAAATATAAACATATATCGACAAAAAACTATTATCCTTGAGCTATGAAAATTAAAAATCAACACAAAATAGAAATAGAAGTGAAAATGAATCGTTAATATACAATAACTAGATTCATAACTAAATACTTATAAATATTTAATAAAACTAAATTAAATATATAACAAAAATTATTAAATTCATATGTGAAAAACGAATCATTTTTTACTTGATTTGTAAGTTACGTAGGGGTACTTATTTTTTTATTTTATAGAACGTCTTTATCGAAGGTGACACATATCCACGACTGCATACATATATATTAGTCCATGCACTTATTATCCAAAACGACCCATATCAAAATAATTATATTATTATATAAAATAAAATAGGATAAGATTTCCTTTGGGATATTAATATATTGACTTCAATAATAGTAGGATCCCATCATGCATAATTTTTTTTTCAAAAAAAAAATAAAATGTGAACAAGTTTTTTTTAAAATTTATTTTTTATGTGAACAAGTTTTTGATTAGAAATTAAAATTTATTAAATGTAATGGGAGTTACTTATGGAGTACTTATCGGGCACAATAGTGCATGCATCATCGTTATAAAACATCGAGTGTAAATAAAAAATTTTATACACATAAAGATTAAATTAATTTGTATTAAGTATATATATTCTCTTCGTTTCATATTAGTTGATCGTTTTATTTAATTTATGGTTCACCTTACAATATTAAAAAAAAATAAAAAATTCAATACTATCTGTGCAATTACTATTTGTAAAATTTTCAAAAATATTTTTAAGAGATGAATTAGTAAAATTATCTTCTTATTTATGATTTCTTAATATGTCTGTAAAAACGAAAGTGATCAACTACGATGAGACACAAAGATAATGTCTTTATCATCCACGTTGAAACTATTATATTAAGTATAAATTTAGATAAAGTAAATACTTTTTAATAATTTTTTTTAACTTGACTTTTATATTAAAAATTAATATAATTTTTTTTTACTAATTTTAATAGATTAATATAAATTTTATAATCATAAATCTCAAATTCTGACTCGAAATCTCGTGGGTCCTATATACTTAGTCGCGCAGCCGCTTAAATAATAATATTTACATCCCATATCTCCTCTTTATTTTTCTTGCTAGCTTCTAATACCTTCTGTACAATCATTATTTCATTTATTATTTTTTACCTTTTTATCAAGAAAATATACTAATCACATAATGCCAAATGGAGAATATCTTATATTAGCTATATTAAAATCAAATATACTATATAAATAGAGCCCCTCTTATAGATTTGTGGAGACATTGCTGTTCTGTTTATTTTATTTTTTTGAGAAAAAAAATAAAAAAAGTGAATTTTGAGCCATGGTAGCAATAGTGAAATATGGAATAATTGGTGTTGGTATGATGGGAAGAGAACATTTAATCAATCTTTATCATCTTAAATCTGAAGGAGTTTCTGTTGTTGCCATTGCTGATCCACATCTTCCTTCCCAAAAATATGCACAAAAATTAGCTGATTCATTTGACTGGCCTCTCCAGGTATTTGAATCAAATCATTTCTCGCATTTATGTTTTCTGATGTTCGAGTTAGCTTTTACTATTGTATACGTGATTTCTCATGTTATAGAGCCAGAACCATTGCATTTAATATGTATAAATAATCTATGCATAATTGAATAAATTAAAAAAAAATTGTGGTCTAAAATCTATAAACTAAAAATTTCTAAATCCGTCCATTAGACAAATGAGAAAAAGTCATTTGCGTTTTACTTCTATTTGATTTGTGACTATTGCATAGGAGCGGGACAGGGATTGCGGGTTTGAACTCTGTTTCCCATGATTTTTGCCAAGTTCATTGTTGTTACACTATAAGCATAACATGTCTAGATACAGTGAATGCTCTGGTTTTTGAATTTGTTACCAAGGGTAGTTTGGTAATTAGTGTGCAAGATAAAAATGGAGTATTTCAGAATTAACTTTGAGATTAAATTTATAATATTATATTTATTTGACGGTATAATATATATAAATCTAATCTAAAAATTTAATTACTATCAGATATCTTATTACCTTGTTCTATCAAATTAAGATTATTTTATTTTATCCCACGGGATAAATTAATACTAATTCTGGGATAATTTATTCGTCGTATCAAATAACTCCTGAAAGTTTTGAAATTATAAAATTAGCTGTTATGGTGTTTTAATGATCTTCACTGTAATTTGTACGGTATTTTGAAATTTTTGATACCGTAATTTTTGATATTCGATTCTTAAAACATCTGAACTGTTATGAAATTATAAAAATTTGTTACTGTTTTATGTCAACATTTATGAAAAAATCCTTGTTTTAAAGGTTTATGCAGGGCACAAACAGTTGTTAGAAAGTGGGCTATGTGATGTGGTTGTAGTTTCAACTCCAAACATGACTCACTATGAAATTCTCATGGATATCATCAATCACCCAAAACCCCATCATGTTTTGGTGGAGAAGCCTTTGTGCACAAATGTTTCAGACTGCAAAAAGGTCAGTAGCGGAGTCATGATTTTCGCTAACAAGTTAAAAATATGAAAAAGTAAACACACAAGCCAGGATCTATTATGTATGCATAAAAAATAATTGTAACCATATATAAACATTGTAATTTTCAGCTGAATGGGATTCAGATGAACCCCTTGATCCTACCTGGCTCTGAGTTCAGGGCGGAGGTAGAAGCTCAAATATGTGTTTGACCTTTCAAACACTATATTTGTGTTAAGAAATTCATTATATATGTACGCATGTTAAATTTAGAACTCAATTATTATCGCTGGAACTCAAAATCAGGTCATAACTGCTGCGAAAACGAGATCTGATATGCTGGTACAAGTTGGGCTAGAGTACAGATACATGCCTCCTGTTGCTAAACTGATAGACATTGTAAAAGAAGGAGCTTTAGGACAAGTGAAGATGGTGTCAATTCGAGAACATCGATTTCCATTTCTTGTTAAGGTAATTTCACAGAGTCGAGCAACTTTTTGTTTCCATGGTAGTTACAAAAGCTAATGAATTATGTTTCTTATATAGGTCGATAATTGGAATCGTTTCAACTGCAATACTGGAGGTACTCTGGTGGAGAAATGCTGTCATTTCTTTGATCTCATGAGGCTTTTCATTGGAGCTAATCCTGTTCGTGTTATGGCTTCTGGAGCGATGGATTTGAATCACAAAGATGAAGTGTATGATGGACGGGTAATTTACTTCTGTAGCTGCAGAAGCTGAATTGGATATAAACTGATTTCTGCAGACTAGGCTTGTGTATCATGGTTTTAATTGCTGTTTTTTTCGATATTCAGGTGCCTGATATAATTGACAATGCTTATGTAATTGTGGAATTCGACAATGGTTGTCGTGGCATGCTTGATCTATGTATGTTTGCTGAAGGAAGTAAAAATGAGCAAGAAATATCTGTAGTAGGTGATACTGGAAAGGTAAATCTCACATTTATAAGTTACTAATTCACGTGAACACAGTAGTTTTTGGTCTCCTGTGACTTTCTTTATCACACTTTTAACAGGGTGAAGCACTTGTGCCTGAGAGCATTGTGCGTTGGGGCACAAGAGCTGAAGGAAGAAACGGTGTACAGACATTACTAGCTGAAGATAAGCGGATAAAGTAATTCATTTGCCTGATCTTGAGCTACTAAGTCTGTAATATCGCGATGATCTATTGATGTCTTTGATCATTTTTTTATTTGACAGATATGATGGGCTACATCATGGTTCAAGCTACTTGGAGCACCTTCAGTTTTTGTCAGCAGTAAGAGCAAGGGGAGAACAAGCTCCTGCTGTTGGTTTACATGATGGATTGGTTTCAGTAGCCATTGGAGTTGCTGCACAGCTTTCGATTCAGAAAGGACGATCTGTTACGATGGAGGAAGTCATGCATGAACAGCTTCTTCAATCCACCAAGTCTTGATTTTCAGTTTTTATAACTAGAGAACATGTAGTAGTAGCAACACAAATAACAAGGGTGTCCAGATCTTGATCTGTTCTTGACTTGTCTACTATTCATCATACTATTATTGAAGAAATCATTTCACAAAGTAGAAAGACTTTTAAATGCACTCTGATGCATTTGATCAATCTGGTAGCCAATTGATAAGTTAATGAAGCAAGCGATGGGAGGGTTTATGATAGTTCTATCTTCGTTTTGCTTTCTTTTTTTTTTTTGTCCGGTACCTACATTGGGACCGACTAAATCTAGATTCGCGTTGGGAAATCCTAGGGTAAAGCGCTCCCTAACAAAGGCAACTCCGTACCCAAGGGGACTCAAACCCGAGACCTCTTGGTTAAGGATGAAGAAGTATTTATCACTCCACCACAACAAGTGATTTGTCCCCCATAAAATGCAGTCTTTACTGCTTTCTATAGGCGTTTGTGATACGCTTTTGTCATGTTCCATTCACAAGTATGTAAATGGTTTATTTTACAAGTGTGCGCAAAGTTGTGCTCAACTAAAGCAGTAAAAATTATATTTAAGAAAGCTGAAAAAATTCGAAACTGCATCATCAACACTGAAGACAAATCTTCGTAGAACGAGTGGTAATGCCCAACTGAAAGCACACAAGCATTAATAGTTATGTACAAACTGGAACTCAATGTCGAAGTTGAGAAATATGCAACGAAGACTAAAATCAAGGTCAGCCTAACTAATTTTAGTATCAGAAGCACTTTCATCTGCCAGAGCATGCACAATTATACCATTCTACTCCCTTCACTTTGTAGGACAAACTTCATTCTTTAGGCATAACGAGTTTACTCCACACGGCTGCCAATGTCTCTTTTGGTATTGAATATCTTCTGTAAAATCAGCTTCTAACCTTAACGTTGTTGAATCTCAGGCTCCGTCCAATGGAAAGTTTTAGTCCTAAGGAGATCCTCTTCTGCATGATATCCGACATTGAGGAAAGAGATTTCACTTTATCATTATTATGTGGAACATCCTTATTTTTCTTTAATCAACCACAGAACTGTACGAACGGTGGATGCTACTTCACCAAAGATCAACAGCCAGATAATAAGCAAAAAGAAGTTCCAACCCCAACTGAATATGTTAACAGATGCCTACTGTAGTCTGAATCTCAGATACTTTGTCTAAAAAGGGTATTTTATATCCTCAGAGGATGCCACCAATCTCAGTTGTTTGTGTCAACACGACCTCTTTTCTGGAAATAGTAAAGAAAATACTAGAGTTAAATGATACGGGTACTAGAAAATAGAACTTGCACAACATGTAATACTACTCTGGAATGCATGTAACAGAAGTAGAGAAAGGAGAAACAGAGATATTAACTAGTGGTAGCTAGCTATTAAGATAATCCATTTTTTATTCGGTAAATGATATTATTAACAATGGGAATGAAATCTCCCATAGTTGTATACAAGAGGTAAACCAGAAAGTAGAGAATCTACATCAAATCATGATTCTTATTCTCTACAAAAGATATCCAATCTATACATTAAGGAATTTACCAAAAAGCAATCAAAGAAAAAAGGTTATTTCTTAAATGTGCAAACTCATTTTCGATTCCCTCAAAAGCTCTCCTATTTCTTTCTTTCCATACAACCCACAATAAGAGCTAATGGGGCAACCCTCCATGTAAAATAATCTGTCACGGCATCTTTCATGCATTCAAAGATGTAGCAAACAGAAGTCCTGATGTATCTTTTCTTTTTTTTCATTTTTTTAAATAATGGTGGTGTCCCACAGCCAACTTGCGCCGATCTTGCCAATCTTGATGTATTGTTCTGTTCTACAGCCCATCATTAGAAATTCTCCGCTATAATTCTTGACCACATAATATTTTACTTAGGCTTACAGTATAGAAGTAAAACCTATTCCGCAATCTAGTTCTGAAAGTTAAAACTAATACTTATGCAGTTACTGCAGGTGCTAATGCAACAACCGACAACCACCGAGACATTGAGGCAAATGATTTAATTTTATCATATTTATAGGGAACAGCCTAATCTAGAGCAAATACGAATTTCAAATGTTCCATTATCCTGAAGAATGGTACTGCCAATTTTTTTCTTTCACCAAACGCAGAACAGTAGACAATGGTAGATGCTACTTCCACAAGGAGCAACAGCCAGACAATTAGCAATAACAAATTCAAACCTCAACTCAATATGTCAGCAGATGCTTAGTAAAGTCTATACATCTCAGATCATTTTGTCTGAACAGGGAATTTCATCTTCAGAGGATGCCCCCTTTATCAGTTGTTTGAGTCAACAAGCCATTTTTTCTTGACAAAGCAAAAAAAGCCTACAAATTCAGAGACAAACTATATGATAAATGGCTGGTACATAAACTAAATGACAGGCATTCATAGATGCAGCAAACAACAATCTCGATGTATCCTTCTACAGCTCTTATCTACAAATTCTGCTAAACTCTTGACCATATAATATACTTAAGCTTATTGTATGGTAGTAAAACATGTTCCAGACTTCCACTTCCACCATCTAGTCTGAATGTTACAACTAATATGCAGTTTACTAACTCAAGAAGAAGCATTTATTCAAATAACAAGCTAAAGTATGTCTAAAAAGTGAATTACCCTGATACAAAAAGCAATGCAAAAGAAAACTACCTAAGAATTTAACCTCATACTGAGTCAGTCTAACCCTTCGGTGTTCCATCACAATCCTTAGCATTCTTCTGCTGCAACATGAACTCCTGATATTTCTCTGCTTTCTGTCTCATACCTAAAATCATCTCCTCAGTGGCATCAATTATTTGTTTTGGCAAATAAATCTCCAAATAATCCAACCACTCTCCAAGTGTCATTTTCTCTAAATCCACCTCCTCCTCCATTTGGACTTCACTCATGTTTGCACCAACATTACTAACTAACCCCTCACAACCATCCCTTTGAAGTTCTGTTTCAACCACCTCAGGCATATTTCTTTCTACTCCCACATTGGCACTGCTCTCAACAGCTTCTTCACAATCTTTTTGGTCTCTTTCCAACTTCTTCTTTACCTCATCTTCCTCCAAGTGCACTATACTTGCAGTGCTTCCCTTCCCCTTCCCAAGTTGCTTCAATTCCATGTTTACATTTTCTTTTTTATGGAGAGTTTCCACATCTTCCTCCTTCCTTGAACTCCTAGTCCTCCTTGAACACACTTTCTTCTCTTTATCTACATCAATGGCTACAGAATTCTTAGCTTCCTCCACACTATCAGTCCATTTAACATTCTGTGCTTTCTTAGAACCCCTAGTCCTCCTAGGACTCGGTTTCTTCTCTCTATCTGCACCAGTTATAGCAAGACTGTCAGTTTCCTGAGCATCATTCCCCACTTTCCTAGAACCCCTAGTCCTCCTCGGACTAGGTTTCCTCTGTCGCTCTGCTTCAACTTCAGCAAGACTTTCAGTTTCCTCCCCAGCATCATCCCCGTCTTTAACACTGCCAGCTTTCTTAGAACCCCTAGGCCTCCCCCGACCCTGTTTAGTCTCTCTTTCAATATCAACTAAATCAGTATTCTCAGCTTCCTTCACACTATCAACCCCAGTTCTCACACTCTCCACTCTACTAGAACCCCGAGTCCTCCTCGGATTCCCTTTCCCCTCTTTCTCAGCTCCAATTGCAGTAAAGTTTTCCACTTCATCTACATTTCCAGCGTCATTTTTCACATTCTTGCAACTCCTCGTCGCTCTTTTGGAACCTACACCCACATTTCCTACTCCCCCATTTCCAAGCCCTGATTCGCGATTTTCATCAATCACCCCCAATCCCTTACCACGCCTCGCGTTCCGTCGGGTATTTTTACCCTTAACCTCGATTTCTTCCACCTGATCAACTTCCATTACTTCAATTTTGACCTTAATGGACGTTTCTTCACCAATTTTTAATATATCGCCGTCGGTAAGTTTAGTGGGACGAGATGGGTCAATTGCAATAGTATTGAGAAACGTACCGTTAGAAGATCCGAGGTCATTGATAACCCATAACCCAGATTCAAACTGAATACGGAGGTGTTTAGAAGAGATGCCTTCGTCTTTGATAGGAAGTGTGTTGCCACGTACACCCCGACCAATCTGGATCTTTGAACCGGGTTTATACACCAAATTACTACCCGAAAGAGGACCTTTCTCCATAATTAGGTGTAGCAGTGGTCCTTCTCCTTCTTCCATTTCTGTGCTACGGGCGAATTGGAGGTGGGAGGAAGGGAAGAAGAGAGCTTGATGGTTTGTTGCAGAACTGAAGGATTTCAAATTCTGCTTTAGAGGGAAACAAAATATTGGGGTGAAAATGTAAAGAAAATGAATTGGGGGTGAAAAAGAGAATTTTAGCCCTAACAAAAGTAGTCTTTAAAGTTTAATGTAATAAAAATTTGAAACTTTCGTCGGTCGTTAGGATATCGATTTATTAGTTATTATTTTATCGATTCGATTATTATTTAATTGTTAAGATTTTACACATAAAAGAATTATTAAAAAATACATGTTAAAGATTACATCTTATTCAAAAGTATATACTAATAATCACAAGTTTGAGACGGTTATAAATGAAATTATGAAATAAAATCCCGACTTTATATAATGAATGATTAAATATATTTTTTTAATTTACAATCGAGTTGTTAATCCATTAAAAAGATCCTCAAATCATGGAAAATTGATAACTCAATATTAATAAAGTAGATTTATTTACCGAATCGCTAAATCAATAACCATTATCAATAATACAAAAACTTTTTTCGTGTTCAAATTATTGATTTCAATTTATTTCGGACAACCTTAGGTGTAGTGGAGAGAGTTATTTGTTCCATATTTAGATTTGGGGCTCAAACACTAACCTCTATGTATGAAAAATCATTGATATAGAGTGATTTCTCATAATGAGACCCTACACGACACAAATTCAAATTAATTAAACTTCGATGCTGAACAAAATCAAAATAAAATAAAAAATTAAACTTTCTTTCGTGTTCAAATATCACTCTCAAAATTTCCAAATATTGTGCTCTCAACGTCAACTTTTAATACCTTATTTTTAAATTAATAACCAAATAATATCGATGTCTATGGGAAAAATACAATTTAAATCTATCATTTAAAATCTGGATGGATCTTAAAAACTTTTAAAGTTAGGAGACCAACTTGATACCTGAAAATTATATGGGGTTAAAACACTCATTATGACAAAATATAGGGGCAAGAAGTGTAATTAACGCAAAAAGAGATAAAAGGGCAAATTTTTCTCTAGATCAAATCTTTAATAGTAGTCTAGAACCTCTACAGAAGTTCGATCTGATCGTTTTTTGCTGCATAAACCCCATTCAACAATGCCGGTGAGTCCATTTTTTCCGATTCTGCTTTCTCAGTTCTGTGTTTTGATCCGATTAGGTAAATGTATGGAACAATTTGAAGCAATCATTTTGAATCGTGTTGATGATTGATTGTTTGTGTGATTGAATTTTGTGCAGATGACAGTGATAGAAGTGGCAGCGCCGAGCCCAATGAGGTACATGATGGGAGCTGCTGTAATGATGATCGGCGTTGTATTGCCTCTTGCTTATATGATGTTTAGGAACAAACGTGTTCCTTCCTCCTCTTCTTATTCTAAACAGACGTAGGTATCTGCCTTTCTCTTTTTCTTTTAATTGATTTATTAATTTCCGATAATCATCACGAATTGAGCTTAATTGGTGGAGAAATGAGGATTTATTCTGACTTGTTTGGGACTGAGGCGTAGTTGTTGTTTTTAATCTAAGTTTCTAATTCTCATTGTTTTAAGTGTTTTAATTAAGCACATAAATGTAACTTGTATATAGTTGAATCACATTATATGGTGTGTGCACTTAAATTCTCTATGTTTTAGAGAAGTACCCAAGGTGGGATCTAGTGATCAATGAAGTGGTTGAGAATCATGAGATTTCAGCTTAGAGTCAAAAGCTCAAGGCTAGCTAAATCTGGCCCAGACACCACATTCATAAAAAAAAAAGAGACAGAAGTCTATAATCTGAAAGTTAGATGGACCTGAATTTAGAGAATTTATATGATCTAGCTGATTAGCTTGCAATTGACGTAGAGTTAATTGATTGATTGAAACGATTGGTTTGATCAATGTGAGGGAAATATTTGTTCTTTAATGGTGTTTGTTTGGATTATATGGTGTTTCAATTGGGTTTTGCTTAGATGAAATTATGGTTTTTATTTTCAGGAATAAGGTTCTTATATAGATTATGGAGGCATACTCAGAATGAACTTTTGTTAAAGAGAAACAAGGAGAAGAACAGAGGTGGCAACTCAGCAATTGTCGTAAATGCATTAACTTTCTTATTTGGATTGAGAGTTCTTGAACTATATTGTTAATTTTTACTAAACTTTAGGTTTTCTTTTTCCCAGAGATTAGACCATGCTCTCCTCTCAAGGATATAGTTTAGCTTGGTAATCAGAAGTCGAATAGAAAGAAAACCCACTACCGCTGTATTATTATTATTATTTCATATATGATTGATTTTTTTTCTTGAATTTCTTTGCCTAGAATGCAAGCTATGTTGTCAGCAATCCGTCGACTCTTGTTGTGCTTTTATGTAGAAGTATATTTGTTGATCAAATAGTACGGTATAGGCTTGCAATGATATATTTCATGAAAGTTATTGTTTTTCTTGATGTGGCTGTATGATCAAGATGATGCTGACATGCCCATGTTGTGGGATGTGGATTAATTAGAATTAATGTGGTACTGACAAATTACAGTTAATTTTTTCATGTCTCGTCTCTTTTTCAATATTTAGCATCTGTGTTTTCTTGATTGTTCTTTTTTAGCAGAGGACTTCATTTGGCAGCGTGATCTGCATCTTGGGAAATGCATTAATTAATGGGACTTATGGCGTAGAGTTGATTTTAGATTCACTTCGCTTTACTGATAAGTGGATCGTGACTCTTGTGATTCTGATGATTCTATGAATTGGATTTACAGCTGTCTCACAGCCAATTTACTTAGTTTTGCTAATATTTTCGTCGCTCATCGTGTTATTGTGATGTTTTTTAGCTTCAAGAAGGGTTATTAGCTGTGTTGACAGGTTCCTATCCTTCCTTACCTTCCATCTGAGGATGATACTGCAATTGGGTTTGCTTTCCACAGAACTTTTTCTTTTACCACCAACCTTGAGTAGTCGCAATAGATTACCAAGTCTTTTGGATACAATTGCTAGGAAGAAGTATGGTTGACATTGTACTTGGTATTTCACTACTCATGTTACTGTTAATGAAATGTTGTAGTTTCGTAAATGAGCTGAAAACTTCTATTGAACTGTAGTTTCCTTAGGATAGAAGTTCATAATTCTGATAAACTAGTTCATTACTTTCCTTTATAGAAAAGCAAACAAACGAGTTCATTACATTGTTGCTTAAATTGCTATCTTCAATACAAGAGATGGCTAGATGCGGCCTTCTACAGTTTGTTACCAAGTGATTATGTTCCAGGGGCACCTCTCCTTCTGATTGGTTTTACTTGCAATTCCTCAGGATTTTTTTGTAGGTATTGAACATCTTCTCTAGAAAAATCACTTTTTATTCTGCCCCTATATAAAGCCCGACAACATTGTGACTTAGCCAACCACCTCAGATCCTGCGATTACAACTAAGCACATGATGGTGGGTAAGTCAGTTCCTCCGCCCTATGGTATCAAAAGAACTGAAGATTGTAGGCATGAAACCGATTACTTTCTCCAGGCTTAATCTGATGAAGCTAATTGCTATAGTGTAGATGTTCTTCTGTGCTGGTGTCATGTTGTAACATGTTGATAGGTAATAATTTGTTCATATTTGTCAAAAAGGTAAACATATTTGGCTTGAAAAAACGAGTGGTGGATAGGACATGTCTATTGTTCATGTCTTGTGTATTGCATATTTACATTTAGTGCCTCTTATAGACCACACATGATTTGAACTCACTAATGGAGTAACTACTAACTAGATAAGCAAGAGTATCTTGATTAGACTCGACATGGTACTGACAAATTGCAGTTAATTTTTCCTTGTCGTCTCTTTTTCATAACTTGGCATCTGTAGTATCTTGATCCTTTTTTTTTAACAGTAGACTTCATTAGGCACTGTGATCTGTGTCCTGGGCAATGCACTATTAACTAAATGAGGTTTATGGCATATGCTTGATTGCTTATTCACTGAGCTTTATTGATAAGCGGTGTGTGTCCTCTTGTGATTCTGTTGATTTCTAACAAATAGGACTTACAACATTTGTCTCGTAGCTAATTTACTGTTATTGCTGATTTTTTTCCTCGTTCCTCGTGCAATTGTATATATTTTGATTTCTAGACGGATTGTTAGCTGTGCTTATAGATCCTCATTTCCCCATGTGATTGTGATGATATTGTAATTGGATTCAGTTTCCCAAAAATTTATGATTTACCAAAACATTTGAGTTATTGTTATGAATATAGTTGCTGGGAAATTGTGCTTGGTGAACAAAATGTTGTATTTTGAACTGGTAAAACTGTTGTGTCCTTAAGAAAGAAGTTCAATGTTGGTTGCTTAAATTTGCTCTTTGGTAATCAAATTACTATTTCTTGAGATATACAAGAAATGCAGCACCTCTACATGCTTTTTGCTTTAAATGGTAAAGAATCTTCCCTAGTATTCGATTATGTTTGTTCAGGGATACTTCTGCCTGCTGATTGGTTGTAGTTAGTAACTTTTGAGCTTTCTTGGAGGGATTTTCAGTATAGAACTTCCCTTGTGAAATCAACATTTATCAGGTCCTCACATGAACCCACCAACATGAGGGACATAGGCAACCACTTCAGATTGCAAAGACGATGAAGCACGTGGTGGTGGTTGAATCAGTTTCTCCACCCGATGGTATCAAAAGAACTCAAGATTTTTCAATTCGAGGGGACAATGTTGTGTATTTCTTGAAAGAAACGAGTTCCTTGTGATGTGTTGAATCTTCAATGAACTACGAAAGTTGAAACCAATCTAGTTTATCATGGCTTAATCTGTTGAAACTTACTGCTATAATGTCGATGTGCTTCAGTGCTTGTGTGATGCCTTTACTTGTTGATAGGCATTTGCTGCTCTTTTTTACCAGAAAGGTAAGCTTGAAAAAGAGAGTACTGATGGATACAACATGTCTGTTGCTCATGCCTTGCTTATTATGAGTATATATTTACATGAACGAAAAGTTTAGCGCCTTTTTTTAGCCTTTACGTGAATCTGAACTCCCTGATGGAGCAACTAGATAAGTAAAGGGTTGCTAGCGGTGCTGCTGCAAACTTGAACTTGGTATCCACCATATACAAGTATGCAAAATCCAAGAAGTTTTGGTTATTTGAAAACTGATCATGTGGAGATCTTTACTTATTTATTTATTTGGCATTTTGTAGACTCTCCCAACAAATAAACACATTTGATTACACAAAAGTGATCTTCCATTAACGAAGGCATTAAAGTTATTTGGACTTTGTGGTTGGAGGACTAACTTATCCTACTAGTTGCAAATGGCAAAGGAGGATCTCCACTCTCTTTATATATAAAAAGACAATTTGTTCATAAATTATTTTTTGCATAAGTTATACGAGTTAGGAAGTAAATTACTCCTAATGTATAAAACTAAATAATATTTAATTTGTAATTTAGAAAATCACATTTTATAATTCAGAAACCTGTATAAATTATGAGGCAATGTATATATCATCTATTGCAACAAGCGTGGGTTAAAAATTAAGACAAGTTTGAACTTGACACACATTATTAGTTCATCTCAAAATTATCGATAATTTAAAACTGTTAATAATTTGAAAATAAAATTAATAATTCACACCAAAATTTAAGAATAATTTCGATGTTATCTGATCAAAAATTCAATAGTGTTTATTTTTAAATTCACCACACTTTTAGTTTTGAAGGCCGAGAGATTTGGTTGGAAAACCAAAACCAAAAAGGAGGTAAAACACAGAAAGCAGTTGGGGGAGAGGAAGATGAACTTCCTCCGTAGAGTAATTTCCCCAAGCTCTCGTTCTCAAGTTTCTCAATTTGCGAATAGGTCCTTCAAAATTACACAAAATCATTATGGGTCCATTGCTCAACCCACCTCAAGCTCCTTGATTCATGGCATTCATCAATTTCATTGCCCAGTAAGTCAATTTTGTACATTTGAATGAATCTTTGAGATCGAGTTATGAGTTTTTAATTTCGTTTATGGAAAATGAAATGCGACTTCAATTTTTTTATGAATAGGATGTGGTTGGAATCCTTGCAAAACTATCGGATTGCATAGCATCAAGGGAAGGAAATATTCTCAGTGCTGATATTTTTGTTCCAGACGACAATCATGTCTTTTACTCCAGAAGGTTATAGTTTTTCTCTGCATTTCATAATTGTGGTCTAAGGGCCAGGTTGCGTGTACATTTGAATGAAATGAATTCGAGTAGAATGGAAGGATATAGGAGATTCGTGTAGCTGAGCTCAATTTGTTAGGAGTTGATGCATAATTAATCGACTGATATCTCGTAATTTGTTGATAGAATCTGTTTTAGTGATTGACATTTATTTCATAAGAGAAACTAAGTTTCCTTTAGAGCATAAAAAAAACTGGAGTGCCAAAGAGTTGAAACCTACTGCCCCTGCATCTACGATGTGGTCTATTGGTTAATGAAGTGGTTGAAATCCTTGGAGATCATCTCAGTAGAGACAAATATGTTAGGTGATTTGTTCGCATCTGCCTAAGCTGTTGTGGGGAGATTTATCTGGTACCCGTGCTGGTAGGCAGTAGCAAGTACCCGATGGAATGGTTGATGTGCTTTTTTAAGTCATTCCTTCTTTTGGTAAGTTGAAAAATAATATATCGTGCCTTTAGGACAAGGAAGATATTGCCCAGTGTTAAAAATCCTCCTCCTCCTCCAACCATAAAAATTTGGTACTAATTGCCAAGGAAGCAAAATGGGGAAGGAGCATATAAATTGCATTGATAATTGTTTTACTCCTTTGATTTACGAGGCAATTGCTCGTTTTCCAACAATATTATGAACATATATTTTCTGTTCTGAATTAATCAGTTGTCTCCACCTTTGTTTTCCTTTTTTGTCTTCCAGTAAGTACAACAATTAGAGAAACTAATTAATGATGCAAATTACAGCGAGTTTCTCTTTGACCCTGCTAAATGGCCAAGAGAGCAAATGGATGCAGACTTCTCTAATCTAGCTAAAAAGTTCAACGCGATGAAGTCTGTCGTTCGGGTGCCTGATAATGATCCCAAATATAAGATTTCAATTCTAGCTTCAAAGCAGGTATTGATTTTAAAACTTCTCAGAGCCTGTTTAAACTGTAATCAAGTTGAATTAAACAATTTTGGTGCAGGAGCACTGTCTTGTGGACTTGCTGCATGGTTGGCAGGATGGGCGGTTTCCTATTCACATAACTTCTGTAATAAGGTAAAGTATGAAATTTCTTCATTGTAGTGATTCAATGTCATTGTAAGGACTTTTTTATGGTTTCATATGCTTTTCCATCAGCAACCATGAACGAGGTCCAAACACTCATGTGATCCGGTTTCTTGAGAGGCATGGGATTCCATACTATTATTTGCCAATGACTAAGGAGAATAAAAGAGAAAAAGAAATCTTGGATATAGTTGGGGATACTGACTTTTTGGTTCTTGCCAGATACATGCAGGTAATCAACGCACGAGACATAACTGTTAATCTTGTTTTCTCTTACATTGAAATAAATGTTGATCTGGTCAAATAGGAAAGTTCTTTGTCATAAAATATGTTCTGGATCATTTTTCTATTGTCCAAACAAATTGATTTTAAGTAGTCCTTTGTCTGATTTGCCATGACATGCACCTCTCTTACAGAGAAACAACTGTTTATCATGCAGCGTGTTCTAGATTGCTTTTTTTATGGTCTAAATATTTTTTGTTATCTGATTTTTTTATTACATGCACGACTAGACCTAGTACTTGGACCCTTAAGTTGCGTCTGTATAATACAAATCTGCAGTGATTTTATGCAGGTATTATCTGGGGACTTCTTAAAAAGCTATAAGAAAGATATCATTAATATTCACCATGGCTTGTTGCCATCATTCAAGGGTAGTAATCCATCTAAGCAGGTTCCTTTTCTGTCTCCATTTCTTCAAGTGGCCATTTTCCTGTTTCTTTCTACGAAAATTATAGCTTGATAAGATATATTTATCTGTTGGTAGGCTTTTGATGCTGGCGTTAAGTTGATTGGGGCGACAACTCACTTCGTTAGTGAAGAACTAGATTCGGGACCAATCATTGAGCAACTGGTAATAGTTTTCATGTTTGAATCATGGTATTCATGTGATTTTTAAAGCGTCTTGTGTTTGTTTTATAAATTGAACTGCTTGGTAATATTCCTTAAAAGTGGTGATGATTTTAATCTTTATTACCTTTTCAGTACTTTTACTTGTGAAGCTAAAGGTACTCTGCTTCCTTCCAACATTCTCTGATAGAAGTATTCTGCAAAATAATTGACATATTCTTGTAGTATAAGAAATGGTTTTCCAATAGGCTTGTTTTACTGGACCAGCTTTCCCTTGCTTTCACCTTTCTATACTTTCCACCAAATATTATAAGCTATCATTTAACAAAGAATTGCACCTCAGTTCACATTCCCAAGTTAAATGTGGACATTTATGAATTCTTTAATTTCCAATACAATTGCACCGACAAGGTTCAGAAGCCCTACGTCAAAAGCTGTTTTGATAGGGGCACCAAGACACAAGTATGCATTGTAAAATATATGGTATTTAATTTACACAAAGAAATGATTTCCTATCTCGTGCAACGATATTATGCATAACTTAGTGGTTTTACTTGGTTAAATTGTGATCTGAAGGCAACTGTTAGTCCTGTCAACACCAACAAGAACTAGGGCTCAGGCCCAAACAACATGTCATTGCTGTTGATTGATTCTATTCTTGTTATTTTAATCCTTTGCTTTTCCTCTCTTGTTCATGCATGGCTTTTTTCCTCCGGTTTTTGTTTCTCCGTTATTTTATATTTCCTTACATGTACTTGATTGTTTCCTTCTTCATGCAAGTTTTCACCATCTCACCTTGTATTTATTGTTTCAACCTTCTAATTTATTCTTCAAATGTACAATAACTATCCTTGAGTATCTTTGGGAGACTGGCTGGCTATCTTTCTAGTAGGTTCTGATTATCATCGAGAATTTGCACTCCCAGATTTTATTGTTGCAAGCTTTTGATCTTTCAGGTTGAAAGGGTTTCTCATAGAGATAATTTGCGGACATTTATACAAAAGTCTGAGGATGTTGAAAAAAGGTGTCTTGCAAAAGCAATCAAATCATACTGTGAACTGCGTATTTTTCCATATGAGGCGAACAAGACTGTTGTTTTTAGGTCCTGATTGAAAAGGAAGCTGTGATAGCTGCATCAATCTCTTTCCATTCTGTCCATCATTCGGGTGATCATCGATATCATCGTTATCACTCAGTTATCCAAGTAAAACTTCCACACAGGCCATTCCGAGAAGTAAAGACAGAGAAGGTGTTTCATCTGGAAAAAGGAAGGAGAAATAAAGAGGTTTCATCTGAATTCATGTTTTAAAATTCGAAGATTTAAGACAGTCTTGATATCTGTTTCCATCTTATCACATGCAACAGATATTTGTACAAGTTCCAAATTCTGTTCTTTGATATCAAAAGTGCCTCAAAGCTGCTTTCAGTGGTTATTGAACTATTAAACCTTTTGTCATTTGAATTATGTTTTTGGGTACTGATCATCTGGTGGTATCTGATGCCCACTGTCTCGATTAATTCAAATTTCCGTGCTATTAGGATTTTTCCATTTTCAGGGCTCGAACTATGTTTTAGTGCATGCCATTTGAATTATGTTATTGTATGACCCTATGGTGATGAAATTCAAATTCCTTTTAGGGTCAATTTTTCACCTTGTTTTTAAGTTTGATTTAAATTACACCTCAGATGGTTGTCCTTCTCATGTTTTAAGCCATTTCATCCCTCATTCATTGTCTCTTTGCTCCTTTTTACATAATTATGATAACAAACTGATAGAGTTTGCTCCATTAGTATAATGTGAGGAAAAGCTTCTTGAATCCCCTTTATGGTACAATATTCATGTAGAGCTCTTTAGATTATATACGTGTGATACATGTTCCTTTAGTTTCTCCAAGTAAAGCTCTTCGCATCACAATGCCTATTGTGTCAACTTGCCCTTTCATAAGTGGAGACAGAATAAAGCGTCTTTTACTGTATGTTCTTGATTCAACACACTTCCACTGTAGTATTCGAGTAGCAACTGCTACTTTCTCTCGAACCATAATATTATTATTCAACTAGATGAAGTGGGAAATTGAATATAAACAAGAAAAAGTCCAGGAGAATGAGTTCTTTCTTGCAAAATTCTATTAAGTTTGGAATAATGAGTTTTTAGGTGAATTTACAAAATTCTTACAAACAAGACCTGTCTCACTGCCAATATATTAGATACTAACTCCAATTAGTAAGTACAACTTACATCTGAAGTATCATAAGACAGACAAACCAAGAACTATCTCAAACATTTTTATACATTAAAATAACAGAAAAAGTGAAAAACTAAGTTAGTCTAAAAGCTTTTGTTGATTCTCAACATTGTCATTGATCCTTCAGTGTCTTCATATAAACTGGTTTTATCTAGAAGCTTCTGAATTCCATCAATCCATTTTTGTTTATGGCTTTTGCTCTTGCACTTGAACTCTAGAAGACCCTGAGCTGTCTTTACTCTAAGGTACAAATCTAGGCTTTCAATCTCTTTGTTGAATAGCCATGGTTCACTTTCATCACATACTTCATATACTACACCTGTTGCACAATGAATGGCGTTAGAAGGAGATGCAACACGAGTTTTCTTGAAATTGGAGCATAAATACATACAGTAAGACTTCTCTATAACAATCATCTTGTTCATTTTACCATAACACACAAGTCTTCTTGACAACCGACTTTCTTATTTATATATTCTCTAAAATAGCATCTCGCTATAGCAGTCAAAAAAAAAATAACGTTGTTATAGAGAGCTTACATTTGTTATTCTTAGAAAAAGCTCCACCAACATGTTTACTCTTCAACTTGATCACAACCTGTAAATTGATCCACAGAAGTTAGTACTTCCATTTCTGTTTGTAACTTTTATGGTATTTCAAGATCTTGAAAGCCTATTAACAGACCTGAGATTTCTTGTTTATATAAACAGAAACGCGTTTCCATCGTTGCATACCTAAGAATCAAGAATAAACAACAGCAAGTAGAATCAGCAACAGAAGAAAATAGTTGAACATATTGTATAATAACAAAAGGTATACTAAAAATAGTTCTTGCATATAAATCTGTATTTCACCTTTTCTTGTGAGATGCAGCAATTCACCCGCAAATGGAGAATCATGTTCATCCATGTCATTAGGGAAAACAGCAGCAAAACTTTGAGCTTCAACCATGCTTCTGTCACATGGACTTATTGATGCATTCCTCTTTGCTTCTTTTGGTAATCTTGACTTAAGAGCTGCTTCTCCTCTCAAAGCTTTTCATTCAAAGCAAAATAGGTACTGTTATTAATCAGGTATGATAAGTATCTCAAACACATTTGCAAGAGCATATTGTCACAATATCAACTACGTTTCAGTTCCAAACAAGTTGGGGCCGACTATATGAATCCTTATTGTTCATGTCACTCATTAAGCCCGTCTCATTTCAATATTATAAAAACTTTAGGGCCGTTTGGACATGATTTCAAATCACTGATTTGAAGTCAAAACTTGAAACCAGACTCCCAAATCCTATGCCAAACGCCTTTTTAGTTTCTGTAGCACTAGAAGTTTTCTATAGTTTCTACTGATATATAAATCTTTAACATAGTACAGTCAGATCTCTCTATAATGACATTTCGCAATAACATCCAAGTGTTCTTTGGAACCGATTTTCATGTTATGTTATATTATATCCGTTCTCTATAACAACATTTTGCTATAGCAGCCAAAAGATATTCATACAACGACGTTGTTATTTGACAGTAAGTGACTAAATAAGTACCTGTGGCAGCTGCAGCTGTTAGTGTGACAAGATCACTAGCACTATGTATGTCTACAGCTGATCTAACAACCGAGGCTACACGATCATGATCCGCCCCGGCTGATTCAGCCATTTCAAGGCAATGTGAGGCCAAGAGTTCAGTAGCTGATGCTAAAGCCATGCTCATCTTTGAACTCGAACCGTTTGAGTTCTCTGCTGCTGCTGCAGCAGCCAATGCTGCAGCTAGTCCTGCTATGGATAGGACAGTGTGCATATGCGCGTTTTCTAGGCGTGCCTTTTCTTTCTTCTTGACTGAGCTATTGTTAGAATCCTTATGATGGAACCACCTTCCAATCCCTCCGGCTTTTCGCCCGTTTTGTGAATTCAACATCTTGGTTTCTGGCTGCAACAAAATCCATCACTCAGAAAAAGAATTGACAGGTTGAATTTTATTTTTTTTTCAACTCCTTTAAATTGGAATGTTGTGGATAGAAACTTAACCATATTTTATTCCAACAAATTAAGAGAAAAATGATAATCTGAGCTTCAAATATTTTCAAGTTCCCAAAAACAGGTCTGAGCAAATTTTGGAGTTTCTGAGACTTCACTCACAAAACTTCAAATTTCTTTCAAGTAAGATGCATATCCAAACACAAATTCATATTTAAAAAACTCAAATTTTCAAGATTCAACTTCAAAATCTATGACCAAACAAGACCTTTATATTGTTGAACTTAAAAGAAAGGGAGCCTTGATGTAACGCTAAAGTTGTCTTCATATGACTTATAGGTCACCGATTCGAGTCATGGAAACAACCATTAATATTTGTGTCAGGATAGACTACACATCTCTAGGGTTGGCCCTTCCCAAGACAGTGCCCAAAAACAGGATGCTTCACTGCCCCTTTTTATTCTTGACTTCAAAAACTTAAAAAGCCTCCAACAATTCTAATGTCATCACCAAGCTCAAGACTCAAGAAATTCAAAAACTTGTAAACAAAGAACTTTTTTATTTATTTTTTTATCTCAACACAATAATACCATATCTTGGAAGGAAAAAAAAACATAAGCTAAAGACTTACTTGTTGTGGAGGTGGAGAAAGTGATTCATTAATCACACTAAATTTCCTTTCAAAACTATAGTGTTTCTGATTTTTAGCAAGAGCTTTTGATAATTCAGAAGCAGATAGACTCCATGATCTTGACAAAAAATCCATTGGTTCCATTGGTGTTTGTGGTTGATGAACAGAAGGCAATTCTACATCCATTTCTTCATCTTCTTCAACACTCATAAGCCAATTATCTGAATCATTACTCTTCTTCCATCCCAAAAGATAGTTTTCCTCCATAACAACTCTGTTTAGATAACTTTTCCTGTTAATTAATTAACAAAAAAAAAAGAGTGTAAGGCTACTAAGTGAAGTATAGCAGCTTCAACTGAACACATTACTTTCAGATCAAATCACTCCGTACACGTGAGAAAAAAATATTATTTTGACCGTGTTGACTTTTATGAGTGTTTAATATGACAGAAGTTATTTTTTGTGAAAAATATTTTTTTTTCCCATGTAAAAAAAAAATTAATGATACTATCATCAAAATTGGAGAGTGTTGTTTTGATGAAATTTTTTATTTTCAAGATTAATAAGTATGTACTAGTGTTAGTAAATAGGAAAGGAAGAATCTAACGGATTGATCACTAAATACATACAAATAAATATATATTTTGATATCATCACGAAAAACTTGATTTTTTCCTCCGTAAAAAATAAAAAAAATTAATGAAGAACGTAAAAGTAACACTTGCAAGAGACATTTGGTCCAGCTAGGCCGTAAACAACCAACCAACCATTATATTTTCTTGACAAATAACTTCTATAATATCAGTATATTGAATCCGCCTCTAATTTTCACGAAGCGAAAGAAAGGGAAGAAAATGACTTACCTTTTAACAAATGTGAGGATTGTATACACTCACTAATATTAGAAGAAAAAAGAACATAAAAACTTTGGTCTCAGCTTTAGCAGTAGATTGAGTTTATATATAGGAGAGACAACAAAGCAAACAACAGAGGTACATGATAACTAACATAGGCACACTTGGTCTCATGAGGACATAAAAATAAAAATAAACAATAAAAAATTGTATTATTTACGTATTCCAACACAATATTCGTTGATTAAAAACTATATAATAAAATAAGATTAATTTGACTAAATCAAAGAAAACATTGTCCAGATTGAACGGACGTTTGTTTCCTAACGTTAAAACAGTGGTTACAAAAAGTTGGATTAATTTATACACAAGCACACGAGCTATACAGTGTGCATAAATAATAATGTATTCCAACTAGTGTTTATAACTTATATACCTGGACAATGTAACAAATTTCGATACAATTGATGCATTTAATTTATTATAGGATTTAAAATATTGAGAGACATAAAGTATAAATATATTTTTTTGCTATCGTAAATGATATGTAAATATCTCTGTTATATTTTCGAGACATTAGTGCGTCTGTCGTCCAAAAACTATAGCATATATACCCTTTATATTAATAATCTTATCCATCAACCTGACATTTATTAAATATCGGATCAATAGATAAGATTGTGTCACGTGTCCCTTAGAGCGAAAGATATATATATATATATATGCTTTACTTTTTGGATGGTGAGGACACCAATGTCCCAAAAATATAATGGATTTAGAGATATATTTGTCTTTTTCCCCTATTCGAAATTTGAATTTTATGAATTTGGACATTCGAGTTTGAAATCTATTATTTTTGCTTATTAAGTGGTTTTTCCCATACATGTACAACGCCTAATAAAAGCCAAAATAGGAATTTTAGGTGAAGTTAGAATTTAAACTTTATGGATTCTTCCGATAAACTCAAATTAATATATAGTTTAATAATAATTAAATTTACAGTCAAATATGTAGGGATAATTACTAATAAATTTTTTAATGCATATCTGAATAAAAGTTATTGAGTTTAAATATATCATAGCTCCGGCCTCAATTTTTTATTAGATCCCTTTATTACATATGAATTTTTAGCTTACTAATTTCACTTCCTTAATTATGGGGGTGTTACCTGTAGTTATACGTTAGTTGATAAGATAATGTATATTTTTTTTTCTTATTTATAATATAAAAATATAAAAGATAAAATTCTTTTTTTACCAACAAAGGATAGTGGGGATCAAATCTATTATAACTTTCGGTGGTTGTCAACTTTGGGAGTATACAATATATTATATATTACAATGTTTTGTAAAACCGTGTTATAATAAATTGCATTTGTAAACCTTGGATTTGGGAAGATAAATTGCTATGTAGGGACAAACACTTTTATTTATTTTAAGTTATGTTAATTCGAGTTTAATTTTTGTGACAGACATTTCAACTTTTTTTTGTATTTAATCTTATCTCTGCTCTTTTGTTGAGACATGAGCGAAAAAGGATGGTGCATTCATATTTTTTATGAGAAAATTGTACGTTTATGTACCTTCTTAAAATAATTTGAGAACAAAATCTATATATTTTTCGTTAAATTTTTGACTCTGGTATAATGAGATGGACGTATAAACGTGGATAGGGGCAATAATCTGTATAATTGTTTAAAAAGACTAATCATATAGCAAAGTGGTGATAATTAAAAAGATAGGGCTTGTAGGATTATGAACAGCAAAAAATCTTCAAGTGCAAGTGATCAGACTTTGACATGTTATTATCTTACATATAAAATTATATAACTCAAAAAGCTGACTTATAAAGTGGAACTCAGATGGCATTTTACCTATTATGCTTTCGCCGTTTAAAAGAATAATCTTCTTTTCTTTTTAGTTTGTTTTAAAAAAAATTATCTCATTCTTCTTTTAATAACATTTTAATTTCAGTTTTGCATATGGTATGTTTAAGGCATCAAAATCAAATGATAATTTTGTACATTTGACCTAACTAGGACCATAAGATTCAAAAATCTTCTTTATATCTTTAAACTCCGTGTCAATTCAAACTAGGTCATTCTTTGTGAAATAGAAGGAGTATAACATATCAAGTATTATCTAGTTCACGTTTCAGTATTACTATTATTACTGTTTAACTACTAACGTATTCTTCGATTTTAATATATTTGTTGTTTTCTTTGCTTCAATTATCGTATTACTGTTTATTATCGCTACTGTTCTCTTCTTCATTATTTTCAGCACGACTTTATCGCTACTATAGTTGCTTTACACACTTATTTCTTGACATAATTTAGTACTACAATTGAAAGTTAAACAATTTATTTATACATTTACGCGGTAAAAATATAAAGATACCATCGTTCCCAAATCTAACTTGCGAGACCATAATGTTACGTTTTTTTACAATAGGTAAATACAACTCGATAATTAATTATTAATTTCGATATACATATGAAATTTAACCTCTTACATAAATAGCACTAGTATAGTGAATATAATGAATTTTTACTTGGAATCCCATGCGAGCACAATGATTTTGCTCCCATATTTAGGTGCTTTTTTTAATTATTATTATCATTTCACGTGCCTATAGACAAGAGTGAATTATATAATCATTGTTTTACAACTTTAGGAAAATTAATACCCACACTATGCTTCCATTTTACTCTCATTATTATTTCCATTGACATATGAAATCATCATATATGTCAAAACACTTGAGAATATTACTTTTAGACTCATGCCTAACCAATGGTTAATGGGGAAATTAAAGTAGAATTGAGCCACTAAACCAGCTCACATCATAATTGATCCAATTTTAAGTAACACTAATTAGCTAGGCATATTATATATACACTCAATACTCAATATAAAGCATATATGAAATGACAAGTATGATAATTTGTTATATTGTTCGTGTTGTTTTAACATGTGGTGGTAGGTCTCCAATTTTAAGTTGCATTAATTAGCTAGGCATATATATATGTATACACACTCAATACTCAATATAAAGTATATATAAAATGACAAGTATAATAATTTGTTATATTATTAGTGTAGTTAACATGTGATGGTAGGTTAGTTATTATTATTGTTTTACATATATATACTAGTAGAAGTGAATCTATTATATGTTAATTCAGTAATTTTTATTTTACATGAATTGATAAACTTCAAGATCTTAAATATGACTCTGTTTACTAGATAATCGCTTAATATTCTTCATTGCATATACCACATAATTGTTAAAGATATTTTATGAACATGATCATTTTTTTCGTAAACGAAAAGGTATATATATAATCTAACAATAATTTGATATTCATATATAACTAAATTTCAGCTTAGTGGTAAAGAAAGAGAAACAATTTCAAAATAAGCCTGAAAAACATGAAACACACAAATATTTTGATTGAACTGGTGAAAAAAATGACGAGAATCTGTTTCTCACCGTACATTTTTTTAGTGATTTAGTTTGAAGAAATGACTGAAAAATCATATTTTATAACAGAAATATACACCTGATACGCGATGAGAAAAACCTTTATTTTGATCCTGAAGAATTTAAAGGAAAACTATGATATTCTTCTAATTAATTGAATATTGGTAGGATAATTCAACAAGGATTTATATTTGCCCCCCTCATTGTCATTGACTTGTGAAAAAAGCAAGTGTAAAATTTTCAAACAAAAGGCTTTATTGTTAGTGGGGAATATAATATATAAGTAGTCCAATCAATTTTGAAGGGAATATTAATCTTTACATTCATTTTGGAAAAGCTTATCTATTACAAAGTGGAAAGGTAAAATGCAATGTTTTTAAAAGCCAATGTGATTTTAATAAAAAGAGTTTTAAGATTTTGCTTTTTGCACACTCTTATGAAAAAAGATACCTTTTCATAATTTCATTTGCTTTCTACTCACGCGTCAATTTTATTTTTTTTACCCTCTTTTTCTTTATATATGGCCCTAAGGAGATATGACTTTTTATGATTTATTATAAATGTTATTTTAGGGTGTGTTAAAATATATATTTTTGAATATAAGTTATTTTCTAATTTATATTTTGATATTTGATTAGTATGTGTGTTATCTATATGATATAGGATTGTGAGGGGATAGTATATATCAAATGCCATTTATATAACTCGTTCAATTGAATACTGAAAACACTATGTGAAAAGATACATATTTGTCTCTTAATTCTAGCTGGTCATGAATCATGAGCAAAGGATGGCAAGAACGAGTTGGGTTAGGGTTTGGATAACGAATCGAGTCAAAATTATGATTCGTAATACAGTGGGAATCCTAGTTGGCAACGTTGATGTGGACGAACTAGTCCCATGTGACTTGTCACATCATTAAATATTTAAACGGGTAACTTTTAAAAGTACTTATGATCGCTTGAGGTAATGGCCAATACCATTTCTTTTTCCCCAAAATATAGTGGTCTATTGGGAAATTTTGATCCTTTAGTTTCCTCTTTTAAAAAACTATTTTTTTAGAGAAACGTTTAACCAACCAAATATTTTTAAAAAAAATTAAAAAATATTTTCCTCTGTGTACGAAACACACCGTCATTCTCGAAAAATTGATAATAAAAGATAAAATAGGATGAATTGTTTTTTCTTGAACTTTCACTAAGGATGTTCGATAAATAAAAATCGAATGTACATTAAAAAATAATCTTATATATACAATATAATTTTTTTAAAAAAGATTTAAGTAAATAACCTCCATCACCCCTAGACTGATTGCTAATCAAAGCCAAATGAAATGCATTTAGGTATGATTTGATTGAAATTTTTTTATATATAATTTTGAAAGTATTTTAAGGTGAAAAAACTTCCAATTCTGTGGAGCCATTGAAAAGAATCGTCACACTAAAATGAATGACACAAAGTGGCTTAAAGATATATACATTTAACATGCGTAATCATATATAATTATTGTCTAATCTGATACTTTGTGCATATCATACGTAATTACGAATCATTAAACATACAAAGTTATGAAATCTAAAAGGGGGGAAATTAGACTATGAATTTATATAAATATAAATCTAGCTTGAATTGTTTGAGCTTTAACTTTTCCAGCATGTGATAAAGTTACTTTTAAATTGAAAAAAGATAAAATTCTTTAACTAAAGACGAATACACAAGTAACTTTTATACATAACATCGCAAGTAGAGGACATACTAGTAGTGTAAGCTTAAAATTTTGATCAACGAGGCTTAAAATTAAATATGAAAAAGTAGAACACGCGAATAAGTTGAAGGAGGTTCAGTATTTATGATATACATAAAAAAAAATTCATTATATATAAATAATATAATTTTACAACGAAAAAAGTTTAAATAAACCTTGAACCTTTATAACCCTTAGGGGTGTGACCGAACCGACCAATAAATCGAATCGATAAAATGTTATTGGGTTTTTTTTTAATGGGTTTAGAAAAAATAATTGTTGGGTTATTGGGTCGGTTTTGGTTTTTCCTATTGGGTTATTGGGTAAACCGATAACCCAATAAGACAATAGTTATTTACTACTTTTCCCTTCCTCAATATTAAATATACATAATTTAATACATAAATAGATTCAATATTAGCTTTTCAGGCTATGTGATTTTTTGGTTAGGAAATTGGTGAGAACTTTGTTGATTATCTAGTGGATCAAGCAACTGTTTAAGATTGTCTCTTTGAAATATTTTATTTTAGTTTTAATTCTAGTTCGTAATTGTAGACGATAGCTTTTGCAAGTTTTGTGAATGTTAGTAATTTGATCAACATTCAAAGTTTTCTATTATGTTTAAGCGGTAAGTTGGTAACATGTAATTATAACATACGTACTATTATATATTATTTGATCGACATTTTCTTATTGGGTTAACCGAAACCGAACCGATAACATCAAAAACCGTTAAATCGATAAACCGATAAAAAATTTCTTATTGGTTTGTTATTGGGTTAGCATATTTTAAAACCGAAAACCGATAAACCGAACAGATTATATGTAAAACCGAACCGAACTGACCGATGCACACCCCTAATAACCCTGCTAAACATCATACTATATTAAGTGTGAATACTTCAATGAATTTAAAATTCATAAAAGTTGTATTTATAATATAGGCTTAATACATATATTGGATTCGAACTTGGCTTCAAATTTAACTTTGACTTTCAACTTTCATAACGCACAAACAGACACTTTAATTATCCAACTTTTAAATAAATAAACATATTAATCCTACATGGCACAATACGCGTAGGACACCACGTAGGACAATAAATGATATGTAGAATGACATGTAGGACATGTGTGTCTATTTGTTCAACTTTATACAAGTTTAAATGTCTACTTGTGCACAGCCAAAGTTGAAGGACATAAATGTGATTCGAAGCCAAGTTAAAGACCAGATTTATGTATTATGCCTATAATATAAATAGAAATGGTACCAAACAATTTAGAACATCACAAATTAGATAACTTGTTTATCTACTACTCTAGCCCTAAATAAATTGTCTTTCATATTATTTTGTTTTGTAAATTTTCTTTCTCGGGTTTTTGTTATTATTTTCTTTATTTCAATTTGTTTATCCGATTTGAATTTGACACACAAAAAAAAAAAATCACTTTTAAACGTATACTCTTAGATATGTCACGTGACAGTTAAACTTAAAGAATTATCAAAAAGAAAAAAGATATTCATCTTTGAACAGACGAAAAAGAAAAGTAAAACAAATAAATTGAATGGTGTAATTTTTAGGTTATTAGAGTGAATTGCTAATTTTCCACAAAATTGATGTTTCAAATTTAGTAAAATGAAACAAAGGGAGAAAATATTGAGAGAAAAAAATTGAACATCCACATTTTATTTTATTTTTATTTTAAAAATGCCTCTTAAGCATAATCTTCAGAGTTCAGAGAGACAAAGTGGATCATGAGAGGATCCAATAAACATATTTTACCATAAATAAGCCCAATTAATCCACCACCAATTAGAGGCCCAACCCAATAGATCCAGTTCTGTGAGAACTCTCCAATAACCACAGCAGCCCAGATGATCTAAGCTGGATTCATTGACCCATTACTAAATGGGCCAGCAGCCAAATATATTTGAAAAAAATAATAATTTAAGCACACAATTTATTTTATCATATTCTTTAAAATTTCCTTTCATTTGAAAAAAATAATAATAATCGCTATTCCCTACTCTCCAATTCTCGCGTATGCAAGACACAATGAAGAGATATAATCTTCCTATCGAAAGATTTTTCATTTTCAAAACTCAAACTAAAATTTTTAACAGAAATATACGCTTGTGCTTTAAAAAAGAATTTATTTATTACTCCTCTATTTCAATTTATTTATTTAATAATTATAATCTTCTTATTAATAAGACTCAGTACAACTCCCTAAACAAAATGAACAACTTCCCCCTGCATTAATCATCCCAACTTCTAAGATCTCATAGACTTATAGGAGTAAAGCATGCAATAAAATAGGTGTTCCATCACATTTAGTAAAGTTGTTACCGGGCGATCTCTTTATTTTTTACCGTGAAGTCTCAAAATCTTCCCTATCGTAAGTTCTATATCAAGTCAAAATCATACAAATAAATTAAAACGCAAAAAGTTTTTATTTACATCAAAACAAACAAAGACACTCCCGAATATGTATAAACATACAAGTAATGTTACAATAAAAGAAATACAGATATGTATATATATCTAATCTAGGAACAAACAGGAAAAAAATAACACTAAAACAGAGTACAGACAATGCTTCTAGTAAGTAGCTGGTTGTTGCAGATTGAGATGAGGGGGTTGTGCTCTAAAAATTGACAAAGTTTCAAGTAGATGATGTTTTGCTTTATCAAAATTCACAAACCCCATGAACCAGAAATCATGACCATCGATGGTAACAATCTGAATGTACCTCTCTGGTGGAGACTCTTTCATCACTATTGGGTTTATAGTCCCAATATTTCCCAACGGTACTGCTACCTGTACACAAAGTGATGAATAAATACTCTAACTTCTAATACGCGCATCTAAACATCGCAACTCATTTACAGCGACAAAGCTAAATTTTTAATAAAAATTCAAAATCTAAAGAAAGTAAACATACTATCTAAACACAATTTTATTTATATATATATAGCTAGTACTAATATTTTTTAGTGGAGGGGTTTGGATGAACCCTGAAATACACCCTGCTCGTCTATAGACACATCTAAACATCTCAACTCGTCTATACAATATATTATATCAGATAAAGACTCTAAATCATTGAGAGACCTCCAAAATTTCTGTTTCACTTCTAACGTCGAACATCCACGAGACGCAATGAGAAATATTCAATTATCAATCGAAACCAATTCGCACTTTATTGAAGCGAAATATAATTAAGCCCTTATAGCTAGCATATTGCTTTTAATTTTTTCGTGTCAAATCAAAATCAGACAAAGAAATTAAAACGATTGTTTGGATTGTGTTATACCTTGTAGTAGCTCCAGGCCTCCTGACCAGATGGAGCTTTGTATGATAATGGCCGATCGCTGCAAAAAGCAACTTTAGTAGTTGACAGATAGAGTGTACCAGCAACAGGCCCAGTCGCAGTAGAAAGATAACAAGCAAACGTCTTTTTCAGCTGTTCATTAGGATCTGCTCCAAAAATCTGCTTGTAAAGAGGCTCAAATCCACCCTCTGTCAACGCCTTGGCTGTCAAATTAAGTTTTCCCCATGCCGCTTCTGTAACTGACGGTCCAGCTTTCACTGCAACAGAAATCATTAGTAATGATTTTGACTTATCGCGGTTTATAATAACTATTAGTTGAGTGACTTACGATTATACCAAATGTTGCGAGCTATGTTCTCAGCTCTATTACTCCATGAATTGAACACATTAACAACCGAATCAAGTGGGTTATTGCTAGGCTTATCAATTGGGGAATAAACAACATACGGCTGTGGCTGAAACTCTTCTCTTTGATCCTCGGCTCTCCATGAAGCAGCTTTCTGATTGTCTGGATGACAAGTTGGAACTGCAGGCGGACCCATAATATGGGTACCCCATTTTTGGGGATCCATTTCTGGTGCTTGTGGATCTGAAGATGATGAAGAAACACAAGGTATTTGAGACTCTGATTGTTGAAATTTGGGTTGATTTTCGTCTCCTGTGCCTGTCATGATTCGAGAAATTGATTGTAAATTGCTTTGAGTAGTTGAATTTTGATTGATTGGAATTATAATAATTTATAGATGATGATTATGTATAACGTGTACGCGTTTTCATTTTCTTTTGCTTCGTTAATAAGATTATACATAGAAAATTTTGGTCAAAAATATAGTTGAATTGTTTTGTAGTTTCCAGAAGAAAGTCAGAAACATCCAGGGAATTCTATGTTCTACCCAAATAATAGAATTCGTATAAAAAAACAAAATAGATATAATAATGACACAATATATAAATATATTTTTTAATTTGATATTAATATATATTTATATATCCTTAATTTTTTTATTAAAACACAAGTAGATTTTTAAGTCTTTAAGTTTGTATAAATTTAAAAAGTAGATATATACATCTGCATCTTATATGGTGTTCTACGTTGTCACACAAGATTTATTTATTTATTTGTTTAATTTAATACAAATTTTAATATTTATTTATATATCTTGAAGCGTATAAATATAAATTAAGATAAAATTAAAAAACACATTGAAGCATAAAATAATTAATTATGAAAAATATTTTTTTTATTTTATTCTTCGTACCAAAAGACTCTGAACTAAATGATTTTTTAGTGAGAAATGGACACTGTAATTTGTACTCGATTATGTCATATTTATTTATTTTATCTATATATATATTTGATTTATAATAGGATGTACTCGTCAAGAATATTTCGTTTTGAGAGAGATTATTTCTCTAATAAATTTGTACTTTTTATTTAATGTTAGCTTTTTATTGATAATTGTGTTAGAAAAGAAATAATAGAGAAATCAAAATTTTGAAGCAATGAAATGATAAAGTATTTTTTATTAGGATAGGATAAAGCTTGAAACATGTAAGTAATTTAATACGCTACTTTTAAGAACAATTTTGTATATAGAAAACTTGAAAGAAGATTTTTCATTATAGTTATAATTTTTTTTATGAACAAATAATTTTTTATGAAAGAGTCGTTTTTTTTCAAATAATCATAATTTTTCGTTGTTGTTTTTTAGAAAAAGATAATTTTTTTGTTGCTTTCTATCTGAACATACAATACGAATTTCTTCATCTCATATTATTTAATCAGTAAACTTAAAATAATTATTCCGTATTAGTTGATCGCCTAATTAAATTAAAAAAAAACATTAATTAAAATTTTCCTATATCACCCTTGTTATTTTAGTTCTTTTGAAATTGTTCACATTAGTATGTAAAATTACCAAGAAGTTTTTTAAGTGGTGAATTAGTAAACTTATGTTTGTATTAATAATTTCTTAAGCATCATATAAAATGAAAAGTGATCAACTAATATAAAACGAATGAAATAATATGAAACAATTATTTTTAGTAAGATAATCAAGTATGCAGACGGTAAAAATTACTCCATATCATTTTGCATGGTGTTTAAAACTCTTAAATAAAAAGATAATTTTACGAATTCACTCCTTAAAACACTTCTTAAAAATCTTACAAATAAATATGATTATTTTTAAAAAAAATTACAAAAATAATATTTAAAAAAATTATTATTACTTTCTTAATATAATATAATGTAAAGGAGGAGTGTTAGACCCGCAAACTACTTGATCTAACTACATGCAGACATGTCAAGGACTTGGGCATTGGTCTTGACATGGATGATGACAAAACAGTGCAACACAAGTTCAAGGTGCTTGGGTGTTGGCAAGGCAGCTTGAACATGCAAGGCTTACGTGCGGGCTAAGGTCATTGGCAAGGCAGCGTGTTGGCTTGATAAGTCAAGGCTGTGAAGACTTGACAATGGCAAGAACAAAAGCAGTTCACCCGAATTGCTGAAATAAAACTAAGTGTTGGAGGACAGCTAAAATGTTCTAAGTGTTGGAAGTTGGCTGAAATTTTTTTCAGTGTTAGAATGTAGCCTGAAATATTCTAAGTGTTAGAATATTAGTATTTCGAGTAGATAAGAAAGTAATTTGAATTAGATTCTATCTGTTAGAAATATAGTTGTTGGAAACTTAGTTTGAACCCTGTGATGACAAGTGTCGGACATGTGTCATTTGTAACTGCCGCATGTAACTGTCATGTGCAGAATTTTTATTAAGGGTGAAAATTCGTCTAAGGCTTAGTCAGAGTCATGAAGCCTTCCTTTATATTAATTATCAGATTAATAAAGGTTGGAACAAGTTCCTGTAAAGTCTGTTTGCTATTTAACTTTGCTGCTTAAATATTTTTATACTTAATCAAATTCGTGGATATAAAATAGGCTGATTGTTACAGACGTTTGTAAAACGGCCTAGAGTGACGTTCGATAAAAATAAATTGACCCTCATTCAAAGGAGTAACAAGGTTAGGTGAGCAAACTATAATCATTGGGAAATGAGGTTTTGAGGGATGGAGGTTAAAAAACCAAAAGGAAAAGAAAGTAAAAGTCAAGCACACTATCTTCTAATCCATCTGTTTAATTGTTCAATTTAAAAATGACAAACACATATTTAGATAATAATAATTATTATAATAAAATTATAATTTTATTCTTATTAATATGATTTAAAAAAAATAAATTAAGTTATTATAATTTTATTTTTATTAATTATGATTTAAAAAAATAAATTAAACTTAAACAAGTATCAATGAGAATTTAATAGCAAAAAAATATTTTCTTTTAATTTATTAACATAAATAAGTAAATAAAAACAATTAAAAAATAAATAAATAAATAAATATGAACATAGAGTAAAATTATATTATTATCGAAACTTCAAAGTAAATACCCAATATCAAGTGTGAAAGCAAGAAGCAAAGTCAACAAAGCAATTGACCAAAATGTGGTACAAACTCCAAATTTTTAAACTGGTTGTTTTAAATGATAGATCTCGATGCATAGTTTGATGAAATTAGTAAAAAATGTCTTTATTGCACATCCAGTGAACTATTACGAAAAGGTAGATTTAAAAATTTAAAATTAATTAATTTAAAATTTAAATTTTTATTATTAAAATTTAAAAATTATATGTTTAAATTATTTTTATCTATTCAAACCATTTAGAAAAGTGTTAACCAATTTTCGAAAGGAAAATAAAATTAAATAAATAAAAGATTTAAATTTCTAATCTTATTATTATGATAGTCCGATATGATCTTTTAATTATGAATTCACATATCTATATTTAAATATTTTATAAAAAATATATCACTACTATCTACGATGTCATGAGAGAAGTATGAGTTCACATGAACCCAATAATCCCCTCCTGAATTTATCTCTGCTATTTAGTGGCAAAATTTTAATTGGGACCAAGAAATATCAAAATATTCAAAAGTAAAATTACATAAAAATTCAAAATTATTAATATGTCATATAAAAAAAATGTAAATTTACTCAATACATAATATAAATTTTCAACTATATATGACTCCACCACTAATAAATATTGCCAAACATCTATATGCTTGGTGGTGCGACCCATATATTTCTGGGTGCATGCATGCTATATATAGCCCAACATTTTGAAAGCTACTATCTTCGTAGTTTCAAGATATTTCCTTTGTCTCTATTTACTTTTTCATATTTCTTTTTTTAGATATTTCTATTTATTTGTTCATTTTGACAGACTAAGAAATGATAAAAAGAAATTCTTATTATACTTTCATTTAAACTTCTTAAAAATTTCTAAGTTTTAAAACATCCTTTTTGAATCATATTTAATAAGGGTAGAATTGTAACTTCACTATGTCAATTATTGTTATCTTAATATGTGTATCTTTTCTAAAGTGGACAACTAAATTGAGTACTTTATACTTATCATATTTTATTTTTTTAGAGGGAAAAAAGATATATATATATACCCCTGAACTATCATAAATGGTATGTAGATACCCTTCGTCATACTTTAGGAACATTGGTGCTCCTGTCGTCCAAAAACTAGAGTATATATGCCCTTCAGTCTAACGAAAGACTAAATAGGGACACGTGGCACAATCTTATCCATCGATCCGATATCGGGTCAATGAATAAGATTATGACACGTATATGTTCGTTAGTATAAAGGGTATATATATTCTAATTTTTTGTCGACAGGGGCACCAATATCCCTAAAATATGACGAAGGGTATCCCCATATCATTTATGATAGTTCAATCATATATTTATTCTTTTTCCACTTTTTAGAATAAATTGTATAAATTTTGTTAGGATTTTATATATATTATTTTTAAGACAATTTATATGGAAAAAATTACATGAACTAATTAGATGAAGTCACTTGTTTTAGTAAATGACTCATCAATTCCATATTATTTACTTATCCACAAATGGGATTTACAGACCGAAAATAAATGTTGAAGATATTTTTTATTTAATAAGTGGAAATAACACATTATCGCAGCTTTGTCAAGTCCATCCTAAGCATTTCCATCACCTGTTATTTGAGAAGCGGCTCAAGTCTTAAAATTAAAATTAAACAAAATATAAAATTTAAATTATTAGTAATTATTACATAATTTATTTCTTCTAATTTTTACTTTATAATATAATTATTCTTATTTTAAATTATTTTTTATAAGATATGTCAAATTTCTTCTAATAATACCTTCATTTTTCATAAAATGTTTACTTTTTGGTATTCAATATTTATTAAAAAATAATAAGTTATAACTTATTATTATAAAAATGAGGCTCTTTAAATTTGAGAATTTAAGGCACATATTTTTTTTAACACTATCGAACTATGATGAATACAGTTTGATAAAAAAGTAAATTATCAAATAAATGAAACTATTCTAAACCAGAAGGATGCAACACGAGGACTTTCAAGGGTCGGCCAAGCCATGTTATTATTACATTTAAAATATTTTTTTACCACCCCTGTTTTTTCCGTTAAATTCTGACCAATTCTTTTTTTTTTCAACAAAAAGTTCTGACCAAAATCAACAACATAAATGCAAAAGAGTGACAGGTGAAATTAAATACAATATCATTTAATGTTTTCAACTACACTAAAGTTAAGCAATTCAATTCTTTGCAGCTAACTTTGGTCCCATCTTTTTCTGGTAATTACTACTACTATATAGTATGTCTTTTTTTTTTTTCTATATGTGTGTGTTTCAATTTATTCAAGATTGTTAATTTAATATGGTCCAATTAATTTCTTTGAAAAACCCCATCAAATAAATCATTGATATTTGACCCTGCTCTCATTCCTTCATTTATTCTTCTTGTAGTCCATTTATCATAGTCCATGCTAAGAGAATTTTTATTTTAAATTTTTTCTTGATTTTGTTAAATAAGTTTTTTTTTTCTACATGTTATGAGTTTGTAGTGCATTCAATAATGTAATGTGAGATATCATAGTCTTTTTTTTCTTCGTACTGATTAAAGAAACAATGAATGGTTTAGTAAAAGATGAAAATCAGAGAAGAGTTGGGAAGAAACAAAATGGAAGTTCTTGGAAATGTGCATATGGTTATTCTCAGCATAGGAGATGTAGAAGGTTTGATTTTTCGGTTTTTTTTACTTTAGAATAGACGGCGGATGTATAATATGTGTTTGTATTTGTAGTTGTGTTTAAGTAATGTATAATTTATGTATATCGAATTTGGAGATGTAAATATTTTTGGTGTGTTGAATGCCCTTTTTGTTTATTCTCATGTGTGTTTTGTCTGGTTTTGTGTATTAGTTAGCTTATTAGATGGTTAACTATGGTTTAGATCATGGGCAGAGCTCGGGGCGGAGCTAGGTAGGGCAAGGGGGTTTAGGTCGTGGAAACTTGCACTATTTATACGTGTCTAAAGTTACTTTTATGTTTCTATAGTGAATTTGACTTCCGTCCTTTTTAGTGAAAATCTTCGCTTAGTCACTAGCAGAGCTATGTGGAAGAGGTTCACTTGAACTCCCTTAGCTTGTAAGTTACATTGTATATACAAATTGAAATTTTGTTTTTATGTATGTATAGCAGATGTTGAACCGCTTTTGATGAAAATCATGTCTTTGACACTCGTTTAGATATAGCAATAGCTAATGAGATATGAAATTTGGTGGAACATTGCTACTTGAGAAAGAACAATGATGTCTTGTCTAAAAGACTAAATCTTTGTGATTACAACATGTAAAAGACCAAATCTACAATGACATATTCAACAACTGTATTGTTCTCTTGGAATATGCTTTTTACGAGTTCAAAGACTTGCAATTCGTAAGATCTTCTGAATTTCTTCAGTTCTTGGATTCCAGATTAGAGCAGAATTCCCCGATTCCTCAACTTATTGATTTTCTCCGTGATTAGAACTTTAACTTGAGCGTGAACACATTTGATATGTTGACTTGGCCTTGTAAGCATTCCTAGGGAATCTTGTGTAGTTTAATTGCTACTTTTAATGTTCATGAGCTATAATTGAGTTGTGTGGTATAGCCTTCTAAGTTGGTTTTGCTTTTGTCTCAGTGCTTCCGAAAAAATCGCTGCTCTATCAAAAGGCGGAGACAGGCAATCCATAAAAAAGGAATTGAATGAACCGCCTGTAAGAGCTTTATATTTTTCTTACTTCGTATACTGAACTCAACTAATAGTTATTGTATCAGAAAGTCATCCTTCTTATCGATTTCAAATTTCGTAAGGAGTTTCCAAGATATAACTATTAGTTAAGTGATCATATGATAAATCTACTCCGAAATTTGATGATATTATGATTCGGATTTACATCTTCACAAGGCTGGCTGTTCGGAATGTAGCATTTGCATATATTGAGAAACGACGAACTTTGGTTAGATAAGTAAATGACATGAGCTGATATATGAATATGCAGGTGTTGCCACCTTCAACAAGGAGTTGTAAAGCAAGTCCGTTACATGAATTCTCCAAAACTATTAGCAAAGAGGAAGTTCCAGAACACAGAGCCTCCTTGGAAAAAGATGTAAGTGAATCACTCAATGTCTATAATACATAACGATTATCCATCTTTGAATGCTTTGCCAAGTCAGCAATGTAAGCAGGATCATAATATAACACCAATCTTGAATTTAGGTAAAAAAACTGAACTTTGTTTTCCATATCGGAAAATTTATATAGACATATATAAATAGGAATGAAGCCAATATTCCATAGTATACAGATTGACGAGTACTTCAATATAATTGTGTTTCTCCTACTACACCTTAATTGAGAGCTAATTTGTATCTCATAAGTTGGAAGTCAGAAGTAACTACTCAAAAATATTATTTATCCAGTTGACAAATACTCTTTTACTTAACCAACATGCACAGATCGAACAGTTACAAATGCGTTTGCAGCAAGAAAAATCAATGCGTATGGTACTTGAGAGGGCAATGGGAAGAGCTTCTAGCACGTTGTCTCCTGGACATAGGCATTTTGCTGCTCAGGTACACTTTGACAACTAACTATTTGTACTCTATCTCTTTAGACCTCTGAGTTGTTTGGTGAAATTCTTTAGACCCATAAATTCTTGTATATGTTTCGTATATATACTTTGTCTAAAACCTCTGATTCTTGCTTTAACTTGAAAATTTACAATGGTTATTTCTTATGGTGTATTTTTTCTGAATAAGAAAATCAATGGCGCCTGATAACACAACTGATTGGAGTATCATAACCTATATTAAAAGAATATTGATGTAATTGACACTGATGAGGTTTCACTCTATCGGTCTCAAATTGTCTATAAGGTTGACAACATAGAATATTGCTCGTCCTCAACTCATTTTCAACACCCAACCTTGATTCTCCTGAACATAGTTAAGGTTAATATTGGTTGTCTTCTCATTTCAGACAAAAGAGTTGATAGCTGAAATTGAATCACTTGAAGAAGAAGTTGCAAACCGCGAGCAGCAGGTCCTTTCTTTGTACAGGAGTGTTTTTGAAGAATGCATTAGCCGGCCTTCTTCTGAGCAAAGTTCGGTCATGACTTCTCCAGCACATAATAAAGCTGAGTCAAGAAAACATCCAAGTATAATATCAAGTGCCTTTTGCTCATCCAAAAAATTCCCTTTGCGGACATTCCAAGCTCTTGCTGCCATAAATGACTTGGGAAAAAGAAACTTGTTGCAGTCGAAATCAACACATGCTTCATTTTATAACAGCAAAGCTAATGTACACATTCAGAGAAGTAGTTCAGAGCATACTAAAGTAAGCTTTCTAATTCTTTCTCTGCATATTGGATTATTCCTTTTATAATCCTTTCTAATAAGAGTCTGTTATTCCAAATAATAGCATCTTTTTCCGAACGACTCCAAAGACATGATTCTCTTAGAGATTTAAGAATTAAATGATTGTTAACCTTTTTATTGTCTCTTTTTACTATCTCCTTACATTCCAAAACTCTTGAATCCCAAGAGTATGAAAAGTTCCACTGAAGCCCTAGTCCAGTGAGGACCTTAAGTTGCAGGGACTCTGATGTCGCACCAGTGTTGGATTCTCCAAATATACACTACTTTGGGAGAAACCGAGATGCACCGTTTACATTTTTGAAGAGTCCGAGCAACATAGGCGAGGACCCAAATGGTGAAAAAAATGAATCCGAGAAGTCTTGTTTTTTTCTACTAAGAAACTGAAAGTTTAAAGGGCTAACCACTTCTGACTTTTGTTTCTTTGCTTCTGATATTTTGCTACCATTGACTTAATGTACTTGTGTCTTTCTTTTGTTCAAAGTATTATGATTGTCTGTAATGTGGTGTGTATTCACAACTTCCATTATAACTTTAATTGTGTGTGCTGCTTACTATGCAATACTTTTCTCTTCTGTTGTTGCTCAATAAGCAACATTTTGACTTTAATAGAATAGTAGTTTGTAAAAGAATAGTTCATATTAGCTTATACTTCCTGTCTGCTAGTGGTACATTTATATGTTCACCAAATTTGACATCAACTCCCTTTGGCTCTTTGAATGCTCTGGGTTTTGACATGCGTGGAATGAGGTCACAACGGTTTGGTGAAGTTTGAAACATACTAGTTTCAAAATAACTATTTTCTTCCATAGCAACATTCAAGGCTATAAAGTGCGGTTGGTAATGATGCAGTGTATCAACTCATGTTATTTTCTATGAATTGTTGCAGGAGCAAGGGCAGGTAACATCAACGGAGAAATCTCCTCTGGCACGAACTCTTAAAGATCATCTCTACCAGTGTCCCAGTAAATTGTCTGAGGAAATGGTAAGGTGCATGGCTGCAATATACTGTTGGCTCCGGATTACAGAATCGACAAGTACTGAACAAAAGCGGTCACCTTTGTCATCAAGGTCATCTACTAATGTCATAATTCCACAGCATGATATTAAAGAGGAAAGAGATTGGTTTTGCAAATCAACAATTGAAATATCTTGGATTGCGACAGACAAGAATAACGTCTCTCGTGCATCTTATGCCATCAGTAACTACAGGTGCATTTCTTTGATAGCATAAAAAGCAGCTTAGGCTGCATAAGTTTAGATAGTCTTAAGGTCCACCCCCACTTCTGTATGTAGTCTTTCTTGAATTACATGATGGCTGTTTCTCCCACTTTAATGATTTTGTTTGTCCCTAAGCCACCATCGAGTCAGAATTATGTTATGCTCCAAAATTATAGCCTGGAAAAGGGGTAGTTCAGTTAATATTGGCACCCATTGCTTACATGTGTAGCGCACATTTCTTCTAACAATAGAAGTGTAAATAACTACAAATCAGTTTACTAGCAACCATTGCATTTGTAGATGAATCTATGTAGAAACAGAATAAGCACTCTCAGGAAAGCTAATCACTGGATCATAGGAATTCTTAAATGCTGGCTAATATCAGTTAACCTGACATGGTTATCAGCGAATACTTGGAAAAGCTCGAAAAATTCTGCATTTTTCTTTACCAGCCAATAGCATTATGTTTACCCCGGATCATTTTGTCAAGCACCATCTCTTTTAGATATTATGGAGCCTTGACCCTACTGGATAAGCTTTTAAGGCATGAATGTTGTGGTCTTGTGGATATGTCCATATTTAAAAGTACTAAACTGAACTGCTATATCCTGACCAGAGCTTAGGTTCTTTTCCAATGCTAGTACAACTTCTCTAATATTTGTGGATGCAAGATACAAACTTCGAAAGACTTTGGAGCATCAACTCGAACTCAATAGAAATAATGTAGATGGAAGATTCATAGTCTGCTAAGAGTCTCAAGCTTTTGATATCATTTTTCTTCTTTTTCTGTTGCAATGTATGCTACATATGCAAGTTTTTCTCTCTTTAACAAAGATACCTATAAAGCACAAAACTAATTGTGTTGGTATCTCCGGTCTAACGTGTAGTTTGGTTTTGAAATTTCAGAGTTTTGGTGGAGCAACTGGAAAGAGTGAATCTCAGTCAGATGGAAACCAATAACAAAATGGCATTTTGGATCAACTTGTACAATTCCTTAGTTATGCATGTAAAGATGGCTCTTACTTTGTATCGTTTTGTCCTTTTCGATTTGTTTATTATGTTTTCTTTACATCTCATTCTTCTCATCTTATTTAGGCATATTTGGCATATGGTATACCACAAAACTCTCTTAGAAGGTTGGCGCTGTTACACAAGGTAGTCTAAGTTACTTCGTATCATTTTGATTCTATTCTTTTGTTTATACCAGATTTAGTTATTTTTGTTCATGCATGTATTTTTGAGTATTTGAATCACCATTTGCTTCTCTGTATAGTGCAGGCTGCTTACAATGTTGGTGGACAGGTCATAAGTGCAAATGCCATCGAACAGTCAATTTTTGGCTTGCGTACACCACGGATAGGACGGGTATTCACTTTTCTGATCTAGAGTAACTAAATTTTTGCAGTTAAGGAAATATCAGGGTTAACATAATTATAAATGACTTTGGATCCTCCATCTTTTTGCTCATCATATATAACTAATTGTGCAAAAAATAATTCTCTGTGCTATATTCTTGCTCTGACCATCTCTTAAGTTGCGTCTCAATGTTACAGTCGTCTGGTATATTAGTATTTTCCAATATGCGCTTCGTCAAAGAGGGAAAAAGCTCAAGTACTTCAATCAAATATATGTACTAGCTATAAAGCGTAGTAAATTCATCAATAATTTCGTCAACAAAAGTTGGTGATCTCTCATTCTTATCAAGATTTTGATCTTTCAGTTGATAAAAAATATATTTTTCTTCCAACTACAGTGGTTGGAGACCATTCTGTCAACTGCATTATGGAAAAGATCAGGAGAAGAAAGGCAACTCATCAGTTCAAAATTTTCCCTCCAACAGTTCCAGCCCCTTGTTTGCTTTGCTCTTTGTACTGGCGCTGTTTCTGATCCCATGGTGAGTTGTTATGTTTCCTCATTGCATTTTTCTTGTATAGATGCACGGGGGCTTCTTTCGATCGTAAGCAGTTACATTTTCCCCTTAGATTGGTAAATAAAGCAACAATATTTCATTTTGAGGACTTATTGGAAGATTTGAAGTGAAACAGATCACTACTTGTATTGCCTAACATATACGAACATCCTAATTATCGAGTAATGTTCTTGGATCATATCTCCGAAAGTGGCCAGCTAGTTAGAAAGCCAGACATCTAACAGTTTCTTCGGTTTCTTTCTTTCTTTCTTCTTTTCTAGCTGAAAGTGTACACTGCCTCGAACATTCAAGGGGAGCTAGAAGCAGCAAAGAAAGAGTTCCTACAGGCTAATATCATAGTAAAGAAGTCGAAAAGAGTATCTTTGCCTAAGGTGCTTGAAAAATACGCGAAGGAAGCTAGTATTCCATCCGATGATCTTCTTGGTTGGGTCATGGAAAACGTTGAAAAGAAGCTTCGTGATTCCATACAGAAATGTATTGACAGAAGAACTAATAAAAAGACGTCTCAGATAATCGATTGGCTACCTTACTCTTCAAGATTCCAATATGTAATTTCGAAAGATTTTACGGAGAAGCCATGGTGGGCATAGTAGTCCTGAATGATGTAGAGTAAAGGGTGAGCTAGATTGGCTTAACTAATTTTCAAGGAAATGGTTGTTCATTCCTTTAATTTGTAGAATTACTGTTTGATCTGTTATTAAGTGAATGTATATTGACTTCAATTTACTTAGGTGTCCAACTTTTATTTTGTGAAGTACAAAGTTATGTGTAAATATTAGGTGAACTGATACACCTTATGCTACTGCTACTGCATTGTTTTGTCTAGTTTCTAACCTGTCACTGATGCACAGGTCTTATGTACTTTACGGCCTTTTGATTATGATGTGTCACGATGAAATATAAGGGTTGTTAGGACCGTAAATAAGTAGGTGTAATATGGAAGCTAGCAAAGCAAACCTCAAAAGACCAGAGTAAGAGCCTATTTGGCTCAGTTTAAAAGCTGGTCAAACTGACGTAAAAGCTGATTTTTAACTTATTTAGCTGTTTGGCCATACTGAAAATAACTTATTTTAAGTTAAAAAAACTTATTTTAAGCCAAAAGTTAAAAGCTGGGGTAGGGGTGCTTTTCTTTTTTTAGCTTATAAGCTGTTTTAAATTGACCACATTTTTATCTTTTTGCCCTTAATATTTTTATACAATCTCCAAATTACAACATGACCCTAACATCTCTTTCTTCCATTTTTCTCTTTTCACGTTTAGCATAGCAATTTCAGCACTTTTATCCAAACACATAACTGCTTATTTTAAAAATAAGTTTCAGCACTTTCAAAAGTACTTTTTTAAAACTGCCTTTATTAAGCCCGTCCAAACGGGCCCTAAGAAGACAAACGAGATATACACCAAAAACACAATGATTTAACGTGGTTCGGTTAATCGACCTACATCCACAAAGGAGATGAGCAATCCACTATAAATATGAGAGTAAAAAATACTGAGAGAAACAATCTCAGCTAATTCACTCAGAATAAATGGGAGGAGGTTCACACAAGTGATAACGTATCAAGCCTGTGACCCACAAATTCTCTACCTAACCAAAACTCTCAAAGCCCTTAAAACTACATTGTGAATGCTGATTAAGTTAGAAGGAACATGCCTCTATTTATACAGCTCTAAACCTTTTTCCTACCAAAAAAATAATTAGTCAATAAAAAACATTATGATAAAAAACTCAGGGCATACCAACAGCGGCGGCTTCACTGGCTTGAATCGAAAGAAAGGGCTTTGATTTTCGATCACTTTTTGAGGCTATAATTGTTGGGAAAACGCAGACGAGCACAAAAATATATATGGTAAAAGTAATGGAAATAAAATGGGAAAATAACGACACCAAGAATTTTACGTGGAAACCCTTTTGAATAAGGGGAAAAACCACGGGCCAAGAGGAGCAATTGATATTACTATAGTAAGGAATTTTACACTGTGTAGTCACGAATACAATACTCAAAGTGACTACTACACACTCAAAAGGAACAACACTCTTTTGATTTCCGTCTTACTAAAATATCGCTCACACTCTATTTTTCTTCATAGACTATTTTCTTGTATAGTCTATGAAATACCTCACTTTGCTCTCAAAATGGTTTTTCTCTCTAACTTGGTCTGTTCTACAAATGAGCAAGAATGCTCTATTTATAGAAGGATAAAACCATGCATATGTCACTAATGACATATGTAAATATAGCAAAGTCAAGAGTGATTGCAAATCTTACCTATTTGCCTATCACCAAATCTTTTATTTTCAATTCCAATTACTATTCCTTTTCAACAATTGTTTGTACCAATTGAATAATTAAAGTTGACTAAAAAATGAGATGAATTCAACAATAATTTCGTTCAGCATATAGACGTGTTCGGAATTCACTATCGTTTTCTATTTGGAGTGACTCACTCCCTTGTTGGGTGAAGTCACCGAAGCGTTTATAGGGGATGGATATACATTGATCAAACTAGTTTATAAATACTTTTTGACTTGTTCTCGTGTGTGTTGGTATGCAACAAAAGGTCTTTTAAGCTAAAATCATAAAATCAATTTCGAACACTTTTAAAGTGTTTTTCAACATTTGTTGCCTATTCACTAGTTTTAATTAGCTAACTAAATACACTCTTAATTATTTTTTTTATCTATGATTCATTTCGTATATTAATATAAATCGATTTGCTTGTGGGATCTGCGCAGTCCACGGAAGAATGGGGGACGATTCACCATTTTATAGCATTAATAAATTACCTAATCCAAGATAAATTGTATTACTAGTCTTTTGAAAAAGTTTTTGCATTTTTTCTAAAACTCTTTTTTTTATCTCCAAATTTGAAATATCATATTCTCACGCAATTTATGGAGTTCAACAAACTATCGATATTTCTAGAGTCTAGAGTTTGTGTGCTCTTATGTTAGTTGTTATGCATTAATTGTATGGTCCTAAAAGAATTTTAATCTTGGTAAGAATATTAATACTTCTTTTTGCCAAAAATAAAAAATAAAAAATGAAAGAAAGTGATATTTATGTGTTAGATACATTTTCCTTCTTCAATTTTGTTTTATTAGTCTGGATTAAAAAATATATTTAAAATAATTTGATTTTTATTTTTATGTTTAATTAACATATATGAATTTCGTATCGAAATAATCATTAACTATTTATTAAAAATACACTTTAATCGTCATTGTTCATTGAAAGTGCAAATTAATTTTTAGTCTAGCATCAATGGTTCATCACCTAATATAGAAAAAGTAAAATATATATATATATATATATATATATATATATATATATGTCGTGTTCTTTTTTACTTCCTGCGTTTTTATTTGTTTATTTATGTTCTTTCATGATTAGTACAAAAAATGATTTTTATTTGTTTATTTATGTTCTTTCATGATTAGTACAAAAAATGAGTTTTAAAAAAGATTTTACAAATTTTTAATAGCAAAAGTATTCGACATATCAAGCTTAAAATCATAAATTTAAATATTGTTTATTTATACTTACTTGTTCGTGTTTGTCTTGACAAATCCTATAAAAAATAATAAATTAAATAATTTTTTTCATCAAGACCGACCATACATATTATTGAGTCTTTTTGAACTCCGTTTTTGAGATTAAATTAGCTATATAGTTGTTGAATTCTCGTTATATTATCAATGAATAGTATGCACATATATATGTAAAAATATATCGTAGCGAATGACCAGACACATAGCAAACACATGCATAACTACGGTCTACCATCGAATCAATCAATATTAGTCTAACAAAAACTTATTTAATCATTCGAAAATCAACTTCTAGAGCCACTTCAGTTGTACTGAATAGTAAATGTCTCGAGTGATCCATTTCATTATCAAGAGAAGTTATATTTAATCTTATGCTATAGTGACACCAATAACTTTGTTCAATTCCATTCTAGAATCTGAACATAAATTTTATACTTAAAAGAATCGGTGATCTTATATTTCATCATTGAATTTATCTCTACAACTTATACACTAAATGATCTACCAAATAAGTAACTGATTTTTAAATTAATACATTGTCCATTTTAATCATTTCATAACTAAACAAACAATTAGGTATGTGTTTGACTTTTTACTTATTCGTTTATACTGTCATTTGTTGACCACAAATAGAAGGTTTCCTCTCTTTTTGAACTATAATTTTTAAAGTTTTCTATTTTTTTTCGTAAAATTTTTTAGGCGTGATTATCAACAGTTGAATAAATTTGAAGTTCAATGAAATTTCAGGCATCACATAAAAAATAATTGATGAACAAATTATAGCAATCAGTCATCAATTTGCACTTGTATTTTTCTCCTATATTTTCACCACATACATACTTGAATATTATTTATATCATTTTAAAATATTAATACTAAATTATTATGAAATACACGTACAACACACGTGTTTGAAAATTAGTACAATATATAAACACATGATTAATAATATAACCCTCAATTAATATTAATAGTATATGTATTTCAACACAACGATCAAATTTTTAGATATTCGAAATTCATTTAGTCATATTCACTGTTAGACGTTATCAATTATGAGAGGCTAAAACGAGAATCACAAAAACAATTACCACTAGTTGTGTAAGATTTTTTTTCTCTACTGTCGTCATCAGAGACACATGAATACACACGTTATCATATTTGTTCTCTACTAAAACTGATTAATTTATTCTTAATATCAATTTATTCTCTACTAAAATTGCTCAAGTTATTGTTGTTATTAATTTATCCTCTAGTGAAATTGTTCAAGGTATTGTTATTGTATTTGTTTTTTTATCGAAATTATTCAAATAATTGTTATTATTATTTTATTCTCTACTGAAACTGAAATTATTCAAATTATTATTATTATTATTATTATTATTATTATTATTGTTGTTATTGTTATTATTGTTATTGTTATTGTTGTTATTATTATTATTGTTATTATAATTATTATTATCAATTTGTTCTTTATAGGAACTATTAAAATTATTGTTATTGTTGATATATTATCTAGTTGTAAATTTCCTCACTTCTTTCACTATCATCATCATCTGAACACACATGAAAATACATATTGTTATATTTGTTCTCTGCTCAAACTATTTAAGATTTTGTTATTATCGGCAAATATATTATAATATTATTTATATAGTTTAAAAATATTAATGTTAATTAGTATAAGATACTAGTACAACACACGTACTCAAAGAACTAGTACTATATACAAACATATAATTAATAGTATAACCTACAACTAATAGTACATGTATTTCAACACAAACGTCTAAATTTTGAGATATTCGAAATTCATTTAGTCACATTTAATATTCACAATCTCAACTATGTAATGGCTTAATCGAGAATTACAAAAAAATTGCCACAAATTGTATAATTATTCCCACCTTTTCACTATTTTCATCATCCGAAACACATGAGTACACACGTTATCACATTTGTTCTTTACTATAAATGTTCAATTTATTGTTAATATCAATTTATTTTCTATTGAAATTGTTCAAGTCATTGTTATCATTATTTTGTCCTTTATCGAAACTGTTCAAATTATTGTTATCATCTATTTTTTTATTAAACTGTTAAAGTAACTGTTATTATCGATTTATTCTCTACTGAAATTGTTCAAATTATTATTATTATTATTATTATTATTATGTTACTATTATCATCATCATCATCATCAATTTGTTATCTACTGAAATTATTCAAGTTATTGTAAATGCTTATTTGTTTTTTAATTGTATAATTTCTTCCCTTTCTCAGGACACATGAATATAGACATTGTTTTATTTGTTCTCTATTAAAACTGTCAAATAATTTGTTATTATTGAGACATGTATTTCCATATGATTTATATTATTTTAAAATTAATTCTAATTAATATAAGATATACGCGCAATACACGTGTTTGAGAACTAATACTGTATTTACAAACACATGATCAATAATATATAACTACAATCAATAATATACATATTCCAACACAAACGACCAAATATTGAAATATTTAAAATTCATTTAGTTGCATTTAATGTTTAGGATCTCAATTAATTAATGTCTAAAACGAGAATCATAATAACAATTACCACTAGTTATATAAATTTTTCACTTTCTCACTATTTTAGTCATTCGAAACACATGAATACACACGTTGTTGCATTTGTTCTTTACTTAAATTGTTCAAATTATTATTAATATCAATTTATTACACACGTGGCTTCTCACCTAAATTTTCGAACTAAATTTCTCACTAAAATTTCTAAACTAAATCCGAAAAATCTTCAAAAAAAGTTAATATTTAGTACTGGAGAACTCAGTTTAAATGTCAGCACAAGACTTTTATTTTTAAAAATAAAACAAATTAATTTTTGAATTAAAAAAGAGTCTGTAGGGATTGAGATTGTTTCTGCTAAAGTATGTCGAAGAACAGGGGTTGCAGGGGAGGGGATAGGGTGTTGCAAAATTATTTCAAAATGTAAAAATATTTAGGTAAATGCTACATAAATTTATTCGTTAGATAGTTTTTCTTAAATTTAAATTCCATTGTTCAAAAGTTATTTTTGAATAAGGGTTGATTTCGCGGAACTTTTTATGGATTTGTGTTTTTCTATACGTGAAGTTGGTCGATTAAATTTCAAATTTGCCTGAAATTCTTACCAAGTAAGTGTTAATCTTTGTTTCCTTTACTTTTCATTTACATTTTGCCCTATTTCTCGTTTAAATATACCAAATATTAAGAAAAAATAGAGATTTTACGTTTTTTTTATCGTTGTAGCTTTATGATATGAAAAAAAAATCACTTTCTCACGCGCCTAATAGAGTGTGTTGTCAATTTCTATACCAGGTGGACAATAAAGGTGTACGCGATGGAGAAATAAACAAGTTTGTAAGGGATAATCAAAAAGGAATATTATTTAGATGTATACCGAATAAAAAGCTTCAAGTTTAGGGGAATAATGAATATTTTTGCCTTCTTATTACGATTTGTTCTCTATTGAAATTTTAAATTATTATTTTATTGATTATATTTGTCATTCACCGACCGAAAATATAATAAACTTTTCCCTCCTCTCACTCTTTTTCATAATTATTTAATTTTGGTTATTTATCTTATTATTTTCTTACATTTCACATACCAAGGATTAACAACTTTTAAATTAGTTACGTTATTAATATTCTCATTCTAAATAACTGGTTGAACTAATTAATAAATTTCAGCCTTAGTAATGTACAATAAAAATCTTTGTTGATCCGAATAGCAACTAAATATAAAAATTGATCTGAATTATAAAAGAATGCCATTTTTTAGACATTCTAAAAATATGTTCTATAAGAGCCTACTTGGATGAGATTATAGTAATAAATTACAAATTCCAATTAATAACCTTTGACTTTTTTTAAAAAAATAAGTGTTTAAATTTTTTATTTTTATTTAAACACCGTAAAATTGCTTAAAACTGTTTTGATTTAAATAATAAGTCAATGCAAGCATGCCTTGAATTGGACAAGAGAGTAATAACAAGAAAAATAATGATTAAGCTCTAATTTAATCGTAAAATTGAAATTAAAACTTTGAGTTTTTGAAAGGGAAAATGATTAAAAAAATACTCCAATCTTGATCGAATTGCTGTTACAATATCAAACTTTATGAAGGACTTTTTTTCCGAAACTATTTAATAGTAAATGCTAAATGTATATATGTGTCCGCGTGGATATATAATTACTAGGGAAAAAAGATAAATATACCCCCAAAGTACCGTAAATGATATGCAGATACCCGTCATCATTCTTTTGGGATATTGCTGTCCTTGTTATCCATAAATTAGAGCATATATGCCCTTCACTCTAACGAAGGGGCAGGGGCACCAATGTCCCTAAAGCATGACGACAGGGGTACTAATGTCCCAAAAGTATGACGACATGGGCATCAATGTCCCAAAAGTATGACGGCAGCGGCACCAATATCCGAAAGTTTGACGAAGGGTATTTGCATACCATTTATAATAGTTGGGGGTATATCTGTCTTTTTTTCCTAATTACTATCTATAATTGTGCAATTTTTTCATATCCACATGAACATATATATACCTTTAAATTACACTATTAAATAGTGTATGGGTAAAGTATCCTTTCAAAAATTTAATATCGTTATAATAATTTCGATCAATATTTAAATTTATTTCAGACTTTTTTTTCTTTATGATACAATCGTATCCAAACATATATTTTACTTTTGATTTTTTTTTAAAAAAATTTTGTGAATAGAAATGAAACTGAAAAATTTCCCCAAAAGTAAGACTTGAAAATGATTTTTATGACAGAACAGATATTTATATTTATTTAATATATATATAAATTTCCAAAAAATTGATCCACTTAACTAAAAAAATCTATTGGTTAACTCACCTGCTTGTGACTTTAAACAACCGCCTGGTGCTTAACCAAAGAACAACACGTCACACTGCTTCCAAATATAACTAAACCAATAAGATACTGCCACCTTACATATTCCCTTCTTTTTTTTTCTTCTTAGATTCAGCCCTAATATTCCTTATTATTTACATAAAACACCCCAAAACTTCTTTAGTTATTTACACAAAACCCCTCATTTCTTCATAATTATTTTTATTTCTATCGAAAAGTCACACAAAACGTAATGAGTGATTCGTATTCAAATTTGAGATTTTAAATAAAAGAGTACTTATTACGATTTTATTAGTAAAACGTATTAATATAGTTTTTTTAAAAATAATTTTTCATATTAATATATGTTTTGACAAGTGGTCAAAAATCTTAATTTATCGAAAAAATTTAACACATTTACACACACTAGCACACCATTTAGTCGCACGTAGAGATAGGCACACTTTATTATTTTGTACATATAAATAAGCTTTATTGTACACTTGATTTCAGTAATTTTTCACTTCCTTCACTTTAATATCTTTCTTTGTTCGTTTAAGGATTGTGAAGGTTTCAGACGGAGAGATTTCTTCTTCTTCATCTTCCAGCGGCGTCGTTTAGGTGTTGTTGTGTGGTTAATTTATCGAAGATTTAGGGTTAGGGTTTGTGGATTTGGGAGTTGTTTGAGTGAAACCCTAGATGTTATGAAGCATCGAGTAGCCGTATCGTTGGGGTTGAGTTGATCGACGGTCGAGATCTCGTCACCGGATGGAGGGAGGTAGCGTCTCTACACTTACTTATTCTGGTACTGTTCATTTCCTCAGCCGTGTTAATTTTTATTTTTTGACCTGTTGTTTTTATCGACAGTAAATGCAGGTGTGTGACTTGTTAGATTGAGAGTTTTGTTTGGTGATATGCTAATTTGGGTTGTTTAAAAGATTGTCCTTTTTTGGTTTTACATAGATAAAGATGAAGGGTAGTTTATATGAGTTATACGTTGAGCTCAGGTTCAAATCCCAGCAGAGTTTCTTCTTATTTGTCCTAGCGTTGGTGGAGATAGATACTAGGTACCTGTCGTTGGTGGATGGTGGAACAGGTGGATGGTGACGTTAGTCAAGGTGTGCTAATGCTGATCCAGACACCACACTTATAAAAAGAAGTTTCTTTCTTTTGGTCTGTACCTAGGTAGCATGTAGTGCAGCGTTAGCTACATCTTAATACCACATTAGTTACCTTGGCTAGTAGAATTCTCGATATCCAGTTAGTTCTATTTGAACCTATTCCAATACTCATTTCTATGTTTAAGACAAAGGGGTCTTTTGCCATAGGTTCTTAAAGCCAGATGCTTTCACAACCGCCTAAGAATTTCTAGTCAAACTAGAAAGATTCTTGGAAAAATGGGGGCCTTTTTCTTTTTACGTAGCATCTTCTGGATTTTCTTCTATTTCTAGAGGTTTTGGTTTGAAGTAGTGTCTCCTTGTAAAACATTTAATTGAGGTAGGATGACTGAAATAGACTTGTGTGTGTGGGGGTGGACTTGTGCTTAATTATTTTAGATAACACCCCTTTCTCTTTAGAGAGATTTTCTATAGTTCTAACCTTGATGACTTCCTTGCTAGTTTATCGACTTCCTTAGGTTTGGGTGATTTTATATCAATCTCTCCCACTCTCTCTTCTTGATTAATATTGGTGCCGTTAGTGTAATAATATATTGGCTTTATGACAAAAATAGTGCAAAATTATATTGGCTGAATAATAAAGAAGGTAATTGAGTCATAGGTCGTAGTTTTAAGTTGGGTCTGAAGGTCAGTTCATATGCCAATCTATGTTGCTAAAAGCTCGCTTAAAGCATGCTTAACCCCTGAAACTTGGAGAAGTGCAGGTTATGCACTTGTATTTGTTTATATATTTTATGATTATATATATATATCTTTGCTTGCCTAAAGCCCAAGCTCTAATTACGCTTAAAGTTCCAATAGAAAGTTGTCACATTTTTGTGCTTATCACTTTTGGCTACTCTAATGGCAATTATACAACCACCATATTTATAAAAAGAGGTACAACCTCAATCATTTGGCTTTCCTATTTATTTTCTTGGAAGATTTGGATGGCTTTAGGAGGAAAATATTTGAACTTATATGATTTCTTTTTTTAGTCACTAACTAATTGTTTTTGCTGTCCAGGGATATACAGATGGATTACAATGACAATGATTATCAAAGTCATTTAGCCGGTGAAGACAGCTCCAAAGTTTCCTCTGTTTTGCATCCCTATGCTCTTCCCAAGTTCGATTTTGACGATAGATTTGACAGCTTAGTTGAAAACGAGGTTTTCCTTGGTATCCCCACTCAGGAAGACAATCATTGGATAGAGGATTTTTCTCGAGGAAGTAGTGGAATAGAGTTCAGTTCAAGTGCTACCGATTCTTGCTCCATACCAAGACGTAATAATGTTTGGTCTGAGGCAACATCAACAGAATCTGTTGAAATGTTATTGAAATCGGTTGGTCAGGAAGACATGGTTCCAGGGGACACTATTATTGAGGAGTCAGATGCTGGAAATGAATTGGGTTGCTTAATCCAGCCAGCAGAATCTAGTTTGAAGTTGGATGATAGAAAAGATGATGTTAAAAACTCTATCTCAGCAACACCAGCGGTTGAGTCAGTTGAGTTTAGTGGCTCGTTTTCTAGGTGCGAGAGAACAAAGATAGAAGCTATTCATATTGTATGTGCTCCAGAAAGGCAGGAGGTGGGACCTATTGCTGAAGGATGTTCTGGTGTTAATACTGAGGAGAAGTTACAGATTGAAGTAAAAAGCATTGATGAAAATTTAGGGGAAGTTAGGACAGCACAAAGTGAATCTCTACCCGATAATTATAATAGGCAACCATCCATTCCTGTAACTGAAAGTGCAATTAAAGAGTGCGTTACAGATTCTCTTACTGCGAGAATTGAGATTTTGGCTAGTCAGCATAATCCAACCAACTGTCATAGTGGGAATACAAGTGGTCTACCAAGTGAACATCACAAACCAGTAGAGAAACAAATATCTGTTAGCAAAGAGTCGAGTTTGGGTGATGGAAAGACGCATGGATGTGCTGTTGATAGTGAAACTTGTACCTCTAATGCCAGTCCTCCCTCTCTTGCTGCTTCAGAGCTGGAAGTAGGCAAAGAACTTTCAACCGAAACCAGAATGATTACATCAGAGGAACCTTGTGTGCAGAGGAACAAATGCAGTCTTACTACTGAGGGATGCAAAAAAGATACTTCTTCGGTTGAACATGCTGAAGCGGTTTTCTCAAAAGGCTTGAAAGATAAGCTACAGGCTGAAGGTAATAGCAAACTATGTGAGAATGAGGAGGCGTCTGTAACTGAGAATTGCTTAGATACAAGAGACACTAAGAATCAAGAAGGCAGCTCCAAGGGTCAGACAGAGAAGGTTTCTGCAATGCAGATGTCAGATGGACTGACTACTTCTACTGAGAAAGAGGAGAGTAATCTAGATGGCCATTCCCCACTTAATCTTGGTACTTCAGAGGCATGTACAGTATCAGAGATCTCCGAGCCGTCAAAACAGAATAATGGCAATGGTATTAATTCTCTAGAAGGTCCGAGTAATATACAAGAGACATCTGTTTCTGCTGAACTAGTGGAGAGGCCAGTATCTGAGAATATAGAAACTGGAAATGATGCTGATAGGGTCTCTGAAGGATATGCATGTGGTGGAGACCACATCTCCTTGTCTGTGCCTGCTGGATCCATGGACATATGTAGGGAAACCTTCTCCCATGTGGTTGATGTTGATTCAACTAATGTGGATGTCTCTGGTGGTAAGGATAAGGAGGAAGTGCTGCCTGTAGAAACTGAGATGGTGGGATCTTGTGTGCGTGACGATGAGCTTAGATCCTCCTCTGTGGCAGGAGAATCTGAACAAATCTCTGATCAAGGTCATGGATCACGATTTGAATCTTCCACATTGAATAATCAAGGTATTATATTCTATTTCTCATATTAGTGCTTAATTATTGTAGGGGGGCCATGTTCCAGAAATTGGTCTGTTTAACACTTCTTTTACTTACTGTTACTTGGTGTGGCTTTGCAGCATCAGATGTTGGTTTTGACGGTAGGAACTTAATCTTAGGTGGTGACCCAGTGAGTGGTCCATCACTTTCGGGTAGTGGTGCAATTACAACTGAAATAATTGATCATGACGATAAGCTAAAGCCAGTATCAGTTATGGGAGGGTCAGATCATTTTTCAGGAAAGGAAGAAATGGAAGCTGTTTTCAGCAGGGAAGCAGAAGTGTCAACACTGAAGGAGTCTCCTGAGGGGGCACGCCAGCTAGGTCTCCTTTCTGACGATGGAAAAGATGCATCTGGTGACTGCCATATGAAAATAAAACCTATGATTGTTGATCAGGATGTTCTTATTCAGGATAATTCCAATTCAGCAAGCCACATTGAGCAAGCAGCGAGTGCTGAAGCAAATATTGAGGGTCCTGGTGCTAGAGCTGAGGCAGCCCCTATTGTGAAGAATCAGGAGATGGAAGTAGAAACAGTGAAATTCGGAGAAGTTGGAGGTTAGTCATCTATTTCTTGCACTCTTAATTATACTGTTGATCTGTTGGTTCACTGATCATTTATTCTTGAAAGCGGGATCATTTGTTTATTTAGATGGGCTACTTATTTAAGTGATTTTTTGGCTTTTTAAGCTCTTTTTTAGTCTTGGAAGTGTTTGGGTAACACAAAAAGTGATTTAAGCATTTTTTAAGGCTGAAAAGTTTTTAGAAAAGCCAAAAGTTGGGTGTATATAAGCCACTTAAAAAAGCCCATCCGAACACCCACTTAGTTATATATGTATACTTGTTCCCTTAACTTCCTCTGGACCGTGGTACTTCAATTTGTAAGTTCTCCTTTTAAATTTGCCTTGTCATATGTACCACAACTTTTTCTTGGACTGAAATTTAGCAACAAATTAGTATGCTAAGGAATTATTTACAAGCTAATTTTTCCTCTCACTTCATTACGGTATTTCAATATGTAAATTTTCTATTTAAATTCGCCGTGTCGTATGTACCACAACTTGTTTGGACTCCTGCATAGTTACAAGCTAGTTTTCTAAAGAATTTTTTCAAGCTAATTTCTTCTCTCATTTCATTTGGAGCGAACTTGTAGTTAGTGAACATTATGGACTTCTTGGTCAAGTACTGAACCATCATCTTTGTGAGCTGAACAGATTTGGCATAAGCAGTAATGTGTTTTTTTTTCATTGGCTGCTTTGTGGCCTTAGATATCCCCATTTATTCTGGTACTGCAGATGATTATTATACTGACTGGTCTCTGTCTCATATTCTATAGGAAATATCTGTGTTATAAACATATGAAAGTGTATGAATATACTTGAGCAATGTTGAACTAGTGCAAGACTGTTTATCTTGTCACATCATACATAATTATGATGCCGAAAAGAGTTGTAAAAGAAGGAAATAAGAAAAAAGGACTTGGACCCTATGCTATGTTCTGAAATTGTAGAATGTCTCTTGGTCGAGGATGGGCTGAGAGTAGATAAGGGTTGATAGTTTGGATAGAAACAGCAAAAAGAGCAATGTATGGTTTTAGTCCAATATAATGATATATAGCAGCGAATTGCATGAAAGTGTCTTGACGTCAGTTGGAATTTTGGTATTATTAAAAAATAAAAGGCCTTCTAATGAGCGAAATTGAAATGATTTAGTTTCCTTTGCAGTTGAGGGAAGTTCTGATGTTATTGGTGGACTTAAACATGATTCCGCTTCCGTCCCAAGTTATGCTGCACTTTCACCAAGTGAAAAGAAAAAACCCCCGAGTAGAAGTAGAGCTGTAGTTGAGAAGGTTGCTTCCCTTGTCGATACAACTGAAATTGGTGGTGAAGCGCTGTCCACCTCCATAAATTCAGGAGAAAAAGTTTCCACTAAAACAGATGGGAGCTTTACTTTTGATGTAAGTCCATTGGCTGCTGGTAGTGCCAAGGGAGAAGCTGACAAATCAATCATCAGTAGTCAAGCTTGCCAACCAACTGAGGTCTGCTTTCTTTTCTAATATCGTATAATTTAGTTGTGTATTGTGCTTTTTGCAACTCCTCAATCTGTTCTAACTTTCTCAGTCTGAATTACAGTTGAAGGCTGGGGATAGACTGCATTTGACATCTGGCAGCAAGCAAACTGATACTGAGATCATGCAAAAAATTTCTCATGGAAGTCCACTGGTACCTGATGAAGGGACTCCGTCTGGGGGTGCTAAGGGCGATCACAAGGCAAGCCGTGGCTCAGGGAAATCAGGTAAAGAAAACCCTAGAAAGGGAAGGCAATCGAAGGCGATAAACTCATCGAAGCAGTCGGATAGAGGAGACAAATCTTGTGTTCAGTTTAGCCCCTCTGTGTCTGTGCAAAAAATTCAATTTGAAACTGGAACTGGAACTGGAATTGTTGAGCGCAATATTACAAAGTCCAGCGGGGTTGTTTCCTTTCCAACTTCAAGTTTACCTGATTTAAACACTACTTCTGCATCTGTATTGTTTCATCAGCCTTTCACAGATCTACAACAAGTGCAACTGCGAGCTCAAATTTTTGTTTATGGATCTCTGATGTGAGTCATAATATCCATTTTCTGAATTTTTTATGCATGTGCTGGTAGCTATAGAGGAAAAAATAAGACCAAGTAGTATAAGCCTTAGTTGCGCGGACTCTCCACTTTTGATGCCGCACCCCTTTCGGATTCTCCAAAAATACACTACTTTTGGCGAATCCGACACGCACCCGTCGACATTTTTGAAGTGTCTGAGCAACATAGGTGTAAGTGCCAAATTCGATTCAATGGAAAATTGGTAGAAAATGTTGGCTTTAATTATGACTTCGTATTATAGATGGGTATATACGTTTTTTTGGGGTGGGGTGGGGGTGGGCTTACAAGGAGGATAAGAATTAGCAAAATAACTTTCATACTATCTACCTCTTTCTGTACGACTATAACAAATCTGCTTAGAAGGAAGCTATAAAAGAAGGGAAAATAGGAGATTCAACCTTTCTAAAGAAGAAGGAAGTGCTTCAATTTCACAGATTTGAAGGAGATAATAAGGAAGAGAATGAAAATAGTTATGTATAGTGATAGTAAATACTTTAAAGTTATAGTTTTCCCTTGCTCCCAATTTTGGTTATAGTTCAAAAGTTTGAGTATTCCTCAAGACTCTGTTCTTTTTGTTCGAGGTAAGAGAAAAACGACCACCTTTTTGGTGGTTGTTTCAGTTGGTCTAATTCATTTATGTTGTTAGACCAATATTGTGTTTGATTTCATTGCTTTTCAAATGGTTGCTCCAGACAAGGTACATCACCGGAAGAAGCTTGTATGGTTTCAGCTTTTGGGACATCTGGTTAGTTGGCTAGCTTCGCGTAGTTTTATTTTTTTTTAAAATAAAATAAAATTGGACAAGTGATTAGTTACTTGAGATACTCTGCAGATGGATGCAGAAGTCTCTGGGACCCTGCATGGCGTGCTTGTGTTGAAAGGATTCATGGACAGAGATCTCGTGCTGGAAACAATGAAACGCCATCTCATTCACGATCAGGTACTTGAACCTCTTTTGGTTATTTTCTTTCATGTTGTGCTGCTACTGATTGTATCTAAGAAATGAGAAATGCAGGTCCCAGAACTCCAGATCAAGCAAACAAACAGGTCGTGCATCAGGATAAGGTTACTACTTCGACAGCTGGGCGAGCAGGCGGCAAGTCTTCCAATTCTCCTGCTGTTAGTCCTATGATACCACTTTCGTCCCCTCTTTGGAATATGGCTACCCCTTCCCGTGATGTGTTATCGTCCGCTAGAGGAGCCCTGATTGATTATAAGGCACTTCCTTCTATGCATCCCTATCAGACTCCCCCAGCACGAAATTTTGTTGGGCACACTGCATCTTGGCTACCACAAGCCCCTTTTCCTGGTCCCTGGGTTGCTTCTCCACAAAATTCTTCATTTGATACTAGTGCACAGCTTCCTGCATTACCTGTTACAGAGTCCGTGAAATTAACCCCTGTAAAGGAGTCATCCTTGTCCACAGCTAGTGCAAAGCATGCACCGCCTGGTTCGGTGGCTCATGCTGGGGATAGTGGTATCCAGTCTGGAGCTTTTCCGCATGACAACACGAAGACCCCAGTGTTGCCTGCTCGGTGTTCAGCTGATCAGAAATCTAGAAAGAGAAAAAAGGCATCTGGTACCGATGATCGTACCCAAAAATCTAAGATTGGCACTTCTTCTGAATCAATTACTACCCCTGTCATTTGTTCTCAGTTATCAAATAAGGCTCCTGCATCTGATGACTTTGGCCTGTTATCGTCAGTTGCTGTTGCACCGTTGGTTGCTCATAGCCAGACAGGACCTACATCTGTTCCCATAATTGGGGGCCATTTTTCTACATCAGTTGTCATCGAACCACCTTCTAGCTCTGTACCTAAAAACAACTCTGATATACCAATCACCTCCGCCCCATCTTCCACTGAGCTTTCTAAGAGAGTGCTTGATTTAGGAAAAAAGACTCCAACTTTGGAATACTTGAGCAAAGTTGAGGAGGCTAAGCTGCAGGCAGAGGAGGCTGCTGCAAATGCTACTGCTGCAGTCGGTCATTGCCAAGATGTGTGGAGCCAGTTAGACAAGCACAAGAACTCTGGCTTGGCATCAGATGTTGAGGTTAAGCTAACATCTGCTGCCGTTGCTGTAGCAGCTGCTACCTCTGTTGCAAAGGCCGCAGCTGCGGCTGCTAAGCTTGCATCAAATGCTGCATTGCAAGCTAAACTGATGGCGGATGAGGCAATGATAGCATTTGGTGTGAGTAACCCTTCTCAATCCCAAGCCGGCTCTTTTCCTAATATTGTGAACAACTTCGGTAGTGCCACCCCTGCTTCTGTACTGAAAAGTCAGGATGTTGGCAATGGTTCTAGTTCAGTTTTATATGCGGCTAGGGAGGCGTCGAGGAGAAGGATCGAGGCAGCTTCAGCTGCATCAAGGCATGCTGAGAATTTGGATGCTATCGTTAAGGCTGCGGAACTGGCAGCTGAAGCTGTGTCACATGCTGGGAAAGTTGTTGCGTTGGCTGATCCTTTGCCTCTGACTCAATTGGTGGAAGCTGGTCCAGATAGCTACTGGAAAGTTTCCCAAACACTCTCTGGGCAGGGTGTCAAGCCTAACAAGATTAATGGGGATGAATCGGGTAGTCCCATTGTCGACAAGACTCCTGGCATCTTTTCCAAGCAATCTGAGGGTCCATCTGTTGAAGAGATGCATCCCATGGTTCCTGCTTGCCAGACTACTAGTGTATCTGGTAATATCATAGAGGACAACATGAGGAATGAAGAAGTTATTCAAACTCCCGTTACAAGTGTTGAAAAAGATGTAAGAGGAGCAAAGGGTCATAGTATGCCAGAGGTGAGTAAGATTGTCGCCGTAGCTGCTGAGTCATCCCATGATCTGGTTGAAGCACGTGGAGATGTGGCAAGCTCCAGGATGCAAGAGGGTTCCCTCGTGGAGGTATGTTAATAGTAACTTTCTCATCCTGTGTCAGCTTTATTGAATGCAAGATACTGAGTGTAAGTTCCATCGTTTAGATAGATAGTTGAGAATTCCCCAATATTTTTCTCTCATGGAATTGTATTCTTAGAATTTTGTGCATGTAAAGAAGCTATATGTTTAAATCAATTTTTTTTTACTTAATTTATTGGCTGTTATCCATCATGCTCCATTTTCAGCACTTCAGTGCTTATTTGTATTTTTATTGTACTGATGGTGTAACACATTGCTGCAGTTTCAAAAAAACTCATTGCTGTTTTAATTGATTAATAATATCTTGACTGATAGGTTTTTAAAGATAGTGATGATGGTAAGAGAGCCTGGTACTCAGCCAAAGTGTTGACTTTAAAGAATGGAAAAGCTCTTGTTTGTTTCACCGACCACCAGTCTGATGAAGGTAAGATGAAAATGATACATAGTTTACAAGTTATTTGATTAGCACTGACAAGGATTGATCTTGAGCATTAAATGGAATAGGTAAACTTTCCGTTCTAACTATTCATAGCATTATGGATGAGTGACTCAGTGTTTCATTTTGGATTTTGGATGCATCTGCTGCAAAAAATAAACCCTATTGTCATCTAAAAAAGTTTTGCCAATGCTGGTAAGCACTACCACATGGTTGGGGGTTTGAGTCCCGTGGGAAAGAGGAAAGTTTTATCTCACGGCAGTGGGGTTTACCATTTTTTAAAAAGTCATCCTCATTTTTTGAACCTATTGAAGAAGAATAGAACCTATGAAATGCAGAAAAGAACTAGATGATTAACTCTCTTATTCTAACTTCCACGTGACATCTTTAAGATCACAAGGTTAAAGGGCATTTGGGTACATTCTCTGTATCTTTAGCTTAAGAGCAGAAGGTTGAAAAGTCTTTTTTACTTAAACTCTGTGCCAAGTCAAAACCAAAGAAACCAATTGAAATGGAGGGAGTATTTGTTTTAAATATTTGAATGTGCATAATTATCTTTTTAAACGTGATCAAATGTACAATTCAAATTAAATTAGAAATTAAACATTATATCAATAATACATTGCTCCCTCTTTGACTGGACATGGAGTTCAAGAAATAAAGGGGGACTTCTGAATCTTGTGATTTTAAATTGAAGATGTGTACAATCCTTTAAATCTTGTGTTGTTAAACCTGTCAGGTAGGATCTAGGAATTTGGGGATGTACTAAATATAGAATGTGACACTTAAATTGGGACATATTAAAATAGAAAATCAGACACTTAAATTGGGACATAGGAAGTATAAAATATGGAGCATCTCATTCCAGCAAAGAAAATTGCCTTCATGAGAATCTAATTTTGATGTGACCTGACCCTCGTTTATGTGATGATCCAATATTTTAGGCGCATGTAGAAAATGACTAGGAAGCCAAAAAGCGATGACATTTGTTGTCGTGGGCAAGGACTTTGTGGCTTAAAAAACTGTTATTGCCTTCCAATCTTTCAGGGCTTGAACAGTTTAAGGACTGGGTACCTCTAGATGCTGGAAGTGATGAACCACCAAGAATACGTCCTGCGCATCCGGTGACTGCTATGCAAGGAGGAAAAAAGAGACGAAGGGCAGTTGTTAAGGAGCATACATGGTATGTAGGAGATAGAGTTGATGCATGGATCGACTACCGGTAAGATCTACTTATCATATTACTTCACAATCTTTTCTTCCCAGTGATTGAGTTCAAGTCCAGTTTCTTCTTTGACAATGAATGCTTCCTTGGGGCAGTATTATTTATAATAATTTATCAGGACAAATTCTTTGATATGTTTTATGATTTTCTTTGGTTTTTACTTTGCTTGTGACGTTATAAGAACACTGATACTTTAGCTTTGAATGTCTTGAGGTCTTACTCATCTATCTTCAAACTTAATTGCATGTATCCCAATATGTGACAGAAACTATGACTTCTTTTTTGAGAAGGAACAATATATGACTTCTTCATGTCAAAACTTCAGATTTTCATCAATTTGTTCGCAATGTTGTAATAAACATCTTCAAAATCCAGAATGAATTTACATTGTTGTATAAGAACTTCCAATTCAAAGCACTTTTCATGATAGAACTTGTAATGTTCTTTTGCGTTGTGCTTCCCAAAAAAATGGAAGCTTCTAATTATTTTCTCTCTTGCACAAGCCCTGGAAGTCACCATGGCATCAGTGTACTGGTAAGAGCTCAACATGTCATGTGTTGTACACATGTTTTTGAACTCTGCCACAGACAGAAACACGGCCCTTGGAAATGTCTCGGTTATAGATATAAAAATTGAAGGCAGTAATTTATAAAACCTAATTTTTCTGATCTCATTAATTCAAACTGTCAGGTTAAAGTCGGACAAGGATATACATATAATTTTTCTTTTTCTTTTCTTTGTAGTTTATTTGACTTTTCAATGTGAATCTTATTTTTTCTACGTCTTGCTTTCTTGTCTTAAAATGTGTTCTAGCTGGCGAGAGGGTGTCATTGCCGAGAAGAACAAAAGGGACGAGACTACTTTTAGTGTCAACTTTCCAGGTATTTTTTTGTTTTGAGGTTCAATTGTTTCCATTCATTCCATGTGGTTGATTAATTTATAAGATATTTGGGTCATTTCCACAGCTTATGGAGATACTGCAGTTGTCAGAGCATGGCATCTCCGACCAAGCCTTGTATGGAAAGATGGAGAGTGGGTCGAATGGTCCAGGTCAAGACATGACTTCTTGTCCCAGGTCTGTATGTCTACATACTTTTAGTCTTTTACTATATTCTTTTTTATCAATTGAGCAAGGATTTGATATATTCCAGTTGCTTATCTATGATGGTTTATTATTTTACATAAATAGGGTGATACACCTAAGGAGAAGCGAGTGAAGCTGGGCAATCCTGCTAGTGAGGATACTGGAAATGGTCTTTCAAAAAAAAAGGATCCACTGGTGCCAGTGACAAATGAATCAGCAACATTGCTTCCTTTGTCTTTCACTGAAAAAACATTTGATATTGGTAGTAACAAAGATGACAGTAAGCCCAATACACTTCGAACAATGAGGTCTGGTTTGCACAAAGAGGGATCAAAAGTCTTTGGTGTTCCTAAGCCAGGAAAGAAAAGGAAGTTCATGGAAGTAAGCAAGCACTATGTTTCAGACAGAACAGCTAAGAGTAATGCGGCACATGGTTCAGCCAAGTTCACAAAATTTTTGATGCCTCAAGCAACAGGCACTGGTGGATGGAAAACCAATTCTAGAACTGATTTGAAGGAGAAACAACAAACGATTGAAACTCGACGGAAACTTCCTAAACCAAGTAAGCCTTCTAGCTCAGCTAGAACTTTGAAGGATAATAGTATTACATCCACTAGAGATGCTAGTGGAGCTGAGCACATGGTAGGTGATGCAATTGAGTATGATAAGAATGAAGCACAACAGCCTAATGTGGGGAATATTGTGTCAAATGCGGAAGAAGGGGTTGAAGGTGTGAAATTTCGTTCAGAAGCTCTTCCCACCAACATCCCAAAGAAAGCTTCCACATCATCTAACAGAGGGGAGGGCATGAAGAAGAGAATCCCCATATCCAATTTGAAGTCGAGCAAAGTTGAAGTAAAGGACAAAATGATACCTGAAGTCAGTGAACCCCGCAGGTCAAACCGAAAGATTCAACCAACATCAAGGGTAAGGATTCTCTTTGATTAAAGTATACTCAACTCTGAGAGGATGTCACTTCTTTTTAATCAGTAAATGATGATTCAGTAACAACATGCTGGGATTTATATACAGTATGCATCACAGGTTGTATTATGAGCATAAAAAATCAATAATGCCTTCCATATTATTAGTTAAAGCTGCTGCACAAATAAGTAAAGAGGGTACATCAGTGCATCACTTCAGTTACAAAATTCTTGTGTTTCTTTTGAGCATTTTTGGGGTTTGTTTTTGTGAAATATTGTGATTGCCTTTTCAAGTATGTTGGTCACAATTACTTCTTTATGGGTTAAACCAATACTTCTCTGTAATTATATTAACTGACTGCATAAGAGAACATTAGTTAAGCTAGCAGATTCTCCGAAATCCTAAAATTAGGTTTCAAGTGATTGGAGTGCTTTTAAGCAGTAAGATATCTTCAGTCTTAACCAATCAATACTCAGCTTAACCTGTTCTGTGTTTTTAAAATTTTGATCACCCATGTCTTGCTTGTTTCCTTTCACTTCCTGATATGAAAAGAAGGGAAGCAATAAATAATCTTTCATTTCATATGGTTATTTTGAAGTGTGTGTTCTTGGTATGCTCTTTAGAAAAGAACGCTGGGAATTTATGTGTCACTAGTACCTGGCCTCCACCGTTATGGTGCCTTTCTTCTCCACTAATTTGGCTACCAAGTTAAGATCGAATCAACCCTTTCAAATGTCATCTCCATTGCTAATTGTAACAGTTTGCCCTCCTCTTCATGACTGGCATTTATGTTTTCGTATAAATTTTCTGTGAGAACAGATGTTTTAAAATGTTATTTAATTTGTTGCATGCAGTTATTGGAGGGACTACAAAGCTCGTTGATCATCTCTAAGTTTCCATCTGTTTCACATGATAAAAGTAGCAGAAGTCATAGCAGGGGTGCATCAAGGTAAGGTTTGAATTATCTCCCATTTTTTAGGTCCCCCGCTTCCCAGTTATCCGGTCAAAGACATTCACATCCAAATTCTTTCTCCAATCGTTTGCCTCTTCAGTATTTTAGCAAGATCATTGGAAAGCAGGATTTGGCTTTTGTAAAATTGCTATTTTTTCCTTCAGGTAAAGGAGGAGAGTGCTTACAAATGTTTCTGCTCAGCCCAGATTATCATCAAGATGATCAGGATGCCTAGTATTTGATGTTTTCCTGTACATTTAATTATAGAGTTGAAAATTGGGAAAGGGAAGTTCTCACTTCCTGGCTGTAAAATTTAGGCATTAGATGTTCATAAATGATTTAAGTCCTTTACATAATTTGTGAAGGATTTTTCTAGCCGGAGTAGGTTGTAAATGGGATTGTCGATGTCAGTTGTTAAAAATTGCTAGAGTTATTCTGAAACAATCTTTATTTTCGAATATTTGCGACCTTCTCACCCAACAAGTTTTGCAGATTGATGTTTACCTTAAAAACTAGCATGCTGTTTTTTTGTTATCGTTACTCTTTAAGGTGAAACATGCTTTGTCATTCCATCATTTAACAAGACCAAAACTTGTGCAAATGTTAGTTTCTAAAGTGAATGGTTCATAGATGATTGTCTTTGTTTCCTTGTTTTGGATCAATGTTTTTTGGATTGATTCAGGATGTTGCTGCAGCCTTAGATTAGAACGTACTGAAAGCCTTGCCCAGAAATTGTAGAATGGCTAAACAGTCAAAAGTAAGAAGACTCTAAATCTGATAGTGTAAGTATATCTTCACACCAATTTCTCAATAATTAGACTGCCCAATTATTAATCCTCTGGGCCTAAAGTTACCATTCTGACTTTGCAGTGTGTGTTTGAACAATCGAGATATTAGGTAATCATAGAATTGTTTATCGCACCATTTTATGATAAGTTATTCCACGTCGAATAATCTGTTCCCAATCAAACGACTTGTATAGACAAGAATCAATCTTTTGCCCCTTCAGATTTTGTAGTCGAATTACTTCACAATGAGATTCAAGGCTTTTGTTTTGGAAAGAATTTTCTTCTAAGGTAAGTACAAAATTAATTGATTGATAAAACAAAATATAATTAAGTGATAAAATTGCTAGTATAGTTTGAAATTCTTTTTCAAAAGTTACTTTTCTTTTTTTTTGAAACTGATCAGTAAGATAATTAAATAACTTAACAATTGTCGACATTAGAAAATCCTGCACTGGCGGATAATAGCTTTTTCTGTCAATCCCAAGTTGGGGAGTTAAAAGGCTATTATATGCATTATGTGTTTTGAAGTGGTACTGGATAGGCCAAGAATAATTCATGGAAGAGTTTGAAGAGCAAACTTTTTGAAATCTGTAGGAAGAAAATGAAAAAAATGCAAGGCAGAATATGTGGAAGTCCTGTCATATTCAAGTCTGCTTTGAACAAGCTAAACTAGCCTCAACCATGCTTTTGATAAAACTAAACTGCTGTATTTGCAGATGATTGGATATACGATAAAATAAACGAACATACTGATATCTTCGAGCAGGCAATACAAGGTTCCACTCTCCCTAGAGTCCTATCTTACATAACATATATGGACAATTGCAAGATCAGAGGAAGTTACAGGTTTGCTGTACAAAAGCAGCAAGACTGGAAATATTGAGCACTGAATATCTACCTAGCACTGAAACTTCAGCTTTCTGAAGTCGTAGCAAGTGAAAATGACAGCATGTTGGAGAGGAAAAGATAACCATAACAATGCTCGCTAAGCTACTAACCTACTTATGGTATTTATTTTAGTCGGATAAAGGATTATCAGGGTCAATCTCATCTATTAAAGACCCATGCCTGTCTCTCAAGCTCTCTTCATTGAATTTCTGAGAGCTCTTTTGTTCCAGGTTACTGCTATTGGATAGGTAGGTATATCTTGACTCCGAGACAGTCGGATTCCTTCTTGAAATCTGATATTTGTTCTCTTTGCTTGTGAAGTTAGACAAACTGAATGGTCTCTTACAGATACATGTCGATGGAAATTCATGGAAATCTCCACGGCCTGGTTTATTTTCCTCAGGTTCTCCCAAGAAGCCTCTTTGGCATGATTTGACTTTTCTAGAGAATGTGGCCCAATCCATCTTATCCCGTGCCATGAACAATGCACTGAGCCTTTTCGCATTTGGTCTGATCGTCCTCTTGTGCCCCATGTACCTCCTTTGAAGAGAAGAACAAAACAATGAGTATCCACAGTGAAACAAGATAGAATAGGAACCAAAAATGTTGAAAGCAATGTGTTAAAATGTATGACAGTTCTAAATTGCACTTCTCTTTTAAACCTATGAAGTCCAACAAGAATTATCAGTACAAGGGAATCCAATTCGAATCCACTTTGGCATATGCATAAAAATCTAAAGAAAAAACCAATAAATGACCAATTTTGGCGGTGTTATAAAATAGGGTGTGGTTTCACAGGAGAAGACAGAGCCACTTCCTTTTACAGACACGTAGCATTCATAGAAGTAAGAACTGTAAAATCGCTAAAAGGGACAGTTAGTAATGCTTACCTTCTACCAGCAAGGATCTTTGCCATGTTCCCGTTATTGTTAGTAGCAAAGACATCACTTTCATCACATACAATGTAGTCAATTGCAGCAAGACGCGAAGAGTAAGGGAGAAAGGGTTGAAGTTCTTCACCAGCAAGCATCTCTTTAGTATAAAAATTTGGGAAAAGCTCTCTTAGAGGCTGCAAAGTTTTCTCTCCACCATATATTTCACCAGATGCAACATAAAGATATGTGTCATTATTGAAGCCAAGAGCCCGCAGCATAAGCCCGACTTCATGAGGTGTTAGTGGGCATTTCCCTCGTGCTCGTTCTTCATCAGGGCTCAAGTCCTGAACCAACAAAATGTACAGAAATCCATTTAGGATTTTCTGCTTTAGTATCATCCAAATTTGGGATGGGGTGGTATCAGGCTGAAAAGCACTCAGTTTCTGAAGAGGATATGATGTAAAGTTTTTACTGAAGACCTAATGTTAACAACATAACCTCAAATTATCACTTACTTCTTGTGGTGGACATTAATCTTTTTGTTTTTTTGCTTCTGCGGTGGATATTTGTTTTAAAATGCAATAGTGAAGAATTTGTTGTAACTCTGCAGATGATAGATAACTTTCATAGACAGTAGTTACTACTTACTACCAGATAAGATAGTATGGAAAGAGTGTATGGATGGCCTATTCTGAGTTAAGTTTGCATATGAAGTTGTCGTCAAGTAGACAACAAGAACAAGTATGGCTGTGGAAATTGACATGGAGAAACAAAGCACCTTAACAAAGTAAAGTGCTTCTCATGGCTAGTGGCTAGCGAGGCTGCTTGACCCAACAAAGTCTACAAAGAAGAGCTATGACTTTTTGCAACAGATGTGTACTGTGAGAAGAAGATTATAAAATTGTGAAACACTTGTTCATACACTGCAGAATCACAAATCACATTTGGCTGAATATGCTTGTAGTTAAATGGCAGATACCAGAATCTCCTCAAGACCCGCTACTTTGTTGGAATGGAAGAAGACGATAAAAAAATTGTAACGGCTATATGGTGGATTGTACGGAGGGATAAATAAAATATACTTTTAAGGCATAGATGGTGCCATGGTGGCCTGTGTCGAGTGAGAGAAATCAAACACTCTGAAGGCAAAAAGGAAATTATTTGAAGATTAAAGCATTGATGTTTAGCTCTCTTAGGATTATGGTGTAAAATTGAGAATGTACAAGTAGACAGGGTGGTTAAATTCCTTAATTGTTTTCACATGTAGCTTGTGTAGTAAGATGCATATTGTTGGGGTTGTATTACCTTTCCATTGCTCTCACTGGATGTTATTCTTTAATGAAATTTTCATTACATTTAATTTTTTTAAAAAAGATCATTGAAACTCAATTGATTATTGCTTTCCCTAGATATTAGACTTTATCTATTCAGGCTAACCTCCACAAAAAATAGCATTTCAGAATACTAGCCCAAGCAGTGACACTGCTTAAGAAGAATATGAAAAGGCTGCAGCAAGGAAGTATTGAGTTAACAAGCTTGGCAATAAAATTGCAGCTCTACAAATCCTAGATAGACAGCATAATGTGCATGTGCAATAGACACCTAATAGCACAGAAGTGATATCACCTAAATTTGCGTGTAACTAATACAGAAGCATAATTCTTCAGTGATTGAGATCTTACAGGTAAAGTAGCCCATCGTTTTCTTATCTCACCCAGTTCATATCTTTCCTTGTCGCCCCCACCATAGTAGCAGCCAGAGAATGCCAACATATCAGGTTCAAACCTAAAGAACATAATTAAGCACAAGAGATGAATAGCCAGTAGAAATCATAGAGTTGAAGGGCTTGGTCTGTATTGACTAAGGAAGATAAGTATCAAATGGCATCAGTAAGATGTAAAGTTTCTCAAGTCCAAGTTGAAAATTTATGCCACAACTCCCGGCAAAGTAGCAAAGTAGTAATAAACTTGTGAGCATCCTCACCTACAGCCCCAGAAAACCTCGGAGGTGAAAGTCTGAGAAACACTCTGAGCTTTCCAATTATTAGTGAATTCACACACTCAAGTATAACCAAGAAAGAAGGTCAACTACAGGTCCCTTCTTATTGAGGGAACATGGATTTACAGCCTACTAAATTCACTTTCTTTTTTCCCCTTTTGTTATCTTCATTATCATGCCACGAGGTTCGGGGAGAGAACTCCCACCTCCTGAATTGAAGACAAGATCCCTCTTACAGTACAACAAACTTAAACTGAAGTGCGCGCGAATAGCTCCAAAAATTGAACACACACATGAAGAAGATGATCACGTCAAACTCAAAAGGCCTCGACAGTTGCAACTTCAGTTCTAAGTTTTATTTTCACTAAAACATCGCTTACTTAAATTGCTTGGTGAAAAATTTAGCTAAGAGTATCAGAAGGCATGCACTAAGTCAAACTAACCTCAAGTGAACTGCAATGAAGCGTTCTTCCATCCTCCGCATACGGAATACAAGTTTCTGACCAAGATTCCTAATGGGTTTTGTGAATCTTAAGGCATGATAATTCACACGGCAACGCAATTTTTGTAGCTCTTCATCAAGGTCACTAGCAAGTCGATAGTCAAACTTTGTCAACTGAAGTACCTGCATGCAATTCGGAGCCCAAACATCAACAAAATGTTAACATAGTCATGCACTTCCTGGAATCCTGTTTTACTTTAATAAGACTTGATCAGCGTAGGTGAACTGTGATGTTGATGAACAAGAGAAACAAGGAAAGTTCAATTTAAAGAACACGTTAAGAGATAGTGTCACCTAGTTTGCTTCCTACTTGGCTAGGCAAACTGCCTTCCAAGAATGATACTTCTTAGAAAAGCATAAATAGATATGACGTCCATCTCCCAAAAAAAATAAAAAAAAATAGACATGACTAGCTCTAGCAGAGATAATTGATTGACTGCTAAAAATATCTGGACTGAGATAAAGCATAGTGTTACTTTTGAAATGAAATGGGTAGCATAATAGCTAAGTTTATTACTTCTCCACTTCCCCTTTTGCCGAGAAATATGAATTATTTCCTTTCAAGCACACAGTTATAGACAGAGACCTACAACAAATGTCATGATCATGTTAACTAATGACCACAATAAAAAGCCTTAACAATGCTGAAAAGAGCTTTATGGAAAAAAATAAATAATGAATTGCCTGACCATGTCGTTATCTTTTATGAATTCCAAACATGCTATTATACGGCTAGGCCCAAAAAGAAGAGCAAAAGGGTATATTTTGGCAAAAGAACTAACTAGCTTGGAAACAAGTTCAAGCCATGTCTGAAACTGAGACTTGTTAGGTCGCAATGGGCTAAGCTAATATTAGGAGAGCAGAGAGATTTTATCCCTAATCAGAGTATATCTTTTGCTCCTGCAGGCCTACATAGAGCTCACTGAATAGGAGGTCAGGCAGCAAAATACACCATTTCCTAAAGTGCAATACTATATCTTGGAATCATCAGCTCCGACAAGAAATATAGCAGCTAGCTTAGGTGTTTCACAGATAAAGTATTGTTCAGCACCAAAGATCACTTACCTTTCTTCTTAAGAGTATGGGCAAAACTTGCTCCAAGTAATATTCAGGCTCCGATTTTCTAGGAACTCGCATGGTATATGGGGGTTTTTCCATTGACATCATGACCTTCTCTGGAACTCTTTTAACAATTGTGACATCCTTTGCAAGGTAAGAGATGAACCAACCAACATCAAAAATGTTTGAAAAATCACTGCAAGTAAACAAGCTGTCTCAGTAAGAAAAAATCACAAACTTGCTTAAGATATATGCACATGCTCCTCCAATAAACTAAAAGAAGCAGACAAACCTTTCGTCCTTCCAAAATGAATGATGATCTAATTCAGGTACAACTAAAGTGGCATTGAGAATCCGTGCAACAACTACAGCATCAGTTATCTGATAAGTAAGAGATATATTTCAAAATTTGGACGATTGTGACATGGAAATATAAAAAGCAAAACAGAAATATCACAAAACCCCCAAATATAAGAGAATCAATGAATGTAAAATCAATTTTTTAAGAGAAAGTCAGAGTAAAATATACTAGATGATTTTTCCCTTTGCCAAAGCCTTGGTGGGCAGAGTTAGCCAATACCAGCACTTGGTGGGAGGTAGCAGGTGCCTCATGGAATAATTAAGGTGCCACTAGCTGGCCCAAACACCACCATCATTAAACACACAAACAAAAACCAAGTAAAATATACTTACGCCAGTTCTTTGTTGGTTGAGACCTCCACTAGTTGCAATAAGCAAATATCCGTTGGAAAATTGCTCACGCACAGCAGCTACATTTCATTTTGGTAACATTATAGACAATGGTTATTTTCACTATAAGTAAGGAGTAACAATGAAAAATATGGAAACAGAGGTGTGTGCCATTGCATGATAGAGGACACAAACAAAGCCTTCAAGATGAAATTATCACAGCTAATCACAAAGATGCCCATAAAAGGTTTTGAAAAGCCTAAGTCTCCTGACAGCTAAGCTTTTTTTTTTCTTTTTAAAAATAAGTAATGGACAGTTTTAATAGCGCTATCCAGCAAGAAGAGAATTCTGAGAGAGAATTACAAGCAAGGTGTAGCAAGATTACCTGTAGTTTAACTTAAAAAGTAAGTCTAACATGGCTGCAACACCATATACATCATTCATGAAAACAAAAACATACACTTCGAGTCTAATTTAAGATTAAAAGGTCCTTAAATTCCTTTCTGTCCATGAGCTTGATTTCATAAACTTCAGATTGTTGTAACCATACTGAACTTTGGAGAGGACCTTTTACCCCTGCATTATTTAATAGTGTATTTTAAGGTATATATATGCCCACGTAGACATCATAATTATTGCATCATTATAAATAGTAACATGTCCACGTGGCACATATATACCTTTAGAATACACTATTACATAGTGCAGGGGTAAAAGGTCCTTTCCAAAGTTCGGTATTGTTCCACCAATTTCGGTCAGAGTTAGGATATATTTCGAACCCTTTTCCGTATAAGGTACTTATGATTTAAGATGACTAAAGTTTATAACAGATTTGGTTCAAGTAGTTGATGAGTAAGTTACATGTCTTACAATTTTAATTTAGGCATTAAAAGTTCTGGACTTTGGAATACATTCTCTATACCTTATGGCAAACCAAGTAATCAAACAAGTGACAAGACAAGCTCCAAGAAAGACATATTGATAGTAGTGCCACCAGCTCACCTAGAGTTCAAAGTAACCTTATGCTTGGTAAAGCTGAGAACAATGAAGTTAGGGGAATCAAGGTAAGGGTTGATGGGTCATGAGGTATTCGATTTGAGAGGGGGAACAGTAGAATGCGGTATTCAGCTCCCCAGTCATTAGAAGTAGGATGTGACAAGTTAATTCTCTCTCTTCAACTTCCTAGCCAAACTGAATAATAGAATGAAAGAACACAAATCAGGCAGGGGATAATTTCTTGCTTGAACTAGATAACGTAATATACTGCTATAGTTAACTAGCACTAGTGTTATTATCTTTCAGTTGAAATCATAATGAAAGGTGTAAATGTAACTACTAGATCTTCATAAATTTAAGATGCCAAAGCCATCAAAATTACAGTGTCAAATCAGGTTCATGTTTAAACCAACAAATTAACTCAACTCAAGCCAATAACAAAAGGAAATAATTGAAACAGCATTCCAAAGGCACCACATAAAGCACTTATAAACTTACAAGAAAAATGAGGGCCTCTCTCAGTAAAATGAGGGCCTCTCTCACTGCATCCATAGTAAAAACTTGAATACCTTGATTTCCAAATGTCAATTGATAAACGATGACTTCCATCCTGGAAAATATCATAGAACAAAAATGTGATGCTTAAATAAACCAGGACACACAATGCAAAAACATAGTTTTTAATGCCATGCATGTTAGTGTCGTAGCCACAAACATTTGCTTTTCCATATTAACTTTTGGGTCAGATTAGCAGCATCGGCATAACAACTCCAGCATTTGTCATTTCCACATGAAGACATGTCCTTTCTTAATGCTTCTACTACAACTACAATGCCTCAACCCCATACTAATGAGAATGGCTATATGAATCCTCAATAGTCAATAGTTTGACTTTTATAACAAAAAGAGGTTCTTTAGAGGAAAAAAGGGCAATTAAGAGTGTTCTCATACAAGTACTTCCCTAAGTTTCTACCTACATACAATGCTTGCAGATTCGCCTAAGCAATCTTTTTGTTTCCATTATGTTATATTCTTCAATGATTCTGCATGAAATTTCCAAGATATAGTAGGTCAACTTGTACAAAGTCCCTCATAAAAAGACGAGCTCCTACCTCCCCTTAAAAAGAAGACTAACACCTATATAGAAAGAGCCAAAAGATTTCCAAAAATTGAAGCCCACATTATCAAATATCAATTGTTAGCCATTACTAATTTAGCTGGCGGGAGATGACATGTATCCCGTACAATTAATCAAAGGTAAGCACAAGCTGAACCGAACAACATGATTATCAAAAACATTGAAGACCACAATATCAAATATCAATTGTAGCTAATAATAAAGGTGACAAGTATCGTGAAATTAGTCGAGCCGTGTGAAAGCTGAGCTGGACACCACGATTATCAAAAAAAAAAAAAAAAAAAGAGGGTAAACTAACTTTTTGGTTAGATTACCAGTTTATAGAACCAATTCCTTTTAACGATTCGCTGAGAATACCATTCAACATCAGATGCCACATGTCCAGTAAAGAGTGAAATCAACCCCAAAGCAAACAACATAAATCCACAAATACATGTCCATGAGATCGGCCTCCGCGACTGCGGCGGCGACGGCGACGCCCCATACGACGGCGACTGGAAACAAGAAAACACAAAATGCTGCTTGTGCTGATGATGCACCGCCGCAGCCAGATTAGAAAACAACCCACCACTATATTTCCACAGTTTGGCCAAACCCATTTGTAAAGCCACTAGCTTTCGATCTTCTAATAACACCCTTTTTGCTCATATTACCATTACCATCAAACCCCACAACCGTAATCTTTTTCAAGAAAATCACATAAAAATGGTGTAAACTCAAATTACATTCACTCTTTCTCTTTCTCTGTTAATAAATGCAGCTTTTTTCTATAGAAACCCAAATTGAGTTTTCACTGTAGAGTGGGGTTTTCTAATTTCTACACAAATCTGTAGAGCTCTTCAAATGGGTGGAGTGTAAAAACACTCTTTTTTTCATTTTCCCAAGAAAAAAATTTATATGAGAAATTTGAGAATGAAAATATGAAGAATAATCAGTGTAATAACTATTACATCAATTTCATTACCTTATTTAAATACTCTCTAATTACTTGTCTATTTTTTCTTTTTTGACTGTCTTTATTTATTTATCCATAGTCCATTTTGACAAATTAAAAAAAAAATTATCGTATTCTCAATTAATTAATTTTTTTAAAAAAAATATAACTTATGGAAGATCTCAAACTTTTAATGCTACCATATAATAGAAAACTTACTACATCAATTATTATTTTTAATAGATATGTCAATTTAAAGATAAATAAGTAATTAAAAATAGAGAGACGGAGAGAGTATTTACTTTATTTTGTTGAAAATATTCAAGCGCAAAGTATTAATTTCATATTCGATAGTCTCAAAATACTCATCTATCTAACTAAATAGACTTGGATAGTTGGATGCACAACTTATCGCCTACCTGATATATCTAAAACTCTTGTAAGGGATGATGCTTTTAATAAAAAATCGAGAGAAGTTACGAAAATATCCCTACACTTTGTGGGAATTTAAAGGTGTATTTCACTCTTGTATTTAAGTTTAGTTAGTCAAGTAAAATAATATTTTTAAGACTGTCAATAATATTGGGATAAAACTAATAATTCACACATAATTTAAAATTATTTTTATTGTTTTCGATGTTTTTCTCTATTGAATTATTATAATTTATTTTAATATTAAAAATTAATTTGATAAATTTTTAAAAACACAATATAACAATTAAAATGAACGAGTAAATCGAAACAAGAATGGACAGAGAAAAGGGGTGCTTACGAAGAAAGGTTCATAAAGGCCATAAATGAAGGTGAATGCTTAAACGGCGTTTAATATTTGTGGGAATGGGCAACTCAACTTCTATGTTGTTAAAAAAATAAAATAAAATTGAAAGTCCAAATTAGGCTAGAAATATGAAAAAGGGAAATTATGTGAAAAAAAGTGAAAATAATTTTATATATATATATATAAACAATTAATTGTAACATCATAAAATCTCTTCTATATTATTTTCAAATCTTCAACAACAATAAGTGTAATTTCATAATTTTGGCCATATGCATTATTACTTTCTTATCAAAAGTACTATTATTATTTTTTTATAGAAAAAGTGATTTTGAAGAATAACAGCTTGTAATTTAGCTAATTTATTTGAGATATATTTTTAGTAGTAATTTGTAGTTGATTAATTTTTCTATGAAGTATTTTACAAGTTAAAATATACAAATTGAAGTTACTGGTAATTTTAAATTTGTAAAACGTATTTATAATATGTGTAACACTATCATTAAAAAAAAATCAAAAACACTTATTTCTTTACCAATAATCTCCATATTTTGATGGGAAAAAAATTAACAACAATTTCTAAAATCAAAACCTACATGAGAAATTAGAGGAATTTTATTTTTAGGGCTCCCCACATCACCATGCACATGCCATGTTACAATGCTCTAAATTTTATTATCTATATTTGTTAGTTTCTTTCTAAAAATGGATGAGCAAGGACATGATATTTTTTAAAATACAAACAATTTTAGCATGATATATTTGCTCTCTTTTGTTAGCTTATGTAAAAAAAAAATCAACTCTAGCAATTTAAAGCACATATAATTTAAAAATAGCATATACAAAATTAAAAGAGGTAGTAATAAAGTTTTTTGGACTTTTGCATAATCAAAGTCTTGCATGGGATGGAAATTAACAAATAAAAATGATTCATTCATTAGTTAATGCTCACAAAGAATGTAACCATTTTATATCAATGAAAATGTTCCAATCGCTCACACGTGTGTATAAATTAGTATTGACAATCGCCTTCATTGAGTTAGGTTAGTGTGCTTTATATGTTTTTCTCGAAGCTCATATTGAAGCTCGTCGGTCAAGAAGTTACATTCCGTTAATCTCACTTTATTCTAGTGACTTGATCCTCTGAAATAGTTTTCCATCAGACGACTTTTCTTATAACCCTACTTTCAACTTTTTTATTATTGAAATATTATATTCAGAAATAAATTTTGTAAGATAAATTTAAATTTAATCGAACCATATAAATTGGAGAGGAATATAAAAAAATGGACCAAATAAGTAGAAGTCACTATCAATACTCGAAAGAGTTCACGTAAGACCAATTTTTCGAAGCCAAAAAGAGATTAATTAGCATACGACGTGAACTTTTTTTTGTCGGTAAACTTATTAATTTTTGTATTTATATTAAATCAATAATAATGTGACACGTGTCTTCAATATTAATATACACCAAATAATAATAATGTAATATGCATCTCATTGGGGTTCCTTTATTTGCTAGTTCATAATTTTTTGTGGTTCGATTTTTTTTAGAATAAAGTATTTAATAAGAATTTTAGTATACCTAACTACTCTACACTCTAGAGTCTGGACCAACAAAAATTACAAATATGGTTTATGCACTAATTAAATTAATAAATGTATGATATATTTTTATATAATTTATGATTGATTATGATTAATGAAGGTGTATTCTTAGCTTATATAACTTATCACTTACTCATGGTAAATTATAATATTTTGTTGCGTATATCGTGTTTGAAAAATTAAAAAGACCCCCTATGACTTTAACAATATGTGTTAATAGTATTATTATTTCACATTTTCCATAGCATTATTAAACTTTATTTTTAATACATATAGGCCAAGTGTATAGAGAATGTATAATGTATTTTAGTTTGCTTACCGTTTATATCATAATTTCTTACAATATTTTGAAATAAAAGTTACATATATGAACTTGTACCTTTCAACTAAATTATTATAATAAATTTTACTGTAATTTTATATTCTCCTATCGTATAAGAGAGAGTTTCAAAGTTGAAACAGACACATCTTTGTTGACATGTTTACTTTAGCAAAGACAGTTTCAAATTCTTTTTAAAAAAATTATTTCTTTTGTTCTGATTTAATTATTAATATATAGTTTTTTCGAAATTATGAAACTGTGTTTAGCTATCTTTTTCGGCCATATGATTATGAAACTAATTAATTAACCAACTCTCAAAGGAGAGAGTAAACTAAAGCATCATGATCACCATTATGGAATTGATCACTAATGATGTTTGACTAATTAATGAGCTAGTGCTCTCTTTTAAAATACTTTGACTGTAATTAGTACTAGAAAGGGCCCCAAAGAGGATAATAGTGATTTCTTTTATTACTTTTTCTTTTATGGAAAGGATCGTAAAGATAAATATATATTCAGTGCGAATAGATTTTTTAAAAAAAAAAAATTTGAGAGTATTTATTATCATAAAAAATTATATGATAATTTAATAAATGTCATTGCATTTTGAGAGTTATAAAAATCTTTAATGATATTTATATAAAATGTTTGTTATAATATCATATTTACTTTATTATTTCCGATAAATATAATACGTTAATTGTCGCTAATAGGATGACACATTTGTATTTTTAGAGGTTTTATTAATTTCAGTTGTAGTTTTTCCGTTGCAACTCAAATTGTTTTTGGATATTGTGAAATCGTAAAAGACAAAATAAAAAATTGTCACAATTCCTCAATTAATTTCTCTATTTTTTATTGATTACGTTTTAGAAATTTAGAAAGAAAAAATAGATAAATTGAAATAAACATGAAAATATCTACTACCCTAAAATTGTGGGTCAGAAAAATAAAAACAAGTCATAGTTATGAATGTGATAAAATTAAATAACTTTGGTTTTTATAAACTTTGATTTTGTGTTAAAAATTCATTAAATATATGTATAAATTATAAATTCAGACTTCGATTCGAGAATGATAAAAATAGTGTCAATTTGTGCGAGTTTATTGATGGTTTATCTCATAAAAAAATGGTAATTTTAACTTATGAATTGTCTCATTGTCTAAATACCTTTTGCAATATCGTTATTTTAGCATTAATATAAGTTTGATGTTTTTTCTCTTTTCTTAATTACATGTCCAAGGTTGATCAACTGTCAGGTTAGAGTCAATTAAAATGAGAAAAAAATTGTTAGAAGCTAGCGTTACACTCAGAATTATATGGACTTAAATTTAGTACTCTGATTCATTATTAATATCAAACACCGTATAAGAATTTTTAATAAATATTATTATATATGTAGATATACACTCCAGTTGAACAATGAAATATACACATATATATATAGTCACATATTTAAAAATACAAGTCAAATCAATTTATGAATTTATGTGGGGCTTTGTTTGTTCAGATGAATTTATGAAGTGGTGGTAATAAAACTGAATGCTTTTATATTATATTTCTCCCAAATTAAATTGCAGGTCCCATGTTTGATTAATTTCACATGGACCTAACTAGCTCAAAGTGAATAACATAACGCATTAACAATTTAACATGCTGTAGACTGAAACTTAAGAATAACAAAAATAATAAATCTTAAATAACTTCTTGTTTTTCTTTAAAACTCTTTTGAAAGAAATAATTCACTTTGCTAAAACTTCTCATCTATATGGGAAAGAGGCGCGGAACTAGTGTGTTTGATTATGTGTTTGGGTGAATTAGTAACGTTGATTCAAGCTCTGAATTTGTAGAGAGAATTTCATTGAATATGTATAAATATTAAATTAGAACTCAGCAACTTATGAGAATTATAATTAAAATTCATAAGCTTCAAATTCTGACTCTACGTTTGATAAGAATGAAGACCGTACTAATCTAAACTATATGATGAAAATTATACTCTCTGAAACAAATTTAATAATATATTCTAAATATGGATGTTACTATATATATATATACTCACTTAAATTAGTGAAAATATTGGGTTTTATATATAAGAGAACGGTAAAATACAAAAAAATGTGATGGATTTAGTGTTTGGCTTGTAAGTTTTGAATATATAAATAAAAATCTTAAATTCGTTTATATGGACGCAGATGATCATAAATCATAATCCTCCATCTATTTTATTTTATTTTATTTTATAAAGAGACTAATTAATTGTTATCTCGATTTGAGTTTGAATGGTAGCTCTTTTGTTGATGGTTATTATACAACAATAATAATATAATTTATGTGATTTTATAAGTGAAATCTGGAGAGAAATGTGATATACATATGCCTTATCTCTATTTTTGCCGAGTACAAAAACAATTTCTAATTGAAGGCTTCTTCTTTTTTTCTGTAATAGAATTGAGAAATATAAGAGTAAACGATATGATGAAAAATGAACAAAAAAAATATTGAAAGCAAAAAATAGCAATTGATTACCATTATGACGCTATTGATTAAGATAATATAATGATAGCTACTTCATTGATAATTTAGTCTCTAGATAGTACAATGTAGTTATATGATATGTTATTATATAATATATATATATATATATATATATATATATATATATATATATATATATATATATATATATATATATATATATATATATATATATATATATATAAAAGTGTTTAAAATCTCATATATAGTCAAAAAAAGAAGGATGAATGCTTTTTTTTGTCTTTGGTACTTAATTAGTATGTTTAAAGGGACCAATAAATGTCATTTCCTTGTTTGGTCACAAAGTAAAGGAAGAGGATGTAAATAGATATTGTTATAATTTATTTTTTGAAATAAAATTATTGATTTCCCCATCAAAAAGAAGGAAAATTAGAGGTATAGATTATTACCAAAAATATATATAATTAAGCAAAAAAATTATATTTAGATACTTTAAAAGATAGACAAAAATCATTGACTTGTTCGAATCCTAATCATTCACTATTAAAAAAAAAGACATATTTATTCTATCAAGAAATTAAAAATCAAGCTCATACATGAACGACATATTAAAAATAATATATATTTTTATGTATACTAAATAGATATATAATTAATTAAATAAAAATATATTCCCTTATACTTAAAAAGTAATAAAGATTTCTTCGTGAATATTGCAATAAAAATTTAATACGTGAAACCCTTAACACATGTAAAATGATGGATTAATGGAACATTTTTTGACAAATCTATTATATTTACTTTTAGATATATAACTTATACACTCAAATTTTAACGTACTTGATAAATAATTAACTTTAAAAATCTTAATAATTCATTGATTGAGATGAAAAATTGAATCAAAGATTATCTTAATGTATTTTAACCAATGGAACATGATTAAATGGACAATTAATTTTCAAATTAAGTGGACCCAAATGTTTAGTCCAAGTCTGACTAAATAGTGGGTATGGACTAATTTGAAACATGATTGATGATATAACTAATCAATAAATAATATGATCAGACAATTATTGTAGAGATCATGACACCAGATAGCCACATTTAATGGTGCTAAAATATTCACATTATACAATTATTTGAAATTTATTTAGTAACTTACTTGTTGCCATCTTAGATTGTGTTTTTTGTATTCTTTTTAATTTTAACGAAACGTAAAGAGTATAAAAACTTTTTAAAACTATATTTTTAAAATATTTTGCAAGTGATGATATTTTAAACAACTAATGTAGTTCTATCGAGTAGGGCACGAAGAAGGTAAAGGATACGTAGATTGCAGACTGCAGACTCTGCCTCTACCTCTCAGAGATAAAGACGTTGTTTTCGATAGATCCTCAGTTAAAGAGGAAATAGTCTAAACTTTAGTTCAATATTGTACCAAACTTTAGTTCAAAATAGTGTCTTGAATCTTGCAGGCCTTTTTCAACATAGAAGCCCAATCCAATCTATATATAGAGCAGCTATGAATGTTAGCCATAGGCCCATATTTAAAACCCCACATGTATCATGTAGGAAACAACAGCTCAGTCTGTAAGATAGTAATAACGTCTGCGTATATTTTAATCTTTCTAGATTCTATGTCACGAGATTATACTGGATTTGTTGTTGTTGTTGTTATCGTCTTTGCTTATAACTTATGAACTAAATTTTGGAGCACTACATGCTTTTTTTTGGAAAGTATTTTTGGACCATGAGTAAACACATTTTTTATTACATGTATACTTAATTCGTGTCAAAAGAAGTGTGATATTTGTATGAGACGAAAAATTTAAGTTCCATCACCCAATTTTTTTTAAAAAAATATTAACTTAATTATAAGGTAATTAATTTCAGGTAAATATTTATAACAAATATTAAATACTCTAGTAACCTACTGTACTAAAATTGGTGATATATAAATTCTTTTTATATTATCAACGTATATAACTTAGATACGTTAAATAACATGGCTATAAACTCTTTAGATACGTAAACTGATCCATCAACCTAAATGCTCATAATGATATATGATAATATAATGCATGGGACCAAAGTTAGTTATCACTAAACATATGAAAATACAAATATACCCAATTCCATACTTTTTCATGCCTTATTCGAATCAAAACACGCAACAGAGGAATACAGACGAAGGCGGCCAACCGTACGTAATCTTTGAGACTTCAATTATGAAATTACGGTAAATATGTTGTTGTTGAAAGGAGAAAAAAAATCAACATAAAATCTTTTTTTTAACATATATATGTTCTTACATGAGAGGAGCATATATATATATATATATATATATATATATATATATTATATATTCTTGGTTTACATCACTTTTATTGTTAACAGCTATACGTAACAAGTTAACACTTTAGAACTTATAATAGAAGACAATTAACGTTTATTTCCTCCTTGCTTTCTCTTTGTGCTCCCTCCGTCCATATTTAGTTGTCATAATTTTTATTTTAGAGTCAAATTATAAAATTTTTAACTAACAATATATATATTCCTAGTTTACATCACTTTTACTACTTATAGTTATACGTAACAAATTAACACTTCAGGACTTATAATAGAAGACAATTAACACTTATTTCCACCTTGTTGCCCCTTGTGCTCCTTCTGTCCACTTTTAGTTGTCATGATTTTTATTTGAGTGTTAAATTATAAGAATTTTGACTAACATTTTAAGATGTATTTTTTCATCATATTGATATACAAAAAATGTAATTTATAGTGTTTTTCATATAGTTTTTGAATATCTAAATTTTTTGTTTAAAATATTGAATTAATGTAATCTAATTTGATTTTAAAAATTAGTCAAATTGACTTTTTAAAAACATAACATGATAAATAAAAGTGGAAGGAAGAAGTATTATATTAAGCCTATTAAAGTAATTATTATGTATTGTTTTGTTATATTTGTTAATTAGATGTTGAATTCTAAAAAATAAAATTAATTGCATGGGGAGTTTTGGAAAATCCAATGTTATTGTTCATACTTCTTCCTGGCAAAACTTAATGTGGTGTAATTAAGTAAGATGACACTTACTAGGAGACACATTTTTTTTATCTTTGCAAAAGTCCCCCAATGAAAGAAAATAAATTTAGAAATTGAATTGTGTATAAGTTGATCTAAATGTTTATTTTTTTTAAAAAAAAACACAAGGATATGATTAAATGGTTAATGAAATAAGTGGAGAATCACGAGGTAAATTTAAAACTTGAAATTACAATATAGGCAACAATATTAGGTGTTGATATAGAGTTCTTCGAATCTCGATACACTTAACAATTGGAAGTAGATGCATGTATTATATAAAATTAATTAGGCTACTGATAAATTGATTCGAACACTGTAATTATCGAAATAACTTTTTGAAGAAAATTATGTGCCCCTTCATGACCAACTACCACACTAACTTAAAATATATATTGCAATATGTGTAAACACTTTGGTCATCCCAATATATCTTTCACTTGTACGTTGAAAGCGATGTTGGAGAAGATTTGGACCTATAACTTCTATTAACCTTCAAGATTAATCATTTTCTTAAGCAATATTATACTTAATGGGTTTGATTTTGGAAGGTTGAGCAAAAAATAAAAGTAAAAGAATAATTTTTTGATTGAAATTTTCAATAATGTTTTTTTAAGTGTCACCCAATAATATTCTCCAAGAAAAAGTCTAGCATATTCTCAATGTTGGTTCTAAAAAAATAGTTAAGGTTAATGTCACACTCGGTCCTTTAGTTATTTATAAATTTTAATTTTAGTACTCGTAATATCTGAAGAAGCATATTTAATCTTCAAACGCGCTGTGAATTTCTTTGCTTATCAATACTCAACATTTCAAAATTATTAATTGTTTCACGATTTATTTGTTTATATTTATTTTAAATTTGTATTGCAATTTCAGAAGGACAAGAATCAAATTTTTATAACAACTGAAGGATCAATAGTGTTATTCTTTCAATTAACTATAAAGTATATTATCCGTTACATTTTCAAAGTTGTTTAATGTTTAAGTATGGTACTCTTATACTTTTATTATATTGAGAAAAATTCAACTTTAGGTTAATAAAATCTGCAAATAGAGTAGTACTATCCATGTATTTTTTAAAAAAATAATAATTAGTTGTTGCTATTATATATACTTTTTTTGAATTCGTTCAAGTAGACCTAATAAAAGGTCAATGGAATCCATTTGGCAAATAGAATTCAACAGAGGGAGAATTATATATATATATATTTATGCGAATCCTTATGCAATTAATTTTTTAATATTAGTCCAATATATATATCATTTTAAAAAGAAATATAGAATTCTCAAACTTTGGACTATAAGTAAAATTATTCGCACTCTGAAATATTATATGTTGCTTATTAATGTTAAAAAATAACACATTTGTATTATTTTGACAAAATCTATGTTTAGGCTGATAAAATCCACAAATCAATTATTATATACTTTTTTCTCAAAAATACTTGTCATAATTATTTTCTTAAAAGTCAAAAGATACGAATTTTGATAAATAGTCTATGATATATCTTTTCATCATTGATACGGATAAAAAAATTATATAATATCTAATATAATTTTAAATATGATTTAATCTAATCTAATTTAGCTTTAAAATTTAATTAAATTATCTCTTAATAGTCAAGAAGTAAAATGTGATAACTATTTTAGAACAAAGGAAGTACATTTTCATAGAAATAATTAGTTATTACTGTACACTTTTATCAATAAGTTAAATATGTAATTTAGGTAGAATTCTACTATAATCGTACTGAAGAGGTCAACTGCACTAAACAAATTTTGTGCAATGAGCTCCACCAAAAAAGGTACATAAGAGTTTTAAATTTGGAATCCCCATTTAAATGATCACTTACTCAATCAATTCGATCATGTTTATGAATAATTCAAATAAGAACTGGTAAAGGTGCGTTAAATTCCCATTTTAATTTGTTTTAAAAAGAGTATTATCACAATATATGTAATTTTGATTTTGTCATTTTAGGTAAAAGGCCACGTAGCCTGAAGCAGGTAATTAAACATATAGTAGATGTCCTAATTTTTGGCTTTATAATAAGTAAGAAACTCTAGAATTCAGATGGAATGACATGTCTCAAAGGTTATGTCAAAATCACCTAATAATTTGGTCAACAAAATGAATGGAATTCTTCAACTAATACTTTAAAATATCCAATCAAACAAGTGTAATTTAGGTTAGAAATTTTGAATATTGATTTTGTAGGTGACTTAATTGTGGTTCGTTAATCCAACTTGATTTGGAATATGTATATTTTAGGAAGCAAAGAAAACTTTGGATTTTAATGCTTGAACAGAAAAACTTAATAGAAATTTAAAAAAAGAAAGGAAATTTTCCTAATTCTTCTAGATTAGTTGAATTTTATTTTTTGAAAATGCAAAATAAAATTCGTGTAGCCTTTATCTTCTATAAAAATCATTTTATTGCTTTTATAATTTCATAATTTTCATAAAGTTTAGGGAGCTTTTAAATTAAAAAGGAAAAGAGTGTTTAAAAATCACGATTCGATTGCACCGAATAATGCTACGTATTTTTCAATTTTGGCCTAATGAACTTCACAAATTTGCTCTTTAAACTATGCTATTCATGAGCTAAAAGCAAATCTATCGTATGAACTAATTATAAGTTCTTTACTTTTTTTTCTTTTTTAGCTTTTTTGCTCTAATTCTAATTAATGTGAGAGTTGCTAGGTATAATAATTAACATGCACCCTTCTGTTACAAAATTAGTCTGCTTTCGTCCTTTTTACGTATTTTTGACGATCTATTTATTATTATAGATGTTACATTGAAAAATTATTATATATTATACACTTTAATTTGTGCAATTGTAATCTCTCGAAAAAATTATCTATCCTTAAATGATCAATAATAATTAAATTAGTTCTTTGTACTACATAAAAGTTAAAGGATTGTTTTATATAAGGTACTATTCCTAGCTAGTTTTGATAATTAAAGGATAGATGATTTTTTCGAGAGGTTACAATTGTATAAATTAAAGTATATAATATATAATAATTTTTCAATGTAACATCTATAATAATAAATAGATCGTCAAAAATAATTTTGTAACAGAAGGGGTGCATGTTAATTGTTATACCTAGCAACTCTCACATTAATTAGAATTAGAGCAAAAAAGCTAAAAAAGAAAAGTAAAGAGCTTATAATTAGTTCATATGATACATTTGCTTTTAGCTCATGAATAGCATAGTTTAAAGAGCAAATTTGTGAAGTTCATTAGGCCAAAATTGAAAAATACGTATCATTATTTGGTGCAATCGAATCGTGACTTTCAAACACTTTTTTCCTTTTTAATTTAAAACCCCCCTAAACTTTATGAAAATTATGAAATTATAAAAGCAATAAAATGATTTTTATAGAAGATAAAGGCTACACGAATTTTATTTTGCATTTTCAAAAAATAAAATTCAACTAATCTAGAAGAATTAGGAAAATTTCCTTTCTTTTTTTAAATTTCTATTAAGTTTTTCTGTTCAAGCATTAAAATCCAAAGTTTTCTTTGCTTCCTAAAATATACATATTCCAAATCAAGTTGGATTAACGAACCACAATTAAGTCACCTACAAAATCAATATTCAAAATTTCTAACCTAAATTACACTTGTTTGATTGGATATTTTAAAGTATTAGTTGAAGAATTCCATTTATTTTGTTGACCAAATTATTAGGTGATTTTGACATAACCTTTGAGACATGTCATTCTATCTGAATTCTAGAGTTTCTTACTTATTATAAAGCCAAAAATTAGGACATCTACTATATGTTTAATTACCTGCTTCAGGCTACGTGGCCTTTTACCTAAAATGACAAAATCAAAATTACATATATTGTGATAATACTCTTTTTAAAACAAATTAAAATGGGAATTTAACGCACCTTTACCAGTTTTTATTTGAATTATTCATAAACATGATTGAATTGATTGAGTAATTTCAAATTTAAAACTCTTACATACCTTTTTTGGTGGAGCTCATCGCACAAAATTTATTTAGTGCAGTTGACCTCTTCAGTACGATTATAGTAGAATTCTACCTAAATTACATATTTAACTTATTGATAAAAGTGTACAGTAATAACTAATTATTTCTACGAAAATGTACTTCCTTTGTTCTAAAATAGCTATCACATTTCACTTCTTGTCTATTAAGAGATAATTTAATTAAATTTTAAAGCTAAATTAGATTAGATTAAATCATATTTAAAATTATATTAGATATTATATAAATTTTTTTCCGTATCAATGATGAAAAGATATATCATAGACTATTTATCAAAATTCGTATCTTTTGACTTTTAAGAAAATAATTATGACAAGTTTTTGAGAAAAAAGTATATAATAATCGATTTGTGGATTTTATCAGCCTAAACATAGATTTTGTCAAAATAATACAAGTGTGTTATTTTTTAACATTAATAAGCAACATATAATATTTCAGAGTGCGAATAATTTTACTTATAGTCCAAAGTTTGAGAATTCTATATTTCTTTTTAAAATGATATATATATTGGACTAATATTAAAAAATTAATTGCATAAGGATTCGCATAAATATATATATATATAATTCTCCCTCTGTTGAATTCTATTTGCCAAATGGATTCCATTGACCTTTTATTAGGTCTACTTGAACGAATTCAAAAAAAGTATATATAATGCAACAACTAATTATTATTTTTTTAAAAAATACATGGATAGTACTACTCTATTTGCAGATTTTATTAACCTAAAGTTGAATTTTTCTCAATATAAAAAGTATAAGAGTACCATACTTAAACATTAAACAACTTTGAAAATGTAACGGATAATATACTTTATAGTTAATTGAAAGAATAACACTATTGATCCTTCAGTTGTTATAAAAATTTGATTCTTGTCCTTCTAAAATTGCAATACAAATTTAAAATAAATTTAAACAAATAAATCGTGAAACAATTAATAATTTTGAAATGTTGAGTATTGATAAGCAAAGAAAATTCATAGCGCGTTTGAAGATTAAATATACTTCTTCAGATATTACGAGTATTAAAATTAAAATTTATAAATAACTAAAGGACCGAGTGTGACATTAACCTTAACTATTTTTTTAGAACCAACATTGAGAATATGCTAGACTTTTTCTTGGAGAATATTATTGGGTGACACTTAAAAAAACATTATTGAAAATTTCAATCAAAAAATTATTCTTTTACTTTTATTTTTTGCTCAACCTTCCAAAATCAAACCCATTAAGTATAATATTGCTTATGAAAATGATTAATCTTGAAGGTTAATAGAAGTTATAGGTCCAAATCTTCTCCAACATCGCTTTCAACGTACAAGTGAAAGCTATATTGGGATGACCAAAGTGTTCACACATATTGCAATATATATTTTAAGTTAGTGTGGTAGTGGTCATGAAGGGGCACATAATTTTCTTCAAAAAGTTATTTCGATAATTACAGTGTTCGAATCAATTTATCAGTAGCCTAATTAATTTTATATAATACATGCATCTACTTCCAATTGTTAAGTGTATCGAGATTCGAAGAAATCTATATCAACACCTAATATTGTTACCTATATTGTAATTTCAAGTTTTAAATTTACCTCGTGATTCTCCACTTATTTCATTAACCATTTAATCATATCCTTGTGTTTTTTTTAAAAAAAATAAACATTTAGATCAACTTATACACAATTCAATTTCTAAATTTATTTTCTTTCATTGGGGGACTTTTGCAAAGATAAAAAAAATGTGTCTCCTAGTAAGTGTCATCTTACTTAATTACACCACATTAAGTTTTGCCAGGAAGAAGTATGAACAATAACATTGGATTTTCCAAAACTCCCCATGCAATTAATTTTATTTTTTAGAATTCAACATCTAATTAACAAATATAACAAAACAATACATAATAATTACTTTAATAGGCTTAATATAATACTTCTTCCTTCCACTTTTATTTATCATGTTATGTTTTTAAAAAGTCAATTTGACTAATTTTTAAAATCAAATTAAATTACATTAATTCAATATTTTAAACAAAAAAAAATAGATATTCAAAAACTATATGAAAAACACTATAAATTACATTTTTTGTATATCAATATGATGAAAAAATACATCTTAAAATGTTAGTCAAAATTCTTATAATTTAACACTCAAATAAAAATCATGACAACTAAAAGTGGACGGAAGGAGCACAAGGGGCAACAAGGTGGAAATAAGTGTTAATTGTCTTCTATTATAAGTCCTGAAGTGTTAATTTGTTACGTATAACTATTAGTAGTAAAAGTGATGTAAACTAGGAATATATATATTGTTAGTCAAAATTTTTATAATTTGACTCTAAAATAAAAAGTATGACAACTAAATATGGACGGAGGGAGCACAAAGAGAAAGCAAGGAGGAAATAAACGTTAATTGTCTTCTATTATAAGTTCTAAAGTGTTAACTTGTTACGTATAGCTGTTAATAATAAAAGTGATGTAAACCAGGATATATATATATATATATATATATATATAATATATATATATATATATATATATATATATATATATATATATTTATGCTCCTCATGTAAGAACATATATATGTTAAAAAAAAGATTTTAATGTTGATTTTTTTTCTCCTTTCAACAACAACATATTTACCGTAATTTCATAATTGAAGTCTCAAAGATTACGTACGGTTGGCCGCCTTCGTCTGTATTCCTCTGTTGCGTGTTTTGATTCGAATAAGGCATGAAAAAGTATGGAATTGGGTATATTTGTATTTTCATATGTTTATTGATAACTAACTTTGGTCCCATGCATTATATTATCATATATCATTATGAGCATTTAGGTTGATGGATCAGTTTACGTATCTAAAGAGTTTATAGCCATGTTATTTAACGTATCTAAGTTATATACGTTGATAATAAAAGAATTATATATATCACCAATTTTAGTACAGTAGGTTACTAGAGTATTTAATATTTGTTATAAATATTTACCTGAAATAATTACCTTATAATTAAGTTAATATTTTTTAAAAAAAAATTGGGTGATGGAACTTAAATTTTTCGTCTCTATACAAATATCACACTTCTTTTGACACGAATTAAGTATACATGTAATAAAAAATGTGTTTACTCATGGTCCAAAAATACTTTCCAAAAAAAAGCATGTAGTGCTCCAAAATTTAGTTCATAAGTTATAAGCAAAGACGATAACAACAACAAATCCAGTATAATCTCGTGACATAGAATCTAGAAAGATTAAAATATACGCAGACGTTATTACTATCTTACAGACCGAGCTGTTGTTTCCTACATGATACATGTGGGGTTTTAAATATGGGCCTATGGCTAACATTCATAGCTGCTCTATATATAGATTGGATTGGGCTTCTATGTTGAAAAAGGCCTGCAAGATTCAAGACACTATTTTGAACTAAAGTTTGGTACAATATTGAACTAAAGTTTAGACTATTTCCTCTTTAACTGAGGATCTATCGAAAACGTCTTTATCTCTGAGAGGTAGAGGCAGAGTCTGCAGTCTGCAATCTACGTATCCTTTACCTTCTTCGTGCCCTACTCGATAGAACTACATTAGTTGTTTAAAATATCATCACTTGCAAAATATTTTAAAAATATAGTTTTAAAAAGTTTTTATACTCTTTACGTTTCGTTAAAATTAAAAAGAATACAAAAAACACAATCTAAGATGGCAACAAGTAAGTTACTAAATAAATTTCAAATAAATTGTATAATGTGAATATTTTAGCACCATTAAATGTGGCTATCTGGTGTCATGATCTCTACAATAATTGTCTGATCATATTACTTATTGATTAGTTATATCATCAATCATGTTTCAAATTAGTCCATACCCACTATTTAGTCAGACTTGGACTAAACATTTGGGTCCACTTAATTTGAAAATTAATTGTCCATAAATATGTTTTAGACAAAAAAATAAATTATATTATTTTAATACATTTCACATATCTTTAATTTAAAATCACAAATTTCAAAAGTTTTTTTTTTTTAATTTTGTTAATCTCACATAAAATCAAAACAAGAGAATATTAATATATTTTTTTAATATTCGAGTCAAGAAGATGTAGATGAAGTTATACCGCTAGTTTGATATGAAAAATAAAAATAAATAGTTCTCGATAAATTTTAGATATCTTGTTTAATGAATATGCTTGAGATAACTTATCCCATAATTTATAGCACAGTGGGACAAGTTATCCATATACATGAATAATTAATACTGAAATAACTAGTTTCCAATCAAATGACCCCTTATTTCTAATTGTTGGACTTGCTTTATTTCTAGCTTCTTTTTTTTTTCCCTTGGAGCATTCGAAATTCATACTAATAACACGACCATAATAGAAATTTGATATACTTACAACAAAATACTTACCACAATAGATATTTGGTCTAGATTTTGATGTTGATTTTCCATAGTATTGAAATTGTCTATTGAAAAAAAATTAATTCATTTTATTCAATTAAGTGGTTAGCCTAACACGAAATTTCAAATAAAGTGTGAAAGAATCCTAAAATTTTAGGTTCAGATTTTAATGGAAATGAAATAACATATTGTGTAATTTTTTCTCATTTATTTAAATCTTGATAAAGGAGTTACATCGAAATGATAATGAAAAATAACTTGTATTTTACAAATTAACTAGTCGAGATAAGCAAACACTCAAACAATATTTGAACTTAATTAAGATGTTCACGAATGACGAGTTGACACGAACGTTAAAACTTAGAAGGAAAAAAAAAGAGAAAGGATTGAAGTTTACATCTAATAAAACATGTGTGCCAAATATGTAATTACGAAACGACGAATTTGGACAAAGGGCTTTGAGCTAAAACCCTAAACCCAATCAACACTGTATCCACCATAGCTCCGAGATATTCACCCAAAACTCTCCATACAATGGCTTCAAGGTGTAGCAGAATTATCAGTAAGGCTTCGATTTCTTCTATCAGATCCGCCATTAAGCTCAATTCCCAATCAGCTTCTTCTACGACGTCGTTCTCCAGTTTCTCTGCTTCAACCAGATCTGCTTCGTCTCCTCTCCGCCGGTTATCCTTTTCAAGGTACTTTCAGCTACAGTTAATTACAGAATATAGCCGATTCATATTCCGGATATAGCAAAATTACGTTTGCATCATTTTAGTTGATTGATTGAACATTTGTGCGGTTACGTTTGTTAATTTTATGTTTTCCTAGTGTTTTTTGGTATATTTATGTTATTAATTTTTGCAGAATTCCGTCGGAGCTGGGAGGAGTGCAGTCAATGTTGCCACTACACAATGCAGTTGCTACGGCGAGGATGACGTCATGCCTGAGCTCAACATCGAGGAGTTGCAGAGCTCTTTCACAGGGTACACTCTGCTGCACCTCTCCAGACCTCTAGCATGTTCATTTATTACTACCACAAAATAAAAAAGAAGTATGTGCTTGTTCTTACTGTTTGTCCATGGTTGTTAAATGTGAATTTTTCTTTTTGTTATGATATCTGTTTATGTGGATGTTATTATTGGAGATTCAAATCCAAGCGTTTATCGGGAGGTTTTAAAATGCTTAAATTACTAATGATTGCTAATATCCGAAGGAAAGGAAATTCAATATGAGAGACATTTCAATTTTCATAGAATTCAAAAAATTACTAAAACACTTGCAATCAAAATGAGTTTTCTTATCAATACGTCTTCTTGCTGGAGCTGATGGAATGTTGAACTACCTAAGAAGGGCAAACCAGAATGGTCATTACTTTGAATGTGCGAAACTATATGACAATAATTACCCGTACCAAACAGAAGTTGAGTTAGTGTTGCAAAGTCTTGAATTGGCTTGATGACATTCTCAAACTTCTGTTTACTAAAACATATATAATGATTTCATCATATTTGTGAAAATTGTTTAACATATTTACCTTATCTGGTGCTCTTCTCCTTCCTCCTATTTTAATGTATTAGTGTTATTAGGAAATTAGCTCTATCTATACCTTGAACCAGCTTCATGTTCTTTGAGAAATATTTAGGTATGGTGCATCTGTTTCTTGCACTCTCTGTTAAAAATTAGACATATTTAATCGAACAGGGGCAGAAAAGCTCTTGTGGAATGACTTTCCTCCTCCCTTTCGTCAGTAAACTATGGGGGAGAGTGTCTTCTATTGAGTAGAAATTGTAGAGAGTATGCCTATCATCCTTGCCTTACTAGCTCCTTCTAGACTTCCACATAAGATGGGGTAGACAAGTTACGGTATAACTTGTTTCACTTTCACAGGGTTTATTATAATTTGTAGTGACTAGCAATAGAAATAGATTCACCCAATAGTGTTCAATCATCTCAATTGTACTATAGAAAACGAAGGACAAATCCGAAAGAAATATTTCTTTATCATGAATGAAAAACCAATGAAGTAAAATTGAGATGGTGAACTCTCTTGTCTCTGTACATCTAAGAACCTAACATATGGTTGTGCAGTTGTGGTCTACCTTGTTGAATAACTTAGAAGTCAGAACTAGCAAGTAGCAACTAACAGGGATGAAACCAACCATTATTAGTTGTGAAGCTGGATTTTCATTTATGACTTTTGAAAATCATGTCACTAGTCTCTTTTAAAAACAAAGGAAAAGTCAATTTGGGTGAAACATAATAATAATGGTCTGTATTTACCGTTAAAACACCTGTTTTGTTGTTTGACTTTTCTTGAACTCCCGATACTTTTGGTTCTCTCTTCTGGGGGAGTGTGGTGTTGGTTGACTTGTTGTAAAGGGTATGTAGTCGGATTCTTTGAAAACCAAGGCTTATGCTGATGAACCATTTAAGCTCTAAAGCCTACTTGGGCCTTGGGCTAGTAGTCTTTTTACTCCCCTGAAGCAATTGCAGTCCAAGTTGGTTTGGGACGAAACCTTCCACTCCTAAACCAGATATAAATCTTCTCATGCTTGTTCTTCTCTATGTTCACTAATATATTTACCAAAACTTTGCTTATATAAGTATGAATATCCTGAACACCTTCCCTAGTAACCAAAAATGGACATATATTTTGAGGTGGAAGGTTTTGATCAGCTTATCTGACTAGAATATTTGGTTCCTGCAGGCACATGAGTTTCCAAAAGCATGAAAGAAATATACTGGAATATGACAGGCCTTCCTATTTTGCTTAAGTGCGTTCCTATCCTAGCACCAAGTTTTATCAGCAGTCTTAAGAAAACTATTAAATGAGTAGGGTTGAAGTGAATTCTGTCTAGGGCTGCAATTTATCTTTTTGCAACCTTCACATGCAATTACTGAGTGTAAAAACTTTAATTAAAAGCTTTCTGAATGAATAAAGTTTATTATCTTGTCGTTGATTATGCCATTTTACCTATTTCTCATAGTAGCACTTTGGGAATTTTGGAAAATTGTGTTGCTGCATCTTACCATTTTTAAGAAGGTTCATTTGATTGGTAATGTTCTGAGAATATGTTTTGGAGAGCTCCTTGCATTCAAGTGATTCCAAAGATTGAGATTTACTCTGAAAACTGAAAGCTCATAATCCCTTAATGATCAAATAATAATATTAATAATAATTGAAAGCTCATAATCTCTGAAATTCATCTGTTAGTTCAGTTGAATGATTTACCCAAGCTTAAAATGTCTTCTGCTGGCTCTGTGTGGTAGTTAGAGTGAGGGAGATTTTGTAAAAGCTGTTTCAGTCTAGTGACAAGACTGTTCAATGTTATTATGAACCATGTTGTTGTAGGCTATTTCTAGGGAGAATGATGGGTTCAACAATACTTAGTGAAGTAAATAATCTTCTTCATAGAGCCAACCCCAACTTGCCCTGGAGTTCTTTCATACTCTCATCCACTATTTCTCTTTATGTGATTCACACTTCTCTTTTATTCGCCGGAGAAGGTTTGCATGGACTTTTAGGTCATAATAATTCCATGTCTGGCCACCATCTGTGTATATAAGCACTTCTAAGTCAATGTCAGCATTAGAAATGCTCTCAAGAATTATAGCAATCTTATCTATGAAAATGATCTTGTCGTTCTTTATGAAACCCAAAATATAGGTCTATAATGTAATCTGTCACTGGTCTAGTTTTGTCTTTGAGAGTCCTGCTATGACTGTTAAGTGCAGGTGGAGTCTATTAGGAGAGACTACAAGGAGCAGATTTAATGCCTTGGTGATTGTTCTTTAGTAACTTCCATGCATTTTTTTAATAAAAAAAGTAATTTTTAACAACTTCCATGGTTTTGATTTTAAATCATATTATCTACTTGTAACATAAAGTAGCAGGTAAATTGGAATCTCATTGAATTTGATGTTTGATTAAAGTGGTTAGAAAAGTGGAATAGGTAGATTTGTCTTTCAAATTGTGTAGGACAAAGTATCAGCTAAGAGGCGACCATTTTTTGACTGTTACCTCCAGGGTTCCGCTGAAAAGAAAAAAGAAAAAAGAAAAATCCTACAGGAGTCTGTCATAAACTAATTGTCTGACTTCAGTTGCTTTTATGTTAAGCTATTATGCCCCTATTTGACAAAGCCTATTTTGGTAACAAGAATTTTCATTTTCCCAGATGATACTGAAGGAACGTGAAATTTTTTGCTCTTCAAGAGGAGGTTGTATCTGCTTGAATTTAGCTACAAGATATTTTGCCTTGGCTTTAAACCATGTTTTCAGACATATCATCTGCTTATTGTAGAGAAACAGATGCATCAGAGATGAACCTACCCTTTTCTTTTTCAAATACTTGAATGCAAAATTGTCTTTTGTATGTAACACTTAGTTTATATCCCCCTTCTAGTGGCAATTGTACCTACAACAAAATGTATTTGATTAATTTAAGGAATCTAACCTAACTTAGTTTTGATCTTTGAATTTGTATTTCGCCTCTTCATATTTCTCCTGATACGAGTCTTTTGTTTGTGGCAATAGAGCTGGGTCTATCAGTACCAAGGTGACTTTGTTAGCAGATTGTTAAAGAAAGCTGTCAACTCTTTGATGGAAATGCAAGATTTTGTCCTAGGCAAGGCAGTTCTGTTTAATGACTCAAACTTTATAAGGGCGGTAACAATATTTGATTGTATTGAACTGAGTTCTGTTTCCTTGATTACTAGGAAATTTACTATGGAATAATTCTTGTTTCCTTCTTTTTTTGGCCGAATTTCATACTGAAAATGGATGAGGTTCATTTGTATAACAAAGATATCTTGTTTTTCCATAATTGTTTTATGTTTTCCATCAGTTTGTTGTGCTGAGAAAAAAAAAAGCTTTGGCTTTGAACATTGCTTTGTTTTTGTTAGTATGAAGATGCCAACTACAATGAATAAATGCTTATTGGGCATAAAGGGCATTGTTATAATCTTTTTATCATATTACAGATGCAACTGTATTTGAGTTTTCCACTTCAATCCAACTCCGACCAGCTTCCTTTTTCACTCTTTTCTCCTTCATCTTCTCCCTCATGTCACCAACATCGATCCACTTCTTATGCAATGCATACATGTTAGACATTAGTACATAAACAAATTCGTTATCGCCTTCCAATTCTATCACCTTTGCAGCTGCCACTTCTGCTATTTCTGTATTCCCACAAGTGACAGAAGCACCCAGTAATGCCTTCCACACTAATCCACAGTTTTCAAATCCGAGTTCATATATCATTCTCTCTGCCTTACTCACGTCCCCTTCTTGTCCCATGAGCTTAATCATTGAAGAGCAGTGTTCCGGCATTGGGCTGATACCATAATCGTTGACCATTAGTTCGAAATAGTCTTTTGCAGCTTCACAAGACATTCTATTATGCCAACATGCAGCCAAGACGTTCACGAATGTAATACCATCAGGTTGTAACTCTTTCACTGATTTCAACTGCTCAAACAATCGGATAACTTCATCTGAATTACCATTATGAGCATATCCAGATATAATCGTGTTCCAAGTTATCAGATTCTTGACAGGGAGCCATCCAAACAGAATGTCAGCTTCATTCATTTGCCCACATTTAGAATACATGTCAACGAGAGCAGTTCCAACAACAACAGTTTCGTTCACACCATACTTCACTGTGCAACCATGGATCAACTTTCCCCATGTTATAGCTGCTATATTGGCAATGCCACTCAATATACTTGAAAAAGTGAATTGATCCATAAGAACATTACTAATATGCATGTTTTGAAAAAACAGCAGAGCTTCTTCTGCTCTGCCTCGGTTAACATACCCTGTTATTATCGAATTCCATGAAGATGAATTCGGGTTTGGCATTCTTGACAACATATCAACAGCATCTTCTATGTTACCAAACTGTGCCACGCCACTAATTACCTCGTTGTATGACACCGTATCAGGTTCAGGCATTTGACGCAAGAAATGAAATGCCTGATCAAGCCTCTTGTTTCTTGTATTTGCTGCAATGACTGAGTTCCAAGAAATTGTATCTTTCTCCATCATACTATTAAACACCCTCGTCGATTCTTCTAAAAAGCTACATTTTCCATACATGTCAATCAAAGAATTGGAGACCACAATGCTGCACTCCACGCCAAATTTCACAATCTTGGAATGTATCAATTTCCCTAGTTGTACTAAACCAAGTGATCCACATGCTGATAAAACAGCTGTAAAAGAGTACGAATCGGAACAAAGCTCCGATCTTTCCAGCTGAATAAACAAGTTGAGAGCAGCAGTAAACTTCCCAGAACGAACATAACCCGATATCAACGTATTCCAAGTAACAACATTTGGTTCAGTCATTTCGTCGAACAGTTGTTGTGCATTAACCAAAAGCTGAAATTTGACATAGAAATTGACCAAAGCTGTAGCAACAAAGACATTGCTGACATACCCATATTTTAAAATGCAGCAATGAAGCTGCTCACCATGAGAAAACCAACCAAGATTGGTACATGAACGGATCAAATTAACCAGAGAATAAGCACTAGGGTTCGAACCAGAATTCAAGATTTGAAAGTACTTAAACAGGGCGATTTCAGAAGTAATTTCAGTTTGTGCCTGATTGGAAATAAAGGTGATTTTTGAATTGAATTCATCTTCTTGATGGGGTTTTATAGTGCTGCTGAAGTACTTAGACAAGAAACAATTTTGCTGCCTTTTGCTTAGTAGCTGCACAGAGCATTTCTTGACTAGTTCAAAGTTGATGAATTTTCGGCATAGCTTTGCATGCATAACATTTTGTTTATGAAATCTTGACATGTAATGATTCAAAGAAAATTTTGACCTTATTCTATTTATAGACATAGTAATATATATATCGTCAAAATTCTCTATTTAGTCTTGCTTCGATTGAACGCATAACACCAACATTATTTTTAATGAAATTCATAAGTAGAGTGTGAGAAGAAAATAATAGTACTTACATTCCCTCTACCTCGTGGAGGTAGTCGGAAAATCCTATGCTCGAATAGAACAAATCAAAGTTGAAATGGGGAAAAAATGATAGAAATTTTTTTAGCAACTAGTCAAAAGAAACAATAATAACGATAACAACATAATATGATAACTGAAACACAACAATCACATGATAAAAGAAATCAAAAGCAATATATTACAAGAATAGGATTATTACTACTACAAACAACACTTCATTACCCTCTATCCTTCTATTCTAATTTTGACCTTTTTCTCCCCAATACTTCATCTATCTACCTTTAACTTTACCTTTTTCTCATACCAAATATATGTCTTATGTCTATATCTAACCTCTTGCATCTCCTCAATGGACCTTTGCACTTCTCATCTCCACGTCGAAACCATCTCAACCTCGTTTCCTGCGTCATGTCCACCATGGTGCAACTCCCTTCTAATAAAGTATTGATGCTTTCAGATTAGATTTTGGAATTTTTTTTGTGTGTATTTATATTGGTCTATTAGATAGTTAAGTTAACCATATAAAATATATCTTTAACTTTTTTAATTATACACAATCACTTCAATAAGCCGTAAATTCTAGACATTAAAGATGAGACATATACTTAAAGTATATGTCGATATACTTTATGCGGTTAACTTTAACTATTTAATAAACAAATGATCATTTTTAAAAATTTGAATCTAATGTGCCAAATTGAAATATTTTACTAGGAGTTAAAGTGTTCAATTGATATAAAATTTAGTTGAAGTGTCTAAATAAGATATCTACAAATTTAAAAAGTTTGAACCAAAATAAGACAATCCTTGAAAAACAATAAATGGTTCGTACGATTCTTGAGATATCAATATCCAAAGGATTAAGCTAAAGATAAACACCACAAATATATGAAGGGAAATTAAATATAGCAAGTACTAAATATGGTTTAAAAAAAAGAGAATACATCATTATAAAATATTATTAATAATAATTAAATGTCACAACAATCTTGACAGGTAGATCATACGAAGAATATTTGTTGTGTTTCTTCTTTGAATGTTAGCTGTAGAAAAAAAGAAAAGCATAAACTTTTATTTATATTTTTCATGCACGCATGCATGAAAAGTTACAAAAATAAAGAAAGACAAATTAAATCAGAGGAATACTGAAATTTCTTCGTGAATAAAGATAAAGAAATGGATATTGAAATTTCTTTGTGAAAACACAAAGAAAGATAAATTAAGCCAGAAAGGGATATCGAAATTTATGTTGAACAAACACAAAGAAGGACAAATTAAGCCAGAAAGGAATATCAAAATTTATGTTGAACAGACACAAAGAAGGACAAATTAAGTCAGAAAGGGATATCAAAATTTATGTTGAATAAACATAAAGAAGGACAAATTAAGCCAGAAAGGGATATCGAAATTTATGTTGAACAAACACAAAGAAGACAAAATAAGCCAGAAAGGGATATTGAAATTTATGTTGAACAAACATAAAGAAGGAAAAATTAAGCCAGAAAGGGATATCGAAATTTATGTTGAACAAACACAAAGAAGGACAAATTAAGCCAGAGACGAGACGGACATCGAAATTTCTTCTTTGTTACCAAAATAGAAAACATGATTATGGGATCTTCAAGTAGAAAAAGGGAAATTATAGAAGATTTGTCAATAATAGGAGGATTAATAGGGGTACAATTCATGTATGCAGGAAATTCAGTGGTTTCAAGTTATCTTATGTCATTAGGTTTCAAACCTTCATCTTTAATTATCTTGTCTTCATTGGCTACTTTTCTCATCCTTTGTCCATTTTCTTTCATGTTTGAAAGGTACTAATTATATCTTTTTCATTTCATTAATTATCATATTAATATTTTAATTAGTTTGCTAATGTTTGCATATAATGTTGATTACAGGAGTCAATGGCCCAGGCAAATGAGTTTAAAGTTATTGATTCAACTATTTCTAATTTCATTTGGAGGGTAAGTCATTTTTTCTTCTTTTCCTCTTTTTTTTTAAATTTGTATCTAATGGAATTAAAGTTAGTTTAATACTTTAATTCGAAGTTAGCTTAATTTTACCCTCCGTTATGCTTTTAAGTTAAAGCTTTGCTAGGGTGAAGGACCAAACAAAGTATAACGAGGTAAAAATTAGGTATATTTGATCTATATTTGCTCTGACTCTTCAAAAATGATTTTGTTGTGTGTCCATCTTTTGGATCATTATGAGTGCATTTTTGGTGGATTAACGTCATTTTTAGAGAGTCTGAATAACATAGTGATTTGAACCTTTTTGTCGTATTGTTATTTGTATTTCAGGGTCACATTATTCCAATCTTTATTCATGGAGGGAATCAAATTTACTTCACCTTCAATGGCAACAGCTATGCCAAATCTTGCACCAGGACTCATCTTTCTCATTGCTTGGGCTTTTGGGTATTTCCTTCTGTCGTTAAACAACAAAAATCTATAGCTAATTTTACAACATATTGTCAAAAAATCTTGTTACCTACGGGCTAAAACCACGAGAACTTATATAGCTGACCTCAATTTACTTGAAATTTACGCGTTTATTGTTTAGTCTCAATTTGATTTTTTACGTGCAGATTAGAGAAAGTGGAGCTAAGATGCAAATACAGCAGAGCTAAAATTGCAGGAACATTAATGTGTGTAACAGGGGCAATACTCATGAGCCTAATGCAAAATACAACAAATGCTCAAATAGATTTGCCATCTTCACCTCCTCATGACAAATACAATCTTTTCGATTCGGAAAAGATCAAAGGTTCATTGTATCTCATGGCAGCTATACTCGTGTTATCGAGTAATATAGTCTTACAGGTATATAACACGAGTATTAAAAAATTGGAACGATACAGAGAAGACTAAATAAAATTTACTAATTTTTTGAATTTGCAGGCAGCAACATTAGGTGATTTTCCAGCACCAATCTCTTTATGTGCTATAACATCACTTATAGGCATGTTATTGACTGGATTTGTACAATTAATTCAACACGGATCGATGGAAATTGGATTGCCTCTCTTAAGTATTCGCGACTTGATTGGCTACTCGTTATTGGTAATTCATCCATCCTTCATCAAATAAATAAGTCAGGCAACTCGTCATACAGACGAATTGCCTGACTTTTAAGATATTTTATCAATCGATTTATTTTGTCTGGTTTATAATAGGCAGGTATTGTTAGTGGAGCATGTGTAAGTTTCAATAATTGGGCAATGAAGAAAAGAGGGCCAGTTTTGGTCTCTGTTTTTAGTCCTGTTGGGACTTTGTTAACTGTAGTTCTTTCAGCTGTCACTTTAAGAGACACAATTACTACAGGAAGGTATATATTCTAAATTAAAGGGATAAATGCACATGTATTCATTCAATCTATGTCAAAATCTCAGAGACACACTTATACTATACAAATGTCTTATTACCCTTGAACTTACTTTATTAATAATATTCTACCCTTTTTCGACTTACGTGGCACTATCTTGTGGGCCCAACACTGGTTGATTTTTTCTTTCAAACTAGTGCCACGTAGGTCTTTCAGGGGTAGAAAATTACTTATAAAATAAGTTCAGGGATAATAAGACCTTAGTATAGTATAAGTGTGTCTCTGGGATTTCGGACATAGATTGAGGGGATACTTGTGCATTTTTCCTTATTCTTTGTTTTTTCTCTTATCAAATTTATTTATTTTTAAAACGATTGTATTTTTATTCCGCTCTGCAGCCTTGCTGGTATGTTTCTGATGTTTACGGGTTTATATTTTGTGCTATGGGCGAAGAGGAAAGAGGGATTTCTAAATAATAACATGACGAATTCATCATCAGAAAGTGAGTACGATGTGGAGAAGCCTCTTTTAAATTGAATTTCTTTTTTTTTATTCATTGTATTATGTAGATTAATTAGTCTGTATATATCTATATATATACTCAATTAGAAACAAAGTTAGAGAAAGAGCCTGTGAGTTTAGTTGTTTGTATATAAAGTTTTATGATAGTTGAAGTTTGAAATATATTGCAAGTTCAAAATCCTAGTAATGTCTGTTATTTTTGCAGTAGCACGACGGAATATAGCCAATCCTAACTTGTATGGGACCGAGGTGTAGTTATTGTTATAGTAAAGCATGACGGAATGTGCATTGTCACCATTATTATTGATGTATCTCTGTTCTTGTAAACAAATGATTTTTTATTTTTATTTTTTTTGTAAAAACTTGGAGATTTATTTGTATGCATTTTTATAAATATATAAATAGCCTCTGGGAAATTTTAGGTTACATTTTTTGTTCTTCTTTTGGTTTTTTTTGGACGTTAGAAAATTTTCATTCAGTATATAGTCCGACATCAAAACAGACACTTTTTGAATTCTAAACACCAAGTGAAATCTCTCTAAAAACATACGCAAAAAGGAACCATGGACAAACTATAATTAGCATTCCTTAACCAAGTCCTCCGCGTTAACTCTCAATTTATCCAAAATAATGTTACACCAACTTTAAAGGTAATTCGCCCAAATGGACTAACTATAATTCCTTTTATTTCTTCTCATGTGTATATATATCTCTTTCTTCCTCACGTATTTAAAAAATATTCATGTCTTAATATTGAACCGTTTTTAGATTATATTTTATATATATAGTACCAACTAATCATAGCTTCAATACTATGATTAATAATTCTCTAATTTAGATTTTGTCATTAAGGCTAGCTATACCAACAAAGAAAATAAAATCTAGTGTTATCACTATAACTTAAAATTTAATGATATTCGATCCATGAGAGTCTCCGACACAATAGATGTGAAATTCAATTTTTTGTTTTCCCTTACTAGAATTTTTAATGGTATCTGATTTGCGGAAATATTCTAAATTTCTAAACGTAATTTTTTTTTGTCATTCAAACTCAAAATATCTAATTTGTGAAAACGTTCTTATTATGTGTATTATTTATGTGGGTCATTGTTTTCGGTACTTAATATCATTTGAGAAGTTATTGTCCTTATTTTAAATAAAAAACATTAATTTTGACCAATCAAGAGAAAATTTGAATATAAAAGAAAAATGCTTTTCTCTCCATACATAATAACTTTTTTTTGTTGGTGTTGGTAATAGTGGTGTAAAGTTTAATTCATCAATATGACATGAATTATTTTATCGAGTATCTTGCTATCTTCCATCAATATAATTACGATGCTATAATTCTGTCCACCAACATTTAGACAAATAAATACATACAAAAATCACGCTTTAAAATTTGCAATTCTACAATAAATTGAACATCGATATTTTATTTTCACTCATTTTATTCACCGATAAAAATCATGTTTCATCTTTATTATCGAATAATTCATCATAATTACCTCTAAATGAGTAAAAATATTGATTTCCCCCCCTACATGATACATACGTATATAGACTGTCACACTAGTAAAGTAGTCCACTATAACCTTACAAATGTCTTTATTAGTCCCATATATTACGTAAAATATGTAATCTTATGTAAGTAAATTTTTGCTATAGAAATACTAACATGACACAATAACCATACGAATTAGAAATAATCTCTCTACCACTCGTGAACAAAACGTTCATACTTGTAACAAACACGTTTTATGTCTTAACTCTCATCCACATTCAATTAACATCAACTATAAACTAGGATAACTTCCCTCACTTTGCTACTGTCACTAACTAATAATTTTTTTTATAAATAACAACTCTCTTTTAGTACTTTTAGTGCAAAATGAGTGAAAACAGCACATAAGATCTCATGGAGCAGTAGGGGATAATGGTAGTAGTAATATAAACTATGGAGAAGAAATTAGTGAAGAAAAAAATATGATGAATAATTTTAGAAGGGAAAAATTGGAGAGTCAAAAACACTCGTATAATCTACGTACTAGTTCTAATCGATTAATGTTAGAGAATAATCGATCCACAAGCGATCATGTAGATGTTGAGAAATCGGAATATTATTTTTTTGGTCATGATGTTAAGGAGAAACAACATTGTTCAAGAGAAGAAGAAGAAGATCTAGCGAATTGTTTAGTTATGTTATCGAACAAATCTTATGATTTGTCCGATAACAATAACAAGGAGGCCAAAAACAAGGCTAAAGAAGTGGAAAAGGGAATGTTTCAATGTAAAGGATGTAATAAAATTTTTAGTTCTCACCAAGCTTTAGGAGGACATAGAGCGAGTCATAAGAAAGTTAAAGGGTGTTATGCTGCAAAACTCGATGACAATATTAAAGATGATGACAACAACAACAACGATGATGATGATGATAATGACATTGATCATGAAGACTCAATGATCTCTCCTAGTGATTTGATTTTGCATCAAGAATCTAACGATTTTCAATCTCAATCTCCGACATCATCAAACTCATTTTCAAGAAAGAGATCAAGGGTTCATCAATGCTCGATTTGCCACAGAGTTTTTTCATCTGGACAAGCCTTGGGCGGACACAAAAGGTGTCATTGGCTAACATCGAGTTTGCCAGAGACTACTTTTATACCTACTTTTCAAGAATTTCAATATCACAACCAAGAACAATTACTATACAACAAGCCTTTATTTATCAACTCTCATCGACCACTAGATCTAAATTTTCCAATACAACTAGGCAATCCAATTGAAGTGGGCTTGAAACTACACAATGATACATTTGAACATGAAGGCCCAAGAAGCCAACTCCAACTATGGAAAGACGATATTAATCAAAATCAAAATCAAAATCATAACTACAAAGATTTTTTGTGTAGGGATGAAAATCGAAAAGTCAAAGAAGCAAAATTGAGTAACCTAAAAGATGTGAATTTGGATAAATGCTCTTCTTGGTTACAAGTAGGAATTGGTCCAACTCCTGATATTTTAGCAACCCTATAAGGATAGTAATGAAATGCTAATCAAATAGTATACCTTTCGTTTCAATTTATACAAAAAATATTATGGGATGTTACAACGTTTAAATATTTTAATAATACTAATTAGTGAATGATGTTTCATTTTTTCTTTTATTATGTTTCACATAATAAAAATATATTTTACTTTTATTACATAAAGAGAATTATTCATAGCTAAGAACCAACAAAAGACGGTAAAGTTACATATTTTCAATGAAATTATATTTGAAAGATTTAATCAGTGAAGTCTTTATTGCGATATAAGTGTGTTTCTAAATCATTTGCTTAGTTATATATTCATTTTAACGCGAAATTATATTATATTAATTCTTCCCTACGATGAACAATTGTGTTTATATCAAAGAGAAATATTTTATGTACTATGGATTTACCTCCACATGATTAATTCTAATATTGAGTGTATCTTTGAATTGTATAGAGTTTATGTGCTCAAACTTGTTCTTTTATGACATGACTAGAAGCAAGAAATGGATAAAAATGGAGATATAGTGTATTGTTTTTCTAGGATTTAATTTGTTTGGGTAACATCTTATAAATTTGTGTATATATGTCTCTCTTTTATTTACTTTATAATTTAAGAAAATCTCAAGCACAAAGAGAGTGTCACTACCCTAAAAAAGATTGTCAATATAATATTTTTTTTAGCAGTAAAATTTTTTGGCGTAAAATCATTTAGCGACAATTGAGTTAATGTTATGATCATATTTAAACTTGTTAAAACCTTTAACCACATTTATTTATAGTGTTATATTTATTATTGTCTCTAAATATAATATTACACTGAAGCTTTTTGATGCAATGGAAGACATAAATATTGTTTCATGGACTTCTATAATTATGGGATTTGCCTTCCAAGCACTTGAACTTTTTCAACATATGGTAAATTACATGGAAATTAATCCCAATAAATGATAAAGCTAGAAATAGGAAAAAACATTCGTTTAAAAATTCCAAAATTTGATTTTGTTTTCACTTAAAACAATATTGAAGAATGTAAAATAATAATTTTACTTCTTTTAAAGGTAAAAATATTTTAGAACTTTGAATTGATTAACTCAATTTTTGAGATTAATAAATAAAGTTTTTATAGTATCATCGGAAGTTAATGTATTGTAAACACATGACTGGTATCCTATCCTATTAAATAGAATTAGGTCTTTGTTTTATATCATTGAAAGTTTTATTTTATTTAAGAGTATTACACGAAAAATAACAAATTCTTTTTGTGTATTTATATATATATATTTAAGGATTTTTATTAAAATTTTAGTTCGAACTACTAATTTTATTGAGAGATTCTTGATCTCATGGGCATCAATGTTTGTCAGCACCATGAAACCACATAATTGTCATTCAATACAAAACGGACAATATAGACTTAGTGAAATTAAAAAAACAACTTTTTTTCCTAAAAAATTAAAACGGTACACAAAAAAATTTTAACCAAAAGAAAAGCGTTGCAAACTCTGTCTACCTCCTCGCTGGCCGTCTGAAGCCGCCTGACGCAGCCTCTACCCGTAGTTGGAATAGTATGACGCATGAAGATCATTTGTGTTTAATACAAACATTCTAATTCTCATATAATATAAATTGGTAATAGTTTATCTTGTAATTTAATGACTTGTGATGGCAGCTCTTTGCAGTTTCACAAAGGCTTTTTCAAATTTCACAAGAAATTTAGGAAATTGAGAATGAGCTGGGTCAACGACTCAACGTCGATACAATTGAGAAAATTACGCGGTGAAATAAATTTATGTACTATTTAGTTTTAGAAAAAATTACGCGGTGAAGCAAACATATACTATTTAATTATTCATCATACTAAAAGTTTGTTATAATTGTCATTCGCAACTAACATAATACATTAATTGCATGGGCTGACTTAAAGTCTGTATATTTAGTCACATTTGTATAGGTATAATTCGCTAAAATATACAAATACATATGTATAGTATACAATTATTTAGCCTATATATTTATAGAATTCACCTATTTTCACTCTCTGCCCTCTTTCGCTCGTCTTTCTCCTCCTTCTCCCGATATCTCTCCCACTCTCTGCCCTCTCTCAATCTCACTTGTCATATATACAAATGCATGTGTATAATATACAATTGTATACATATACAATTCACCTGTCTCCCACTCTCTATCCTCTCTCGCTCGCCTCTCTCCTCCCTTTCTCAATCTCGCTCGCCTCTCTCCATCATATAGCATGTAACTACGAATTATAATTATCAAACTATAATTGTAGAGAGTAATTAGTTTATTTTTAAGTGGCGTGAAAGTTTCCCTACTATCTATGAGTTCTATTTGTGAATTGAATTTCTAATTTATTATTTGTGAATTGATTTTGTTTCAACTAGCTATTAATGGGAGTAGAGGTACCAAATCGAATAGAAAATCGAATCAAATTATAAATTGAAAAAAATTCGACTAGTGATTTGATATTGAAAAATAAAACCCGATTATATTTGGATTGGTTTGATTTCAACTAAAAAAATAATCGAGATTAAACCAACGTGATATTTTATATATAATTTTTAAAATTTTATTATATAAGTAAAAATATTTACTTTGGTATAATTTTTTTAAATATTTTTTATATTTTTTCATAGTTTTTATCTTTTAATATATTTATTTCATGTTTGAAAGTTAAAATTCTTAATGATCCAATAAAGATTATAGTCCATACATGTTGGTAATTATAATAAAGCTTAAATCAAAATCAAACTAATACTAATGAAAAATAAAATTCAATTGAGCACCGATAATGACAATAATATTAAATATTTGTTCTTTAGTTCTTTTACATAGTTTTACACAATTAAAATACATAATCTAATTTTACTTTCTTTTAATATTTAGTCATGTAACTAATAAACTTATTTTAGCATGATTAGTAGTTTTAAATTATGATCAATGTCATTATGACTTACTAATTTGCAATATTACGCCATTTCATTATGATTTTTTTGTTGTGCATTTTAGTGTCATTAATCATTGTTTTATTAAGAAACAGTTTAAATAGTTACATTTTGATAGGACTAAAGAAATATTTGAATATATTATATGTTTGTATGAATATTTTACCGAAAAAAATCTGAAGTTGAAAAACTTAAATTTTATTGATTCGATTTATAAATTAAAAGATCCGACACAAATAATTTAATATAATATTTGAAAAACCCGAATCAATCCAATCACGTACACTTTAAGAGATCGAAAAAACAACCACTTATTTACAACTTCTTACTGTACAGAAGATCATATCAAAAGCCACAAAATGTTTCTGAAGATCCAAAGGATTGAGGGGTTTCATGAACAAACAAGATGAGAAATGTCTCTTCATTAATTAATTACACATAAAAAACATATACTATCTTATGATATGATTATTTTCTTTATAAAAAATAATTAGCATATCATATAACGAAATTTAATATTAAAATTTTTAATTTTAATTTTAAGCATGTACAATTCAATATCTATCGTATCATATCCACCTTAAAAACGGAAGGCAAAAAGATCAAGTGTAATTAATTTATGAGAGATAAATGTGGTGCCTTTACTACTATAGTTTTTTTTTTAATTATGTGACTGACAATGACAGCTTCCTTAACAACTGCATACAACTAGCTAGCTTATCATTTTCTTATTTATATCGAGATCTCTCCATTTTATTTGGAATAATTTTTATTATTTTATAGTACCAAATTATGCTGTATTTTTAACTGTTCGATTAAAAATTCTACATATTTGATTTTGTAATAATAACTATGAGTAACTCATAAACTGGGGTTATTACTTAGAGCTCGTTTGAGTTAACTCATTAAAGTCTTGATTATGAAATTATTCAGTTTTTTAAAAAATCAATTTTGAAAAAATATTCTAAATCTTGTTTTCCGATTCTATTTTCCCTTCTACAAACAAACCAAAATATAATTTTATCTTCAATTCTAACTTCATAAATTTCAAACAATTAAAAAATATTTGAAATTTATAACTAAACACTACTTAAAATAACCGATATATGATATATATACTAAATGATAACAAATAATATTTTCAATAGTGAAATTGATAATAATAATCACTATGTATAAAACTAGTGTATAATAAATATTATCTAATACAGATGATTTAGTATTCAAAACTCGAATTCAAATACTTTAAATCACTTTACTATGATATTTGTTGGTTACTTTTTGGTCTCACCACAATAGTGAACTTTTGATTATTTTTTTTTTTAAAAAAAATGTCATGTCAAGTAAAGTGAAAAAGGAAAAAGATTGGGGTCCTTTTGGTAATTTAGAAGTAGATTCTGGTACTTATATTATCTGTCACAGACGGAGAAAAACTACTTGTGCAGACTTCAAGTAGACAAATCCATAAAGGCAATGATGGAGAGAAAACAAAACAATGGCATTTTTTAAGGTATCTCTTTTAATTATACACAAAATGAATTCTTAATGTAATAAAAAGAAATCAAAGACACCAGCTGGATATGGTAAACGAAGAAGTAAACGTTACTCGTACTTTTCAAAAATATAGTTAAACTAGTTCGAATTTTCAGAAGTTACATATTTATAAAGAAATGGAGTTGCCCTTGCTCAAGTAGCGTTAAGTGATACCCTTTTGTTGAAAAATATATAAAGTTATGAATTTTGATTTCATTTTCATATATAAATATGTCGACAATCTCTTAACTCAAAATACAAATGCTCTCAATTATTGGGTGTTCGATTGTTCATCCTGGCTCCATCATTGTTGTATATACAAAAATATTTTTTAAAAGTCCGAACAACACGGCCTCGACTATATGTTAGAAAACTTAGCTTTGATATTTTCAAAGACACCAAAACTGAACAGAAGGTTCTTGTACCACAAGCAATACTCATAAGCATCTTCTAAGTAGTTAATAAACCAAAAGAACACAAAAATTGTGATAATATTATATAAAATTCATTCTTTTCTTCTGTTTCACTACTAGTTTATTACTACTACCCCTGCAATAGTTGGTCCCCCACCTCACCCCACAGTACTGTATCAATTGTTTGTATTTTGCAACTAATTTTTCAGATTGCTTGTGAAAGTTTCAAAGCAATGTGTGTTACAAGTTACAGCTACCTCCCCAAAACAAGAGCAGCTAAAATGGGACTAAAGATCATAACTTCTAACACAAATAAACAAACCCAAAAAATGACTAAACACAATTCTTTAAACCTCTCATGCAAATTCTTGTTGAAATTAATTGTCTTCAATTGGTGCTGGCATGTTTAGATCTATGAACCTATTTGGTAAATTAGCTGAGCTTGTTGATGAACAGGAACCTGATATTGTTGATGAACTCACAACAACAATAAGATGTGATCTTTTATGACCACCTAATGCTTGACCTGACCGAAAAAACTTACCGCAAAATGGACATTCATGCAATTTCTCATTCACATTACTAACTAGTTTTAGTTTCTTCTTCGATGATATTTTTCGCGGTTGCTCCTCTACTTCATGATCGTCGTCGTCGTAGTTGTTTCTGTTTTTGTGAATGGTTTTATGACTACCTAAAGCTTGGGAAGTTTTCAACACTTTGTAACAAATCCCACATTGGTGTTGTTTTGGGTTTGATTTTGAATCTCTTGATAGCATCATTAAACACATAGCAATATCTGCATCATCCGAGTACAAATTCAGCGATCTGAAATCAGCTACGTTTTCATTCACTTCGTTGATTCGCTCGTGATTTCTCTTAGATCTTCTTCTCCGATTTTCTGTGTTTTTTTCCGACTCAGTATCACTTTCTCTATCTAAAAACTCAGGATCTATCATTCTAAAGCTTTTCTTCGGATTTTCCCTCAACTCATAATTAAAATCCTTCTCTTCCACCATCTTATCTTCATGATTTTCCGATGAACAGAGTGATAAAGTTGACTCACTCCGGCGGACGGAATCTGGATTTAACGGCGGCGTTTTAGGTGGAAGTGGTAGAGGTATTAAATGAGACCTCATATGACCACCTAAAGCTTTTCCATTTAAGAATTTTTTTGAACATAGCTTGCATTTATGCTTCTCCATAACTATAACAGAGCAAAAAAAAACAGAGCAGATCAAAGATTAGCAAATTTAGGAGAAAAAGTTGAAGAAGAGAAGTAGAGTGGGAGTGGGAACTTAAGCTTTTTAAGAGGAGTAGGTGACAAGCATTCCTCAACCAAAGAGAAAGAGGTTACAACACTATGATCCAAAAATTTTGGTCTAATAAAATTTATGATAAAAAATTATCTAGATTTACAATTTATTTATTACACTCCATTGAAAACTTAAAAAATTGCTTTTTAAAAAAATAAAAATAGAGTTTTGGTGTATTTAACAAGATTTTTAGAAAAATATTATATAAGTTTAAATACGATAACATACCGAGGTTGTTTCTAAAAGAATATCAGCTCAGGTAAGTAAGGAAAAAAATAATGAAAAAAAGCATATTTCTAAAAAGTGACTAATGTTGTTTTTTCTAAAAATAATTATTTTTAATATTAATTAAAGTAATTTTATTTTTCAAATTAATTAATTGAATAAAATAATTAGCAAATTTTGATCAAATAAGTTATTTATGAATGAAAGTATCGAACACCTAGAGAAAGATAAAGAAAGAATTATGCATTTAATTTTAGATATTTTTTATGTTTATTTGTAATAGAGGTAAAAATGAAAGGAATTTATATATATAAATGTGTGATTTGAATATTTCATGGGAAGACAAAATGGGGTAATTTAATATAATTTTAAGCAAAGCATGATCATAAGTGGATAAAGGACAACTAACATGCACATGCTGCCTTATGAAGAAACTTTTTCTTTTTTTCTTTTCATTTATTACTTTTACCTTTATATTTATTTTTGTACTATTGTCTTATTTTTCCTGTCATTTATTCTTGCAATTTTATTTGAAAGCATTTTTTTTAATTAACTTCTCTACTCCAGAAAAAATAAAAACAGGAGCTCTGTGTGTGTATATAATATTTTTTATAAATTTTATTCGTGAGATTATAATAGATATTTTTGATATGTTAGCTATTAATTACTGGCGTATAATTAGATTCTTAATAAATCAAATAATTAAATGTCTTTCTTTTTAAACTTTTCCTAAAGATTTTGTAGAGTCATAGTAAATTATGACATTGATTAATACATTGTCAACATAATTAATTTTTTCATAATTAGTATATCATATTTAATATTGTTTTTATACTTTTTATAAAACGATCACGTTATGTCATACTTTTTATCAAACGATCACTACGTTATGCAAAAAATATTTCATTATTTATATTTTCTTTTCATTTTTTTTTTATCTAGTACTCTGAAAATATAATACTACATTAATATGGATATGGCTATCTTATGCAATGCTTACTAACTAGAAGTCAAATAAATTGTTGAGTTTGTTGTAACTATAAATCTTTATTTTCTTTTCTCTTTTACCTTTCAATTTCTTTTTACATTTATACAAAAGAAGATCCAATATGAAATTCAAAGAAGAAAAGGTTCTTCCTCATGACTAATTTCTACTCAATTTTTTTATATTACAAACGTTAATATAGTACTTTTTTATAGCAAAAGAATTTCTTCAACTTTTATTTGTATTAGTTTCATGAAGAAAAAAAAATCAATATAAAAAAGTATAACTGCGTAGAAAATTAGGTGAGTCTAACATATAGTATGCATATATAAATAAAAAATCAACTTAGCTAAACAGTGTAATTTTTCATAGAGTGACTGCACTTATTAGTACATGGTACACCAAATGAATATTTAGCATAGGAATCTAAGTTTGATTTAACATAATTTTGTAGCAACACCGATACATAAGTATTACTCCTATTATTTTCAAATTCTAGATACGCCTCTCCTGCTGATGGACGGAAAAATTAAACTACCTAAGTTTTTAGTCCGTGATACAAATAAATGTGTTCTAATCTTTGAAATGTATTTGTCGTGCATCACACAATCACATGCTTGATTTTGCTTAATCCCAATATTTTTTTTAATTCTTCTTCCTCTTTTCACGTTTAAATGTTTCTCAAAAGATAAACGTGAAGGCCAATTTACATTTTAATGTCAAATTAATTTTTATGGAAGTGTGTCATTTGTAGTCCGTCCACTCTGCACCAAAGCCTCAAGTTCAAATTTTATATATGAAAAAAAACACTTAATAATAGTATTTTTCCTTTAGAACAGATCAACAACATGACATAAGATTAATCATCAGAGAACAAGTATCGAATATCAGATAAAAAAATAAATTTAATACTTATAAAGTTTAAATGGAGAAAATATTTTTGTGTATGCAAGTTTCAATGCAAAAGCAATATTACTTTAGTCCTTTTTTGCAGAGCAGAGAGGCTGTGCAGTGATAGTACTAAAGACACTATTCAATGCTTTTTCGTGTTTGATATCTACACCGATATCTATATTAGAGTCCGATTGACATTGAATTCGCATTTAAAAGTTTCATATTGGTTAAGGATAGAGTACTTGTACTCTAATTCGAATAAAAGTTTTTTTTTTCCCACTATTTTTGAGAACATATATCACAATAGTACAAGTTTTCAATACTGCAACTAAGATTTCCCATGATTGAGAAGTAGCTCCTCCTTTATGTTGCAACTACTGAATTTTGTTTGATATGATCTTTTTATGTTTCAAAAATATTTTAAATTATTGACTAATATAACTTGGGAAAACATTTTACATAGTTTTTAAATAAATATAAAAATTTCATTCTAAATTCACAGCTCAAAATTTAAACTCTTAAATGATGTCACGCAGCTTGCTCGGAAAATTTTACTATGATAGGTTAAAAATGAAATATATTGACAAAACAACATTTATATGCGTCATGATATATATTTACTTGACGTTAGTTGACAACTATGACCCTTAACTTTAGATATACACAAGTAAACACTTAAATTTGTACAAGATTAAAAAATTTGACACATTCGTCCTACATGGCACCCTCTATGGAAAATTTGTGTCCTACGTGTATCATGACATGTAAGACACGTGTCTCTACATGTTCAATTTTATACAAATTTAAGTGTCTACTTGTACACATCCAAAGATAAGGGTTATAGTTATCGATTGTCGCCAAGTTAGGGTTGTATTTATGTATTATGCCTATATGTAAATCTTGTTAAGGGACATGTATCATTGGCCACCATAAAACTAGAACCAACTTAGAACTCTTTTGAGTGATTAAAGGAAAGAAGTATATCTCTACAATATCTTCTGATTAAGTAATATCTCCTAAATTTTCTAATAGATTTGCAAATGCAAAACCGTTTCCTACCAACAGCTCAACCTTATACTTGAGACATTGCATAACCCAAAAACTAACAAGTATGAGTAAAGGGAAACCTCAAGCAAAGCTTTCTTCCAACTTGTTATCGAGAATTTCCGCAACTAACATGTACTTACTTTCCCTGACCTGTACAACATGATTTGGAGGTAGGAGACTATTCTGGCTTGCCGTCGCCACTTCTCAAAACCCATGCTGATTTTTCTGAATGACATAGTTCCTTCATAACCTGCACAAGCATAAAAAATATTTACCATACAGCAAGTCTTTCCTATAATATATCAGGAATTAGACAAAAGCAATGAAGCTTCTGCAAAAATTTCAGAAAAACCATTGCAATATGACCGACAACAATATTTCACACTGGAGCTCAAAGACCTACAATCAGTAGGAGTCAATGTAGAGTTGGGAGAGATTAGTTGTACTATGGTTTTGTGATGTTGCCACACAACATTAGGATTTTAAATACCGAAGGAATATTTCATTGCTTGACTAATTCAAAATTGAAATCACTACATCAACTACAATAATGTCAAAAAATGATATTCCTCAACTCTCATTACAAGAAAAGAACTACTCACCTTTAGAAACTCAACATTGGTAATATCCCTATTCAGTTGCAACTTGGCAGCTTCAGTTACAGATGCTTTCTTTAGCTTGGCACTCGGTCCTTCAGCCATAAAAAGATCAATTACGATTTTCCTGAGAACCAACATTATGTATTAGTCATAGGCCTAGGTGTTTATCAAGCAGTTTAACTTATAATAGCAATGGGTACTAACCTCAATGTGTCATACTGTGGATTATCTGGTGACGACTTCAAAACATAGACACCATGGATGTTTACAGCAACCTGATTAATCACTGCCTGTATCTCCTCTTGAGGTGCATCAAAAACATCAACGGATGCAGTAATAGCTTTCCTTGGAGCTCCCTTTGGAGGATATGACTTAGAAACTCCAAGTTTTCGCAGACCTTGGCGGATTTGTTGGAAACTGGCAAAAAGTAAACAGAGGATTCTCAATCTTTAGCGGGCACAAATTTAGATGGAGAAAATTATGCGAATAAAACAAGTCATTCACATTTTTCTCTTAAGAATAAAAATGCTATGTTCTTTCTAGATCATAGACAGGTGAGGCGGACAGGAAAAAGACAGTGTAATATATTCTCTATGTTATGATCAATTCCCATTCTAGAGAAGTAAAATAGTTATACCACATACAAGAAAGAGAAAGCGTGAATCATGTAGTGGACAATTTGGACCTAAATACTCGCACAACTCACCTCAACTAATAAGTCTACATAAACAGGACTTTGAGGGGCAATGGATCAACACTGCTCAAACGTATTAAAATATTTGAAAGCAAAGAAATGTGTCCTATAACTAGACCATCTCATCCTTAAGGAAAGCTGGTCATACATGGGATGAAACAATCAAATAGCAGAAGGGTGAAATCAGGAAGAATTGTGTTAAAGAGGTAAATGACTTACAGGGCAGATTAAAAAACCACCTATTTACACATTCCTTAAGATCCAACGGAAAATATTAAAAGCCATTAAAAAGGTGATGTTATTACTTATTCGTGAGATAACAGGTGACAGAAGTTGGAGAGAGCAAAAGCAATTTCAGAAAGCCCCAGACATGATCGCCAATTTTAGAGCAATCAAACCAAGGTCAATAAACCACCTCATTGACCCAGGTTTCCGCAAGAAACCATTTGGCCATGCGAATTTATCACAATTTGGAGAAGTGCTCCAAAGCTATTTACCAACTTGGTCTTCATCAAATAAAGTGCTCTATTCTCTCCTTCGCAAAAAGTATGACCAACTCCAACTTCATACATTTCAAATAAATGTGAAAATTATTTGAAATCCATGGCCAGACGCTACTTATTCTCAGACACTAACAATTTGTGTGACTAAGATGAATACCCAAAATCACTGTTCACTGGATATTAAACAACAAAAGCAGAAATTTAACAAGTGATTTTCAGCGATCTCACCTGCAAACCTTATAAGTTCTAAAAACTTCTTGAAGTGCCTTTGGCAAAGCTTCTCGAATTTCTTCGGACATAGATGTTCTCAAAAGTGAGCTAGAAGTGGGCTTATCACCACTCGGCAATGCAGTAATGTCGGCACTACGGTTTATAGGATTCTTCATAGTAGGCCTGGTTCTTCCTCCAGGCAAAACATCATTGATCTGTTTTCCCAAGCACTCCCAGGTAGCTTGCTGCTCTCTCACTACATCACCATAAAGGTTTTCAAATTTCTTGTCAGGATGCTCTTTGAGCTTCCAATCATTCAGGTCAGGCCTCTCGACAGCTAATGATTTTAGTGCTGGTGTCGCAGCTTTAAGGAATTCAGGTCTCCTGCCAAAAACTGACTTTTTAATTAAGATACCCTTGGTAAACTCGTACAGAACGAAATTCCTCGCTAAAACTTCAACTCCACTATTCGTTCCATAGACTAATGAACTTTTTGGAACCCACAATCCTTGAACTAATTGTGCATATATTTGGAGGACTCTTATAATCTCATCAGCAGAATTATCCGGCGCTAGGTGCATTAAAGCATCAAAACGATGAATTGGAGGCCCCTGTTGCAAAATGAACTCAGATTTAGAAATGTGCTGCCTTTGTGAGCTATAAGGGCCATGGGGCCAAGTATATGAACATTGCTGAAGGCATACGAATAATCATGCAGCGCACAATTCAAATAGAGGGTGCAAACCTCAAGAAGCCATATTCTGACACGTTCTTCAAGTGGTAATTGAGACAACCTGAAAACCATCAATTTGACAATTTACAAGCTAGGACCATATAATGCGAAAGAATGTTCATTTAAGATAGTTGAGAAACATGGCATATCAAGAAAGGCTATCTATTCACATTTCAGGGATATTAGAATGAAGAAACAGCAAATTTCTTGCTAGAGAAAGAAAATAAAAGAATCACAAGCAGAAGCAATTCAAATCAGAGGTTGCACATTTATGTCAAACTATGTCAGGCTGTCAGCACGGTTTGATTTATTTAAACACGTCTTGAAGACACCCTTCACGTGCGGGCTTGATTCTTTTTCATGGGACAAGCACGTGAAAAATTCCTTTGATAAAAGTGACGGTGAAACTCAAATAAGGACCTCTTTCTGCTTTGATTTATCCATAGAGTTGTTTGTGTTTATGTTATGTTATCTTCATAGTTTACATGATTCACTTTTTCTACAGTAAAAGGCACACTTCAATTGTGCCATGCAATTCAAGTCTGAGTAACCTCCTTTTCCTGCTGAACTTACCACTTCATGGAGTTAGTATCTACACCTTCATAGCCCCAGCAGACCCATGGGTGGATCTAGAGTTTCGATTACAAGTTCCGTCAATCACAGTAGCTTTGGTTCAAACGCTGTATTATTTTAAAGTTCATTGAATAATTATAAATTATTAATTAAGAACCCAGTAACTTCAAATTAGTATACTTAACCCATACGCTTCAAATCTTGGCTCTACCTCTGAGTAAATCAGAGATTTTTATTTTTTTTTGGCTTTTTGACACTGACAGTACCGAGAGAAATTAGATTCTAGACTGTTTTTAAAGTGTCTCTTAGAGGGAACACCAATATATAGTTAACATAAAATATAGAGCAAGTCCAGACATCGAAGTCGGGGGGAAAAAGAATAGACTTGCTACTAATAGATCCATGGCACAACACTTGCCAATGATTAGCTAGACCTTAGTGTTTGAGTAATTAATAGCTTGCATGCCTTACTTGTGTTTACTTTCTATCCTAATTTTCCCTCAAATATTATTTTCTCCAATGGCCAAAGATTAATTAAACCTCCCAATGTTGCATTCTTAAAATCCCCTTCACCGTATTCTGTTGAACTTGATTCTGTTAGTGGAATTCTCCCTATTCCCAGTGAGTCTAAGCCAGAGAATTCCTGTGCCCCCTCTTTAACTAGAGAGATTTTTCCCCAGCTCAGAAAAATGTATCTACAAATTTAATATATGAGAATTACATTCATTGATGTTGCAACTAGGCTTAACTACTATGTGAATCTGATCTCTGACATTGTAGGAGATTACCAGTCCATCAACCAAAGACAAGTCAATTGCTAACTAAAAACACTATTTTATGAACAAGTAATCAAAGATCATCGCAAACCTCAACTCAACATTACACAGAATGCAAAAAATGAATAAATAAATACAATGAAAGAAAGCAAGAAATAAGCAAATGCATTACAGTAATTTGCAATTTCCATGGAAAAGAAAAAGAAGATAATTTGCAGGTAGTGAAATGGTCCAGCAATAGTGCAATACTAGAGGATGATAACACCCAACAATAAAGAAGAAGACGATCTATATGATCATAGATGTGAATAAAATTTTTGTTTTTCCATAGAAGCTCCTCCAAACCTTCCAATGTCAAAACACACAATGTGAAGGACCAACAAGAGTGGCTGCCATACCTTGTTCGAAGAATTTTTAATCTGTCAGTGTCAGTTGGTCTTCCAGGACAAAAGGCATTCAGATAATCAACCCTGCATATTGAATAAGAAAAGAAAACTGGTATAAGAATGAGAGTAGATAAATGTATGATGTGAGGCAGGGAAAATGCTTCTTTAAGTTGTCCTGAACAGCAGCAGTTTGCCCAAAAAAAATATTGTTCAAGCAAAGAAAAATAAACCATATTAGCACACATACGGGCTCATTGAAAATGGTACTGGAGAGCCTTCCTCCATGGCCATTTTCTGCAGATATCTGGCTGAAATATCACTCCTAGCCCCATGGTATTTTAGATGTAACCAATGCTAAAACAGGTAATACAACAGATATTAATAACTTCACAAGGATCTGCATCAATGAAACTGTTTGGAATGATACTTGCAACTGCGTGAAGAAAGCTAACTGCTCTTGAGTAAATATAAATAGAAAACACTTGCAACAGAAACGTCAATTCAAACCATGGAGGTGAAAAATCAGCAGCCACTCAAGCTAAAAAACAATATGGAGAGTTCTTAGTTCATACCGAAAAGCAGAAATTTTTTGAGTACATGTTCACAGGTGTTCATACCTCTCCAATATCCTTTTCTATCCCAGGTGATTTGTTCTGCACAAAAGGTATATATTTCAAGACTAAATCAAGGAAAAGGTAACACACTTTTACAAAAAGCTTGTACAACATCAAGGAAGGATAGCCTGGTTGCAAAAGATTCTCCACCTCCAACAATGAAGTTGGGGTTGACTCGAGTCACCAATTGAGGCGAAGTGGAAAGGCAGGTAGGTGTGGCATTTACCATACAAGAAAAATTAAGACTTGAAGTAGCAGACTGCTTAACTACTGAAGACCTATCTTTAGGCATTCCCGTTATCATTATTTATCCAAAAATGTGGCAAACCTAGTAAAGCAGGAAATGGGAAATCCTTGACATATGATATTTTAAGTGCTAGCCAATAATCCGTAGCATAATATCACATGTAAGTGGTCATACACAAGGTCCATATATGTTGAGCTTAGGAGCTGTAATCAAAGAAAGATCATGAAATGAACCTGCTTCTTTGATGGTCCCACGGGCCTTTTCTCCTTGACGTCTTCATTTTCAACACTTTTTTCATCATTGTTGGTGATAACATTCTTCTTCAACTCACTTTCCTTAAGATTCCGCTTTGATGGCCGAAGTTGTACAACTGCATGAACAGGATTGAGGTGTAACTGCATAACAAACGGGAAGCAAGAGCGTGACTATGGAGAACATCAGTAAGCTTAAGTATTTTTCTTTTGACTGCAGAAATGAGCTTCAAATCACTATAAGCAAACCCAGAAAATTAGTTAAAGTTATTCACACCAATATATATAAAAAACAAAAAGAATAACTAGAATAACTTGACAACATTTTGCTACTAAGGAATAGTTTGGTGAGAAGTATAAGGTATAATACTCCCGGGATAAAATGCAGGATTATTTTATCTTGCATTTAGTTGGAGGTATTAGGTAGTCCCTGGATTATTTATCCCACCATTTATACAATAATGATGGGATAAGTTATCCCAAATACATGGTGGAATAACTTATCACAAAATAATTAATCCCTCGATAACTTGTTCCCAACTAAACAGCCCCTTAGTGGCAAACTTGGGGTGAATAACAGAGCCAGAAACACTATACTATTATAACAGTTCCAGACCGCTAGATAACAGTAGAGTCAGATTTGACAGCGGATGATTTGCTTCAACTTGAAGCTGATATAAAATTGACTTGATCACACTTGAAGTTGAGAGAATAGCTACTCGACATCTTTATGGTCCTAATTAGATTTTTAAAAAGAAAAGGACCACAACTGAAAAATGTACAGAAACTGCAGAAGACTAACTACTAGTCAATCAAACTTCATGAGGGAGTTAAAGATGCATTTAAGCCATCACCAACAAATTGTTTACCTTATCACCAATGAGGACCCCAACAGCATATCCAGAGGCGCAAGTTGGTAATGGCATCCATGATGTAGAAAGCATCTGGAAAATGAGAAACAATCAGATTCTGGCTAAAGAAATTAGAACTGAAATTCCTGCTAAGGGAACAAATATCAAGTGCAGATTTTCCAGAATCTAAATGTCAAAGTTCGCCAAAAACAACCTCATTATCCTACACCTAACAGCAGAGTTATAACCAGGAAATTGGACGATATATATGTATAAAGCAGTGGTTGCAGGCTTTGAAGGTGACAAGCACCACAATTTTAACATCTTCGTGCCATTTAACTAGTTAAAGTTTGACGTGCAACTGACTTGCACATACAGACATAATTTGATGAAAAGCCAAATGGCATGGCAGCATAAGGTGGATTTTGCCATTTTTTAAAGGGAGTAAAACTGTAGCCGCCAATTGGTAGCAACACTAAGCCTATCTCTAACAATTTTATGCTCAGAAACTAGGGAAAAGGAGATCATATATATACATATACGTGTGTGTACACGCGCGTGTGGTGTAGCTTTTTTGTAAACACCTAGACTATTACATCGGATACGTACTATCTCCCACTAACTACCAAAAAATGTACCAGATAACTCTACCCAGCAAAGGCTCACAGACGAAAAGAAATTAACTAGTTTGTTCTTTGTCTACGTTGCGGTTTAAGAAGAGAACAATACATTAAAAAGTCATGCTCCCATACATCTCAAAGATTCTCTTTACATTTTGAGAGGATAAATCAAATGAACCTGCTTTTTTATTGTTGCAGCATGGACAGAGTCTCTGTCAAAGTTTTTAGAATCCAAATCTATTGCCAAATCAACCTCCATTTCTGCAGTTGAAGGTCTCAACCTCACCTGAAAATATAAAAAAAGGGAATTCGGAACTGATCACTTAAACCCAGCTAGTCCATTCTTATCTTTAACCTCTTATTTTCAATTTAATCTTCGAAGCTACTGATTCATTTGGCATAATAAACAATGACCAAGTTATTCCACCAAATGAAAACATTAAAAACAATTGTAACTCACCTCTTGACATCTTTCCTCCATTTCATACGGACGCCATACGGCCCTCAATGGATATTGAAACACATATAACTGACAAACAAATTGAAAATTTTACTTAACAAATTAAAAAATGCAAAATTCAACAAAAAGACAACACATTTCTTAAATCGAGTAACCTACCTGAGTGCTGGGATCAAAAGAAGGGTTAATACACACATCAATTTCACGAACAATTTCATCATGATCGCTGTCAGTGACTTGTTCTTCATCTTCTCCCAGGTCGTTTCCTGTAGTCTCTCCCTCCAATGGAACGTCGTCATTACCTGTAACCGCTCCGTTTTCGGCTAAATGAACAATCAACTCTTCCTTTTTAGTCGAAATGGCTGAATCAGACTGTGGCAGTGTTTCAATTTTTGGTTTGGTTTCCGGTTGAGGCTTCAATTTAGAACTTTTAGGAGCAAAACGGGATTGCCTAGTCGGAGCTTTACTTGGACCGTCGAAGTCCAAATCCATCTCCGCCGTGTACTTCACCGGAAAATTAAGCTTCAATCCAGAGGACGAAGGGAGGGTTTAGGGTTTATTAATTGAGGCAAGAAACATGGGATTTAGTGAACTCGAACCGAATGAAACAAAAATGACACCTTAATTTCTCTTCCCCTTTTTGTTCTTCTTTAGTTCTAGTTATTTAATTAGAATTTATTACTACATGCTAAATAGAATTATTATTGCTCTTAATCAAAAAGAATCTTTCCCTTTTTGTTCTTACTTCTAGACTTTTAGTTATTAATGACTCCATTTGGTTTTATTTATCATAATTTTTATTTTTAGAATCTAACTATAAAAAATTTAACTAATATTTTAAGATATATTTTGCAAAAAAATATAATTTATAGTGTTTTTCATATAGTTTTAGAATATTTTTTTGTTTAAAATATAGAATTAATGTGATCTAATTTACCTTTAAAAATTAGTTAAATTGACTTTCGATAAGCGTAACATGACAAAATATTTCCGACGAATAGAGTTATTACATGCTATTATTATTACTCTTAATAAAAAAGAAACTACTTGTAGTGTGTGTTCATTTGACACTTCTAAAAAAAATTGAAGTAGGACATTTAACATCAGGAATAACATAAATAATGCACAGTTTAACTAAGAATTTTAATAAATGTGACAGTTTAAAGGTCTAGAGCTTTTAATACTGTGCTTGAAGGTCATAATTTAGAGGGTAACATAATAAAATATGAGTATTTTAATTAGAGTCACAAGATAATATAATCCGTAATTAAAGTGGCAAAATAGCATGAACCTTACTGACCCGAGATTAGATAACACGTAATTCACGCATATTAACCCAAATTTTAGAGTTTGAACCGGTTAAGTTACTCTCTCCGTTTCAAAAAGACCTTATTTCCATTTTAATTCCTTTTCTTTTTTGGCAACATTTTAACTTTAACTTTTCACGTGACAGCAAACTGAATTATGAGGTTATTTCAGCCGATGTAGGCGTATATATCCTCAATATAGCACAGCAGACTGAATTATGACATTCAAGTAGTAAGAAAACAATAACTCGCTAAAATCGCCAGGATTATGAAAAATGTATGACTCATCATTTGATCAAAAGCTTCTTGATGAATATGCAAAAGCAGGCAAGTATACCATGATATTAAGAATTTCCAAATCTCACGCCAGAGCTCAAACTTCACTAATCTAGATAAATGTACCCCAAATAAGAACCCTGTTCAATTGTCTTTACAACATCTATGGTACCATCATACTCAGCATCTCTCATGATGCTTCTATATCTCCAAACATTACTTGCGCAGACTGTTTCAACACAGTGAACCTGTGGACTCCACCTACTTGCGGTCCTGAAAGTTTTGAAGTCCTAAAAATAACAGAGCTAATGCTTTAGGTGAAACGTGAAATGAAACTCAGGACTTTTAGCTTGTCAAAAGAGTAAAACAACTCACCACAAAAAAACTCCAATCTACCCATCTAGTATCGATTATAGGCTTTTTTCCCAAAGTCTTCACGCCTCTGACGCTGAAAGTCATCGTAACTGTCATGAGGTCTTGATGGATGATAGTTATCCATAGGGTTTGGATACCTTCCCCTTGGTTCCATTGGCATGTTGGGTCCAGAATAATGTGGATTACCTGCAGAGTTGTCATACTCTTGATAACTCTGTTGATTATAACCACCAAACCCGGAGGCTGACATACGTTGTCCTGCCAGCTGTTGCCTCCTTACTGCATCAATTTGAAGAAACTCTTCCCATTGCTTTGCATGTTCAACTCTAAGGATGGACAATTTCTTCATGTAGTTCTCTCTTACATCTCTAATGGCCTAAAATCGACAAACCAAAACAAAATTATCATTGACGCCCTTACATAAACACATAACCTGACTGGAATTTAACACATCTGCATGAGGGACTTCAGAGAAGGTCCTTGTTCAAAGCCAAACAAGTCCGAAATCTAAAAAAAAACAAATGGAAAAAACAAAAGGAAAGATGAAAGTTCAAGTAAATCTTATACCTCTCTATGCTTGTGATTTTCTTCATCTTCTTCCTTGTCCCGAATTCTTCCTAGATCTATGGCATCCTTTTGGTATTCCAATTCAACACTCTCCAAGGACTGTGGAACGGAGGGGCGGTCAAAATCACGGTTAGATTTCATGTCAGAATCACGTCTACTCGCATCCCAACCATCAGACCTGTAGACACCCCTTCCCTGACCATGACCATCGTAGGAATTATATGAGTTATTCATATAAGCAGCACGTGCCGGAGACTTTGACAGGCTTGATCGACCTCTAGCTCCATCATTACCATAAGCTTCATCAAATGAAGAGTGGGTTAAGCACTTCCAGTGAAGAACTCTAACAATGATGGCAGCTTTAACATGGCAAACTATCTTAAATTCTCATAGTGAACCCATCTGAAGCAAACGAGTCTCTACATACTTTCAGTGAAAATTTTCATTGGGGGACACAATCCTTTCATTTGAGTCCACCAGGAATGTTACATCAGAATCGAACAGAATGCTTGAAAAGAACTTACCTCTTGCTGCCACAAAAAGAAAAGCAGAGATAAACTAAGCAGCGTATATTACTAAAGCAAATAAATCAACATCAGAACAAGCCTGTGAAGTTCATACAAAACTTAATTGTGAAAGTTACATGTAGAAGAGAAAAATAAGAAACCAAAAGCAGGCTAAAACTCAAAATGTGATCTACTTGTAGAAGAGACAGCGGACTATTTGCTTTCCTACCTTGTGAACCACCCCTTGCAATTTTGTGAAAATCATCATGACCGCGATCATCAACAACCTTCTCTTGTCTTCCGTACCTATGGTGTAACTGTGATGCACTCTGAGGGCTGTGATTGGATCTCTGAGAATTAGAACGTACCATACGAGCGCTAACAGGACTTAAGCGCTCAGGCGACCTTGATCTGGACATCTGAGAACTAGAAGGACCCTTTTTGTCGGCATCTTCTTTAATTTTATGTACAGCATCCACTCCTTTTCTTAGGATCAATCTGTCCTTCCCGCTGACTATAATAAACTTCTCCTCCATTTTGATTTTGCAGCCAACATCTTTCTCAATTTGATTTATAACTTTCTCGGTGAATAAAGCTTTCACATGGCTTTCCCTTGCAGGCACTCTCTCAAAGAAATCTTGAGACTTCCGACTCGCTCCGAGAGTAGATGGACATCCCTAAACATGGTTTATTTAGCACACAACATAAAGTTTGACATTTGCATAAACTCTTCAATGAGTCTAAACCTTTGACAGATATGGAGGTACACACCCTTTTGATTTTTTGATAGGCAGCCTCTTTTATATTTACTTAAACAGTAGTAATATATTCTTGTACAAGACGAGGTTTGTTAATAAAGCCATCATTGTTTCCCAAAAGAGAATCCTGGTTGGACTTGATAGAAACAGCATGCAGAAGGATCACAAGAAAACAATTGCCAGTCAATGCATGCACACAGCTTGATTTTTCTTTAGTTATGCCTCTAGTTCAGAAGGATCATATGCAAAATATTGCCAGAGTTAAAGCTCTTACAGGATCAGTTTTAGTTATTAAGTGAGATACTAGTATATGCAAGAAAAGACACCTTTTTGAGAGGTACATACCAGTATATGCAAGAAAGATCTCTCATGGATAGATTTTCAGTTTTCATACTTATCCAAGCCAACCCAAAAGAATCATTTAAAAATTCATTAGTTGGAAGTGGAAAAAGGAAAAAGATGAGTGTAATGACCAGTTTATAGTATGCCAACTGACCCAGTATATCAAAAAAAAACAAAAGTGGATGTTGCTCTACAAGCATCTGATAACTGGACAGCAAGGTAAAATGAAAACAACTACCTTCACCAGAAAATACAAGAGAATATTAAGAAGCGAGACTAAAAAAAAATGAACTATAGTTCTCTCACTAATTATTCTCAGCAAAAAAAAAATCAACATCCTAGAGAGTAAGCATGAGGAACACAGGAAATTATTTATAAAATGGTTGACTAAAAGTAAATATTTACTGATATAACCCTTGTGATCCTTAAAATCTCTCTCCCTCCTCGACAAATATGCTGGTAAAAAGAATAATAATAAGAATCCCAAAACAAAGCAGTACCTGAGTAAAGTGGCCCGACTCTCCACATATTTTACAAATCATTTCTTCCTCCTTCCGTTTCTTCCAGTTTCTCTCAGTAGCTTTGGATTTAGCTTCCCAAACCTTCGCTTCCCTGCTAGTAAAATCCGTCGGCACAGCATTGGGGTCGCGGGCATCCTCTTCTTCCTCGTCTGAACCAACATGAGGCCTTTTTTCTGTCACAATTTTATCCTGTGCCTTAGTTGTGTTGGATCTAACAGGGCCGGTATATTCCTTGTAAAGATCACTGAAATCATCATCAATATCGGAATCTTGCCTACTAGACATATCAAAGAACACCCTGTTTTGGAAAGATATAAAAGAACAAGGAAAGACAGAAAGCATGTTACTAACACAGACAAGAACAAATTACACAAACAGAACTCACTGCAAAATTCTTTATGGTAATATATTCAATATCAATTTAGCAACCTTAAATGCATTTGGTACTATAAGCAGCCTACTTTTTACAGATAAGGTACATCATTGAGAAGAAGGGATTAATCCATAGAGATGATGTACAGAAAAACATCTTAAAGATTGCAGTTCCAATATAGAGATTCTAGGCAATCACTTATTCATTAGGAATGTTGAATAAGCTCCATATGTTCATAAAACATACGAATTCCTGTAGGACGTGGCCTACAGAGATTTATTTAGCTCAAAGGCTCTCATATTTCTTTCTCCACATGTCTACGTGATTTCCTGAGAAGAACATTCTAGGGTGTCGGCTTTCCATTTCTTCTACCTCTCAGCTACATGACCATTATATCACCCACAGCCAAGCATAAACCTTAAAAATCATAGTGTTGGATATAACATTATATTGGCACTCGGAATATAGATCAATCTGTCTTTGGTTTCAAAATTGAATTTGGGCTGCTCACTGCTATATCAAGGATAACATCAAAGTTTCGATCAAATTGAGCTGATTGAAGTACCTTTCCCTTCTCCCCCGCTATTGCTATCCCGGCCTAAACTAAACCTTTTTAAACACAAGTAATTTGTATTATTAACAAACCAGCTCTAAAAATAGCTTGAATGTAAGTCTACACTAAGAGCTAGTGGTGATAAACAAATGCTCCAGGGCCTAAATTAAATTTTCTGCTATTATACTTCATGTTGTGTTTTTGTCTGATAAAAATTGTCATCCGAATCTAATCTAAACTATAACCAAACAGTCTCAAACTTATTATTTCCCATCAATAAACCTTCAAGGGTTATTTACTACATATGTGTAATTAATAAGCTTTCAGTCACACCACATTATACTTCTGAACTTCTTCATTTTCTTCTAGCTAGCTACTCAAACATAAAATGGAATACATGATATCCAGCCTCAAAGTTCCGCTTATATAAAAGTTGACAATCTAATTCCTGCACCGAGAACACCTTAGGCAACTATAGCTCTCTTATGATTTTTTTTAGTTATACATAGATTGAAACATAAATATTTACTGAATTCTTCGAAAGTCATATTGTTTCTATGCAGATGCATGAAATGCAGTTTTCAGCAACTGTTATAAATAAATCAAAAGCAGAACAATCAATTCCATAAAGTCATAAACACTAAAGTACAAAACACTCTCGTTCAAAGAGAACCTAGGTTCAAATTCTAAAATATACAAACCACAATAGAATGCAAACTTGTTTCGGAGAATAAACATACTATTATCGATTAAATTCCAATACAAACAGAAAAACAGATGCAAAACGAGTATGTCAATATTAACAGAATACATAAAATAACGAAGAAGCAAACTGAAAGAGTACCTGAATTAAGCAGTCAAAATTCACCGATTGATTTGATATGTGTTCGAAATGAAAAAAGTTAAGCCCTACTTACCGGAATCGGGAAAGAAGCTAGGGTTTTGCTCTCTGAGTGTTTGAAAGCGGCGTTGTTAGGAGGAGATTGTGGGGAAAATGAGCAAATTTGTTATTTTTCCGACTGGGCAACACTTGGTTGTATCTCACCGTTGATCTTATTAATCCTACGGTCCTCGTTTTGTGCTAATATCTTTTGATATTTTCTTTTTAATCCTATGCTTTGGGGTTTTTATGGATTTGCCCCCCTTGCTTCTTTTTTTCTTTAATAGAGGTAGACATATACTTAGGTATGTTCAAAATCGAATGGAAACTAATAATTTGAATTAAAAAATAGAAAAATTATTTGGATTGATATTTTTAGTAATTAATTATTAATTTTAGAGATATTTTTATTTTTTATTATTAATAGTAACATTATATTAAATTTGTAATATGCATTAAAAGTAAATATGTATATAATAAATATGTATTATAATTGTTTTTAAAAATATATCATACTTGTTGGTAGAAAATTGACACATTTTATTATAAATATATTAAATTACGTGATAAATGTATTACTTATTAATAAAAAAAAATTGTACTATATGTGAATAATAAATTGTTCTTTGTAATATGTATGAAAACTGCATTATAAATGTATTAAAAGCGATTAAGTAAAAAAAAATAGTATTGCTATAAATGATAAATATTTTTCTTAAAAAATATGGAGTTATCCATAATGGCTATTCAATTTTTTTTTCTTTCATAACAATTTTGATTTGTTTTACATCCCGTTATCAATTCTCAACGATTTGAGGATTTTTCTTGACTAGGCATTAGTAAAATAATAAATTTTATTTATATCAATCCTATGTATAGTCTTTGACTTAAAATTTAATTTCATATGTTTATTATAAGTTATAATTGACTCAAACTATTGTTTTTTCTATAAACAATTATGAATTTTTTTACCAAAATAAGTCATTATTAAAATAAATTTACTAATGATACGAATTTTTGAAATTTTACAAAATTAGTATAAATATAGTTTCAGTAACGTTTTAGGTTATATTTTATTCAAATAAACTCAATTACAAAAGACAAAAGTCCGACAAAGTAAACATACATAAAACATTATTGTTAAACATTATTGTTAGTAACGTTTTACTCTGAGGCACATTTTGCATCTAAAACGTGACTCACAATAACTTTTTTTTGGAAGGACTGGAAATTAAAATTCATTCCTATACATGCCTCTTCACCATTTTCATCATAAATAATTAGATTTTTACTAAAAAGTGTTAAAATATAAAAAGTAATCCCGCAACGAATTTTAAACTTGTGAGACCCTATATATTTCACCTCTCGGGCCTCGAAGAAACCCCCTACCCTTCGGACTCCCCAACAAACTTTTCTAATGGAAGACAATATCACCATATACGTATGTTAAAAAATGCATACACTAAAAAAAAATATTATTTTTCAGCGAATAAGTATTGATCGATACTCATGAATACATTTAATTCTAAAACTGTTTATCATCACCTCTACATCATTTTGTCTTTTATTTTCTTCTCGCTCTATATCATTTTACAATCATTTACATTACAAAAAGAGAAAGTACTAAGTGTTATAAAAGAACTTTCTAAAATTCTTGTTATAAAAGAACTTACTAAAATTCTAAAAGAAAGAAAGATTTAGAAGTTATATTCTTTCAAAGTGTGTATCTATATGTTTCATATAGTGGCTATTTATAGCCATACATTAATGCATATATGATCATGCCACCTTCCAATTGTTGGGCCAATATGTCACTCCACAATCAATAGTGGTGCCACTTTCTAATTGTTGGGCTCACATAGCACTCCACAATCAATAGTGGTGCCACTTTCTAATTGTTGGGCTCACATAGCACTACAATTATTTACAAACACTCCCCCTTGGATATCTATGTAAAAGAAAGTACATAGATATACATAATACGCATTATTTGCTGCCTCATTAAAAACCTTTCTAGGAAAACCCAGTGGGACAAAACCTAGACTAAGGAAAAAAGAGTACAGTGCGTATTTTACTCCCCCTGATAAAAACCACGATTCAGATGGTTAAGTTTTCGCATTCCAATTTTGTGAACCATCTTCTCAAGAGTTGAGGCTGGTAAAGATTTGGTAATAGATCTGCTGGATTATCACTTGAACGAATTTGTCGCACATCAATATCACCATTCTTCTGGAGATCATGTGTGAAGAAACAATTTTGGTGAAATGTGTTTCGTTCTATCTCCTTTTATAAAGCCTCCTCTTAATTGAGCTATGCATGCAGCATTGTCTTCAAAGAGTATTGTGGGTATCTTGACGTCACACTTCAAACCACATCTTCTTTGATAAAATGTATTACTGATCTTAACCATACACATTCTCTACTTGCTTCATGAATGGCTATTATCTCAGCATGATTTGAAAAAGTAGCGACAATAGACTGCTTCGTAGATCGCCATGATATAGCAGTACCTCCGTATGTGAACAGATAGCCTGTTTGTGATCGAGCTTTATGTGGGTCAGATAAATAACCTGCATCTGCATGACCAACAAGATCTGCACTATCTTTGTTAGAATAAAACAGACCCATATCACTAGTTCCCCTTAGATATCGCAATATATGTTTAACTCCATTCCAATGTCTTCGTGTAGGGGAAGAACTATATCTTGCTAATAAATTAACAGAAAATGCTATGTCGGGTCTCGTAGCATTAGCAAGATACATAAGTGCCCCATTGCACTGAGATAAGGATAAGGTACTTCTGGACCAAGAGGTTCCTCATTCTCTTCTTGAGGTCGGAATGGATCCTTACTCACTTCAAGTGATCGGACAACCATTGGAGTACTTAATGGATGTGCTTTGTCCATGTAAAATCATTTCAAGATTTTCTCAGTATAAGCAGATTGATGGATGAAGACCCCGTCTACTAAATATTCTATTTGTAGTCCAAGAAAATTTTTGTCTTTCCAAGGTCTTTCATCTCAAATTCTTTCTTTAGATATTCAATTGCCTTTTGAACCTCTTCTGGAGTTCCAATGAGATTAATGTCATCAACATAAACAGCAAGAATAACAAATCCCAATGTTGTTTTCTTAATAAATATACAAGGACAAATGGCATCGTTTATATAACCTTGTTTTATCAAGTACTCACTAAGGCGATTATACCACATGCGCCCTGATTGTTTTAAGCCATATAATGACTTTTGTAATCTGATTGAATACATTTCCCTAGATTTATATGCTTCAGGCATTTTAAGTCCTTCCGGAACTTTCATATAAATTTTATTATCTAGTGAACCGTAAAGGTAAGCTGTAACCACATCCATTAGATGAATTTCAAGATTTTCATGTACAGCTAAGCCGATGAGATATCGAAAAGTTATTGCATCCATTACAGGTGAATATGTTTCTTCATAGTCGACACCAGGTCGTTGAGAGAATCCTTGTGCCACAAGGCGTGCCTTGTATCTTACAATCTCATTTCTCTCATTTCTTTTTCGTACAAATACCCATTTATAGCCAATTGATTTAACATCACTAGGCGTTTGGACTACTGGTCCAAAAACCTCACGCTTAGCAAGTGAATTTAATTCTGATTTAATTGCTTCTTGCCATTTTGGCCAATCACATCTTTGTCGACATTCTTCGACAGATAGAGGTTCAAGATCCTCATTTCCTTTCATAATGTTAAGTGCAACATGATATGCGAAAACATTATCCACTATGATTTTTGATCGATCTAAACTTATCTCATCACCTGTAGAACTTATTGAGAGTTCTTCATTTACTTGAATCTCGGGTTCACTGATCTCTTCAGAATATCAGGATCAATCAGATTTTGAATTTCTTCGTGAAATTCTTTTGTAGTGTCATTTTTTGTACTTCTTTTCTAGGATTCTATCTTTTGAACCCAATGGTCTACCACGCTTCAGGCGTATTTGTGATTCAGAAGCTATGACACTTGTAGATGGTCCTTTTGGGACGTCGATTCGGATAGGCACATTTACTGCAGGAATATGTGATTTTGTTATCCTTTTTGAATCAGTAAATGCGTCTGGCATTTGATTTGCTATGTTTTGCAAATGGATGATCTTCTGGACCTCTTGGTCACACACAGGGGAGCGTGGATCAAAATGAGATAATGATGAAACTTTCCATGCAATTTCACTTTTAAGTTTCTTTTTCTCTCCCCCTAATTGCGGAAAATTTGTTTCATCAAATCGACAATCTGCAAATCTTGCAGTAAATAAATCTCCCGTCAATGGCTCAAGGTAGCGAATTATAGAGGGTGAATCAAACCCAACATATATGCCTAACCTTCTTTGGGGGCCCATCTTAGTGCGCTGAGGTGGTGCTACTGGCACATATACAACACATTCAAAAATTCGTAGATGAGCAATATTTGGTTCATGACCAAATACTAATTGTGATGGAGAGTATTTATTATAATGACTCGGTCTGAGACGAACAAGTGATTCTGCATGTAAAATAACATGGACCCAAACAGGAATAGGTAACTTGCTTTTCATAAGTAGAGGTCTTGCTATCAATTGTAAGCGCTTAATAAATGACTCAGCAAGGCTATTTTGAGTATGAACATGAGCTACAGGATGTTCAACTTTTATCCCCACTGATACGCAATAAGCATCAAAAGCTTGGGATGTAAATTCGCCAGCATTATCGAGGCGAATTGTCTTAATGGGGTAATCTGGAAATTGCGCTCTTAATCGTATTATTTGTGCCAATAATTTTGCAAACGCCAAGTTGCGAGATGATAAGAGGCACACATGAGACCATCTTGAAGATGCGTCTATTAGGACCATAAAATATCTAAACGACCCACTAGATGGGTGAATAGGTCCACAAATATCCCCATGTATTCGTTCAAAAAATTGAGGGGATGCAATGTTAACCTTCATTGGTGATGGCCTAGTAATCAATTTGCCTTGGCAACAAGCAGCACATGAAAACTCATTATTTGTAAGAATCTTCAGGTTCTTTAATGGATGTCCATTTGAGTTTTCAATGATTCGTCTCATCATTATTGATCCAGGATGACCTATTCGGTCATGCCAAAGCACAAAAGTCTTTAAGTCAGTAAACTTCTGGTTTACGATAGAGTGTGCTTCAACCGTACTTATTTTTGCATAATATAGGCCAGAAGATAAAGTTGATAATTTCTCAAACACATATTTTTGGTCTGAGACAATCTTGGTAATACCAAGGTATTCAACATTCATTTCATTTTATGTCTCAACATGATATCCATTTCGGCGAATATCTTTAAAACTTAACAGGTTTCTTGGGGATTTAGAAGAGAACAAAGCATCTTCTATGACGAGTTTTGTCCCCTTAGGTAGAAATATAGTAGCTCTCCGGAGCCTTCTATTAAGTTTTGAACTACCAGAAATTGTTAGTAACATTTGCTTTTCTTCTAAGCAAGTAGGAGAAGCATTTCTCATCTTTGAATATGGCGTGCGTTTGTTCCACTATCAATTACACAAATATCTTCATGATTGATCATGAGGTATCCATATATTCTCCGAGGCTTTTAAAATCTTTACTTGAACTGGTAGAGACTCGTGCTGATAACGTGTTATAAAAGAACTTACTAAAATTCTTGTTATAAAAGAACTTACTAAAATTCTAAAAGAAAGAAAGATTTAGAAGTTATATTCTTTCAAAGTGTGTATCTATATGTTTCATATAGTGGCTATTTATAGCCATATATTAATGCATATATGATCATGCCACCTTCCAATTGTTGGGCCAATATGTCACTCCACAATCAATAGTGGTGCCACTTTCTAATTGTTGGGCTCACATAGCACTCCACAATCAATAGTGGTGCCACTTTCTAATTGTTGGGCTCACATAGCACTACAATTATTTACAACACTAAGCGAGTTATAAAATACTATTCTCATTAAAAAATAAAGTCACACTATCAAAAAGGGAAAAAATGTATACTCTACAATTTATTTGATATAATCTAAATTTAATAATTTTTCACAAAATACACAATATCTTCAAAATTTTATAAAAATTTACATATATAAAATTAATATATATCACAGTAAATAACAATTTAGATACTTAACAATCAAAGGTATGATATAAAGTACAATAATTCTTATAATAAAATGTAAGATTATTTTATCTTATGTTTAATTAAAATATTAATTTAAATTATTTATTTTATTATTTCTATCATTATGAGAAATTAATTTATCTTAAAATTATTTATTTTGAAATTACTTACTCCGAACCAAACGACACTCAAGAGAGCTCATTTCTCCGCCAATACAAACTCAACAATCCCAAACTCTTTATAAAGTCTACCATTTGAGCGCAATCTGTCTTTCAAATATCACAATTCTGCAATAAATTTTGAATTTCTGTTACTTCACAATACAATTTTTCGCTCCTAATTCAACTCCAACAGTGGCGACTGATTCTCAAGAAATCATCAGCATGGTGAGAATCTGCCGAGCCCACACCTTATTCTATAGTATTCCTTTCTACAGATACCAAATCGAAGTAACAGTTACAAAGAAAGGTTCAGAAGTGGATCGATGGATTCAGCAAACAGTTCACATTCACCGTCGAAGACTCCACGAACTCCTCGTCGGTCTCGACATCGAGTGGCGGGCGATTCGAGACCCCGCCGAAGAAAACCCCCGTGTTGCGCTCCTCCAGCTCTGCGTCGGCCACCGGTGCGTCATATTCCAACTAATTCACGCAGATTACATCCCGGATTCTCTCATCTCTTTCCTGGGAGACACCAGTTTCAGTTTTCTGGGTGTGAATGTTAACGGCGATTGTGAGAAATTGCACGAGGATTACGCGTTGTTAGTGGCGAACCCACTCGATTTGAACAAGATGGCGATGGATGTTTATAAAATTAAAGAGTATGGGAGAATTGGGTTGAAGAGAATGGCGCATGAAATTCTTGGGAAAGTGATGCAAAAGCCGTATGGTGTTACGATGAGTGATTGGGATGCAGAGGAATTGGAGTATGAACAAGTTGAATATGCTTGTATTGATGCTTTTATGTCTTTTAAGCTTGGGCTGAAGCTGTTCTACAAAATGCAGTGATTTTTTTGTATTTTGTACTATACGAACCTGTATCATAATCTTGAATAGTATACAGATTTTCTTGATACTGCTATGGAATTTGTGTTGATTATTTCATCAGTCATTTTTTACATTTTGATTCCCTTTTTACTATCGAATAGGCGGATATGTGAAAATACTGATATGAAATTTGTATTGATTGTTTCATCTTCTTTTTCCATTTCGATTCACTTTCTATTATCGAGTAGACGGATTTATGTGGAGGGAATTAAAGAATATAATTCACGTAAATTCATGTTTTTCGTTTACTAAGCGTTTATGTATCAATTTTGGTTTTATAATGAAAAAAAAATAGAAAAATATTGCAACTTTAACGAAGTGTTTGTGTATCTTTAGTAAGTTATTCTTTCAAGTCTTACCATTGTTAAAGATTTGGGTTACTGGAGAACTGATTTACTTCTTTTTAGAATAGTAACATTTTCTTTGGTAATAGCGATGATGTACACTTGGGTTTTTATTTTATTTTTTAAAAAATGTATTCTCTCTATTTAAAAAAAAATTATCTAGTTTGATTTGGAGTAGAATTAAAAAAAAGAAAAAAAAATTAATCTTGTGGTTCTAATTAAAATCATGTCAAATGTACCAAAATACATTTTAATCATGTGATCTTAAATATGTCAGTGAAAAGTTAAAGTTGAATTGTTGCCAAAAAAAGAAAATGGTCATTTTTTTAAAAATAGATTAAAAAAAAAATAGAGTCATTTTTTTCCACATGAGTACAAAAGAAGGGGAAAAAATTCAATCTATATAAAACTAAACAAAACCAAGGCAAAATAAGTAACTAGTACCATTTTTTACACTAAAAATTAAAAATTTAACCTAACTCGATAGTATATGTTGATAGTCATAATTAATTTTATTTTTTATGATTTCCCAATTTAATGTTTGATATTATATTAAAATTTGATTAAACGTGGATTCACACTAGAATTCATTATTAATTATAAGTTTAATTAGGAGTGCAGGCATTAATAATTTTTTTAAAATTTTGAACAACCTTTCCAATAATTGATTGTTATAAGGATAAAAAAATATTTTTTAATAGGTTTTAAGAACACTTCAACAAAAATTAAATTACTTGACATTATCACATACCTCAAATTTTTTAAATATATAATGAATGATAAAAATTATCTTGATATCTAATTATTTTTGTCTTTTACATAATTTATCATAATATATGTTTGATGATATATTTCTCTTGTTAAAATTGAGTTATATTTTTATATAATGATTAAACATATTTTTTTCTATTTTTTTTACATGAAAAATATAAAACTGGTAATTTATAATTAGAATAACTGCTTGTTAAATACAAATTATATAAAAGTTTTAATAATCAATATTAATTATAAATAAACTAGTACAATTATTGTTATTGTTACTTTGTTACTCCGTCTAATTTTGTTAGTCCGGAGCCCGGAGGAAGGTCGACTTTAACAAATTTAGAGACTAAATATAAAACCCGAAACTGAAATGTCGACTTAGACTATGTGGTGAAAAATATTTAAGTGGGAGGAGAATCACGAGGTCTCATTTCAAATTCAAGCCGAACCAGTGTGGCTTGAAGAATAGAATAAGTGGACAGCTGATATAATAAAACATGATAAAGGATTCCTCAAAACATGCCTGTTTGAGCTATGAAAACTATCACGCACCTCGACTTCCTCAAAAAACTGTGTAAAATTTATACTATAACTGAAATATTAAGGTTTGAATTTACAAAAAATAAACAAACTCACTACATGAACAAGTAATATATTTTCAAAGGAAAAAAAATCCATCACACAACGGGAGCTAGCAAACAGGAGAGAACAGACTGCTGCAAATTAAGAGATGATACCGCAAAATGCAGGAATCCTGATAGTAAAAACATCTCCTCTTGGTGTTTAAGCTATAAAGTTGAAGAAGTCGTAGATTTTCTCATGTTTTCATCTTGTGAGGCTGTAGGTGGTAATGTGGAAGATGAGATCGCAGCGTGGTAAGAAGAAGATGCTAGCTGTGTAAATGCTGGAACAGCACCACCTGTAAGGTTTCAACCATGGAAAAGAATGTCAAATGGAACCAAATTAAGGGAATACATTCAAGATTTACTCGTTTCAGAAGCATTCAATAATAGGTAAAGGAAAGTGAATAGACGGAGGGTAAACACTTGGAAGAAGTAAAGTTGAAACCTGCTATCCCGGCACATGCAGATGAGAAAACAATCACAGGAGGAGCCTGCATAAACCCAACACCAAAAATTACAAAATCAGCATTTAAACCGTCTATGAAAAAAGCTACAGATAAAAAATAAAACCGTTAAAAGGAAAAAGAGCACTAAAAACAACCAGAGAGGAGTACAACAACATATCCACGATAATCCCACAAGTTAGAATACTTGTCATGTATGTAGATATGCTTTACTATTGCCTAAATTATTTATGACCAGAAGGTAGTGCTGACAATATAAAGAATATGCAAGATGGAAGTCTAGTGCATTTGAATTTTGTAGTTCCAATGCATGCCAGCATCTATAAGCTTAATTGAGAATTTATTACAAACTTCTTCTAAGCCTCCTTGTACAGTATACCCTTTGTATCTCGCAATATAAGGAAATAATAATAAAAAAAAGAATAATCACTTACACCAACAAGGAAATGCAACCACATAGGTCCTTTAACCCACCTTCTAACAATCGGCATCACTGCAAGTAGGAATCAGAGGAATAAGATAAGAAACAAGACATGTTGATTAACAATAATATGATTGTCATTCAGACAACAATTTCACATCAACGCGGATACCAGGTCAATTAAAAAAAAAACATTTATGCACAGTATTTGTACATAAATGAATAATCTCAGATTTGACATGTCGATTAAAAAAACAAATTCCACCATATAAAATCGGTAAAAGATAGTATTTAGGCTCCAGTAGAGATATGAACTTAAGTAAAAAGGCTCAATGACTCCAGAGATGCTTCAATGACAGGCATACATTATCCTCAGATTACTATAGAAACCAGAAATGCATCTTCTGTAAAGTAAGAAGAATGATTTACAAAGAGACAGCATATACTACCAAAGATATTTCCTCATCTTTTACACGTTATTAGTGCATGTGGTGTTGTTCGTCAGAAATCCTTTAATAAGTATACTGTAAACACTAAACAGTACGTAACTACTAATAAGAAGATTATCAACAGTAAAAGAAATTTAACAGCAAACGTTCAACTAAATTGTTAAGACTTCGACGGTTCCTTTCCTTTTCGTCTGTGATAGGCAAGATTTATGAGATAATTGATTTTATAAGAACTGATTAAATCATGATAAACGGTCAATGATTAGAAAGTTGCCACAGCCTAGAAGGGAGTTATATGAAGCTTAAAAATGTGAGCGTCTTTAAATACTCTTCTTAAAGAACCAGCAGGAGAATGTCGAGTTCCCATCAATTTGCAGTTTCTCAATAAGGAAAATTTGATGTTAATTAGCCTCAAATCACATAAGATGTCCAACCAGATGCTGAATTAAAGTCCAAACATTTGGAAATGGAGCTTAGGAGATGCCAAAGGCAATTTCTATGTGGTAGTGGGGTGTGTCGGGAAGGGTACTTTTGAGCCGAAATATAGTTTAAGGGTATATTTAAGCTATTTCGGAGAGTTTAAGGATATTTTGACCCTTTTCCATTAAAAGAACAAGACATTCCATGTTCCTCCCAAACTAAGAATAAGAATAAGACATTTGCAACTTAGATTGAACGTTTAAGTGACCCAGGAATCTCTGAACATTGTAAAGAAAACAAAGATAGAAGCAAATAAGGACATTCCAGATATACAAAAACAAAATTTTCAGAACCAAAATTAAATCTTTGGCATCTTCCATTAGATAATATAGCTAAACCAAACAGCACGTTGTAATTATATTATTGTGGAGCCCTAAGAGAGAAATGTTTTAGGAGATAGAACCATTGAGTGAATAATGTAGAATTTCTTACCATTTTATTTTCATAGAGTTATTTTCATCATGTTACAGCATGGTTAGGTTGCTATATGAAGAAGATTATACAACAAGTCAACAACTACATATTCATACAAACCAATTGAAGTCGGCTATATGAATCACCAATATACCTTTTGCTACATATCAGATTATAATCAATACACAATATTTCACCTCCGAAAGGGGGTATAAATACATAGAGCATGCTAGAAGCAAGATACGAATACAAAAAGAAACCAAGGAAGATGGACAAAATACTGCTACATACCATGGTTGAAGCCATAGAATGCACTTGTAGTACCACCAACTGCAGAACCAATCTGAAATATCAGGGAAGTAGTTAAGTAAGGGAGTGGGGGTAGGGGAAGATGAATTAAGACAAGAAGATTTAGTAACAAAATCGGAATGTAATAAAATATAAACCGCTAAGGCAAAAATTTAAAACTGTCCTAATTTATGCTATAGATTTTCTACTGGCGATTTCATCAAACACTTTTAAATGGTGGGATTCAGATAACATTTAACACCTCTGAATTGTTGGTATTTTTATTTTATGTAACTGTCATATGTTTTAACATTCAAGAATTAAATTTATTTAACAATTCAACTTCAAATACCAATGTTCCCACCATAACCAATTTTTCAAGTATGAATTCATCAAATTTTCTTTAACTTCTAATGCTTTACACTATGCATATGCGATTTAATTTGTCAAATCCGAGTGGTCTACTCAAATTGTGCACCATAAAATAAAGAGAGAACCGGATTTTATCATTCTAGAATTGGAAAAACAAAGTAGTGTCAATGTAAATCACTGATATCGAACCATAGAAAAGCTATCCCGGATTAGAGGCGGAACTGTCCACTCGCTTGTCTCCTGCAAAGTAATGAGAGAATCACTCATACAAATAACATTGTATTAACACTCAGTAATACGATGGAAAAAAACACAATTTTTTTTAAAGTACAAGAATTAGTTGTTTACCATCTCCTTAGAAAGAGGACCGGCGCAATGTGGACATCTCACATTACTAAAACTATTTTTGTTCATTTTGTTATAAGATTCTTTGTCTCTTCTAGAAGTTGGTTCATTTGTCATCACCAATTCCACAGAATCTCTGCACACAGGTTCGATCAGCATGAAGGAAGCACAAATATCATATTAAAAGATAGCAAGTAAAGAAATAGTGCACAGGTTCCATTAGAATGAAGGTAACACAAATACTTCAGCAGAATTAAAATTAGAGTGGCATCTGATCTTTCTTCTTCAGTTTGCGAGGCATAAACGGGAAAGAGCTAGCAATAAGAGCAAAGTCTTGGGGCTAGAGAATACGTTGAGCCAGCTTTGCCAGATCGGACCGCGTTCATCTTAGTCCTTTAGAATAACAATGTGATGCTTAATGTTGGTGCTACACCAGTTGAGTAAATTTGTTACTACTTGTACTCTAGACTTCAAAATAAAATTAACGAATTAGACCTTGAACTATATGCAAACGGGTTTGACATTACACTACAATGTAGCTATATATTCCCAACCCTCTTGATCTGTCAGGTATCAGGACGGGAGGTATGGTGCAGCATCATTCAAAAATGAGCATGCAAGGGACTTACATCAGCATCCTTATGGATCCAGCATATCCAACTTTTAATCCCCATTAGTTATAAAGTGTTAGCAATTAAAAAATCCAACCTTTTCAATCCCATTAGTTAGTCTTTCTTTTAATAGTGTGTTAGCAACTAAATATCTAACTATTTATAACTATTCCTTTGGCAAATAGATAACTTGTTGATTCTGATGCCTCAACGATGTGTCATAACGCATGCCATCCAAAGCATGGACAATTGGGGAAAAAAGAAAGTTGGAATCCTTTGCCTAATCTACTCAACAAAGTATTTTATCATAACTATAAAAATGGGAGGAAAGTACTCTAGGTTGTGACAAAGAAATATCCAGCATAGCCAACTTTTAATCCCCATTAGTTATAGGGTCATTTGGTTGGGAACAAGATATCCCAGGATTAGTTATTCTGGGGTTAGCTATCATGGAGTAACTTATCCCACCATGTATATGGGATAACTTATCTCATCACTATGATATGAATGGTGGGATAAGTTATCCCAAACATGACAACCAAACAAGATACAAAAATTTAATCCTATAAAAGAATCAAGGATTACCTCAACTAACAACAACGTATCAAGTGTAATTCCACAAGTGAGGTCTGAAGTATTATATCAACTTTCTCAGTCTAATTAGTTAAGCTTTAGTTTAGCTTTAACTTAATTTCAACACTATATTCACCAACTAAACCGCATTATATAATTTTAACTTATTTGAAGAACTTAACAGCTTTATAAGTCTAATTAGTTTAGTTTTAACTTAATCCCAACACTATATTCGCCAACTAAATCACATTATATACTTTAATTTATTAAATAACATAACAACTTTCTAAGTCTAATTATTTTAGTTTTATCTTAATTCTAACACTATATACAATTTAACAACTTTCTAAGTCTAATAGTTTATCTTTACCTTAAATCCAACACTATATTCATCAACTAAACCACATTATATAATTTTAATTTTTTTGAAGAACTTAACAACTTTATAAGTCTAATTAGTTTAGTTTTAACTTAATTCCAACACTATATTCACCAACTAAACCACATTATATAATTTTGACTTATTTGAAAAACTTAACAACTTTACAAGTCTAATTAGTTAGTTTTAACTTAATTCCAGCATAATATTCACCAACTAAATCACATTATATAATTTAACTTATTAAACAACCTAACAATTTTTTAAGTCCAATTAATTTAGTTCTAAGTCTAATTAGTTTGGTTTGGTTTTAACTTAATTCACTAACATCAAGAGCTCAACTCAAGTATGGATTCCCGGAATCTTAATTATTTCAAGAGTAGAGAACAATATTCAAGTATAAACGATGAGAGAATGTGAGGGTGAATGAATGTAATGAGTGTGTGAGTCCTCAAGTATAAACAATGAGAGAATGTGAGGGTGAATGAATGTAATGAGTGTGTGAGTCCTCAAGTATAAACAATGAGAGAATGTGAGGGTGAATGAATGTATGAGTGTGTGAGTCTAAGAGTGTGAGGATATGTTCAAGTCTATCAAAGAATGAAAGGAGGCATGCTCATATAATAGATGAGAGAGCACAACACTAGAGGAAGGGAATAAATTAAGAGGACAATTATAATATATTTTCCTTAGATAAAACATTACCAAATCAATGAAATATTTTACCATAATAATTCACAATTTTATCAAAAATAAAGCAAGTAAAAATCTACTTAAATTTATTTAAAACAGGCAAATAAAAAATTAAGGATAGTCAATTAATGCAATATAAAAGCAGGTAACGAAAGAAATATTTACGCAAAGGTTAACGATCAATTACATATCTTCACATACTTATTTCTGGGACATCTACCTAACTTAACTTATTGAAACGGAAGTTAACAGATTCTAATAGCAAAGCAAATAATCAGCAACTATTAATTCAACTATAAAAATAGTAAGGTGGTTTGGATTAATCGATAGAAATAACCAATGCAATTACTCAATTAATGCCAAATCTCATCGAATCACTGCAAAAGTCCGCCTAAAACATGTACAAGAAGAGATAATCTGAGCGAGCATTGCACTTTAAGGATAAATATGTTAATCAAGAATTTTAAAAGAAAAAACTAACCGGGCAATGCACCAAAATATACAAGTGGTTTGTTGAATTTCGAAGCTTGCCTAATGCAGCGGCGTCTGGCGGCTGCTGCTTTGCTCGCTACGCGGAGTCGCTGTAGCGGAGTTTTCGCCAGTCGGTGGTTCGCAGGGCGTTGGAGTTGTTGGCGCTGCTACTGCCGTCCTCGACGGAGCTGCTGCTGCCCGCGGTTGCTGCTGCTGCTCGGAGAAAAAGAGAAGAAGAGGAGATGGGGGCGATGGAGAAGAGGGAGGCGGATAGAGGGACAGGAGGAGTCGCCGGCTGCTGCTCTCGCCGGCAAAAAATGGAGAGGACGCAGGGAAAAGGGGAAGGGGAGAAAAAGATGGGGCAGCGGATCTGTTTTTTGTGGGGGGGGGGGGGATTTTGGTTTTTCTAGGTTAATAAAGAGAAAGTTAAAAGATTTGATCTCGATCCTTGATTTAAATAAAAATGAAGGGCTAGAATTTGATTTTGGATTTTAATAAAAGAATGAATGGTTGAGATTGAAATATGAGATTATAAAATCGATTGAATATAGAATGGCTAAAATTATATAAGATTGACTTAGAATTGAAAGACAACGGTGGTTATAATTGAAATACAATTTAAATTGGATAGGTTAGAATTGAAAGTAGGGGTGTGCATCGATCGGTTCGGTTCGGTTTTACATATAATCGGTTCGGTTTATCGGTTTTCGATTTTAAAATATGCTAACCCAATAACAAATCAATAAAAAGAATTTTATCGGTTTATCAGTTTTTGATGTTATCGGTTCGGTTTCGGTTAACAATAAGAAAATGTCGATCAAATAATATATAATAGTACGTATGTTATAATTACATGTTACCAACTTACCACCAAAACATAATAGAAAAATTTGAATGTTGATCAAATTACTAACATTCACAAACTTGCAAAAGCTATCTCCTACAATTACGAACTAGAATTAAAACTAAACTAAAATATTTCAATGCAACAATCTTGAACAGTTGCTTGATCCACCAGATAATCAACAAAGTTCTCACCAATTTCCTAATAAAAAATTCACATAGCCTGGAAAGCTAATATTGAATCTATTTATATATTAAATTATGTATATTTAATATTGAGGAAGGGTAAAGTAGTAAATAACTATCGTCTTATTGGGTTATCGGTTTACCCAATAACCCAATAGAAAAAACCGAAACGGACCCAATAACCCAATAATTATTTTTTCTAAACCCATTAAAAACCCAATAACCCAATAATATTTTATCGGTTCGATTTATTGGTCGGTTCAGTTTTTGCACACCCCTAATTGAAAGGAATTAGAATAAAATGGGCTACATATTAAATGACTTTAAGAAAAAATTAGAAATTGTTATTTAATTAAAATACTACTTATATTAAAATATTTTTATATAATTGAAAAACACTTAAATTTTAAAGGGAAAAGGCTCAAATATGCCATCGAACTTTCAAAAAAGGCTCATTTATGCCATCCGTTAAAAGTTTGGCTCATCCATGCCACTACCGTTTAAAAAAAGGCTCATTCATGCCATTTTTTTTTAACGGTGGTTTTACAAAACCACTTTTTACACGTGTTAGATTTAAATTCATCCACGTCATTTTTTATTTATATTAAAAAATAAAAAATCTGAAAAATTATTAAATAAAAAACCCACCCAAACAAAAATCCACCCAAACAAAAATCCACCCAAGTAAAGACCCACCCAAATTATAAAAATATCCCATATAACCCATTAGTAACCCAATTTTTCAATTCACTTTTACCCTATAAACCCAATCTAAGAATAGAAGTCAAAAATATAATGAAACATATTTAAAAAATGATAAACCTTAAACCAATTCGTTGGAGAAGAAGGAGTTGGTCTTTTTCACTTCTATTCTTAGATTGAGTTTTAGGGTAAAAGGAATTGAAAAATTGGGTTACTAATGGATTATATGGGATATTTTTTTAATTTGGGTGGGTCTTTACTTGGGTGGATCTTTATTTGGGTGAATTTTTGTTTGGGTGGGTTTTTTATTTAATAATTTTTCAGATTTTTGATTTTTTATTACAAATAAAAAATGACATGGACGAATTTAAATCTGACACGTGTAAAAAGTGGTTTTGTAAAACCACCGTTAAAAAAAAATGGCATGGATGAGCCTTTTTTTAAACGGTAATGGCATGGATGAGCCAAACTTTTAACGAATGGCATAAATGAGCTTTTTTTAAAAGTTCGATGACATATTTGAGCCTTTTCCCAATTTTAAAACATTTGAATGAAGTAATTATTTCAAAATTTAGTATTAATTTTAAAATCAATAGAAGTTTAATTTAATAAATTTAATTTATCAATCAAGTTAATTTTATAAATTTAAATTATATACTTCCTAATTATATAAATTTAATTTATCGATCCGTATACATTTATCAATATCAAATCTAATATATAAATCTCCTTAAGTTGATCATTGATATTTCTTTAATTGATAATATATTTCATATATAATTAATTAAAGTATTTCATACTCGATATGAAATATCCTTTACATGTCATCATAATTAGGAAGTGACCACTACATTTGACATACGTTCTAAATCGAAAATACATATATAATAATACTATCTCGCATTTCATACTCTAATAGATTATATGTTAACTCTTCACATCTAAATCATAACATCAGATATTAAGTAATGATTAGACGACGGCCTGATAGATTTGTACATTACTGTAGAAATATAAGTATGATTACATCGTAATTCATATCAACGTAGTTTCATACTCTAAATATGGATTCTAGATATTTTTTTATTTATTCCACAAAGTCTTAACTTTTTATTTATAAAAGTATACAAATTTGTTACACTTTTTGAACAATTAATTGTAAGTTTCAAATGAAATTTTAGTATTTGCTACATAGCAAAATTTATAGTTAATAGAAATATTTTAAACAAACCAACCTCTAGATGTCGCTTTTATTAAACATAATTAGATATAATAAAAAAAATACCGGCTTCATGAGGTCGGTATCACATTAAATTTCAAGAATAAATAAAAACTAATCATATTAATTAAAAAAATATTGACATCGAGAGGTCGATATATATATATATAGAAGTTTAATTTAACAAATTTAATTTATCGATCAATTAAAGTTTATCAATATCAAATATAATATATAAATCTCCTAAAGTTGATCATCGATATTTCTTTAATGGATAATCTATTTCATATATAACTAATTAATGTCCTTTATACTGAGATAAGTATCCTTTACATGTCATCATAATTAGGAAGTGATCACTACACTTGACATACATTCAAGATCGAAAGTATATAATAATACTATCTCGCATTTCATACTCGAATAAATTATATGTTAGCTCTTCACCTCTACGTCATAACATGAGATATTAAGTTCATTATTAGACGATGGACTGATAGATTAGGGCATTACTCTAAAAATATAAGTATAATTATATCCTAATTCATATCAACGTAGTTTAATGCTCTAAATATAAATTATAGATATTTTTTTATTTATTCCACGAAGTCTAAAAAGTGTATACAAAATTGTTACACTTTTTGAACTGTTTATTGTAAATTTCAAATGAAATTTTAGTATTATGCTAATAGCAAAAATTATAATTAATAGAAACATTTTAAACAAATCGATCTCCGGATGTCGCTTTTATTAAACGTAATTAGATATAATTTTTAAAAAATAACGACCTCATGACATCGGTATCACATTAAATTTTAAAATAAATAAAAAATAATAATATTAATAAATAATATTGACATTGAAAGGACATTATTTATACTAATTTATTTTTTAACTTATATAAAACAGTCATCTGAAGCACGATTTATTTAAAGTTAATAGAATTATTTTTTTTAAAAAGCCACAATATAAATATTTAAATTAAAATTAATATGAATAGATTCCAAAAAGTAAATTACTATCATCTACTTTATAAATGTCATTACAATCATTCTCTTTTCTATATAAACAAAAAAAATGAATGGAATTAAAGAATTAATTAATTAACAACATATTATATATATTTTTTCAAAAAGTTAAACTATTTTCTGTCCAAAAATTGTTCAAGCGTCTGATGGGTCAATCCAATGGCGTCCATTAACAAAACTCTTGGCTAGAAACTTATGGGCCGTATCATAATCCAGTTCATGGGCCCGTGATACACCCTTCACTGCTGCTGCTCCTGGGCCTGAACATTTGTATATTCCAAAAAATGCTGTCCTGAAAAGAGGAATTTTGACATAAGTTATACGATTCGAACTGAAATTTTTGTGTCCCTACTGTTACAAACATACGATTCATGGGAAGATAAAGAAAAAGAGTGAACCAGTTTCCTTTTTGCTTGAAAAGGGTAAATTGCACAAATAGTCGATCTTGATATCACCGTTTAAAAAAATTAACAAGTTCCGTTTGATTTAAACTCGATCTTGTTATATTCGATATTCAAAACTCACTTTAAACATGCAACAAATAGTCTTACTTGTTCTTGTTGGTGACATGGTCCATTTCATCCCAGCCATCATGGGCCACAACGTCATCGAAGTATGTATACGAATACACAATTCTTGAATATTGGCCCATAGCACGGCCCACATAAAGTGGGCCTGATCCAGTAACCCTACAGCCCAAGAATGCGAATCCAGTTTTCTCATCTGGGGATTTTCTATCTTGGGCTGCAATGGACCCAAATCTGCTGGCTATTGAATGTAACTCACAGTTCTGTACCAACACAACAATGATTTGGACAATTAGAAAGAATTAACTATGTATACAAATTAGAAACAAATACATAAATACATAATTTAAAATCTCATAATCACTAAAAAAAAATTATCATTTGAAAAGTTACAAAAATCCCCTGTCGGTACATTCCTTCCATCTCAGATACATATTAGTAATAAGATATAAGTAACTTTTAACACGATATATTTATGTTACTTGTACTAAAAAAATTATAAATAGATTATTATGAGTAATAAATTATGTGAAAAAGGTCAATATGACAGTTTGAAATGAAATAAAAAGTGATTATGATATTTTATTCTATATTCTACTTTGTCCGTTTCAATTTGTTTGTATTATTTTGACTTAACACAAAATTTTAAAATAATAAAGATTTTTTTTATTTTGTAATTTTAAATTAATATATTAACTATGTCAAAATATTCATTTATGTTGTGATATTAAATATCTAAAGTTCTAAATTTTTGACTGACAGGTAGACATAACACTTGTACCCTACTAGCTAATTAAGTAGTACAACTCATACAATTATTTTTTGACTTAAGTAATACTCTTTTCATATAAAATTATACTTATTTTACATCAGAAGCACGCAAAATTAAAGTATATTATATAATATCATACTTAATTCCTAATTAGGCGTGAATATTTAAATAATGGAAAAAAGTAATCCTCCTTTTATTCTAGATACAGACATCAAAGACAAGACAAAGATTCCAGCTTTAGCAAATCTGCGCAATTATCTCACTTTTTTTTAAAAAAAAAAATTATCGTACTATTATCTTCTTATTACTCATCTTTTTCTATGCAAACAAATATTTTAAAACAAATTGTCTGAGACGAAAAATTATACTGTATATCTCAGGTTAAAATTAATATATGTATATGTTGTATGTTTATTTATTTATATTTTAAATTTATCGATAAAGATCCTAACATCATGCTGCGCTTGTGCTCTAAGATGTAATTTCAAAAAATTAAACTGTATATATAAAATACGATAAAGCAATATATATTACCTTATACATAGAGCGACCATTGCCAAAAATGAAGTCAATAGAACCCTCAATGTAACATTCTTTGAAGTAATGGCGGCCGGCGTCGTCACAAAGAGTGTCTTGTGCACCGTAAAATCCACAGCCGGAGAAGTAAGCTTTGTCGCCGGAGATTCGAAACGCCACTGCTTGCCATCCTTGCATCCCTGGCAATGGTGCTGGTGCTGTGTTCTACAAGAAATTAGAAGAAAGCACGAGTTTTAATTTTGTTTTTTCTCGCTTAAACTTTAAATACTATCACATAAATTAAAACGACTGATATTAATGTATAACATTAAGATAAACTACAATTATATACACTGTTTGAAATTTTTTTTATTCTATTTATTTTTTTAAATATATAATGGACAAACTTAAATGCTTCTCTCATATTGGTCCAAACTCAAAAATTTATTATATTATTCTCTATCATGCATTATGATCTATTTTTTCTGTATTTTTCTTTGGCCACACACAAACATAGAGACATGCAAAATTAATGCCCCTTCTCCCTCTATCTTATCTTTAACGGTCAAACTTTTTTTTATTTTTTCGAGTCTCTTCGTTAGAATTTAATTAAATTTAAATTCATATCAGGGAGTTTTATATCGAGAGATAAAGTCAATAAAAGTGACATCATATCTACGAGGGACTCAAACTTGAAAAAGAATACTTACTACTCTACCGCAACCCTTATTGGTACGGTCAAACACATTATATTGTGCTATCTACACACATAATGTTCAACTTTAAAATTTTGCTATAAAAGAAACATACAAAAAATGACAGATATAAGAAAATGACTTATCATATACTATATAATATAAAATAAATAAATATACTTACTTTGAAGCTAATATTTCTAGCTGAAAAATAACTAGCAAAAACTGTAACAGATGCTGTTTGGTATGTACGAAGTTGTTGTCCATTTGCTCCTCTATCACTTGCTCTATCATGCCATTCAATTACTGTTACGTCTCTACCTGCTCCTTGAAATGTTATGTATGGCTTTGTTTCTGGCACCACCACTTTCTCACTGAACCACAATTTAAAGATAAAATAAAATTATGCGGACGTATTTTTCTTTTTAGTCTGACGAAATATCTTAGTAACTTTTTTTTTAATGTATCACGTAATTTGAAACAGATATATAAAAAAAAAGTGACACATATGACCTAGAAATTATCCATAAAGAGCAAATATCACAAACTATAACATCTTCATTTTACTATTATAATAATTTATAACTATATAAATATCTAAGATAAAAAACACTATAACTGATATTTTTATTTGTCTACTATACTTTAATTTGTTCTTGTTGTCAATAGCATATAAAGGAAAAGATATATTCTTTTTAAGTTTATTCTCATCATCAACTATTCATTTTTGACGAGATGGAGTTGCTCAGATGGTAAACACCTCTTACTTTCAATTCGAAAGTTACGAGAGTCGTGGGAGCTCGTAGGGAGGGTAGAAAAAGAAAAAGTATTCATTTTTTCAAGTTAATTGAGACTATAAACTAATTATAATGTGTATTATAAGTAAAATATAGTACATTTTATGCATTAAAAGAAAGTGCAAAAATTATTATGGACAAAAAAAAAAATTAAATGAGGAAAGTAAGAGACACCCGTGACCTATAGAAAGATACTAATAAGGTTAATAAATGAAAATGTACGAAACAATATGTTCACGTACTTAGACAAATAAAAATAAATGTCCCTCAATTATTATATACTCATATATACCAATATATAGATATTAATTACACATGGTAAATAATTAATATAAGGAAAATTCGTATCATAAATTTTTAAATGTCCTGCATTGACCTATAATTAAGAAAGGTGTGAATCATTAAATACACGTATTTAATGAAAGAACAATTAATTTTTATACCAGACAATAGCATCGTAAATTACGTTTTATATATATATATATACGTAATTGAATTTGTGTGACAGTGTATATAATTTAAACGCTTACATATAATAACCGGGGCAAATGTCAATAATGATATTCATGTTGTTATTTTGAGGAATTGAGTCCACCGCAGCTTGAACCGATTGATAATCACCGAAACCGTGAACGTTAACGGAGATATGTCGGGTACCCGATGGCCCGACCCATTTTCGGGGGCGATTTTTAACGGAACTTGAAGGTGACGGAGTAGTACTGGTAACTGAATCTGCATGAAAAAATAAGTAATTTAGGAAGAAAATAGTGAAAGTAAAATAATAATTAATTAAAAGAGCCATTAATTAAATTAAATAAAATTAAAATAGTAGATAAATGATTGAGAAAAGAATGTGATGAGCTGAGAGAGAATATTTGTGGATTTAGAGAAGAATGTTAAAGAGTGAATGAAGTATATATATGTGGAATATGTAACGGTCATATTTTGTGTGTTGAATGTGTAAATGTATAAAATAATTAAATTGTAAGTATTTTATAATGTGTGACCATTGCTCCAAAAGTCAAGAAGTTGGACTCTTATATTTGTTCCCATCATTTGTAACTTAGATTTCTGTGCTGATAATTACTGATTAGCAGTAAAAAGTAACACTATTTTAAAAAGCTAATGAGAAAAAAGAGACTTTAGTAGTGCTTTTCCATTGATGACAAATTCGGATAATTTTGTTTATCAAGATTTAGATTTTTAAAAAAATACTTAAATATTTAGCTAGCGTTATAATTTAGTTCAAATATTAATATTTTTTAGTATTTGAGATATTTATCTAGCGTTATAACTTAATTTAAATGATAATGTTTTTTAGTATTTAAGAATTGTCACCATGTTATATGACCAAACATTATTTCCCAATTTATAATTTTCAACCACTTAACTGATCAACTATGTTATAATATCTTTCAGTACTCGATCGCTTGATCGTTATGTAATCTAATTCTTTATTTTAATTTATGTAATATAATTTGACAGAACACAAAATTAAAAGAATTCTTTTATAAAATTTGTGTGATATGATAAAACTTTTTTAAAAAAAGTTGAACCTACCATATATTTTTGTGACTATACAAAATAATTTATTAAGTTTAAAGTTAAACTATTTCGATATATATTATTCTTATTGAAACATATTAATAAGACACTGTGGCACAAAAATTAGAGCTTGATCACAGTCTTAAGAATATTGTAAGTCGGAGAAACTTATCTTCATAGAGTCAAAACAAAATTATGTATACAACACTTTTTCCTAAATACACTCTTAAAATTATATTATTATTTATATAAATAAAATATAAATAATTGTGAGTAGTTATTTTTGAATTTAATTCTCATACTTCAATATATATAGTACATTTCATAACTAGAAAATAAATTTAGCCTCCAATAAAGATAATTGAATCCCTTTTAAGTAACTTATTCAAATTATTAATTTTTTTTCTGTTATAAAGACAGGGAAATGGCTGCTTCAGTCAGAGACTCAGAATCATCTAAATACCAGATATAAATTATTATTTTTTCTTTTTCAATTTAGTGAATATAATTAACTCACTATTTTTAAAAATTACGTCTTGACTAACTTTGATGGTGTCGAGACGCAGACGTAACATATAAATTTTGACGTATGAATTTATATAATTATTTTGTAAGTGATGTAATATTGAATTAACGAATTATGAAGATGAGTTATGGTGTCCAAATACACATTCTCAGATCGAGTTGAAACATCTAATTATTCTATGTGTCTTAAATAAATGTTGATTATGAACAAAGTATGGCACAAATAAATTAGCTATTAATCATTCTGAATTTAGGGATAAACAAAATGTTGAAACGGTCATTTTATTAGGCAGCTGCATGTGGGGGAAACATAGGTTAATAGTAATGGTGGTATGCATGAAGGGAAAAAATGGTCCTAGTATGGCCTATACTATTGTGTACTTAAAGAGTAGTTGCTGTCACTATGTGGAGACCCACTATGAGATTTTATTAATAAATTTGTATTTGGTGTTTTGTATCGGAGCTCTAATTAAATCAATATCACGTATTATAAAATTTACTTTGGGAGTGATGCTCCTGTAGTTGTTAGAATATTTTTTATACCTGTGACTCAAACCTAAGACATCTAGTTAAAGGTGAATAAATCTCTTTTAATACTAAGCAAAATATATTTAACAATCAATCGATTGAATATGCATTTTATTAAATTCTTATTTGAAAATAAAAAAGAACAAAAAAGTAACATTATATGTTTAACATAATACATGCTTAATTAACTAAGTGGTCAGAATTACATTGGGGGAAAAGAATAAATATATCTCTAAATTATCATAAATAGTATTCAGATACCTTCTGTCATTCACTTCAACGGAAATGAGAATACGTAACACAATCTTATCCGTCGATTCGAAGGACATCTATGCTCTAACTTTTGGACGGCAAAGACATCAATATTCCATAAATATGACGGAGGGTATCGATATATATTATTTACTGTAGTACAGAATATATTTATCTACTTTACCTTATATCGGAAGTTATGACAAACAAATTTATGAATATTACAAGCAAAGCGATCAAAAGTGTATGTTTGAATTAATTAAAATTAAAATACATTTAATGAGATATTACAAACAGTAAAATGAAAACTTAGCAATAACTAATAACTGGGGACCAAATAATCCCTCTTTTTTTTTCTTTTTTTTTTTTTATGTTCATGGAAATGGGCCCTTCGAATTTAAAAGTTTTTTTTTTAACGTTGGAAAATTTGAGGAACTTTACCACATAAAAAAGGGCATTGAGACAAAAAAACTGCTAACTTAAATAAAAATTGAACTTTTTATCAAAAGAAACAAAGAAAGCTATTTATGATGGGATGTTGATTTTGCTTGATTATTGGATGTAGGCCCTCATATCATTGAACAAATAATTAAAAGGAGATGAAATCTTGTTTATTAACAAAATAATATTTTTGGTATAATTATGTATAAGTGTTTTTACGTTTATATGATAAATATATTATTCTCAATAAAATCTTGTTTGTTAATTATTGAAAAATAAAAATTGATATGTGTGTAGAACAAATAAACGCCAACTAATTTGTCATATTATTACATGGAAAAATAAAGGATGTCGCTTGTCATATTATTTTGCATCAAACAAATTTACCAATATGAATAAAGTGCCTTATCGAACTTTTTTTTGTTTGACACATTTTTTTAAAATCTCATTTTCGCATTAAAGCAGAATACTATTATTAGGTTTGAAATTTTTGGGTCATTTGTACTTTTTGTTCTTATTCTTTAACTTTTGTCCCTGTATAACAAGTACTTCCTCCGTTTAAAAAAAATGACCTGGTTTAACTTGAAACGAAGTTTTTAAAAAAAAGATTTTTTAATCTTGTGGTTATAAATTAAAGTTATGTCAAAAGTACTACAATACCCTTTAATCTTGTGGTCTTAAACATGCCATTTGGAATGTTAAAGTTAAAATGTTACAAAAAAAAGGGTTATTTTTTTTTAAACAAACTAAAAAGAAAATAAAATTATTCTTTTTTAAGCGAAGGGAGTAACAATTTTTTACTTTCGTGATCCTTAAAAGTTTGAGATTCCACTGGACATAAAGTTCAATTAGTAAAACAACAAAAATCAAAAGACTAGTTTGTTCGATGATAAAAATTGAAGACCAACCATTTGAAGAAGGAAAAAACTTATCCACACCGGGTATTTATATCAAGTCAATGTAATTTATATTTTTATATGATTTAATGAAGTAAAATAAACGATAAATTTAGACATATGGCATGCATATATTGACTTGGTGTAAGTACCCGGTGCGAATAAGTTTGACCCTTTTGAAGACGGTTCGTGCAATATTATCCTCATTTCTTCCTTCTTCTTGTGGGTTTTCATAAGCCCAAGCCCATGTTATGGTAACTGAGGCCCAAATCCACTTACCTGGACAAGGCCAGCCCAATTTTCTAGGCTGATTTGCATAAATGTCCCTTTTTAACTCACTATTTAAATTTTCTCCCTATTTTTAAAAGTTGTAAACCTTAAATGTTTCTTATCTTTAATCATATAGATAAAACATTAAACTGTCGCATAACGTTTGAGTAACTTACAATTTTTTAGACCCATGATCTTACGTTTTCTCATACAAAATTCATTTTTCACCAAGAGAATTTTTATTTCGTGATCTAAAAATACTCTATCTGTTATAAGAAAAAACATAAAAGAGGGTAACTAACTAAGGTGAAAATTTTATGATTTACATCTATAGAACTAATAATTATAACTAGTGAAATTTTCTGAATTATCTTTACTAATGCATCTGTTGATGGAAAAAATTCCTTTTCCTCCTTTTTGTTGCTGGATAACTCGTTGTACACATATTTTCTTTGTTTTCCGGACATCTAGTAAGCTACAGACAGAGTTAGAAAAGGTAAAAAAATTATGATTCCATCGTCTACGATTGAGTTGCGAAAATTTTTGGATAGATATGAACCGAATTCTTTCTGACTAATAGTAAAAAAATTCAATTTCCAAGTATAACACATACTTGCAACAAGTTCATCCCATTTTTACATTGTCTAGTAGTTCATATAAGAATTTTGTAACATATCAAAGAATTTCTTTTGCTTGTATAAGAGCACAAGCACACTTCCCAAGAAAAAATATATCCCCCTTTCAATATCATCACCTAACAAATTTTCCATTTCATCAATACAACTTGTTGAAACCAGCAGGTGCAGCAGATTCACTCAACCTAGGCAAGAACCCTTCTCTCTCAAGTGACACATTAAGACAAGACATTATCTTCACCAATGCTGTCCATGCCACGGGGGACGCGCAAAACGCGTAGGCAAATACAGCCAATGCTCTTACAATACCATCAGAATACCAAGGATAAGCCATGACCAAAAGTACCCCGAATATGCCTAGCCATGGCACGAGAACAGGCAGCATTGGCAACAAGAATGTGTTCATTGCTATACATGATAACGCGAAAGAGCCTAGTAAGTAGAGACCCCAACCGATGAGAGGATGAACCGTGTGAGGTATCAAGAAGAAAGGGATAATGTAGGCTGCAACAATGGACCATAACGCGATCAGCTTTAGGCCAGATCGTATTAGGAAAATGCTCTTGGTGTTTTCACGTCTGTAGCACAACTTAGATAAGTTGGGACGTGCTACGCGTGTCATTACAATTATTCCAAAGTATAGTACAGTTTGGATCAGTACTAGTGGCCTCTCTGCATCATACCTGCCAAACGCCAAACATATTAAACTTTGATGAATGTACTCGCAACGTTCACAAAAAAGGGTAATTTCAGGTGATAACAACGATAACAGCAACGATATGAGGGAAAAAACAGACATTATTGTCCAAAAAGAGCTCAAATGGAGCGACATGGATAGTCAGGATTCATATACTCTACGTTTCTCATTGATATTGAAAAGTACAATGGTCAATCTAGCAAAATAGGTTAAATGAAACGATTTGAATAGTGAGAATTGATATAACCGACCCAAACTTGGTCACAATTCATAGTTGCTTGTAGTACAGACATATCAAAACAGAGGATTTTCGTCTTACCCTAGAGTTTGAAGTCGTTGTTCATGCCACTCGATGCCCAAAGGAAGAACAGGCCACGACCACCAATACCACGGCTTTAACCATGGTGCACCGGGGAAAGTAATGACACTATTAGGTCCACATGGTACCGACCAATGAAGCCTGAGATCTACAAGAGTTAAAAGAACAAAATCAGTATTAATTTCTCTGCTTCAGCATTGTTGGAATATAACAAACGCTGTCTAACAAAAACAACGCGATCTCAAACTTACAATAATAAGAGGCGTCCATTTGGTAACCTAGAGGTAGTCGATAATTCCCCTGGAGCTTAGTACCATTAAGGGAAGGATGAAACATTGGCTGATCAAGCAAATCAGGGAAGTATGCTCCAATAAAACCTTGATCCGCGCCATCTGCATTGTCCATTCTAACCTTAAGCTGATGAAGCATGTCCTTGAATACAATTGTTGATGGCTGCAATGCAACATTTATAAGTAAAACTTGCATAACGCGTCTAATACTACTTCATAGTTCGCGGAGAAAAGTTGTTACCTGCAATACAAAGAGGCCAGTATGGAACATGCAGGGGTTAATGAATACTGCACAAAATTGTCCACATTGGAACAATTCATCTGTTTTCTGGAGGAAAAGGTTGTCTGCATCAAGCATGATGACTCTTTCGTAATCTGTTAAGCTCCACGCGTAAAGCTTGTTCATCGTTAACTTGAATCTCAAGTTAAAATTGGATTGCCCTTTGTATGGATTGTTCAAATTTTCAACTCTCACTACCTTTGCACCATCTTCCTGCTCTCTGCACATCCAAATAACATACAATGAATTATCTCACATTTCTATTTTGTTATGATCCACATTGAGAAAATTCTTTTTCTCTCCGTTTCAATTTGTTGTCATACTTTCCTTTCAGTTCACGTGACATGTTTAAGACCGCAAGATTAAAAGACATATTGAAACATTCTACGTATCTTTAGTTCAAGATCACAAGATTCAAAAGTCTTATTTAACAACACGTCAAGTCAAAACCAGACAAACAAATTGAAACGTAAAGGAACTAACTTGATTGAGATACAGTACAGAGAACAGACATTTCATTAAAGAAAGTTGTGACATGTAACTACCAAACTTAGAGTGTAACTATAAGAACTTTGACTAAAATTTTATTATATATTTTTTCATCATATTAATATGCATAAAATTGCAATTTATAATACTTTTCGTATTATTATAGAGGAAAAGTGTGAAACATATATTTATCGGTAAAGTTTTAAATTAAATACAAGGTTTAGCAACCAGTCTATTTCTGAACAAGTTTTTTTGGTCTGTTTAGACTTTTAAACATACATACGGAGAACTATTTTTAACTACTTATCTGAGTTGGTGGCAAAAATTAAATAATTATTTTTCTTAAAATTTCGTATTTTAGAAAATACTTATTTGTAATTGTATTTGGCTAATCAATTTCAGAAATACTTTTGTTATTACTTGAGTAGCTATTTGTGTTTGGTGGTTCAAAAGTGCTTTTGGAAAAAAAATTGTTTTTTTAGAATATGAAAAACAATTTTTGTTACTATTCGAAAACAATTGTTCTCTCAACTCTATAAAATAATTATTTTTAAAAAATTAGCTTCCACTCAGTTAGGGCACTTGAACATGATGTCTAAAAGAATTAGCATAGGCAATATTATTCACCGTCCGTTCACAATTGTTTGTCAGGGTAATTAGAGCCTGTTTGGCTCAGCTTAAAAGCTGATTTTTGACTTATTTAGCTGTTTGACAATACTCAAAATAACTTATTTTAAGTTAAAAAAAAACTTATTTTAAGCCAAAAGGTAAAAGCTGGGGTAGAAGTGTTTTTTTTTTAGCTTATAAGCTGTTTTAAGTTGACCACATTTTTATCTTTTTGACCTTAATATTTTTATACAATTTCCAAATTACAACATAACCCTAACATCTCTTTCTTCCATATTTCCCTTTTCACGTTTGACATAGCAACTTCAGCACTTTTATCCAAACACATAACTGCTTATTTTAAAAATAAGTTTCAGCACTTTCAAAAGTACTTTTTTAAAGCTGCTTTTATTAAGCCCATCCAAATGAGCCCTTAATCTTGCACTTCTCTCAAGGATAATTTAATATAAGGTATAATTTGACTAATATAACCCTACTACACTAAAAATATCAAAAGTCTACATAACTTTTTAATTGAACAAAATAGAGTAATTATTAAGGGTAGAATTGAAAAAAAAATGACTAATCATTTTTTAATTCTTTAAATTAACAATTAATCTTGAATATCTATTTTTATTATACCTGCCAGACAATTATAAACGGAGGGAGTATATGTTAAGACACATTAGGAAACAGAAAATGGCAAATCTACTTTAAACCAAATTAGTGGGCTTAGAGACAAGCCATTAACAAACAAATCAAAAGAAGATATCATTTGTCTAATGTCTATGAAGTAATCAAATCATCATTATCCCTCTCATAAAGTAAAAGATATTAACTCATGTGATAGGTTATCTGTCTTGTTTTATAATTATTATAGTTCAAAAGAATTGTAAAATTATACTCCTAATTGAACACTACTAAGTCAATTAATTGGACCAACACCAATGATTCAACTATCATTTAGAGATGTGTTTAAATTTTAAAATTTATACTTTTGAATATATTTAATGAATCTATAAACACATAATTATATAAATGATGACTAAAATTACTGAACTTTGTCAATTTTGTACTATAATATATGGTGTATCTACCTTTGTTATTATCATTCTAAATGAAATTAGACCATCTTCGTCTTTATCCCCTACAAGTTGTAATATACAACAAATGACATATACAATGTATTTCTACAAGTAGGATACGAGGAAAATAATGTGTATGTATTTACATTACTTCCAAAAGATTAAAGTAAGGAATCAGATGAATGAAAAAATCATGCACGTTGCTGTGCAAAAGAGTTTTCATGCCAACTACATCTTTGAAATCAAAAGCTAGCTAGTAAACGTCTTTCTCCATTTTTAGGACAAACTAATTTAGCCAAACTCCCGAAGTGCAGATATCCTCTATCATATTTTTGGATATTAGTACTCCGGTCATCTAAAAACTAGAGTATATATATGTCCTTCACTCTAAAGGAAGACTAAATAAGGACACGTGGCACAATCTTATCCGTCGATAAATATCAGATTGGTGGATAAGATTATGATACATATATGTCTGTAGTATAAAAGGTATATATGCTCTAGTTTTTGAACGGCAGGGGCACTAATGTCCTAAAAGTATGACGGAGGGCATTTGCATATCATTTACGATAGTTAGGAGATATACTTATCATTTCTCCCCTTTTTTTTGGATAATAATTGAGAAATCTTCTAAAACAACTAATATATTATTAAAGGGCGGAACTGAAATTTTGAATTTTAATGTTTATTGAAAAATCTTGATGGATTTTAGGTAAAATATTTATACCTATTAAGTAGGTTTGATAATACAAACCACATGGTTTAGATTAAAGTTGAGCGATTTTGCCAAATTTATAAGCAACACTATAGTTTCAAACCCTTGTTCAAACTTGGTGGATGGTTGACTCACCCTTTTTTAATTCAAATTCTTTATGAATTTGAATTCATGGCATGGACTTAATTTACCTATCACATCCTATATACGATTATTATCAAATTAAAAATTTATGAATTTTAGATTTTAGAAAAACAACTAGGTGTTACCTTATTTATTTGTACTTCTTATACAATTTAATATTTACGCTCTTGAATTATGTCAAACTTGTAGACAAAATTATATTTTCATCCCAATGCATTATAACTTTGAACTCATGATGTACGTCTAACACTCATTACCTATCGTAAATTGCATCCAACCACTAGATCAATATTTCAAGAGAAATTTTGACCTAATTTCTTACTTATTGCTTTGTGGCCAATGTATATTCTTGATTGTTTTTAAAAATTATTATCTCAATTATTTATCATTTAGAAATTCAATGTAAAATTTATTATTTTTTTCTTTATTTTATTTTTAATAATAATTGTTCTTGAAAATTACAAACAACTAAATACAATAGATATTCAATAAGGCGAACTTTTATCTTGAAGCATAAACCAGAATAGTTTAAGATGTATGTTAAAATATATCTTATTTTAGAAACGCGTATAATATGCTAGCAAAATCAAGAGAGATATTACTTGTTAATTTCCTAATTATATTATGTGACCCAATTCAACGACTTTTAAAACCATTTATAAGATGAAAAAAAATTGATGGAAATAGAATTGACTCATTCATACTATATATTATATTAATTTAATTTATTCTTAGTGTCATTAAAATTCCACTGCCGTTTGACAAATGTTTGAAAATTCTTTTGTTCTTGATATAAACGAGATTATTGTGATGAAATAGTATATATTTAATTAAAAATTTTAAATTTAAATTTAAATTTTCTTATATACAAAATTATCTTTAATAAAAAATTTAATTTTTTAATATAAATTTTTCTTAATAATTTAAACTTAATCGAACTGTAACTATAGGGCCTTCATGGACCCTCAAATGTGCAAGCTCACTGCCCATCTGGCAAATTAATGGTTAAAAAAACCAATCAAAATTTTATTCAATTATTAAAAAATTGTCCAGTACGATGTTGCACCGGGCAACACCAAAAGAACTATAAATTTAAACTTTTCTTTAATTCCCCGTTGACTAATATAATTGAAAAATCATCAAAAATTATATAAAAAATTAAAATTTCGTTCGATATCGAATTAATCCTTGTAATATTTATCTTAGTATGTAATGTCTTGTTACGTAGCAGTAAAAATTTACGTGTTTTTAATGGTAAATTTCGTAAATATAAAAACAGAGGAATTTGAACTTACAGAGTTCGGACCCAATGAAGAGGAACATCGAGAGAAGCAATAACGACGAGATCGGCGTCGACGCCGAGCCGGGAAAGTGATCGTAGCATGACACGTGTCGCGACGTAGAATTCATAATCTCTTGGTGTACCCATATACATCATGGTAGCATAGGCATTTCTGTGCACTCCTTTACTCGCCGGCGTCGCCGGAACTCCGGCAACCACCGTCGTTAAAACGAAAATCAAAATCGAAATTAGTAACTTCAACTTACCCATAAAAAAACAATTTTTTTTTCTTTTTGGGTCCTTGATAAATTTGAAGAAACTCAGAAAAAGCTAATGAATTTTCGTAAAATGAATCTCATTTATAAAGCATTTGGTTGTATCCTTTGAAGGGGTGTTAAAAAGTTCACCGGGAAATCAAGATTCCGGCGTAAAATGGTTAATTTAGCCTTAAACAGAGCAAATTTTGATCAATCTCTGCAATCGGAAAAACAAGATGCCCGCTTTTGTTTTTATATCTTTGTGTTTTTTGATATTTTTGGAGAAAAAATAGAAAGTAATTTGAGGGTTTATGGTATTGAAAGGGTTAAAGGACTTGTATAGAAGATGAACTGGCTTTTATAAGTTTTGTTTTTTTTAAAAAAAATATTTTTATTTGGCTAGATCAAACAAAATATTATCTAAATTCGTTTTTATTTTATCAGTTAAATATTCTAATTTATAAAATGATTATCTAAATACTTCTAATATTATATATCACGTCTGTGAAATATATATAACAAATATAATTTGAATTGTTTAGTTGTTACTTGCTAATTGAGATCAAATTAAGTTATTCAAAAATATGAAGTTTCAACGGGATATTTTTACTTATGAATATTCATCTTAGGATTTGGTTAATTCAAATATACGTTAATAAATTTATTCTATGAATAAATATTGTGATTTGTGTCAATAATTTATCACAAAAATGAAAGAAAAAATTAATCTCTCACTTTATATCTTACGATAATGATTCCTCCGGTATTAAAACATCGATAGTTCATAGTTCAATACTATACCTATTTTTTTTAAGTATGGGGCTATTAACTCTAGTTAAAATTAAAAACGTATTTACTAATCTTTGGTGGTTACGTTGGGATATTTGCGTTAATTCTATTGTTCCTTCGAAGTCTTCTTAATTATTTATAATTGGTCAAATGCACGTATTAACAAGTTTATTGGTTCTTAGTAAATCCATTGTCCTTTAGATTTTTTTATTTTATCAAAATTTTAAATATCAATTTCCAAAAAATAATAACAATTCAATTTTGTGCTGGACAAATTAAATACTAAAATAAAATAGGTTACATCAAGCAACATAAACCTTGAAAATTCATGAATTAACTTGCCATGATTTATTTTAAAAATACCCCCTGTCTTATATTTATGGTAAAAAATAACAAATACTTTCATCTTATCTAATTAATACAAAATTAATTATTTTTAATATTAAATATTTTTAAAATAAATTTAGCTTAGTCTTATTCATATGTACAATTTATTTGGAGCGACGTAATGGTGAAGTAATAGAAAAAGAGTACTTAACAATTTTTTAGGAAACGTGCAAAAATTTAATGTAACAATTAATATGGAATTATGGATATATGTTACTGTATCTTGAATGTGATTTATAATCGTTTGTATAAAAAATAAATATATCCCAAGTAAAAATTACTCATTTTTGTTAGCAATTCTCTCGTTCATCTTTATTTGTTCACTATATAAAAATAATTGCTTAATTTAAAAAATTAAGAATAATTTATTTTTTATTATTTATCTATTTTACCTTTACTATTAAATACTATTCAAAATTTAATACATTTTTTTCCCAGAGTATTAAATTCAATATTCAAAGGTTACTATAATTATATTACTCTTATTATTTATTATTTTTCAAGGTATATGTCAAGTCAATAGTGGACAACTACTATGAACTAGAGCAAATAGTAAAGAATGATCAACATGTTTTTGTATTTTTTCTTTATAAGTTATACAACATCCAATACTCAAGTAGAAATTAAGTTATTATTATACCAGATAAAAGATGAAAAAATTAATCCACATATCATCGATATATTCATAATTAATACATACATAATTTTAACGAATTACTAAATAATTTCTGTATTAAAGGAAAACATTCCTTTCACTTAAAGTAAAGAAGTTACGTTATATAATTTGTTCTCATAATTATCTTAATTATGAATAACTGCAAGAAATCTTTAAATGCCTTCTCTTTGCATTTATCTTAAATAAGTAAGTGGGACCAGAAACCATTCACTAAGCTAAGTATATTATTTATGTGAGACATAAAAAAAAAATTTGATTAACTATACGATATAAACGTTAGTGTAATTAGTATTACATGACAAATATATTTTAATTATGTTTAAAAATAATTGAATTAAATATTTCTTTTAAGGAAATGCCAATAATTATCTTTCCTTCTTTACGTGTACAATTAGTTCAAGATACATTGGAATGGACCAACTAATCAGTCCCCTATAATTTCTTCCAAATTGACATTATATTTTTGAGCGATAAATATTTCTATATTTTTAATTAGAGATTTGAAGTTTGAGTTTCTTTGGATGTAAAGTCATCTTTATTATAATGTGTTTTATCTTCAATGTATAATTTTCCAGCTCAAATTTAAATTTAATTAGATTTTAATATGAATATCGATATATCAGATAAAAAATAAAAAAAAATTATTTCACACCATTCATGTAGGAATAAATATTACTAAAATAAAGCCAGCCCATTCATATCTTCATCAACTTAATTATTAGATACTACCGCGATAACTATGAGCATTTTGGTAAAGTAATTTTTTATTTTAAATTTGTTGTGCGTTTTTTTGGTTTGAATTATCTAACCACCTTGGTATATGCATCGTGCAAATTTGTAACATATGATTACGATAAAGTCAATCTAATATTAGGAGGAGTCATAAAAATATATATATTTTAGATCATATAAATAATATACACATGTGACATGTCAATGACTAATTAATAAAAGGGGAAAATGTGCAATGAACACTAGCCTTTGCTTAAGTAGGTACTTTTACCTTCAATTGTTTAAGGGATCATAAAGATCTTTACTCTTTAAAAATTAATATATTTTCATAATGTTACTTAAAAATATTTAATTTATCTAACGTAGGATAAAAACTTAAAATATTAGTTTAAACTTATACAATTTTAAAGAGCCATTTGATATACACATCATCTAGGGTAGCAAAATATCAAAAATTCGCATTTCAAGAGATGTGATAGAAACGTCTATCCTAATATAATTGGGAAGGAGAGTACTCAATAATCCGATTTTAGGTATTAATTATTTTAACAACTTAAATGATTCTAAATAATTATTTAATGTTTTACATATATAGGATAAATATATAAGAATTGGTTTCAAAATTTTCTTCCAACAAAAATCTAAAAGTTGTAAATTGTGGTTCAATCAAACACTCAACCATGAACCAACTACTCGTCTCCAATTACCATCAAAGCTATAGCGTAGTCACGTAAACACTATAACAAAAATAATTTTTAGCGTTAATAAATATTGATATTAATAAAGATTGCTAAAGTTTTTATCGTTATTACTTAAGTGTTATTAGAATCAGTGTTGCTAAAAGTTTTAGAAACATTTAGCGACAATAAAGAATTAATACATTTTATCAATGAATACATTTTAAAGTATATCAATCGCAATTTAATTAATAATTCATAAATAATTCCAACAAATTTCAAATTTCGTCACTGATCGAAGATCGATCCACTGTTGAATTTTCCTTCAAATAATGCAAGTGGATTCACTTGTGACCATTTCTTCAATGATCTGTTGACTCTTCCCACAATGTGGCTTTTCAGTTTCTTCCAAGAAAGAACATGCATGTGAAATTATGGGACATAGTCCAAGCGGCGAGTCAGATATTAAGGTACGAATTCGATCAAATTTAATAATTTTTAAGATTTTATACTTATAGTAAAAAAAAAAATTAACATAAACAAATTATTAATTTTAATAAAAAAATTACGTAAATTCTAAATTTATAAACTTCAAATTTTAATTTTATTATTAAACATGCGCATTGAATGGTGCGACAAGTCAAAGGAGAGGTTTGGTCAAGAAAAAATATTCAAACTAAAATTACAATAATAATAATAAAGAAAAATATTAATTAGAAGAAAGAGAAAATAAGAATATCCAAATGTTTTAAAAGAAAATATTGTTAACAAGAATATGGGAAGTTATTTATTGTTTTAGAAAAAAAAAGAAGTTACAAAAAGTAGTACTAGTATTTAGCAGTCCTAATGTATAAATCTAACTAAATAACTAATATTTATCTAATCATTCAAATAATGATTGTCGTTTTTAAGCTATGCATTATAATTTTCATAATTTATTTAAACTTTTAATTCTACTTTAACTATTTCGATCTAATCGAAAAAGAAGAAGCCAATAAGGCTATTGAAATAGAGAATCGTTCAAACTGACAGAACTTTAGAAAAAGAAATAGAAAAAAGTGTTGGATATACTCCTCGACTTTATCATTTAGAATTGATATACCTCTTGTTATGAAAATGACTTATTTATACTGCTAAAAAAAAAGAAAAATAATTTAATTTTAATCTAATTTTTTTTTCTAAAACATAATTCCATATTTAGTAAATTTAATCCTCGTTGAACATAATTTTTGACTTTTTTTTATTTCAATGACTAATTTAGAATTATTATTTTGATAATCAAATTTATATATGTTTCACTAATATTCTTGTAAAACTTATTGTAAATGAACAAACTTTTTCTTGAGTATAAAGAATCAAATTACAATATAGACAAATAAAAATAGTGTAAATTTATTTTCTTTAAACTAAGGAATGAAGAAAAAAATAAAATAAGAATAAGAAACTCAAATAATTATAATAAAAGAAGTAAAAAAATAATTTATATATGAAAAAATTAAAATGTACCTTGAACTTTGATAGAAAAATCATATATAACCCTAAATAATTTTTAAAAAAATTAAAAGTAAAAAATATAAATTTAAAACTAATTTTTTAAAATTCCGTTAAATAAAGGGTATATGTGAGCTCATTTTGAAACAGTAGGAGTATATGTGAGCCGTTTGTATGACGATAAGGGCATATATGAGTCACTTTCATAACGAGAGGTATATTAGCTCCAAATGACAAAGTTGAGGGGCATATCAGACCTTTTCCCAAAGCAATAAGATGACACATGTTTTACTTATTTATAGATGGATTTATTTTATTCAATTTTATCTTTATACTACTTAAATAACTATAGAAAAATTAGTAGTCAAATTAAATTAATATAAATAGCTTAATAAATAAATTTTTAAAAGATAATTTATGGAAAATCGTACAAAGTCAATATTGAACTAAAAAAGTATGACAATTGCCAAAAAAATTATGTCAATTGCCAATTATCAAACTTTTGAGTCAAAACTCGTTTTTATTATTGAAATGTTCATTAATTAGTACTTTTTTCCACCTTCTATAGGGGAATAAAAGACTTGGGAAGTCTTGCACTTAGGCAATTAAGTGGTGAAAAAAGATTTTTTCAATCAATACTCATATCATTATTTAATTATTAAAGAAAATAAATACAACAATTATAGGATTTTTCAACTAATTGTAATTATTCTTTATAGAGTATACTTCCTTCGTTTAAAATTAAAGTTATTTAAGTAGTAAAAAGGTTTGTCCCAAAATAAGTATTCTCTCAAGAATTTAAGACAAAACTTAGTATATATGTTTTTCAACTATATTCTTATCTTCCATTTTCTTAAAAATATTTAATTTTCAAGAAATATTTATTACATAGGAGTAGTTTAGATGTAATTCTCTGTTTACTTTTACTTGTTTCATTTGTAATTGATACGTTTAGAGAAAACAACATTTAACATATCTATTTCACCATACCACCTCTATCAATAGAGGTTGTATATTTGTATTAGGTCTTGAAAAATAATATTTTGATGTTAAAGTAAAATATGACCAAAAAAATCGTTCTTTCTTAATACGTTTAAAGTGATAAATAAAATTGAAAATCTATTGTTAAAATAATGCATAGGTAAATATATATATAAAAAATTATTAATTTTTAATAGATATTTATTTTACTCAAATAATAATTTTGATAAGAAAATTCAAAGAACCTTTATGGTACCCATTTTTGAGTCCGACAATTGAATTTTGAGTGCTTATCTAAGGTCCAAAATGCATATTTTTAATTTAAAAAGATATGTTTGGTGGAGTTTTTTTTTTTTTTTTTTTTTTTTTAAAAAAAGAAGTAAATAAATACATAAGTAGTTTTGGAAGGCAAAAATGTCTTTTTAATTTTTTTGCAAACACAAATTCCTACTCTAGTATGGCAAAATATTTTTTTTAAAAAAAAATATATTAGTCAAATAAAGTTTTTTTTTTTTTGAAGCATTGATAAGAATGTTTTAGAACTCAACCTTCAAATAGGACTAATTAATTTAGAAATTATAATTTCACAATTATATTCTTGAATATATTAGTTATATAACTACATGTCCACATTTGTGCCTTTTTTTTCTCCTTCTAATTGGATAAACCATGATAAACAATTTGGAATAAGTCACATCTACAGATTCTATTATATTGTTCTACATTATATAATATAATAAGATTCTCAAAAGTTTGATCTAAAATCTTAGGATTTTCAACCACAAGTACCAAAATATCATATTGCTATTTATGAGATTCTTTGTTGATAACTCTACAAACTTTAGCTTTTTTCCAAAACATTATTCTAGAGAGCGAGGACGGAGCTAGAAGTCTATATATGAATCATGTTGAACTCATAAATTTTTGTTTAGAAAGTGTATTTAGATTAAGAAAGTCATTAAATATCTATACATATTGGATTTAGAATCTAATTATTGATAATTGAGGTTGTTATTAAATTTATCTAAATTTATAAAGTTAAAATTCTGACTTCGCCTCTAAGAGAACAGGATGAAATATTTTTTTAATGGCTTAGTTACATTTGATGATTTGGACTGCATAGTGATCTAGCATTGTTCTTGTTGGATGCTAATTGGGTCTTAAATACTACGTAACTTTACATTACATAAATAGGAAAAAATGACATTGAGATATCGAATTTTGAAGGGATCTATTTTTTTTATATATAAATAATAATAATAAGAATTTTGCTATCACATGATGATAAGTTCCTTTTTAAATTTGAAAAAAATATATGCAAATTGCAAACTTTTAGAGTTTTTCAATATAATTTTGAAATAGTTAAATTTAATTTTTAAAATAATACATTAATTTTAGAATTCAGTTACATTAACTTTTTGATAGGCAAAAGATGATATTGATTTTGAGATGAAGAAAGCATTATATAAGTTTTATTTAGATTTTGTAAGGACTCTGGTCTAATTGTTGATGTTTTCTTCACTCCGAGTTTAATCTTACAAGGATTTGTTCATCAGATTTTTAACTCAAAGAATATCTCGATCATTAATTTCTAAACTCATTTTAATTTTTTTTTCTCATTTCGATGTGAGATTTGCCTAAGGTGCTATGTGTATCTCTCTTTTAGAGGTTTGTTCTTTGTTGTATGTGTCACATATACCCCTCATTAAAACTCAACGTCTTACCTAAGGTTTGACCCACCATCATACTAAGATATCGTCCTGCTCTGATACTATGTAAAAATTCTGTTAAGATAATCATTATTCGTTTTCAGTCTAAATCCTCAAGAACTTATACATTGGGTTTAACTCAAATTTTGAAGTCTTCTTTACATTAATGTTTTTTTTTCACATATAAAATTTGTTTTTTCTTGCTTTTATCTTTTTTATTATTCAGATCATTTGTCATTTCAATTATAACTAATAGGCTTGCTGATGTAGGGCCGATAATCCGTCGGCCTTTCCTTTTTGGATCTTTAGGCTGATGGGCCTTGTACATTTTATTATGGGCCTAAGGAATTATGGTAAAAAGGCCCAGATATTATGAGGATCATATTAGACCATTCATTATTATTCGTATTCATACTGAAAATGTATCGGAAATTCGTTTTTGGCTAATACATAAACATGAGCCTTAATTTGATGTCAGTTGACAATTATGACCTTTAACTTTGGGTGTATATAAATAAGCATTTAAACTTGTATAAAATTGAACAAATAAACACGTTCAACATTACAAATTTTTGTCCTACGTGACGTCCTACATGTATTTGTCATGTAGGACATGTGTGTCTACTTGTTCAACTTTATACAAGTTTAAGCGCATATATATGTACTCTCAAAGTTAGAAGGCATAGTTATTCGTTAAAGTTAAGTTAAAAAATATATTTATGTATTATGCCTTCGCAATTCAAACTTCAGACCTCAAGTTCTTCAAAATCTTGAAATTTCAATTACGAGGTGTAAATTTGAAATGACTAAATTTGAGTATTTTGGAGATGATGAGTATATTTTAAAGAGTGATCCTTAAAGTGTGTATTTATATAATTCATTATATTGAAAATAATTGACTAAATAATGAGCTGATGCAACTAACAAATAAATAATGTGAGGTCCATAAGAAATGCAATTTTCTAAATTTTACTCTTTATTATTTACCATATCTAGAAATCATAATAGCGATTTTCCTTACTAAATAATAAAATATTTCATCTTTAACAAATTTAAATAATTAAAACTAGCTAGAGCTTAGAAATATACCCAAAACCTAAACGCAATTTATGCTAAAATTGAAATATAAACTCAACCTAAAACATTTGCTATTTTTTATTTTTTAAAAACCATTTGCTTCTTATATAAAAATAAATAAATAATTATAGCTGGAAAATTATTTTTTAAAAAATAAAAACAGAGAGTGTGGTTACTGGCATCTAAAGAAGTCACTGTTTAGTCGTAATTGTTCTTGAACAGCAAGCAAAAGCAATTTCAGAAATGGCGATTCTGTAACCCAAACATCACGAAACTCATTCAAGTTTTTATCTTTCTTCTTAACGTAATCTGTAAAATCTTCTTTGGAGGTTTCTGTGTTAGTACTGTTTTTTTTTTCCTCCAGATTCTGTTATAAACCCTAGAGTTTAATATGAAAGAAGAAGAAACTGGGGCGCAAAATAGAGAGTTGTATGCATTGCTTCATATATCTCCAGAAGCTTCTGATGAAGAAATTCGAAAAGCTTATCGTCAATGGGCTCAAATCTATCACCCTGATAAATATCAAGCTCTTGAGGTATTCACAGTCCATTATTCTCTCTTTTTTTTTTTTTTGATTTTCGATGTATGTTTTGGTACTATGCTTGTTTTTGGTTTTGGAATCCTTAATTTGTGTATTTGGAGTTAAAAGGGTAATTCACGGTTGTGTCGGATCAGCTTGAGTTCACCTTCCGGCAGCAACGTGAATTAAAGGATGAATTATGTGTTATTGTTTAAATTGGGAACATAATGGTTCATCTAGCTGATTCCAACTAGTTTTGAGAACCCTTAATTTGTGTATTTGGAGCTTAAAGGGTAATTCACTGACGTGTTCGGGTCATCTTGAGCTCACCTTAGGACTGCTACCTGAGTTAAAGGATAAATTATGTGTTATTGGAACTAAATGAACATGTATAGGACTGAATGGAAACATAGGATTTATATAGCTGACCTCCAAGGCTCCAACTAGTTTTGAGAGTTCTTAATTTGTGTATTTGAAGTTAAAGGGTAACTCACGGTTGTACCTGGGTCAGCTTGAGCTCCCCTTCGGACTGCTAACTGAGCTACAGGATAGATTATGTGTTATTGGAATTTATTGGGCCTGAATAGAGTGGAAGGGATACATAGGAGGATTTATGTAGCTGATCTCTGACTGGTTTTGAGAACCCTTAATTGTGTATTTGGAGTTAAATGATAATTCACGCTTGTGTTTGGGTCAACTCGAGCTCATCTTCCACATGCCACTTGCATTAAAGGTGTTATTTGAATTAAATTGGGCCTGTATAGAACATAAACGATTTAAATAGCTGATCTCCGAGTAGTTTCCAGAACCCTTAATTTGTGTAGTTGGAATTCAAAGCGCAATTCATGGTTGTATTCGGGTCAGCTTGAGCTCACCTTCTGCCTGCTACCTGTTAAAGGATAAATTTTGTGTTATTGGAATTAAATGGGCTAGTATAGGACTGAATGGATACCAATGATTTGTATAGCTCAACTCCAACTAGCTTGTGGTTGGGGCTGAGTTTAACATTTTGATATGTTTTGTAACTTTTCTACTTTTAGAGAATCCTTGTTTGCCTAATTTCCTTGAATGATGAATTGTTTAATGTGGAACGAAATGGGCCTGAATAGGAACTAGATTTTAGAAAATACTAGTTTGCATATTTTTCCTTTAGGGATAAATCTTGTAGTTTGAAATGGGTCTTGATCAGATGGAATGTATACATATACCCTCCATCCAGTCAACTTCAACTAGTTTGCCATAAAGTAGCAGTTGTTTGATTGATATGTATGAACTACGGCTAGTCTTGTTTTTGCCTTTGATATTGGTGGAAAGTCAATGTGCTTGCTTTTGCTCAATTTTCTTCCAGGTGTTTTGCGTTGCAATTGGCATATTTATTCATTTCTCCATGCTTTTGTTTTTGCATTGCGATTGGCATATTGATTAGATATAAATTCAACTTTTCTCCATGTGATTAGACAGTTGTGAATATTTTACTTTGTATCCAATTTGGAATTTGGGTGCTTAGTATTCAATTGACCATCATGAAAGATAAAAAGAAACTCACGTCCCGTTGGCTCATTCATGTACTTGTTTATTGGAGGGAGATTTAATATTGACTGAATATTGTTATGTCCTTGGTATATGTTTTGTGCAATGGGACTAATAGCTTGTTAGCTGGTAGTATATCCAGGACCTCCCTGAAAAAGTAGGACCAAGATCATAAGTATCAGTTGCTGGTGCTTTCAGGTTGAGAGTCATTATTGTCACGCCCTTTTTTTTTTCTCAATATTTTTTTGATTATTATTTTGTTTCGAAAGAAAAAGAGTTTTTCCAATTAAAGTGACATTTTGAAAAGGGATAATTATTATTCAGAGTCGCCTCTTGGAATTGAGTTTTGGTGTTCCAAGTCACCTTATTTAAATCCCTAATCAAAAGGAAATTTGACTCTATTTTTTATTGGTGTGCGAACTAAAAATCCGGGTAAGGAATTCTGTTGACCGAGGGGAAGGTGTTAGGCACCCCTCGAGTCCCGTGGTTCTAGCACGGTCGCTTCATTGACTTTGATATGACTAGATTTAATTTTGAATATTATATTATTTAACTTAATAATAAAAATATTTATTTTTTTTACTTTATTCTCTCATTTATTTTAAACCTTTTAAAAATCGTCTTATTTATTTTAAATATATTGAAAATTATTTTATTATTTTTGGTGTGTGTCCATTAATTCAAAATTTGAAACATTCATATTTATTTATATATTTATTATTTATTTATTTATTTTGCTTTTACATTTTTTTTTATATATTTTTTTATGTTATTATGGGGATGAATTTATATATGTATTTTATAGTTAATTTTTTTTTTTAGAGTTCAAGTTAATTTAGGATTTCTATTTATTTATTTTTTAATTTAAAAATAGAAAGATGAAATTTTATGAGATTTGAAATTAGTTTTAAAATCACAAATAAATTTTATAAGATTTGAAGTTAGTTTTTATAAAGAAATTCTAAATAAATTAGGAATATTTTATTTTAAATTTTATATATATATATTATAATTTTCTGTAAAATTTGTTTTTTTTTTTTAATTCATTTTATCATTATTTTTATTTTATTATTATTTTATAGATTTTGTCTTCTTCTCCCTTTTTTTTAAAAATAATTTTTGTTGCTTTTTTTTTTTACGTTCTTTTTCATTTTTTTTATATCTACTTTTTGTTTTTTATTAGTTTTATATTTTATTTTTTATTTTCATTCTACTTTTCTCTTCTTCTTTTTTTATTTTGATTTTCACGTTTTTTTTTTTAATTTTATTTTCTGTTTCTGTTTTTTTTTTCTAAAAAAAAGTTCTGATATTTTTTTTTATGCTTTCTTCTTTTGTTTTTTTTTTAATTCTTATGGGTTTTTTTTTAATTTTTTTTTTAATTACTCTTTCTCATTATTTTTAATTTTAGTTATGACTCAGAATAATATTTATATATTCTCTCAATGATAAACTTAATAATTCGAATTAGATAACTATCTTATACTTATTCTAAAGATAATTTTTAATCCAAATAATGTGTTAAAAAAATTGAAACGTATTACACATAAGTTTTTAAATTACTAATCAATTAAAATTTTAGTTTACATCCTAATCTAACAAGTTTATAAATTTTATTTTATTTTTTAGTGAAAAACTAGGCTCCAGAAAAACATTTTCTATTAAATATCACAAAATAAATTTTAATATAAATTGCATCAAAAAAAAAAACACACTAATAATAATGCAAAAAAATGTATGATATATTTTTTATTTTATATTATTTTTGTTAGCAGATTAACACTCAGATCGAGAGAAAAAAACAAAAAAAACATAACACATGCATTACGGATTGATATTATATAATAATAACATACGATTCAAAGAACTTCATATTATTAGATTCAAATTTTCATACAACATTACATTTAAATAATGCGAGAGTTTAGAATTACCTCGCTGCGAAGATGGATATCACGAAAAATAACTTCTATGATCTACTGATTTGAGCCACGAATTTGGAACCACGACAAAAAATCTCTAACTCTGACCTAATTCTCAAAAGAATGACTTACTTTTCTTCTCTTTGTGTTTGCTCTATATATTTCTCTCTGTATTTCTCTGTATCTGTGTGTCTGTGTATTTGTGTCTTTGTGTATTTGTGTATTTTTTCCTCCTCTTTTTACATCTCTCTATATTTTTTCTTCTCAACTGAACGTGTTTTTTTTTATAATAATTTTGGTTGAGAGTTTGGTGCTAATTAAAAGGAAAGTAATATAGTTGGATTAGGATTTAATTTGAAATATTGTTGAGGGAATTGGGGTTGAGATAAGGATATAAAATAAATAAATAATAATAATAGAAAATTAACAAAATAAAAAAAATGTTTAAAAAAAATCAAAAGAAACGTCCAAAAGAAGAGAAAGAAAAAAAAAATTAATGGGATGAGACTTTTTAGTAAAATAAGTTAGGAAGTTGGGAATAATTAGGATAAGGGGAAGGTAATTTGAATATTTAGGACTCCCCTTTTTCTTCTTCTACCATTATTTTTAAACTAATTAAAAGTTGAAGATTTAAAACAAATACCATAAATTCATAATTTTTATTATTAAAGTAATTTACACAATTTCTTTATTTTTTATTTATTTTAAATATAACCCTTTTTAAAAAATTGGTTTGGAAGCCCGCGGCCAAACGAGTAGGGGTGTGCGTCGGTCGGTTCGGTTCAGTTTTACATATAATCGGTTCGGTTTATCGATTTTCGGTTTTAAAATATGCTAACCCAATAACAAACCAATAAGAAATTTTTTATCGGTTTATCGGTTTTTGATGTTATCGGTTCGATTTAGATTAACCCAATAAGAAAATGTCAATCAAATAATATACAATAGTACGTATGTTATAATTACATGTTACCAACTTACCGCCAAAACATAATAGAAAACTTTGAATGTTGATCAAATTACTAACATTCACAAACTTGCAAAAGCTATCGCCTACAATTACGAACTAAAATTAAAACTAAAATAAAATATTTCAATGAGACAGTCTTGAACAGTTGCTTGATCCACCAGATAATCAACAAAGTTCTCACCAATTTCCTTACAAAAAAATCACATAGCCTGAAAAGCTAATATTGAATCTATTTATGTATTAAATTATGTATATTTAATATTGAGGAAGGGTAAAGTAGTAAATAACTATCGTCTTATTGGGTTATCGGTTTACCCAATAACCCAATAGGAAAAACCGAAACCGACCCAATAACCCAATAATTATTTTTTCTAAACCCATTAAAAACCCAATAACCCAATAACCCAATAACAATAACCCAATAACATTTTATCGGTTCGGTTTATTGGTCGGTTCGGTTTTTGCACACCCCTACAAACGAGTATTTTACAGAGAGCCGACAAGGAATTCCATTAATAACTGGCCGTTTTGATCCTTTGGAACAACTCGATGAATTTAGTAGATCGTTTTAGGAGGCCCTAATGACTATAGATCGAACCTATCCAATTTTTACAGTACGATGGTTGGCTGTTCACGGCCTAGCTGTACCTACCGTCTTTTTTTTGGGATCAATATCAGCAATGCAGTTCATCGACTCTTTATATTTTGGTAAAAAATTAGGTGTTCACAATTATACAAGTGATTCCTGCTGAGATTTCTACATATTGATCCTTGTGTAATTACTGCTCGAGTCTCTTCTAAAAACTCTGTTCTTTAGCCTAATAAAATAGGTTAGAAGAGAGGAAGTGTCTTTTCAATGGTGAAGAACGGGGTAGAAAACTTAATAGTTGCCACCTCCTCAGATTTTTTGGCCTTCGTAGTCTCCAGGGTGGGGGATGGGGAAAACGTAATATTGAGTACAACAGAATCTATATCATAGATTTATGCAACAGTGCCAATAGCAGGAAGAAATTTGTACTTGTCTAGATTCCTTGTTTTCCTGCCTTATGATGGTCAAGTTAATGTCATATATCGCTTGTTCTGTCTTATGGGATTGGTAGGGGAGGCTTCATAAGTACTGTATTACATGTTTGTTATTTGGCAAACAACCATTATTATGGTTCAGGTGCCTTATCTATACCTAGATCTTTCTTATTGCAGTGATTGGGCTATTAGGTTGCGAGAGATTATATAAGTGGTTTCTTGAGATTACTACGTTTTTCTCTTTGTGCAAATGATTGTCTGAATTTATTCTAGAAACCTTTTCTCATTAAGGAATAAGGTTACAAGAGAAAACTGTCTCACAATGGAGAAGAATATGGTAGAAACTCAGTTTTTTATGATATTGAACTTGTTTTTCTTAGTTCAGGGGGGTTGAGGATCTCGTCATCTCGCAGTGAGGTCAAGAAAATCGATGTTTTTAAAATCGTAGCAACATTATTACAAGATATTAGATAATTGCCAACTGTTGGAAGTAACTTGTCTGGCTTTCTTAATTTCCTGATTACGAAGGTCAAGTTGTGAGTATATAGTGGCATATTTTTCCTGTTTCAGATGAAGGAAATTGCAACAGAGAATTTTCAACGAATATGTGAAGCTTATGAAATTTTATCGGATGAGACGAAAAGACAAATATATGACATATATGGTATGGAAGGGATTAATTCTGGTCTGGAACTTGGTACTAAGCTGAACAAAGCTGAAGAGATCAAGGAAGAACTTGAAAGACTACGTCGTCAGAAAGAACTTCAAAAGGTTGCAGCGCATCTCCGACCTTCTGGGTCAATTATGGCAAATCTTTCATTGCCACAGTTTTTAGAGGGTGATGGCATTATGAAAGGGTAAACATCTGTACTTCTTTTGTATTTCGATGTCTTAATTGCTTTTGTAGATTAAGATGACAATGTAGATACGTGTGACTAGGTAATTAATAATCCAATAGCATGGCATAAGCCAACTATTCCATCTATAACATTGTACATGTTAAACTTCCTTTGTCCTTAATCATAGATGAATATGCGAAGCCATGTTCCTTTATGTAACTTGTTGATAAGTAAATTCCTTTTAAGTATGTAAGTTATCATTTTTGTGGGACTACGTGCAAAAGAATGGTTCTAAGCTGCCCACACGAATGCTGGTGGATTTGGAGCTAACAAGCTTATGCTTTAAATTCTTTTAGCTTCAATTTGTGCTTTTATGACATAGAAGTGAAGCAAAATCAGGTTTGATAATCATACCGTGAAGCAGAAAAGATTAGAAACCAATCTTGAGGAATCCTTGTTGTGAGTCCCTAATAAACTATCTAAGGGTTGTTTAAATTTCAAGAAAGGTAAAGACCATTAAACATATTCAAGAGTCGCTCTGCATTCTTTTGTAAAAGTCTGGTCCTAATTATCTTCCTTAACAGCTTTTGGCTACCTCTTCAAGAGATTTCAGCTGTCATGATCCCATTATATGTGCATTTCGGTTACTTAATGCATTACACCATGTCAACAGAAGTAATGACCTGTGCAGCCTGTAAACTGCAGAATTGAGCTGCTCTAGTGGAATATGCATTGCGTTGCTAGCATTACTGTCAATTTTTGTTCAGAAGCACTAAATGTTGTTGTATTGAACAATATTGCAAAACTAATGCTTAAGCTTGTTTAGGCATAGTTAGCAATATATTTCTTTGTATATTTTTAATTTTTTTGTTTGTTTGTTCCTTTACATGTTGATCATTCAGCAAGTCTAAGTTTGTCTTCCATATGATTATTCACCAACGCCTCTTGATGTTACCTCATCTTACCTTACATGTTTTTGGGCTTGATTGTCAGGATGGCTATGGCTAGTGAAGTCCAGTCTCAGATATCCAAAAACAATGCTGTTGCCATTGGTGGAAATCTGGCAGTTAATGGTAATGCCGGCGGTGGTGCTGCATCTGTTGTTTTTAGGCATCAAATGTCATCAGTTTCGTCAATAGAGTTTATGGGGTCTATGGGTTTGAGAGCATTACTTGGAGTACAAACAACTCGGTAGGATGATCCATTTTGCTACGTGTTGCAGATCTCAAAATTTTTAGCCAAATATTGACATGTTCTTTGTCTCATCAGTCATATATCTGTTCACTCTACGGCAACAATGGGTCTTGCTATGTCTTTAAGAGATGGTTCTGTTAATCTCTCCAACACTTGGACTCGCCAGCTATCTGATACTGCTCATGGAAATGTAAGCTATTTTTGAGTTGATACATATCTAGAAGCTTAAAAATATTCTTTCACAGTTGCTACTGTTCTCTATGCTTCGTGCCTGCAACTTAAGTCAGAAGATTGATGATCTCTTGGACCACAGCATTCTGGAACATACTTATTTAGGGGCTGTGGCATGAATTTTCCGTGCATTTTGCATTACTGATATCCACTCATTCTTTTTAATTTATCAAGAAAATCTTATATATTTCCGTTTCCCCTTTCACTTTTTTTGTGCAGATACATCTTTCATTAGGTCCTGAGTCATCTATAGCTGTTGGATGGCAGAGGAAGGAGCAGAAAAGGTCTGCTTCTGGAGAGATCAAGGTTCCACTTTACTGCTCCAGCCCTAAAGACATCTATCTTTTGATTACATTCTCTTATAAAAGCTAATTTAAGAATTCTTGTTTCCTATTTAAGACTTGCCCATATCATCATTGTTTATTATTGAATTGAGTTATTACTGGCTGACACTTTCTTTGATCTGGTTATGAGGGATTCTGTACCTGTGTTTTGAAGTCCACACGAACATTAATGATCTAGACATTTTCATTGGTTTTGTTAAAAACAGATGAATTTGTCTCACCTCTCATCTACCTGTTGATATAGAATTAGGACCCCTTAATGGTTAATTTATCATTTACTTCTTGGCCTACAACTTACTTTTTTCTGGACAAGTAGACCACAGAACATAATCTTCCTACATCTGAGTAGGGCTTTTTAAAATAGTTATTCAGGTTGCAATGTTACTTTAATATCAATTTTTTGGTTTAGTATAGTTTTGAGAAAAAATAGCTGTACAGAAGTGAGAAGCTTCCTGATTAAAATAAAAGAAGTGACATTACAATTTGTATTTAAAATTAAGAAAAAGAAAGAACGTGCACTTTTAGTTTTAGCAGTTCTCAAATATTCTGCTGCCAGAATCTGGGAATTGGTGCCCCTTGAAATGTGCCATTACAGTGGAATGTTCCCTAATAAAAAAGAAAGAAAGGAACTCAAACTGTCCAAGCTGTCCAAGCTGGTCGAGTTCTATTCAAGATTTTTGCTTGGTTTGTTCTTTAAAAATAAGATTACGATTTCTTCCGCTCTTGCTCCCACATTGCATTAGTTTGTTTTAGAGCTGTAGATGTTCCACAAAGTTCTGACTAGAATACTAGCAAGAACAGGGAGAAGTTACCAATGATAAGTATTGTATTAGGTTCTGTAATAACGTGACCTGTTCATGTTCCACACTCTAATTTCCCTTACTTCCGCGTGAGAAGAAATAGAATGCTATATATATGATGGGCCACTCCGAACATATTTCAGAACTTGAATCTATTTGTGCATATAATGCAAATATAACATACTTGTAACTTCATGTTCTGAAAAACAGACCTTTTCCCACTTTAAACAGATTCAACATGAGAAGTACATTTGGTTCAAATGATATTAAGCGGCATTAAGTCATTAACCTGCCTTCAAGCAGCATCTTAACATTACCAATTTTGAGAGACTTCGAGTATTCTTTTATCTATATATAATTTGCATCCAATATAATGCAGCTAGGGACCGGGTCATTTGGTGCAACGGCTAATTACACCCACCGCTTTTCCACGAAATCCCACGGGCGTATCGGAGCCAGAATCGGAAGGTTCATTGATGTTTATAATTCCTCATATCTTTTTTTGAATAGTATTCAACTTATTGCTGTTACTGTGTTAAAGTTGAAGGTCCTAAGCCTTGATATTCTGTACTTGTTTGCTTAAACAAACGATCTGTGGTCTGAATAAGCTAATGAATGCCGGTACACTTGATGTGTTGCAATTCCTATTTAGATTTATTTTGTTAAATGATCAAACCTCTGATCCTTGTTCATCTCCACGTATCTAGTTTTGGATAGTGCACATGGTAATGGTGATGACTAAGGTGCTTTATCAAAAAATAAAAAAATAAAAATAAGATGGTGATCTAAGGCCTAACTTTTACCTTTTCAAAACAATAATGGTAAGGACCAAGGCCTAGTACTTGCATTAGCTATTCTTTTAAATCCTTGTTTGTAATCAGATTTCTGTAAAAGCTGGTTATATAAGCGATTTAACAATATTTTCATGATGGTTTACTTTATTATTCCCTCAATTTGTTCTGGTATTGGTTAAACCTTTTAAGAACTTCTGGGAAGAGCAAACCTGCTAGTGTCTTGGAAAAAGGCATCATAGATTTCTGTCAAAAGATGGTTATATAAGCAGTTTCAGATTTTCTTCTCGATTGTTTTCTTTATTATCCCATCACATTTCTTCTGGTATTAGGTAAAACTCTTTTACGAACTTCTAGGAAGAGCAAACCTCCTAGTATCTTTTAAAAAAAAAAAAACTCATTGCATCTTTAAATCAATTGAAATTCTTTGTATTTTCTGTTCTCTAGTTCGAACAAGGAATGGCATTTTCTTGGATTTTTGGCTTGTTTTATATATGTTCCCAGAGAACTGTATGTTCAAGTTAAGCCTAAAACACCACAATCCAGGTTAATGGATTTATCTTCATGAACAAAATTTCAAGTTCAATTGGTAGCCTCTTCTCAGGACATTCTATATTGTATTGCAGTACTGCACTTGAACTAGAATTGGGAGGTGGAAGAAAAGTATCTGAATTCAGTACCATTCGGATGCTGTACTCTATAGGAATTCAGGTATATATTGGCAAACTAACTCTTTTCACCCCTTCCAAAGAAAAGATGAGTGGTGCCTACTTCCATCTATGCTTTTGTTAGACATGTTTTATGATTCATTAGAAGTCATTAATTGCCAGATTGCACATGTTTTCATGTTTTTTTACACCTCATATCCTTTTTTTCTCACAGGGGATCTTTTGGAAGTTTGAGTTACATCGTGGGGGGCAAAAGTTGATTGTTCCTGTAAGTAGTCTCAAATTTGTGAGTATGTGCGTTATTTTGATGTCATGCTTTTATCTTTTCTTTCGTTTTACTTTTCGGTTTGCTTGTTCATGTGCATGCACATGTGTTCGTGACTTTGGGCACATATTCCCTAGAATTTCTTGCATCAGCAGTTGCTTCTTGATCATGATCTTAATCAGGCAACTTCCAAGATGATCAGGAGTCAATAATGATCTAGAATTATAACAAACCTAAACTAAGGCAAGATCACTTATTTTAAGAATACAGTAGATTTCCTATATGTACTGTATCCTCAACGCGTTGAACTAATGAAATACTATATCCTACACTGCAAAAACTAGATTTCCTACTTGAGGAATTGGATATTATGTTTGATGTTAACTAATGTTGATTGGATAATTGTTCTGATTGTTTCACCAAAATCAGGTATGCGTTTGGCCATGAAAAAATTCCAATGTTGTTTCCTGAGTTGAACTCCTGAAAACATATTTGTCCATATTTCTACTTGAAGTTGAGTTCGAGAATTTGAAAACAACTAAACGTATCTTCACTTTTTCACTCCAAATTACTCACAAAAGTAAAAGAACAACTCCAATTTGTGTTTATGGCCAAACACAACTCCAATTTTCAAATCATTTTCCATTTTGAAAACAAAAACTATATTTTTTCATATTTCATAATGAAACATGTCCAATCGCCTACTCAAAAATTATGATTTAATCCAACTTGGTGAAACAATCAAAAAGTAACAACTATAACGGCCAGTTGAAAGTTATTTGGTTGTACTGTAACTTGTGGATAGGTGAAAATTTTGCTTATATTTCAAACCTAACTTCATTTTTGCATTCAATGCCATAAACCACGGCAAAAATTATAGAGCATTAATCTTTCTCGGGTTAAAAGACATTTTCTGGGCGGATTCTTCCGGTGGTGCCCCCCCCCCCCCCCAAAAAAAAAATAAAATTGACTTTTCTATGGATAGTGGATATACTAAGTTCCTATAAATAGTTAGCTCAAAGAACTACCATTTATCTAAATATTATCTGGCTCAATCAAGATTTTCGTTGTTCACATAATTGTTTTATTTTTGCTACATCTCAATGGATGCAGGTATTGCTTTCTAGGCATTTGAACCCTATTTTTGCCACCGGAGCATTTCTGGTACCGACCTCACTGTATTTTGTACTGAAGGTTTGTGTTCTGTCTTCAAACTAAACATTTGAAAATTTCTTTTTGGTAAATAGCTAACTACATGGCGGTTCTCAATTGTTCTCTGGGGGAATTTGCTATATTACTGCTTTCCTTGTATTTCTGTTTTAGAATACTTAATTTGGTTGAGACAAAAATCCTAGTTCTTCTGATAAACATATCAATATCCATAGTGAGTTATGCCAAAACATTCAACTTCTTTTTTATTTGTTGACGTATGAGTAGGTTTACCTTGGTAGTTTTGCTAGCCATTTTAAAGATTTTACAATTGATGGCCCATATTGCATCTACATATTTCCTTCCCTGGATGTTTCAAATATGTTTTACAGTAGTCACTGGTTTTGATTCTGAGTTGTTGTGGGGGTGGGGGGTTCCTACTCCCTCATGGTTGCAATTTAAGGAAATGTCTCCTCTAAATTATGACTTGCTAGGTTCGTAACTGCTCAGTTTCCATGACTGCGGATTTGTCTCTTGTTGAGATATCTTTTCCTTTACTCCCTCTGGTTCAATTTGTTTGTGTGGTTTTGACTTGCACGAAGTTTGAGAAAGTAAACAAACTTTTTATTCAATCTTGTCCTCTTAAACTTGAGACATGTAGAATGTACCAAAATGCCCTTTAATCTTGTGGTCATAAACATGTCATGTGGAACACCTTTAAATTAAAGATTTGTCAAAAAAATTTAAGAGAATTCTGTTTTGAATAGGCTAAAAAGGAAAGTAAGACAAACAAATTGGAACTAAGGGAGTACTATTTATTCTGAACTGTTGTGGGGCCTTGTGTTAGCAAAATGTATCCCATCGATTATACTTTATAATTTTCTTGTTTTCTTAATAGCTCATTTTCTATAACTTCCAGTCTCTTTTTGACTGTTTTTCTCTTCTATATTTGCAGAGATTTGTTGTGAAACCTTTTTATCTTCAGCGCGAAAAGCAGAAGGCATCAGAAAATATGGATAAAACTCTTGGCCAGGTAATCATTTATTATACATTGTTCGGGTGATTGGCATTGCTGCTGCGTGAATTCTATAAATAGCTTCCCCTGTTCTTGGCAGCCAGACATTAGGATGTTAACAACTAGGCTTCAATCGCAAGCTAGTTGGGATTGGAACATAAATCCTCTCAAATCCACGCTTGTACCTTGGGGCATTCTGTTAGCCAACGTTTTGTTTTCCACTCTAGTGGTTTCTAAGTGTTGATGCAGTTCGTTGTGCACTGCCTTTTCTGATATGATAGAGAATTTATATTGTTTTGTCTGTGACGCATTCTAATGGTTTTTTCTTGGGTTTATAAATGGATGGGTCCAATGTGAAGCCAACCTCTTCTGCAGCTTTGCTCCTAACACACTACATTGTTGTAGGTTCGAGAAGCAAGGACGGCTGCTAAGAAAGCTCAACAACTATTGCAAAATGTGGCCAATAGGAAAAGAAGTAGACAGCTTGAAGCAGGTGGACTGGTTGTTACAAAAGCACTGTATGGCAGTCATAAAGCTCTGAAGAACAGAAATCAAATAGAGGAAGTGAAAGATGAAGTGGCTTCTCAAATCATTGATGTCACTCTACCTTTAAATTTTCTTGTGAGCGACTCAGGGCAACTAAAGGTCCGTTTTTATATCGCCTGTTCTTAATATATTTCTTTTTGTTATCTGTCTTCAGGATTCCTTGTTTTACATTTGATGCCTTATTGCTCTTCTTTTTAGTTTATATTACTTGCTTTAATCAGACTTCTCTTTGAACATCATAAGCTATTTAGAGGTCATAAAGAAAAAAGAATTATAACAGCTGCAGTAGCTAAGAGAAGGTTAGAGACGTGGTTGGCTTAGATGACATAAATAGGAGGAGAGAGAAAAAAAATGGGCTATATGGAACACATCATGGTATGTCAAGATATCTTCTTGATTTTGTGTTTTTGGCTTGAAGGAGGACTGGGACTTGCAAGATTTTGTGTTTTTCTGGCAGATTGACATAGCCATTGTATATCATGAGGATTAGCCCATGTTTTAGGTTCGATGTGGTTAACGCGTTATCTTTCTGAGATTTCTCCTAGGTTGAATTCGCATAGATAAAATTTTCCTTTAGTAGCAAGGAACACAATCGTTTAGTGTAATTGGAATGGAAGGAATCACAGATGTATTGATGAAAGCTCAACTCCAACCAATACTTTGAAAGCTAGATGTTTGGTTAAATCTCTGCAGTTGGAATTTCCTTCTGTCCCAGTTGATTTTTTCAATTTTGTTGCCTCCTTGATCTAACTGACGGATCAACTGTTATGGAGCTAGCATTACTTAATTTTTCTACTACTTTTGCATCTCCTTGATGCCAATTATTGATATATTCGTACTACATTGAAAAAATTGAACACAACTATCTCATCTGTAAAAGCTACAGATCTGTTGTTTAATCAGTATTAGCTTATGCCTGTTAGTACTTATAGTGTTTGGATGCCTTCTTTAGAATAACTGTTTAGATTAAAATAATTACATATGGACATGTTTTTGCTTACATTTCACTAGTTCATGAAACAACTAGCCAATATCTTGTCTGTTCAAGATGGTTTACTTTTTACCTATTGGATATTTCATGTCTCATTATTTATATGCAGCTGCACGAGGGTGTAAAGAAATCAGGAATTATGGGATTTTGTGATCCTTGTCCTGGAGAACCTAAGCAATTGTATGTGGAGTACACCTTTGATGGTAACAACTTTGAGGTAAATCTTCTTCTTTCTCTTTTTCTAACATTAGAAAACATCCCCTGTTTACTAAAGTTGCTGTCAAAATATTAACAGGTCATTGTCGACGATTTGGATGAGTTGCTTATACCCCAAGAATCACACAGAATTTGATGACAAGAGAGCTGCTGAGTCTCCGTTTTTCACTTTACTGAATATAGATTTAAGACTGCTGATTCCTCCAGATGAGTAATTTAAGGCAACCAATTGAGAAGACTTGTTACCTCTTCAAATTTTGCATCAATCTATGCCTCTGAAGTACTTTTTGCTCAATGTTACTACCCGTCGCTTCCCTTCTTGTCCTCTTTACCCTCCAAACCAACAGGAATAAGAGCGTGGAAAACTAGCAGAAACAGAGTTTTCGCACCAACCCTAGCCTTAGAAATGTTAAAATGGGATGCAGTTCCTTAGAGTTTTTGGTTATAAAAGATCTCTACAGAGTGTATTCTATTTTGACAAAATAAAGGCAGTCTAGCGATAACATATTCTTTCACGATTAGACTATTTGATGAATTCCTTATATTCTGTAACACAACAGAGAGCAAAACTGTTGCATCAAAAGAGTTGATGCCTCAGAAACAGCAGAGTTTTAATGAACTTTTGCTTTCTCATTTGGCCTCACTAGTTGTTTTCACACTTGTGCAACTGTTCTATTACAAGATTCTTCATTTTACAAAGTTATACCACTCCACATATATGGTAAAAATAATAACCACAGTTGGATCTATCCAGCTCTAAACCCCGACTGGAGCAGCAGATCGTGGTTACTGGCAAAATGATGTGAGATTTGTTCCAATCAAGGTGCACAATTTCAACCATGGCTTCTTCTCCCTCTTCTCATCAGGTAAAAGCTTATATCCATCATAACGTTCTGCAAAGTCTTTGTGCAATATATATATATATATATATAAATATAGCCCAGATTTCACCTTGTCCTTTATATTTTAGGAGGCGTTATTGCGAAAGAAACACTTGCTGATAGTTTAAGATTATAGTATATAATTTCGGAGTGACTACTTTTCTCATTATAAACTGCTGCTTGCTGGGAGAAAAATAACAAAGTGTAGACACTCTGAAAGTTAGAATATTGCAGAAGCTGTATAATCCAAGTTATGCAGAGTTTTCCAATATGATTTGTGACTAATCCAACAGTACAGTTAAGATTGAATTGACTCAATTTTCCATCTTTACCATAACTTAAATTTTAAGATTGAACTTTTTCCTCTAATGTAGGTTCTAGTCGACACTTTTATCCATACAAAAGGTGGTTTGAAACTCACTAGTTTTGGCTCGAACTATGTGTGTATGCAACGAAAAGAATAAGATCCACTCATTTTGAAAAATTTGAATTTTGAATTTGCCTCTTTAATAACACATACGATGACACTTGGCGAAACCAGAAAAGAGGAAAGCTGTCACATTAAAAGCATAAGAGTGAAAGATATGAAATAGGCACTCTCTTTTTCCTCTTTTGTTGGTAGTGTATTAGCTGGTTGATGTTGCCATTACGTGACAGTATTCTTCAGTAGCACCATAACCTATTAGCTCACAAGCATGGCATGAAGATAGCCTGGATACAGCTCTTTAAAGTTTTGAGTACTACTTCATTATCAAGAGTCGTCTTTGTTGGAAAACGTTTTATTGCCCGAGTTAAAAAGACTTTTTAATTCAGTTTCAAAATAGATACCGAACATTGCTTAGAAATCACAAACAGAAAAAGATTATGTCTTTTGTTTAGCACAATACTAAATATAGTAAAACATCAACAATAATAATTGCACCCTAAAAGAAACGTAATTAACAAGCCCCTATGGATTTGTTTCATTTAAAATAGCCACATGAATGGTTTCTATTGCTTGTAGACTTGGGCTGAATAGTTATGGCCACATCTATGAAACATTAGCTGGATTAATCATTTTTTGGGGGGTGTGGATTACCAAAATTTGAAATATACAATAAGGAGTTAAAAAGAAAAATGAACTCCATAAAATATAAAGTTTAACCTTTTCAACAGCGACTTCATATATACATGAGTTTTTAAAGTAAAAATTCGACAAAATCAAACTTTTAGACCTAATGGTGCTTCATGATTGCAAGTCTTGAAGGTGATTTCCACATTGATAAATTTTATAAAAATTTTAGGTTATTCGTTAAATATAAAGTCTAAAAATGGTTATTTGTTAACTTGTCCTTTAGAAATGAATAGCAATTACGTGATTACGCGGTAATTTACCCAATGACTTTGAAAATGGTTGATTTTGACCCTTATTCGATCGTAGAGCAAACTTTCAAGATCAAAAGTTAAATGTTATTTAACTTAAAATATTGTTGGATAAATATATCAGTTATTTTTGTAAATTATTTGTTATTATTTATATATCAAATTGAAAATTCTGAGTCCACTCGTGGATGTCGACGACCTAAAGTATTTGAACATGCTCATAATTGTCCTTTCTGTAGTAATCTAAATTAATGAACCCATGCAGGTCCACACGTTGACGGCAAAATTCTTGGTTAGTTGAAGCTTCCAATTATTGTGTTTAGTTGAATTAAATAATAATTATCAAGGATAATCATATTAATATACTGATGAATTCTTAGGCCTTCCTAGCTTATAATATCACTTCAACTAATCTTCTCATAATTACTAGATAAAGAATGGATATGTATGAACCAATAAACACTTTTTTATGAATAGAATATGGATAGAATAGTAAAATTTGGAAAGTGAGTTAGGTAATAGATTATCAAAAAGTTGAGTATTATTAGTCATTAAAGCATTATTTTAAAAATATGTACTCAATTATTAGTAATTCCACACTGGGATCCACCAGTTTTATCAGTAGTACTACTTAATTGACTGATGATAACATTTGGCAATACAATACTGGATTAATTGAACTATGTTTCTTCATATTAAATATACATTTTAGCAAAATACACTTTGTAGACTTTCGTGCCCCTTTTTCTTTTAATAAAATGGTGTGAGTAAATAATTTACGTGTATCTCAATTGTTTTATTATATATTTATATTTTATTAATGAAGTTATCGAGTGGCTTAGCATCCATAAAAATTAGATATGTAGATGTCTCACTTCCTCGTAAAGTGAACCTAATCAAGCAATGGAACGAAAAAAAAGAACTTTCTTTATAATAGATGAATTATTTTTAGCGAATATCCTACAACATCATCTCATCAACGAAGAACAGAGTAGGCACATTGACTACTTTAATTGGGCATAAAACCAGGAAAAGTTAGCAGCTAAACGATATTAACGAAGAAGTAATAGAGGAACTATATAAAAAAAAATCATCAAAATATTACACTGTATATTACATTAATTATTATTGATATATATTGGTGATGAGTCCTTTAATGAAAATTCCATAGGCTCTGAAATATGATGTACCTTTGTCCTATATGCTATTCAATTTTAGTTAAATTTGTAACATAGTAACTATTTTAATAGAATACGAATATCTTAAAAAGAAAGTGGTAAGGGGGTAGGAAGATGTGGACAACACTTTAGAGTTCTTGTTCAAAGTTAATAATGCAATATAGGTATGGCAATAATCATGTGTCATAATCAAAATACTTCACCACCTAACTCTTAGTTTTTGGTCTCCATTAGCCAACCCCATACCATATCTATCTAGCAATCTTTCTTTCTAGCTAGTAAGAAGTTTTTTTATTTCTCGCTCAGTGTTTGAAGTCTGCAGATTAAATTCAGATCGAGTAATGTAGATTCATTCAGGGTGATGCTCCCAACAGAATTTTCTACATACTTAGGATTTAACCACAGACTTCTGATTAAGGGTGAAAGAGTCCCTCCGTGTGAAATTAGGTCTTAGGCCTAACTCACACCCCAAAAGATAGCTCAAAGGAAGGAGGATTGTCCAAGCCTTATAAGGAGTCCACCCATCTCATTAATCACTGATGTGGGACTTTTGTTATTCTTTAACACCCCATCTCACGCCCAGTGCTTAGCATCTGGTGCATGGGCAATTTTAATTTTGGGAGTCCCAACATCGGGTGAGACGGGTCATGCTCTGATACTATGTGAAATTAGGTCTTAGGCCTAACTCACACCCCAAAAGCTAGTTCAAAGGAAGGAGGATTGCCCAAGCCTTATAAGGGGTGTTAAAGAATGACAAAAGTCCCACACTAGTGATTAATGAGATGGGTGAACTCCTTATAAGGTTTGGGCAATCCTCCTTTCTTTGAGCTAACTTTTGGGGTGTGAGTTAGGCCTAAAACCTAATTTAACACTCCGTTACAACATAACCATGTTCATCTAGTTAAAAGTATTAATATGAGTTTTTAGATTCAAGTGTTTGTCCTCATCATATCCTTCTCAATTTCCATTGATGTGATAGACATATTAGTCTCACACACACATCAAGTATATAGAAATTTCACATAATTGGATTGTCCTTTGACTCCAAAAGAGAATAATGCTTTGGTCGGTTATTTATTGAAAATTTTTGTAGGAGTATATATCCATTCTTATATATATATATATATATATATATATATATATAAGAATGGGGTTGTGATATAGAGTAGGGTAAAATCAACAAAAACTTGAGTAGTTCCTTTAATTATTGATGGACCTATTTGATGGCCATTGAGAACAACTTATTTGGGAAGAAAAGTGAAGATACTTTACGTTAAGTAAAGTGCGGCAACTGATCAGTAAAATAGATTGAGAAATCATGATGTTTTTAAGTTTAAATCTCAATAGAAGCAAGAATATTAGATAATTTTTTTTCATTTATTCAAGTATCGATAGATAAAATTACTTAATACATGTGCTAATAAGAAATAGCAGGTATATCATGAAATTAATCGAGATGCGCACAAATTTATCCTATCACCACATTTATTAAAAAAGAGATATATCTTGATATAACTTACTTTCTTTTTAAAAGAAGAAGAAGAAGGTATTATATGCTATCGAAAATTGTGATAAGATGGATAATCTGATTTCATTTTAAATCAAAATATCTTATATTTAAACCCTGAATATAAAAAGAAAGAAAAAACTTCACATAAAGTATCTTTTATAGTAAACTTTACACGAGTTTAAATTAATCAAAAATACTTAAGACCTTAAATAATCTAGTATGAGACATCGAACGACAAATTAAAAAAAAGATATTATATGGTAGTGACAAATTAGAGACAGTGAGTGAGGACACAAGATTTGAATGTCCAAAATAAATGATCCAATGACAAAAGAGAAAAAGGATAAAACAAGATGGGTTTGAAGTGTACGTTGTTATTAAAATGAGGGTCCTAATTTGTGAAGTTAGAAAAAATCCTTAAAATGGGGCCTACATAGAGGATTTGGCAGGCAGCACAGTGTAAGGTGCCACGTAAGGAATCTTATGTCTTTATCTGTTTTGGTGAGCTGGAAAGTGGGCCACCACTATACTCAATAGTTTCTAGCCTCTTGTTATTCAATGAAAAAAATGAGTTTCTTTTGAGTTTTATGATAGAAGTCTATTTATTTTAAATCCCCGCAATACATAAATGATACGTAGATATCTCATAATAATTTTGGTACGTTGCTATTTTTGCCATTTATAAATTAGATCATGCATATTCTTTATGCTAACGGACATACACGTGTCATAATTTTATCTATTAATTCGAATTTATTAAATATTGAATCTACTGATAAGATTGCATGTGTCCATATCCAGTTTTTCATTAGAGGGAAGAGAGCATATAAATATGATTTAGTTTTTAGATGACAAGGACATCAATATCCCAAAAATATGATAAATGATATCTGCATATCATTTACGAATTACGATAATTCAAAAATATATTTATCTTTTTTTCCTTAAAAAAATCATAAGCTTTATACTATAAAGTTTGTTGATAAGAAAAACTAAATCATGATAAGTACAAGAATATTTAATATTTAATATGTCAAATACACGAGGAGTGATAAAATATACCACATCTCAATTTATTTAAGAGTTAATTAGGTGGTACCTCTACAATCTATCATCCTTATAAAAAGAAGACTTTCTATAATTGATTATTTATAGCAATATGAATTCAATAAATTGCTTGTTTCTTGCAATTGCAAAGTAATTTCAATTGGTATAAATACAATCTAGCTCTTGAGTAGACATGAGTCACAATAATTTTGGTTGGTTTTAGTTGGGAATAGACTATAGACAACATAAATTGTGGGGGGGGGGGTGTTAATATGATTAATTTATGGTGGGAAATGTCATCTTCAATATATTCAATGGTTATTAGTAGAATGAAGTGACATTGAACTCAAGAGCATTGGATATAGAGCAAGAGTTGTCCCTATTGCCATTTTATTGGAATTAGGTTCATGCACCTTTTAATTGCTCATCTCTATTTTTATCTGATGTTGAATCACTTAATGAATCTCTGACTAATTCAAATTGCATATTACAAAACTCTTTCTAGAGATGACGCTTTCAAGAGATTTTTATCTTCACTTATTTGAGTTCTTTTGAGTTATTAGGGGAGAGGGGTGTGGGTGTAGGTGAATATTGTGTCATTTTCTTATAATTAGGCATAAGTTGAATTAATAGTGATGACAACCAAGGCTAATATATAGGTAGTTTAGTGATATTAATGAAAAATCACGATCTATAATTTGGAGGAATATCCTAAATTTTATCAAAATGAGTGAGTCGATAAAATTTCGATTATAACAATTGTAATATAGAAATCCCTTACACATAAGCATGGAACATTTCATGTGTTACCCTTGATATTCATTACTTATTTTTTAAACATAATTATTTAAAAAGCGTAAAATTTAAACTGAACAAATAAAAATGTTAACATTTGCTTTCAGTTGCAATAAAAGATCTGTGAAATGTCTTTAATTTTGGGCAATGAATGGACTCTGTGCTCTTAATACAGCTAATGCCATTGATGATACTCTCTCTAATTGTTTGACCTTGACATGGTTGACTTTTTACTAATTTTAATTTCTTTAAATCTATTTAATTTAAAGTTTTGGTCTGACATTAAGTAAGTTCAAATATTCCCTGGGTTGTTACCTGTCCAAAAATTTAGGCTTATCCATTCTTCATTCATCTCACTTTATTGATATTTTTATCTTTCTTTTTATTTATTTATTTTTAAATTGTGTTTTTAATAAATAACGATTGAAATAGATATTTAATTTTAAAAGTAATAAGATAACAGTAATTGTTATAAACACTTAGTTTTGTAAAATGATTTGAGAATAAGTACTGTTACAACTAACAAGTATGTGAGGATTAAATTTGAATTTGGAGAATTTTTTTCCTTCATACGCTAAACAATGATGAAATACAAGAATTTTTATTAAGACTGTTTAAAATATAAAAAATAAAACACAAAAAAAAAATATTATAAGGAGGTTTGATATTTATTATATATACATAAAAAATAATAATTATAATAATTTATAAACAATGTAATTTTCTCCTATACTAAAAAATAAAACTATACCTCTAATATAATAGAAAAGTAAAAGTGAATAAAGTGACAAATTCAAAAATAAAAATATACTTCTAATATAATAAATAAATAAAAATGAATGAAAAAACTAATGATTTTCGTATTGAATTGACTCATATTTAGTCTATACTTTGACTAGAAAATTAACTATTAAAACTTCAAGTTTGTACTGCTTTCATAATTAATAGACTCATATTTAGTCTCTACTTTGACTAGAAAGCTAACTATTAATACTTCAAGTTTACTCAAACGTCCTATTTTCCATTGTTTATGAATTTAATTTTTTTTTTATGGATATAAATAATGGAAATATAATAAAGAGAGAGAAAGGAAAAAATTATGTTAAGGATAACAAATTATGAGTGATCAATATATGACCCTTTTTTATTTTGCTGATTTTGGCTCATAAGCACTTTTTGATATTCACTAAATACGTAAAAAAATATGTTTATAAGTTAGTTTAACCAGTTTATAGGTTTAATTAAACACCCCTTTTGTTATACAAAAGAGAGGATCTATATTGAATTGTTTCAAAAAATTGTTCACGTTGTTCAAGATCATTGAAATCGTAATAATACTACAAATCTCTCGTTATCATTAATCTCTCCTTCATAAAACTGATTATATAAGATTTTGACTAATTTGGATTAGTTAAAATGTAAATATTTATTTTTTTTTTAAAAAGGACTAAAAATCTGTATTTTTATCCACTTGCTTATACTGAAAGTGACTGTTTGCTTTAGATCCATGCACTTGGATAAGCACAATTATTTATAATTCCATGATAGATTTACATAGTCAAAAATTAAATAATATAGTATAAATTTATCCCATCGAATTTGAGGTTATTTTATTTTACCTTCCAAATGGAATATAGATCATTTCAAAGATTATCGTTTAGAAAAAATTAAATCAACAAATCAATGACTCCTAATATTATTGCATGCATAGAATTTTTATCTTTATTCTGATTCATTTGGCATGAGATATAAAGAATAATTAATTTTAAAATTAATTTTAGAATAAGTTTATTTCGTATTTGGTTCAAATTTACGAATAACTTATGTCAATATTATAATTTTTTTTCTCATTAAAAATGAAATAACAATTTAAAAATAACTCGTTCACTAATCAAATGATAAAATAAAAGTGGGAAACGTTTTAATATGAGACAAGAACGGTCAATTCAACTAGTAAAGATGCCTTTCCATTCAAATTCAATTTCACAAGCCTTTGAAAATGTATATTTTTCAAAATATGTTAGTACTTTGTTCATTTTCAATTGAATATGATGTTTCACCCCAATAACAATTTGACACCTTGATACATATTGAAAAATTATCTTGTGAAAATGCACCAATTTTTTTTTTATGCTTTAGTATAACTTTAAACCATTTTAGGAGTCATTTCTTTCACATATTCAGTTATCTCAGTATTAAAAATGTAACTTCATAATTTATGAATTACTTTATTTCACTTTATAGACAGTATAAAATCGTAATAAATTTGTATCTTTAACTAAAAAAAATATTAATTATTCAAATTTAATTTTAAAATATCATTATTTCTTCCCGTATACCATAAATTCCTTCATATTTTGTTCCATTTTACTTAACTCATATATTAAAATAAATATTTAAGCAAATCAAACAATTTTTTTATTCTACTCCTAATCTTAAATAATTATATACAATAATAATAGAAAAATTTATAGTTCCTAAATAGTACTAAATAATATTAATTTAATAAAATATACTTTTAATTAAAAAATACGTTAAAATAAGCTCCATAACCAAATATACCCTTAATTGTCCAAGATCAAAAAGATTATTGTGTGTTCTTAGAAAATTTAACCTTCTTATATTCGAGATTACAAATTACCTCCTCCTAGAATAAAATGAATATACATGTTATTAATGTTTATATGCTAGTAACTTCGACAACTCTCTTTACAACTCTTGAGTTAGAAGAGGTATTTCTACATATAATCGCAAAGATTCTCCCTTTTTTCAATCCCTTCATTTTTACACCTTTATTTTTACAGTTTTACTTTTAGCATTTCATCTTCTATATTAAAAGTAAAAATTATTTATACGGACGATATATCGTAGATTCTCATATGCTTCCAAATGAGACGGGCCGTTGAGTATGGAATGTGAATTGTGATAGTCGTGTATAGTGTCATTATGTAGGAGGAAAAGACATGAGATTGATGGAGATTGGAGATTCCCCACTTCATTTTGGTCCACTTTCTAAAAACATTTTATAAAATGTTGGTACGTGGAAAAAATTATTTTGTATCTATACACCATTCAAAATTTGATTATATATGGAGCTAAAAAAAAAAATTATTGGACACCAAATTATTATTATGTCTATTATAATTTGGATGTATCTTAAGTGTCATTTATATATGTAGAAATACCTCTTCTAACTCAAGAGTTGTAAAGAGAGTTGTCGAAGTTACTAGCATATAAACATTAATAACATGTATATTCGTTTTATTCTAGGAGGAAGTAATTTGTAATCTCGAATATAAGAAGGTTAAATTTTCTAAGAACACACAATAATCTTTTTGATCTTGGACAATTAAGGATATATTTGGTTATGGAGCTTATTTTAACGTATTTTTTTTCGATGATCAGACAGCGTAAAAGATAAAATTATTTGAAAATAATATACCAAACCCCATGATGAGATGGAGTTATTAGGTGCAGTCACTTCCAAGTTGTTTTACCCATTCTTTGAATTGTGCGTTTCGTGTAGACACCAAATATATTCATGACTTGTCTTTACTTCTCTACAAGGATAGAATATTACTATTAACTATTTACTTTTTTCCATACATTTTACTGCTCCTTTCGTACTAAAGAAATCATGGTACTAGTAATTCCAAATACATTTGTCTCCACTAGAGGTTCTAACGATAGATATTTTGTTCGAGTTTTGTGATTCTAGTAATCTTTATTAAGAATATTTTATCTGAACAATATTTTTTTTTTAATGAATTCATATTAGTTAAATTGCATAAAAACGTGTATTAAGCATAGTGTGACTTTTATCTTCTTAAAAAATTTAACATATTTATAAGTTTTGACTATTTGAGTTGAAGTTACAAAAAATAACATTTGAAATTTGAGTATGGAAAAAGTTTGTGAAATCGAGTATCAAAGAATCTTCACTTGCACCCATCATTATATTGATTTGGGTCTTAGAAACCCATCTTCACTTAGCCAATCATCAGAGACTATTTGATGAGACATAAAATTATTATTTTTTATTATTTTAAGTATAATAAAATATATACGTAGGTCTCTAAAGGTCACTTTAAAATTTAAGAATTTCAGCTGTAAAAGTCATTAAAAGGGAGAAATTCTTAGAGTTTTCTCGTTTAGAAACATGTTAGAAGTGTTTTGCGGAAAAATTGATTTTTAGGTTTAATGACTTAATATGTGGCACTGACGTGTAATTGAGTTGGAGAGTATTGGTCAAAATTTCTACGTGGAGAAGGTTCATCTCACGCGCCCAATTACCAAAAATAATTTATTAAAATTTGGTTCCACATCAACCAAGAATATGTAAAAGGATCAAATTATAGGGGTTAAAATAGGAATCTTGGTTAGTTGAGATACCGGGGGGAGAGAGGGAAGCGCGAACAACTTTAAGAACCTGCGTATGTATTTGGCCTTTATTTAATTATAAATGAGTTTAGTAAATTGTGGTGAAAGAGTAAGAGTATATTTGATTATGTAAACCATATAAAAAAATATAAATTGTACAAATGTTATACGATAAAACATTGAGATAGAATCGATTTAAACCACCTTTCAAACCAAGGGAATTATTCCGAAAATGTTTGAATTCAAAGAAAAAGGCTTTGGCAATTGGCAATGGCCCTCCTTTTTATGTACAATTAAAAGATTACCATTTCTCATAAACCCCTCCCCTAAATCCTCACCAAACCAGTAGCAGCAGCAGCTTCGTCCTCTTCTCCTCTGCCACTTCCTTTATAAACCTCTGTTTTCTTCCACTCTTTTGTATACAACAAAAAAACCAAAATCTCTCTCTTCTCTCTATCTGTGAGTCTGTGTACATAAAAGATAAGGTCCAGACTCCAGTACAGTTTTCAGCTGTTTATTTATTCATTTGAAACAATACTCTGTTTTCTGCAAAAACCTCTGTTTTCACCAACAATGGCTTCCTCTTCTGTTTTCTTCACTCTTGTCATTTTCATCTCTATGTTCCTTTTCTATTCTGCTTCTGGAACGTTGGTTTTCCCTTTAACCCATTCTTTTTCAAGAACCCAATTCAACAGTACGCATCATCTTCTCAAATCCACCACTGTTCGCTCCGCCTCTCGTCTCCATCACCACCGTCATCCCCACCGTCAAGTTTCTCTTCCTCTAACTCCGGGAAGTGATTACACTCTCTCCTTTTCACTTGGGTCTCAGACTATTTCGCTATACATGGATACTGGTAGCGATGTCGTTTGGCTCCCCTGTCATCCATTTGATTGTATTCTCTGTGAAGGGAAGTATAATCCTACCTCTATCCCTAACCCTGGTCCTATCAACCTCACCTCCGCCGTCCCTGTCTCGTGCAAGTCACGTGCTTGTTCCGCCGTTCACTCATCGTTACCGTCCTCCGACCTCTGCACTATAGCGAAATGCCCACTTGAAGATATTGAAATTTCTGATTGCAAGTCGTATTCGTGTCCACCTTTTTACTATGCTTACGGTGATGGAAGTTTCATCGCGAAGCTTTACAGCGATGAATTATCAATACCCATGTCGTCTCCATCGTTGATTTTGAAGAATTTTACATTTGGGTGTGCTCACAGTGCTCTCGGTGAACCCATCGGAGTAGCTGGATTTGGCCGGGGGACACTTTCATTGCCGGCGCAACTCGCGAATAACTCCCCGGAAATCGGAAATTACTTCTCTTATTGTTTAGTTTCTCACACTTTTGACACCAATCAAGTTCATCGACCGAGTCCGCTCATTCTCGGCCGATACTCAGTCGATGAAAAAATGAAACAGATGAAGAATTATTACTCCGATTACGCTTACACCCCAATGCTCGAAAACCCAAAACATCCATATTTCTACAGCGTCGGGCTCGAAGGTGTATCAATCGGAAAAACAAAAATCCCGGCGCCGGCGAGTTTACGGCGAGTTGACAGAAGAGGAAACGGCGGAATGGTGGTGGATTCCGGTACAACTTTTACTATGTTACCTTTGAAGTTCTATGAAACAGTGGTGACTGAATTCGACCGGAGAGTTGGACCGGTTTTGAAAAGAGCAAATCCGGTCGAGGAAAAAACCGGTCTTCACCCGTGTTACTATATGGACTCCGGTTCAAAAAATGTGCCGCAGCTGTTACTACATTTTGGGGGAAATTCCAGTGTGGTTATGCCCAGGAGAAACTATTTTTATGAGTTCGTTGATGATGAGAAAGTGAAAAGAAAAGTAGGATGTGTGATGTTGATGAACGGTGGTGATGAAGGGGAAAGTGGGCCCGCAGGGATATTAGGAAATTATTTTCAACAAGGATTTGAAGTTGTTTATGATTTAGAAAAGAAAAGAGTTGGATTTGCAAAAAGGAAGTGCGCATCTTTGTGGGATAACTTGAACCAACACTAACGTGCGCCGTTGTGTAGCAGAATAATTTTGACGTTGACTTTGACTTTGAGAGTCAAGTCAAGGGGAGTTATATGGGTCGGGTTGAGTTGAAAGATATTTTGAGAATAGAAGTGTTTAATTTATTTTTTTAAATTTATGTATGTTATTGTATAGTTGGAGTTTTGGTACATATATTAGAAAAAAAATCATGAAAAATAGGAAGGAGGAGAAAGGAATAAAATATGGGTGTAAATATTTGGCAATTGGATTTGTTAATTATTTTTTTGATTATGTAAATTGGCTCTGAATGTTTAATTTTGATTATATTTGTTTGTGTAGTTTTACTTAAATGACATTTACTCAAACAAATGTATATATGTTAGTTTATATAGGAATTTTACGTAAATATATTATAAATAAAAAATATTTATATTATAATTTTAATATTTTCATTTTATTTTATCATTTTTAATATATTTTTAATACCTTTTAATTTTATATTATAAAAAATAATTTATTATGTAGATAACACATTTTAATACACTAATAATATAATGTGTTAACTTCTTACAAAATAAACATAATATATTTATACAATAGTTATAATACATATATATTTCATACTTAATTCACTTTTAATATATATTGCAGATTTAACATAATATTACTATAAATAGTAATAAATAAAAAATATCGTTAAAATCAGTAATCATTTATTAAAAGACATTCACCCAAGTAAAGTTTCCTTAATTTATTTAACCAGAGATCTCCGGACAAAGTCACTTTTATTAGATAGTTTAGTCAGATTTTAATATAAATATATTTTATCACTTTTTATTTGTCTATTTTAATAAATTAAGGAGTAATTTTATTACTTATTATATCCTAATTTAATTAATCTTAAAAAAAATTAAACTTTTCAAAATTTAATTTTTAATATATTATATATCAATTATTATTTTCTTAATAAATATTACAAAAATAAATAATTAATTAAAAATTAAATTTCAGCATAAGAGAGAGAAAAAAAACAACAGAAAAATGGCATTTAGTATTCAAATATGTGAGAGCACACAAATAGAACTGTAGAGTGTTGATAGCTCATCAAACAGAGGTCTGCTTCGGCCATCTCCGAAAATGAACTGCAGCAGTCTTTTTTTTTTTTTTTTTTTTTTTTTTTTTTTTTACAATTGAGTGTGTTGCTTAGCATAATAGTTCTCGCACGAATTCAAATTTAATCGAGTAAAACGTGGCATTGAAACAAAATAAAGGCAGGCCCTGTAGTTTACTTTTATAGTTACTGTTTCTTCTTCTTTTTTTACTCAATATTTTGTAATTCAAATTAAAGCTTTAATTAAATTTAGAATACTTACTGTAATACTTCTCGTTAGGAATTGTTTGTCATTTTCATTTTTCGAAAGTCAATTTAATTAATTTTTAAAGTTAAATTAAATCACATTAGTTCGATATTTTAAGCAAAAAATTTAAATGTTCTAATGAAAAGTATAATAAATTGCAAGTTCTTACATATTAATATGGTGGAAGATATATCTTAAAATGTTAGTGAAATTTTTTATAATTTAACTTTAAAAATAGATATTATAACAAATAATACCAAACAGGAGACGTTTATATTTGGAAGAAATTTTTAACTAAATTTTTTCATATTCAAAATTTAAACTCGATTTTTATAATTAAGGATGAAATAATCTTACCGCTCTGTCATTGGTAGTATGAAGCTAATTAAAATAGGTTGAAAGGTGAGCCAAGAAAGATGGAGGTCAATAAAAGAAACACGTGGCAAAAGAAAACAAAGCACGCCGCCAATGGAGTATAAGAAGATGAGGTCATATAAAAAATGTCACTAATTTCAATGACAAAACAGTGGGGCCCATATTTTTAGAAACGTGTGTGTCTGCTCATTGCTTAGCTGTCTCCCACTGTACACAGTTTTTGGTGCATTTTATTATTAGCCATACGTGTGCACTCATTATTATTATTATTATTTATTTTCTTTTTTTCCCTACATACTTCCTTCGGCTTATTCTTTTTTTCATACTTCCTTCGTTTTACGTGTAATGATTTGATTTGAGTTGACATAAAATTTAATAATATATAAAAAAATTAATTTTATAATCTTAAATTCAAGTTAGGTTAAATTTATAAAATTATTTTTAATTTTGTAACCTTAAACATGCCATATCAAAAATTAAAATTAAAATGATATCAAGAAAAAAAAAGATGCCTTTTTTTTTTTTAAATAGGCTAAAAAAGAAAGAAGATCATTCTTTTTGAAACGAAAAAAATAAATTTTTATGGAAATTTTGTTTATGATAACGACACTTAGGCTATCTTTTATGTTTTAAAATTTTTATTTATAGAATTTAAAAGAGAAAAATGACAAATATATTCTCATAGATAGTATGTAAATAATTTTCGTCATACTTTTGAGTCAATTGGTGCTCCTGTCGTTCAAAAAGTAGAGTATATATACCCTTTATACTAACAAACATATTTACATGTCTGATAATCTTATCTATCGATCCGTTATTTATCGACCGATAAGATTGCGCCACGTGTCTCTATTTAGTTTTCTGTTAGAGTGATAGGCATATATGCTCTAGTTGATGGACCGAAGGGGCACTAATGTCTCAAAAATATTACGAAGAATATCTGCATACTATTTACGATAGTTTAAAATATATTTATTTCTTTTCTCAATTTAAAATTATATTTGACATGTATTTTAATGATTTTTTTCGAAGTTTTATTAGCTGAAGTTTTGAATATTCAAAAATGAAACTGAGCTTCTTTTAAAAGTTAGAGGTATGTTTGGTATCAAGATTTTTTTTCTTTTCATAAAGAGTGTTTATTTAAAGAAAAATAGAACAACAACAACAAAAATTAAATAAAATTTCACCAAATAATATTTTATAAAAATAAAGTATAGATATCTTAATACTGTTTTTTTTTTTGAAAAGAAGATTAGATTGCCAGCTTGCAGCCTTCCATTTGTTTTCATTCCAACAAACATAAAGCAGATTCACCAAGTTGAAGAAAAGGAAAAGAAAATATAAAATAAATTTGTACTTGTCCATGACCAATCATTAAAATTATAAATATTTTCTACGTGGCAATTTGTATAATATTTTTTTAAAAAAATTATTGTCTAAATTACTTCATGAATCATGACCATTTATATTGGTACAAATTATTTATTAACTATCAACGAAAAAAATGAAATATTATCTTGAATTGTTGTAAAATAATATTTTTTTTTGAAATGAATTAAAGAAAAATCTGTCACATAATTTGGAAAAAGGTAATATAATGATTGACGTTTTCTTTTAGCTTCTCGCTTAGTGTTTAGTACACATATTTGGACTTTAACAATAACGAGTAAGAGTCAAACTCATATCTAATTAAAAATTAAAAAAATATTTACTACTCCGCTACGATCGTTGATTGGCTGGCTTTGCTTCTACTTACAACCATTTTGAAAAGTTTTTGAAAGATGGGACACCATATATATATATTTAGAGGTAGCAAAATTCCAGTTGTCTTTTTTAAAATTTATATGTTGTTTGTGCTTTTTGGTAGGGAGCCATTTGTCTGGTATAGACTAATAACAACAATTTTTTTATTTTTTTTATAATAAGTGAAATCCTAGACCTATAATATGCCACTTGAAAAATAATGGCTTAAAACACAACCAAGTGGTTCAACCATTTTATTTCCATCCATAAAAAAATATTTTGTTTTTGTTAAATAAGTGAAGTGGAAAAGCATAAAAGAGGGGAAATTGTCTCACATCAAGTAGCTTTTTATTCATAATGGTGGAGACAAAGATACAAAAAAATATCCCACCAAGAATTTTAACTTAAAAAAGGTGTATTTGGTGCAGATAAAAATATTTTTCTAAAAATAAGTAATATAATAGATATTAAAAAAAATTATATATATAATTTAGATAAATATTATAAAAATCAAATCCCGTAAAGGAGAGAAAGGAGATTGGGGTAAGGGGGATGTGGGTAAATATTTTCTCTATTTATAATACTAAATGACGATGGAATATTTGTGTATCTATTTATTTCGTTTAAAATTAGTAGTATGAAATTTATAATTTAAAATTCTGAACTTTATCTCTATATTCAACACAATTTAATTAAAAACATAATGCGATTTAGTACTTCATAGGTAAAAATCATGAAAGGAACTTTATCATGATACTTTACTATGCTCCATTCCTTTTATTTCATTTGAATCCAATCGAAAGCGTTTTACTAATTCTTTCTCATACTCAGAGACAGAGTTATAATACCGTCATATGACTAGCTGGACATTCTTCATTAAAAATTACGTTTTATATATAAATTAAATCTTACTTTATATTATATCATTTTGAATATTTTCAAAATCAATAGAATCTCCGTGACGTCCAAGTTTAATTTCATAATTGTGATGTTAAGTGAGTAGTAGCTCGATGATAATTGGATGTAGAAGTATGCAGAGCATGCAAGAACCGAATCCCTATGAAGTTACTCTTTTTTTTTAATGTGCTATCTAAAGTTTAAAACAATATGTATGAAATTTCTGACTACGTCATTGCTTATACTGCTCTTAGTAATAAATAATTACATAAAATAGATATAGTCACATTTAAAATTTCAAAGCATCATTAACAATATTCTTTTAACACAATACTCCCTCTGACTAAAATATTCTTATAATATGTTTAAGGTCAGTAAAAATGAAGTAATATGAAATTGATAAAATATTAAATTTAACAAACACTATGTCAATATATGCAAACTTCTAAATCATTGAATTCTTAACCACCAATAATTGAAGATATCTGTGGTTCTAAATTTATTAAGGGATCACACTCAACACTAGTCTTTTCCACCAATTTATGAACTTTGTCAAGTAATTGTTAGGTCCCCATAATTAAATACAACCCCATTATTACATATATATATGTGCTAATAGTTTAAAGAACAATGATATATGTACTACAAACTTGTCTTGGTCAAAAACAATAAAACAAAATATGATTGCTATTGCAATGATTGTAATCATGAGTTAAAATTTTCTTCTAAAAAACTAAATAGGATATGAAACCATGAAAATTGAAAAATAATACATTTATTTTTTGGTTCTAATATTGTTAAACTTCTCTATAACATATTAATATTGTTCATTTATTCAAATATATAATTTTGGTTGTTATAAAAGAATGGTGTTATTAAAAAAATAATTTGTAAAAGTTATAATAAAATATTTTCTATAGAAAATGATTGTTATAGAGAAATCTAATTGCACGAAAGATGTTCTTGCGAAAATTAATTATTCAATGTAACCAACTTAATCATTGATTTGTTAGCACCTCATATTTTTTTCGAGATTTAAAATACAAAAGTTTTAGCATCTAAATTTGGTGAAAAATTAACCTCTTGTTCCTTTGTACTTATTATTATTTAAATAAAACTTATGAATTTAAAAATTACATATGAAAAGTAATTACATTTAAAATATTTATAAGTTGTTGCCAAAGAAAAAAGTTAAATTTTTATATGTATATCGAAATACTCATATTAACAGCTATAACAAACATAAAATTTGCTATGAAACACAATTATACAAACTATAGCTATAATATACAAATATGATTTTTATGTTTGCTAAATTTAAATTTTTTATCTTAGACTATGTGATTCGTAATTTGGGCAACTTTTACATATAACAAATAAAAAATTCATATTTATATGCTATAACAAAGTTTGCATAATTGCGCTCCATAGCAAACATAGAAACTGTATAATTTGCTATACATGTATTGTTGAAGCAAATTGTGTATAAAAAAAAAAGGGAAAGACATTTGGGTAGAGAACTATATAAAAACGAAATGTATAAACTAATTGTATTATTATAAGTGTATAGAACGATTTTATACAATTTGAATTTGTATATAATGAGAAAGAGATAAAGACAAAAGAGACTTGACAAGGAATATACAATTGAATCGAATTGTATAAAACGAGAAAGAGAGAAATTATATACAATTTGAAAATTGTATAAAACGAGAAAGAGAGAAAGACAAAAGAAACTGAGCAAGGGAGTATTTTTATTGTATAATTATAAGTGTATAGGACGAAAATATATGTACTTGAATGTGTATATACAATTTTCTCGCGCTTTGTACAAACAGAATGCAATTTATACATTTCGTTTCTGTTTGTATAAGTGAGAAAGGCGAGGGTGGCGAGCGAGATTTGGGAGAGTGGCGAGTGAGGTCTGGAAAAAGGGAGAGAGAGGAACAAAAATATATGTATTTATACAATTTTCTCTGCTTTATACAATTAGAAACAATTTTTATACACTTGTGTTTGCATAAAAAGTGAGGAAGCGAGTGAGAGATTGGAGGAGAGTGGCGAGCGAAATATTTGGGAGAGAGGCGCCTGACAATTTTTTACAAGTTTGATATGGAGCACAATTAATTAAAACCCTAGCTACTCCATTTATTTTAGGTTATTAGTTTGCTATTATATATAATTTTCCCAAATTTTTACTTCAATTTTTTGGTGGGCCGAAGCTTAATGGGTTTCTAATGATCCAATATGCACGATTCACTTTAAAACTAAAATTGGGCCTTGAGTCCAAATTAGAGAAAATAAGCAAAAATAGTCCCTTATATTAGAAAAATTAGTCTCTTAAATATTCGTTTTGTTCTTTTAATTTTGTCAAAAGTTACCATCTTTTTAATTTTCGTAAAATATTTAACAAATCATTATTTAGACAAAAGAGATCGTGGGAAAAAAAACTTTTTAAACTAGAAATATCAAAGAAAAAAAAACATATCAAATCCTATAAATAGTAAAATCAAAAATTATTTCAAACACCGAAAATCAAAATATAAAAAAATATAAAGTAGCAAAAGTCACACATACCCAAAAATAGATCAGAAATAACAAAAACTTTATCTCCAAATATGAGTTCATGTAAAATTATTTTTTCACAATTTCTACTAAATTTAACATTTGATGTTTTATTATTATCAACTTTCGATAGACCAAAATCATTTCCTTTGTTCAGATCGGGAAGAAATGAGGTGATTGAGCCCTATCACAAAATGAGCAAATTATCGACTTATTAAAACATTACAGACAATTTATGTCGATGCTAACACCTATATATAAGGGATTATTTGAACCTTCCTTTACACTTTCTTTTACAATCATTTTACTCAAATACAAATAGCTACTTTCCTAAGTTCAAAACACGTTCCACAATAAGAATATGCATTTCTCTCGGATTGAGAAAAGGTATTTTGTGCTTTTTTTCAACCTAAATTTTACTTTTTTTTTGTTTGTTGGTGTACTATTGCTAAATACTTTCTCCTACTTCAATATGTTCAACATATTTTAATTTACACAGGGTTTAAATAAAAGTATATCAATATATCAAAATGCAGATTAATTTTGTAGTCTTAAATATGTCAGGCGTGAAATTGAATTTATAAATTTGGAAAAAAGGAAAAGAATCACTTTTTGAAACAGACTAAAAATGAAACTGGGCCAAACAAATCAAAATGGAGTTAAGTACTATTCTATCTGTTCCAATTTATGTGACCTACTTTATTATTTTAGTCAATATAAAAAAACAACAACAAAAATTTCTATATTAAGTAACAATTTAAGTATAAAATACCTATTTTATCCTTAATGAAATAATTCACAGCCATTTCTATTATTCATTTTGGACCACTCGTTTTAAAAATATCATTTCTTTCTTAAATTTTGTACCGAGTCAAACTGCCTCACATAAAATGAAACGGAGGGAGTAGTATTTACTACTATTACTTATAACAGTATTCTATAGTTAGTTGTCACTAAGGTTTCCCGGGGTTTTCTTGACATTAAAACATTCGAAAATTATAAAGTATTTGATTCCATAGACTCACAAAAAGTTCATTCCTTTCAATAACTCTCAATGCATCTATTTATATTTTCTTCATTCTTCAATCAAATTCATTCTCTTTTTTGGTGTCTTCTTTCTTAATTTTCCAAAATTTATAGGCAAGTTTCTCTCTTTTCATCATATTTATTTTACCTTTATCCAATTCTTGATTGTACTTTCCTTGTTTTAACCATATATGATTAAGATTATTGTTGGATTTAAACTTGATACAGAAAAAAAAAGAACTTTTTTTCTTCTTCTTACATTGTGTTTATTGTGTATGGTACAATGTTCTATGATATTTTAAATTTGATATTACTTGCAAACCCCCTCCCATTAATGTTGTATGGAAATGAATGTTGCCCCCCAATATCCACGAGATGAGTGATCGTTGAGATGCAAATGTTAAGATGAATACGCGGTGTTACAAGATTAGAAATTATTATATTTGTTAGAAGATGCAAGTAGCTAGCTCATATAGAGGATAGAATGAAGTAGACCTAAATTGACGATGAATGAAGTTATCTCGTGTGATCTAGCAAAAGATAGAACACGAGGAAAATTGAAAACTAGTGTGATTATGAGAAGATTGATCTTCAAAATGTTAAAGATAAATACCTCTAGTAGTGTTAGATTATCTTTTGATACAGAGTATTGAGAATTGAGATGTGAACTTGTGCTTTAATTTCATGATTCGCAAAGTAAACTTGATTTTGTTATGTGTTTACAGTTTAACTAGCTACACATGCGTACATCCAAAGGAACGTTTAAGGAAATACTAATTTCCGCTGGCATTAAAGGAAGTTCTCATAAAGAAGGAGAGCCTACTAAACAGAAGTCCAAAATTCTCCATCCTCCCATAGAGACTTTTTGGCAATTGCCTCCAAAAAAAGATCAGAAGAAGAAGTCTATCAAATCAAGAACCGCGAAAACCATAATGTCTTTGACATTAAAGAAAAAGAGCAAAAGTTTGCAAGTAATTCTTGGAGGATCACATGATCCTAAAGATGAACAAATTGTTGATTCATTTCGTCAGTTGGTTTTTCTTGAGGGTCAGCTGATAGATAAAAACAATGACTACCATACGCTTTTAAGGTATGCTTCATGTCTCTAGTCTCATAAAATTTGTAATGCGAACATTTTTCAGCAAGTAAAGAGAAGATGAATTGAGTTTGATGTTACTTTATGTGAATACAGATTTCTTAGAATGAGGGATTATGATCTTCAAAAAGCAAAGAACATGTATTTGAACTATTTGAAGTGGCGAGAGGAGTTTCATGTGGACGAAATTTCCAAGGTGATTGAATGACTGTATTGTTACTAGATGTCCTTCGATTTCTGTTACTATCAGTTGTTCCATGTACCTCGATTATTGTTTTGTTTTGTTTTGTTTACTATCTGTTGTTTTTAGTACTTCTTGATTGAAAATTTGCCTTATGTTCGACAGTTCTTTGATTCTTTGTCCATTATGATGCTGCAGGAGTTCATGTTTGAGGAATTCAATGAGGTTAAACAGTGCTATCCTCATGGATTTCACGGTGTAGATAGATATGGTCGACCAATATACATTGAAAGAATTGGAATGGTAAATCTCACTAGGCTACTTGAAGTAACTACTATTGAGAGATTTGTGAAATATCATGTGTCTGAACAAGAGAAAACATTGAACTGGAGATTCCCTTCATGTTCACTAGCTGCAAAGAAACATATAGCTTCCACCGTCAGCATCGTGGATGTGAAAGATGTGGTAAAACTCTGTTTGTCTACTGTTTAATCTTTCACTTATTTGATAAGAATATTCACACTTTATTTGTATTGATAAGAATATTACCGAGGAACATGATCTTATATTAGGAGGTGTGGACGACATGGATTATGGTTGAGGGTTAGTTAGATAGTTGAGCGTTGTCTCTCTTATCCATCTGTATAGGGATTACCGAGGAAATGATCTTAGATAGGAGGCATGAATGACATGGTTTTCGTGCTGCATAGCATTCTCTGTCCCTGACCTATCTTGATAGAATGATTTGATCTTGGTTAACACATTGAAATGCTTGAGTCGTCCCACCACACATAGCAAGTTTAGATCTCTCACTGTGTCTGGTCATTGGACAAATATCTGGCAAGAACTATAGAGTCTTCATCTATAGGTATCAATATATATCCACGCGATAGTTCCTTAAAGTTGGATTTTTCGTGTGATTTGGCATATTGTATGTTTTTTTTAACTAGATTTGATTGACCTGTTGTTTCGCTATGTCAGTTGTAAGAGTGTCATCAAATGATCTTGAAGAAAAAATCGAACTTCTTTGATGACAAAGTTCCATACATAGATGCTCAGTACTTCCCAAGAATTCTGCATTACTGATAACAAATGGATGCTTAGATTCTTTATGCTTCGAAGAATCTCTAAACGAAACAAACCAATCTACTTTGACAGGGAATTTCAAATTTTTCGAAGCCTGCAAGGCTTCTCTTTCTGGAAATTCAGAAGATTGACAGTCACTATTATCCAGAGGTATGCTAGGTGATGCAAGTCTATTCTTTCTCTTCTCAAAATACCAACTTTTACTGTAAGTCTTGCTCCCTATAAGATGGTTGGAAGAAGGAGCAATATATATTAGCATAGTACTGTTATGCACATTATAATAGATTAAATTATGGTAAAAGAAGACGACAATACGCAAGAAAACTGATATTTGCTAATCATCAAGTTGCATTTCTACAGACGTTGCATCGCCTTTTTATCATCAATGCTGGATCTGGATTCAGAGTCTTGTGGAAAGCAATCAAGGCATTTCTTGATCAACGCACCCTAGCAAAGATTCAAGTACTTTCTTTTCCTTCTCCGTCACCCCCCTCTATGTTTCTCGACTAAACTAGGCCAACTAGGGAAGGGAATTGTACTTTTAAGATATACACCACAATTACAGGTGCTCGGGAGCAACTACACGAAGACCTTACTAGAAGTTATTGATCCAAGGTTAATCAGCTCAACATTTTTCCATTTTATGTTTAGCACCTGAATGGATGCAAATACGCGTATCCAAGGTTGCTGCAGGAGTTGTTTTCTTCTGATACATGAAATTGCTTCTGCAGTAATCTTCCAACTTTCCTCGGTGGCAACTGCAAATGTTCCGAATATGGAGGCTGCCTTTTTAGCGATAAAGGACCGTGGAATGACCCTTCAGTTACAACTTTACTTCAGGTTTTGACCTGTCGCGATGTTGATTCAAATTTAATGATATTTGGTATTATCATGACATGTATCTGAAAATGTTGAGTAAGATGTCACATTTTTGTATAGGCAATGCTTGAAGTCGAAGAGGAGAATATCGATGATGAAGAACAGAATTGTTCTGCTTCAAAAGATTCCTTTGATGGTCTTACTGTAAGCAAATTTAGTTTCAGAAAACATCTAAGATAACTTACCGACAAATCTGTTAGGCCTATACTTCATCTGTTTCAACTTGTTTGTCTGGTTTTGACTTGACACGAATTTTAAAGAAGTAAAGAATACTTTTGAATCTTGCTTTCTCTACGAGTCAAGGGTCTGATCTCGAGCTTTTGTAAATGCAGCCGGATAATGTAAGTATTAAGGATGTCTATGATATGACTCCATCAAGAGATGATACTTTTGGACAGCCAGTTCTACAGAAGATCCTAACACTTCAAAGTGTAGTCAATGACACAAAATCAGTAAGTTGATTATTTTTCGTTTTCCTTGTTCTTCCTCTATACTATAGTTCATCGATTCGATGTTTATGGCACAGAAAATCCAGGCATTGGAAGCTGCTCTTACGGACATGACATCGGTTAGTATGACACAAATATTGTACTGTTAAATTGTTGCTACAAACAGAACCTAAATGATCATGTTTTATAGGTGATAGAAGAACTTGGACAACCAATTGACGAGCTGAAAAAACAAATATTAGTATCAAAGTTAAGAGCTTGAGTTACCAAATGAAGAATTTCAATCTTTTTTTTTTTGAAGTTTCTCGCTGTTGTCAATTGAATTTAAATAAAAAAGAGTAACTATGTTAAATAAGACAACCTGTTTACAGACAAAATTCAAGTTAAAGAATCAGTTCTTTTTAAATTTTGGTATAATTTTGCTCAACCTTTTCAATTTTTATGCATGTTGTTGTATGTAAGGCTATATATCCGAGTTGACCTATGGACGAATATGCAAGTATACGTTAATAGACAGGGTGTGGTGTGAAGCATATGTATCTAGAGTTTGTTCTTCGCAGAATTACAGTAATAACTATGCCTAAATTCCAAGTTCGATTCGATCATGTTTCAGATAAATAGACAAAATTGAATGGACTGGTATAGACAATGATTTGAGTTTGAGCTGCTGGAGACAAATTAAGTATATGACATACAAGTTTTGGTTATTTTTACTTTTATTCGAACTTGAGATAAGCAATGTGAGTAAGCTCACACATAAATTTATATTTAAAATTTAATCATTAAGCAAATATATGATCATCAACAGGCTACACGTGCAAGCTAGACTTTTTTTTTGGATCAAAGTATTAACGATAGAAGTATTTTTTGTATTAAAGTATTGATAATAAAGACATCTTTGAATCAAAATATCAACGGTGGACACTTCATATTTTTTTCATTCTACATGATCTCAGAAATATTATTGAACCAAAATATTGACAACATCTTTTAACCAAGTTATTAACGTGCACATTTTATTTAATTTTACATAATTTAAAAGTATTTTAAATCTTTTTCCGTGAAAGATTCTAAACTTTTTTAAAAAGTAAATATTTTCTAATTATTGTAAATCCTAGACTTGAAAATGAAAACAAATATTTCGAATATCTATAAACTAAAAAAAAGAAGTAAATATTTACAAATCAGTCCCCATATTTTTACGAAAAGCTAAATTAAGTCCACTTCAAAGAGCTTTGTGAATTGGGGTTTTTCCCTCCTAAGTACAGAAACAGAAGAGATATATACGGATCATCCCCAAATTTTATTACATTGTAAATTACCAGAAGAAGAAAAAAGTATCGATTTTTCCCCTTTTGATTCAATTTTTTGTGCTTTCAGAAGAAAATGAGCAGTGGAGAGCTTCTGAAAATCGAACCCCTTGAGCTCAAATTTCCCTGTTAGTTTCCTCAGTTTCTCATACTTACTTTTTCCTGTTTTTTGCACATTTTTTTGGAATTTTTTTGATGCATTTCTGTGTATAATGTGTTTGATTAGTCGAGTTGAAGAAGCAGATCTATTGCTCGATTCATTTGTCAAATAATACTGAAGAGCATGTCGCTTTCAAGGTAATATTAATTATGTAATTATATATTTCTTTTGTTGAATTTTCGAATTAGCAACTTCGAATTGTTGTATATACTGTTTTCAGGTCAAAACGACGAACCCCAAAAAGTATTGTGTTCGACCCAATACAGGGATTGTGTCGCCCCGATCGACTTCTGATGTTATAGGTACATATTATAATTTTCTCCACTATAATATTAGGGACTATAGTACTTTGAATCATTGAAAATATTATTAATTTAGTCCTTGTGATGTTTAAAACATCTTTAATCGTCGATTGATTGAAATGTGTATGTTTAGTTCCTTTAGAGTAACAGTGGAATATGGTGATCATGTAAAAATGTGAATTTTCACAAGCAACGTATCAACTGGGCACATTTCAAGTAATTGAAGGTTAAATGTGCTTACTCGGATGCACCAGGATAAAATTAGAGATTATCAATAATTGAGACAAAAAATATTATAAGCCCAAAAATATTGGAAAAAAAAATGAATTTTTGGAAAGTGAAGTCATTTAAGGTGTTTTTGAGGATGAAAATTTAAAGAAATGTAGATTGAAATTGGAAATAAGCGTTGTGATTTATGCTGTTAAAATGTCATGGTTGGTGAATAGTGTTTGTTTATGTATCTTTTGTAGTTACAATGCAAGCTCAGAAGGAGGCCCCTTCTGACATGCAATGCAAGGACAAGTTTCTACTTCAGAGTGTAGTTGCAACTCCTGGTGTTGCTGCCAAAGATATTACTCAAGAAATGGTAACAGTGCCATTCTTTTTTGTCCATTTTAAGTTTGTCAAGACTAGAAATGTGGAACCATTGCGTATTTTACTGTCCAACACTCCAACAAGTGATTGATTCTAATCTTAGTGTTGACAATTGAATAAGATCAAAAGAAGTTGGATCAACTATAGTTTCTGTGTCAAACTTAAGTTTTAGTTTGTTGAATTGTAATGGTCTCTTTGTAGTTCAATAAGGAGGAAGGACGTGTTGTTGATGAGTGCAAGTTGAAAGTGATTTATCTTCCCCCAGCTCAGCCACCATTCCGTGTTGCAGAAGGATCAGAAGAAGGTTCTCCGCCAAAGGAATCCATGAAAGATAATGGCCATGAAAATGGTTCTGAGGTTATTTACTTATTTTATCACTTGTTTATGATTTTAATGGATGTGAGTTTGTGCACTGGGAACCATGATCATTATTTTGATATCATTGTTACTTTCAGGTGTCTAGAACTTCATTGAAACTGATGAATATCATCGGAGATTAATGTTCCACTTGCATTCTATAGTTCCTAACCATGTTCCATGAAAAGTCATCAATCTATGTGCTTCAGAGTGTTTGTCATACTTGTATGTATGAGGATCAGAATTTAATGTATTTTCTAGACATATGTCAAATGAAAATATATTAATGTGTTTCTGAGTGTCCGTCATACTTGTATGTGTGAATAGAAAAAGTTTTTAAGAGTGTGGCAGGTTCATCTTGCATGCTAGTTACATCTGGTGAGTTGTGGTAGGTCGACTATGGCATGTGTATGATGCCTGTTCCTACGATTAACTCAAGCCATATTTACTCTATGTCCTTGTATAAATGTCGTATGTGGATACAAATAGCACAAATGAGCTAGATAATTCAGAAATATCTTAGAGGTACAAGACACGTCTTTGATGGTGTCAACATTAGACACAGTATGTCTTGGCTAGAAGAACAGTGATTCTTCCAAAATATCTCTAAAGCTACAAAGCATGAATGCTCCATTGGTATAGGAAGCCGATAGTGGTTTGATTAACATGAGAGAGAGAGAGAGAAGGGTGTTGTTGGGTCTCAGCCTCCTGCTAACAATTGGTATTGCCTTCTTAAAGTTAAGATTTTTTTATGACATTTTCCTTATATTCTTATTTTTTAAAAAAATTTAAACTGTGGGACAAGCCCATTTATTCAAAAAAAGAACAAAAATCTGATGGCTTGGGTCCAATAGTGACCCAAGCCCAAATACATATACCACATCTTGTATTGACAAAGTAAACTGGAAATGGAAAGTCTTCTTCTTCAGTGCTAGTCCCAGCTAATCCGCTTCCTCTCCGAACGACGTCGAGCTTCTCCGATGGTTTTTCTTTGATGAAAGGGCGATAAAAAGTCACGAGCTTGTCCTTACATTTATATTATGGTAGAAAATTTTAAGAGAAAATGCAATTTGTAGTGTGTTATTGGGATCTAACCACTCCTGCTAGCGACTTTTATGGTAGAATGGTGTTAGCAACGTAAACGTATGGTTGTTTTTCCCATCAGAAAGGATATTTAATTCTTTGGCTGAACTATAATTCAGAAAGAACTAGCTTCATCCTTGACCTCTTTTCGGTTAGTTTCAAGTTTTACATTTCCACTCAAGAATATCAGTAATAGAAGTCTACATGCTGAAATATCTGTTTCACTAGGTTTCTCTCCCAAGATGTCAGAAGTGTCTTAATGTGTTAAGGTCAAAATCATTTTGTATAACTTTGGAACTTGATCACTCATTCGGTCTGCTGGCTGCTAACGTACCAGCAATATCCCAAAGCTATCTTAGAAAAACCATCAGAGTATACAACAACAAACCCCGTATAGTCCCACAGGCCACAAGTCGGGTCCAGTGAGGGTGGGGTGCACGCATACCTTGCCCCTACTTTGTGAGGTAGAGAGTTTGCTTCCAATAAACCCCCGGCTAAAAACCAGCGGACTATAAATTTTCATATTATCCCATGTGACATTGAGCTGTGAACAAGCTGGTCTAGCTCAGTTGCTTTCGTTTCTTAATTAGTCCATGGAATTATTTTGCTTCGAGCAATTGATAAACTGAGATAAATGGTATTACAGTCACCTATTCATCTTGATAACTAGGTCTATGCAACTATGACATGACTTTTCCCTACTACCTTGCGCAAGAACTTCTAATTTATTATTCCGACCTTCCTAATGTCCATCCCCAAAAAATATTCAGAATGTATCTACTAATTTTAACATTCCAATTTTACCGTTGACATGACTTCTTGTTTGCTCCACCAGATACAAGACACTGTTTTGTACAAGGGTACTTTGGTAGTTTATTCATAAATTGGTAAATTTTCAAAAGTCTTTGTTTCTTTCTGAAACTTCATGTCTCGTCAAACAATGCCAAACAAATTGGGATTGATGGACTATTAAATATTTTTAGATTTTTTCTTCAGTGTTGACTCTTCAAATGTTCTTTATCTTGAAATGTAGTGAATGATGCAATTAAGTGAATATCACTCTTTTCATGTTTAATTCTACATTTCTTCCCTCATTCTTTTAAGCTATGTATGGTTCCGAAAAGGAGAAGAAAAAGATAAGTGAGGTTCACTGGTTAGTTACTTCCTAGGTGGAGGAGCATCAGTCATTCTGGGGTATAGTCATAATCAGAAGGTTGTCGTGAAAGAGATACTTCTGCTCTTTTTTATCCAACTTAAGATGCGCTGAAAAGGTGATGGAGGGGTACCAAAACTTCCTCATTTCCTTTCTTGTAGAATGAGGGCAATGACCAATTGGCCTTCCTCTTTTACTTCCCCTTTTTACCCTAAAACTCAAATTAGTGTGCATATTAGTGCACCTTTTTGGTCCTATTTTGGGTAGGTGGCTGCTAGATTTGTACTACCATCTCACTTTCTCTTACACATTTAACTCCTTTTTCAAAACCAAAAAAGGTGAAATACCTGACTTAACTACAGGATGTAAATTTAAAGATGGTTTGGTGAATGAGGCAGTGATACTGGTGTCTTAGTTGACATAGCGCTGGCCAGGTTATTTTCACCTTTTGCTTTGTTAAAAAGTTAATGAACAAAGCAGTCATGTATGTGTTTGTCAGTTAAGCATCAGTCAGATGAAAGCACTTCTTAAGGTTTGTGGTTGCATTATGTTATGTCTACTAAGAACAAATTAGAGAAGGAAACGTAAGGATTAAAATTCCCGATTGGCTTTCCAATTGGATCACTTGCTTCAACTATGTTCCCCCTTCTTCAGCAAAAGCTTTTCTGTTTCCCGTTTCCTAATTTTACCTCTTCTGGAAATGGACTCCTACTATTTATCATCTAGTAACTCTGGCTTTATGACATTCTAGATTCCTTTGATCTTTTGATGCTTGGAGTTACAGACTCGATCTATAAATATGTCCAAAAGGATATATAGCCCTGCTTTCTTATTGCAGTTGATATGACTAAACAGAACTTTGTAAATTTCAGGCAAAATCGGTTATTTCCAGATTGATGGCTGAAAAGGCTGCTGCCCTTCAGCAGAGCAACAAACTTCGTCAAGAGCTGGTGAGCTTTTATCTTTGTTGGTTTGATTTCTTTTTCGTGTTGCCTAAAATTCCAACGCTTTTCTGTCATTCTTTCCCATCTTTGTTTTTGTTTTTCTTTTCTCCTGATTAGTCCAGGTCTCATTCTTGTGGTTTAAACTTTAAACAATGTCTGTCTTTCAACAGTTCGAGTCTGACTGTTTGTTATCCTTTAGTCACAATGCTCTACTTCATGAATCATGAATCCTTTCTGTAGGAACTTGTAAAACGTGATATGACTAGAAGTCGCAGAGGTGGCGTTTCCTTCATCGTTGTCGTCGTGGTTGGCTTGCTGGGAATACTTTTGGGGTACATTCTCAAAAAGTCATGAGCATTCATCAGATGATCAGTCATTTTACATCTGTATCTCAAACTCAACAGAATTGATCAGTGAAAAAAAGGAGATTGTGGCTGGTGATAGCAGCAATTCTCACATTGTCTTAGTTAGCTGCAGCCTTTAGTAGGAAAATTGTGATGCTAGAACCTTTCAATTGGCCTATATTATAATTTTATATAACTCGTAGTTTCTCTTGTGTTGGATCGTAAATTGTTATGAGTAGGTAAATCAATCGTTTGTCCTTGACGAATCTGCTCGGCTTTCTATTTCTACTTTCTGTAAATGTGAATGAGCTTTTTCGAATATTTGATTCAAAATCGTAGTTAATCAAAGCATTTGATAATGTTAGGCAGAATAAATATTTAAAAAGTCAATTATTGTGAAGGGAGAAAGAAGAATGACTATTTTTTGCTAAAGTTAAAGGGACAAGTTAGATTTTAAATTTTTAAAGACATATCGACATCTTGTTCACGTTAAGTTTCACTTGCTTGATAAAAAATAATTAAATGAAAGTTAAAAGGACATAATAGTAATTTGAAGAATCCAGAAGCGTTATGTCTATTGTCTACTAGCTTCTAGAAGCGTCTTCATACATCCTCACGCTACAATTCTGGAACATTCTACATGATGCTTCTAAAAGTTTCTCGAGTCTTTTTTTCCCCTTCTCCAAGTCACTAACGAAATATAAAACCCAACCATCACATTCTCATTTTCCATACTTATCCAACAAAAAAAATCACAACGTAAAGCTTTACTCTATCGGCAAGTTATTCAGAAATCTTTGGTATCAGAAATGGCAACTTCACTTGCTCTAAGGAGGGCCACCGCCTCATCACTATTCAACAGGCTCGTCAATCCTGTTCGTTCTGCATCTGCTTTCCGTTCATTCAATACTAACACTCAGATGACAGCTTATGATCAGGATGATCGTGGTGTTGATGTTGACCGCCAGTCCGATCGATCTCTCTCTCGCCGTGATTCTTTTCCTAGTTTATTCTCAGGTAACTTCTCCAAACTCTGTTTTACTCAAATTTGTGATTCAGTATTACAATAAGTTGGCATTGTTACTGTTAAACTATAAGCTATTGTACGTTTAGACTCGTTTGGACTTTAATTTGGTTTTACAAATTTATCTTCTCAAATTTGTGATTTAGAGTATGATAATGATAAGTCGGATCTGTTTAACTAATTACACTATTATCCTATTGGACTCATGTGGAATTTTTGGTTTGACAGATGTATTTGATCCATTTTCGCCACCAATTAGAAGCGTGAGCCAATTGCTGAACATGATGGACCAAATGATGGATTCTCCATTTGTAGCTGCACCGCGCCCAATGGGCGGCGGAGTTGGAGCAAGAAGAGGATGGGATGTAAAGGAGGACGATAACGCTCTGTATATAAAAATGGACATGCCTGGACTCGATAAGGAGAATGTGAAGGTGGCGGTGGAGGAGAACACGCTGATAATCAAAGGAGAAGGCGAGAAAGAGTCGGAGAATGAAGAGTATAGAAGGAGGTACTCTACTAGACTTGAAATTCCTCAAAATATCTACAAATTGGATGGAATCAAGGCGGAGATGAAGAATGGAGTGTTGAAAGTAGCTGTTCCAAAGGTGAAGCAAGAAGAAAGGAAGGATGTTTTCGATGTTAAAATTGAGTGAGAGCTTTTAAGCTTTGCCAAGTTTGTGCAACAATTGAGTGTTGATGTTATAAACTTCTTCAACTTTTTAGTTCCTAGATAGGTTGGTCTGTGGAAAATAAGAGATTATGTGCTAAAAATTGGAATTCTGACTGTAAGAGTTTGTTCAATTAGAAAACCGGAAAGTTGAGTATACTGTTCTCTTGTGTTTTTGTTTACAATTGTAGCTCTTCCAGTCTTGGGTTTTAAAATTTTAAACTTATTAGGGTTTTAAATGGATTTATCTTGAAATTAAGAATATTAAAATGTGAGTGAAGTAAATATTGGGTTGGTTTTGACTTGTTTAAGTTTATATTGGGCTTTAACGAGTAGGGCTTAAATGGATTAAAAATGATTGGGTTTTAACTTTCGATAATTTTAAAATTTTAATATATTAATATTTAATTTTTATAATACAATTTGAATTTATCTCAAACTTATTTTTTTTATTTTAAAATAATTATAAATGATAAGTAAATTTTAGAAGATGTTATTAGTCATATCATAAATATAGAAATAAATTTTAATAAAAATTTTAAAATAAATTAAAATTGAAGATTGGGATTATTTAAGAGTTTCCTTATAATGAATTATGTTAAGAGATTGAGTCCATTTCAAAGTATCTTGAGCTCAATACTTAAATTTTTGAATAAATTAGATGAATTATTTATATTTGATTTCATTTTCTCACATGATATTTTATTTAATTCATTAAGTTCTGAGCTTATGCAAATATGCTTTTAATCGGTCTTCTAATTTCTTTATTGATCTAGTAGAAATTTAGCTCTTTAAATGAGCATGTTAAGTGTCAACTAGCAGGGTGTGCATTGATTGAGCTGATTTTCGATTTTTAAATATGTTATTTAATAATATTTATAAGTTATTTTTTATTGGTTTTCATTTATTGATTTTTTGTCAATTTTTTTTAAATTTATCGATTATTGTTGTTAATGATTTGGTTTATCTAATAAAAAATATCTGTAAAATATTATAATTTTTTACTTTCCTAAATGTTTTGATAAAGTGAAACAAGAAAGACAATGATAAATTACGTCAATAAAGAAAACATAGTTCAAAAACTACAATTATACGTCATGACCGTCAAAATATAAAATAAAATTTCTAATATTAATCAAATTACTTACAAATTTGTAAAAACTACAACCTACAATTACAAAATAAAACTAAAAATAAAATTAAATAGCTACAATTGCGAACTAGTGTGAAGTAGATAGAATACTAATAATTTTACATAGTTATAATTCCTAGTTATATACTAGTTACTAATATTTAATATTTATGAAGGATAAAGTTATAAATTATTATCGTCTATAACCCCATAGTAAAAATCAGTATTCCAATAACTTTTTATTATAAATCCATTAAAAATTTCAACAATCCAATAATAATGTTTTGGTTCAATTTTTGCACACCCCTATTAACTAGAAAAATTCACTGATAAGTAATAACTTAAATATAACTCTTTTATGCGAAACATACAATACAACATGAAACATACAATAATAGTAACAATTTTCTCAAAGTCGTGATCCTAACTTGACGTCAAGAAACAAATGTCTTACATGACATACTACAAATAGGATGCTAGGTAGGATATAAAATTATCATGTAGAGTGTTACGTAAGATGAATGTGTTTATTTTTTAATTTTATATAAATTTAAATATTTATTTATACACACTCAAAATTAAAGGCGAAATAAAGTCTATTTTACCCTGTCCAGTCATATTTTGAGCGTAAATATTGGGGGAGCTGGCTTGAAGGTCAAGACAGATCTCAATACAAAACTCTGTTTTCAGCTTGGGCGATGAAGTAACTGAAAAAACTCTGTTCTGCTACAACAATGGCGTTTCGTACTGCTTTAAGGAGAATAAGCTCTTTCTACAATTTACTCAACAATGCGCCTTCTTCACGAGTACTTACTGGTTCGCTTGCACCGTTAACTTGTCGATTCTTAAGCTACGCAGGTAGTGTTTCCGTTACGGATTCCAATGAAGAAAGCTTCATCATCAATGCCTGTGGAGGTTCCTTCGCTCGATTTGAGCAGTTCCCTATTCATCGCGGTATCGTTGTTTTTTTTCCCTCTCTTTTGCCCAATTTCGTTTTGCACAATTTTGAATATTTATTATGTGATTGAATTTAACAACAATAACAACATATCTTATGTAATTCCACGAGTTGATCCGTGATTACTTCTGACTCTTTATCCTGAAGTGACTTTTCCTTGCCAATTAGGGTAATTCTAAATATAACAACTGATATTTCAAGTTCTGTTTCAAAATTTTTCTTTCATATATTTGTTATTCATTCATATAATTTTTTGAGATGGATAACGCAGGTATATTTGTATTTTTTCTTCATTAGAGCCAGCCAAATTTTGCCTTTGATATGACATTGCTAAGTACCCGAAACTATTGTTAGCTCAGACTCAATTTTAAGAGCTGATGTTAAATTGCTTACCATAGATCTGATTTTTATTCATTTGTTTCAAGTCTGGAGCAATTTTTGCGTCTTTTGGATTGCAATTTTTGAAATGTCTGATAATTTTGGTATTTTTTTTTTCATACTACTCTCTTTCAAGGTGCATGTGATGCATACATGATAAATCCGTTTCAAATTTCTGGACCTGGAGGGGCATATGAGGCTAAGAATATAGAGGAGGGGATGCACGTGAGAATGGAAATGCCTGGAATCGACAAGGAAGACGTGAAGGTGTTGATTTCGTATGGGACTATCATCATAAAGGGTGAAGGAAAGAAGGAGTCTACGTATGAGGACAGCGGAAGAACCTACAGTGCTAACATTGAAATCTGTTCGAATTCGTATGAGGCTTAGTCTATGGAAGCAAACATGAAGAATGGTGTTCTTAGGATGCTAATCCCCAAGTCTAAGACTCCTCAGAAGGTGACTGGCTCTAATTATGAGATAAAAGTTAAGTAAATTTGCTTGTGAATATCATGTCATTGATGTGAAATAGTGAACTATATATTTGCACATGATTATTGAAGTACTCGTGTACAGATATCTACTTAGATGTTTTGCTGAGCGCTGGCGAATTTCAAGCAACTCTATGGATTTTATGATATCAATTGCTCTTTTAGCTTGATTTTTGAAGTGTTATGATATGAGTACTTAAAAAAGAGCATTGGTTTCTTTGGAAATTTTGATGTATTATTCATGAGCTTGATTGAGTACTTCTGGTATAATTACTACAAATCAAATGCATTTCCTTTGAAATCAGAACGTTTGATCGATCATAAACATCGTAGAAATCAGCTCATTCTCTTATATAAACGTGTTTGCTGGGAATTTTGTCGGTGAAATTTAAGCAGTAATGAACAAGTTTCTTTAAGCTTCTTGAAGTTATTAGTCATTTGTCTGATGAAATCTCAACAGATTTTTCAAGTAAATAAGTGCAGCAACTTTTTAGTAGGATAATGTTTTGTTTGGTTCAATTACTATCAACTTGGACATATAGTACCGTACTGGTTTTCTTATGATTGCAAAGCACAACTTGCACCTTGTAAGATCTAATGTATGTTTGCTCGGACTCTTAAAAAATAATTAAATTTTTAGAATCCGACAAAGGTGCAGCAACATTTTGGAGTATCCGGGCAGTTTTTGAACACACATTGGTATGTTACAAGAGCAACATTAGTGATGGTGATACACGAACTATGTTGTACAACAGGGTGAGAGGGTAGGGAATAACAGAAGCTGACAAACATTAGCTTTATTTTCCTTTAAACGGATTGATAAGAAGTGTAACTATCATTTGTTCAATTCTTAGTGGATAGAGCTATCCATTATCTTTAAACGTGGGAGGTAGCAGATAATCTGTGAAACTAATGGTAAATTGTTGTGATATATTAATAACAAAAAGCTAGATAACAATTAATGTGTAGCTAGAAGTTAAAATCCCTTTGAGTGAAACTTCCATAATTGTTTTAAATGAATCAAGGTTTAAATTTATGCCTCTAAATTCATGTTGAATGAAGACTACTTTGATTTTTTAACTTCTTAAAATTTAACATCAAGTTGAATTATGCTGTTTTTTTTTAAAATATTAATTTAAGGACTTACTTAACTATTTTTATTTATAATTCGAAGAGATATTTTGGAGTTATTTCTGAAACAAAAACTTGTCTAACTCCTAAACGTATATTCATACTAAATAGGTTACGCCTTACGATACTTTTGCCCTAAAAAATCACCTCAGATGCGTTTTACTATGCACCGCTACAAGTTCGCCCCAAAAACGCTTTGCAAAATATAAATTAGTAATTCTACAATCAATTTTCACTCAATTCACGAATCGGGTCTCTCTTTTCTTTCCACAACTATTTTTTAAAAACTAATATTATGATCTCTTTTTTTGTTTTTGGAAAACTTTCACATATAACCACTTACATTTTGTTTGGATCATTGTTAGCCATTATTTCATAATATATTTTATTGTATTGTACTCTATTGTACTGTATTGTATTGTAGATACAATGTTTGACTAACTGTATTGTTTGTTGTTGTTTAATAATATTTTAATTGTTTAATTTGATTGTATTGTATTGTAATTTATAAATTTACTAAAATATCCTTAATTATTCTTGGGTTGGATGTTTGACTAAATTTAAATAATTAAGGTTAAGGGTAAAATAGTATTTTGAAATATTATGTAAAGATATAATTGGAAAAAGAAATTAAGTAACAATGCAAACACACCAAATCGGTTGTTCCATAAAATAGGGGTTTTCATTGTTACGTAACAACGAAATTTAACAAAACATTATAAGTATAGTAACGTACAGTACAATACAATAGGTAACAATGATCCAAACATAGTGTTAAAAATAGCCTAATTACTCTCCAAAGCTATAGTTCAATGATTATAATTCGTAGCTACATGTTATATGGAGGAGAGAGGAGAGCGAGACTGGGAGAGAGGCGAGAAAGGTGAACTGTATATGTATATTGGTTAGATAATGGTATATTATACATATGTATTTGTATATATGGCAAGAGAGATTGGGAGAGGGAGGTAAAAAGAGATAGACTGGGAGAGGGAGGAAAGAGGCGAGCGAGAGAGGGAAGAGAATGGGAGAGAGATGAATTGTATATGTATATAATTGTATATTATACATATGTATTTGTATATAAGACAAACGAGATTGGGAGAGGGAGGAGGCAGGCGAGCTAGACAGGGCAGAGTGGGAGACATGTGAATTGTATATGTATATTGATTAAATAATTGTATATTATATATGTATTTGTATATTCTGGCGAATTATACATGTACAAATGTGACTAATTATACAAACTCGAAGTCAACCCACGTAATTAATGTATAATGTTAATCGTGAGTGATAATTGTAGTAAATTACAGCTATGATGAGTAATTAAATAGTATAAATTTGCTTAACTACGTAATTTTTTTTTTTTTTTGGGGGGGGGGGGGGGGGGGGGGGGGGGGGGAGAGAGAGATGGGTTTCAATTAATGAATGGGCCTATATGTCTCAACCCATGTAGTTCACATGGCCTAATGGTCCAAAATTAGGCCCAAGATAATAAACCGGAAGGTACCATTTCCATAAACCACTCTAAAACCCTTGATCGAGAAAATCACAAATTGATCGGGAAAAATGTCAATGGCTCTAAGTATCAGAAAAGCCGCCGGAGCATCGACACTTTTGAAATTACTCAGTTCTAAGTCCCAATTTACTACCGCCGCTCCTTCAATCACACGCTTTTTTTCCTCCATTACAACTTCAGATTCAAATTCCTTGAGCAATGAGCAGAAAAACTCTACTCAGCCAAGTAATTGATTCATCCGTTTACCGCTTTTTCTTATTTACACTTTATGTTATGTGATATTTGTTCATTTACATTAGGTAGAATTTATATTTTATGTCGAGCCGATTATCAACACATTTACCTTGGCTGTATTTCGCCTATCATTATTCAACTAATAGTTATTATCTCATAAAATTATATTTTTGTTGAAGAAAATTGGAATCTAAGAAGGAAAGGTGACTTTCTGGGATAGTAACTATTAAATTAAGTGATCATTTGAGAAATCTAACTCCATTTATGTTGTGTACAGAGTATTTTTGGTTTAGTTAGAGATTTGATTAAAGTATTGAAATTGGTGTGTTTGAGAATATTGCTGATTTATTTATCCTAAAAGAAATTGAGTAGGAGTATGAAACAAACCGAAAATGGAATTATAGGTTTCTTTCCATTTGTCGAAACTTTGCTCACGCGAGTAGTCACTTCGTAACTATGTATTTGTGCAGGTGGGAGGTAACATGTATCTAGTGGAATAGCCTATGTATGCGTAAGCTGGCAAAACACCATCATTATTGGGGGAAAAAAATCTATACTTGATGGCTGGAGCACCCAAAGATGTAGCGTAGTAGCATAGTGGTCAATGACATGAATGCAAACCTTGGAGTCTAGGTTCAAATCTCAGCAAGAAACAAAAAACACAATACTTAATTTCTTCTCACGTGCCTAAGCCTTGGTGAGCAGAGTTACTTGATGTGTCTATGTTGGGGGAGGTAGCGTTATCTGGTGGTAAAGTTGAGGTTTACGAAATTGGCTCAGACTTCAGTGTTATCCAAAAAAAAATAATTAAATGATTAATATATCTAGTCGTAACTAGTTTGAGATTGAGCTCTAATGGTTGTTTTTGTTTACTTCCATCAAATGTCGAACCTCTGTTTTTCAATTCCCTGTGTTCAATTGCAGTTCTGGTGACGGGTTCTCCACAAGAATTCAAGATGGAGAACCCGTTTCAGTCAGCAGGACCGAAAGAGGTGCTAGAAGTGGATACACTGAAGGATGGTATACTTGTGAGAGTGGCAATGCCTGGCGTTGGTGAAGATGGGATTAGGGTCTGGTTAGAGAACAACACGGTTTACTTCACTGGCAAAGGAGACATTGAAGTGGAATCTGAGGAATCAGGGAGGAAATACGGAGGGAGTCTCGAGTTTAGCACTGATTGCTGTAAAGCTGAGAAGGTTGAAGCACAAATGAGAAATGGTATTCTTAGAATGGTAATTAAAGGTGAGATGGGACAAGATTGAATGTCTTAATGTTCTCTTTTTGTTCATCTTGTTGATATATCCTTTGTGGTATGAAAACTTTGTACTATCTTGGGAAATGTTTTATCAAAGTTCTATACTATATGATGGTTGTTGGAATTAATTAATAGGGATCGGAATGCTTGCAAATATTGTTTGAGAAAAATGGTATATCTTGTTGTGTCCATTGAATATTTGGTACTCCATTGACCATTCCTCTTAGCTTGACATATTTACTATTTGGAGAGTTCGGAGGCTTGTTATAGCCACACAAATATCTATACAAGTTTCAATAGTCTTCTTTACGATCTGAAACTGTGCCTAGTGAAACACTACCACATATATTGATATGAAGAGAGTACTTATTTAGGTTCACTGCAACAACACACCTGGTGTAATTCCATAAGTGGAGTCTGAAGAAGGTAGTTTGTATGCTACACCTTACTTTTGTGTTAAGCATGTTAATGTGTATAAAGATCATGGGCAGAGTATAAAGAAATTAGAAACTTTATACAAGTAACAAAAGGAGAAACTCAAAGTAATCAAATGGAAACACAAGATTCCCAACAAATAAACATTTGAAAGTATGTGTATTTGACTCCTTGTTAGCTCGATATATTCATGCTTTGTCAACCCCATGAATGAAAGATCATCGAGACGTCGTGCTCCAACGGAAGTTCAGTAAACTAAAGAAGAAGGCGAAAATCTGGCTATGGTGTTCATTGATCTTGTGGCTCTTTATTGCACCATCTTTTTCCAGGTGATGATTTCTAACATCTCCTCTAACAGTCACTTGCTTTTTACCAACATCTATTGTATACTCCCTCATCCCTGTCAATATTAGTCACAATACTTTACATTTCTCAACTTTGAGAGCATGTGTGTTTGTAAAAGATAATGTACAATAGTTCAACTTATAGTGATGTAAAAATTCTATACAAAAGTTAGATAAGAGTAGAGGAAGAAAGAGTAAAACATGACCATGGGAAGTGGAATATTCCACATAAGTAGTGAAAATAGCCAATTTTAACTTAAAAGTTCAAGCATTCAAGGGAAATTTCAGTGTAAACAAAAATATGTCTCAATTTATATGACTCACTTTCTCTTTTAGTCAGTCCTAAAAAGAGTGAAACATTTTTTATATTTATAACAATTTAACTTTGAAATATCCATTTTATTCCTAATGAAATGATTTATACCTACACGAACATATATAACTTATTTTAGAATATTAGTTTCAAAAGTTTTTTGTTTCTTTCTTAAATTTTATGTCAACTATATTACATAAGTTAAAACAAAGGAAGTATGGTTTTTTCCATTTGTCGATATATGTAACAGTGGGCGGCGTAGGTACCTCATGAAATAAGTGATTTGTGTAAGCAAGCATATGATCTATTTATCAATGAAATGGATTGAAAATCAAGAAGCCTCGTATCATCTCTAGCTGAGCCAAAAAAATACCAATTCCTCACACAATTCTGAACTCCCTACTTTTATATATTAACATAAAAATAACGAGATGACTCTAGACATCACGATTATTAAAATGTAATAAAAATTCACAAACATATAATAACCCTAATTTTTTTACCTGTTATCCTTGACATGATTTGAGATATTCTGTTCCTACAATGTGTGCATCCCAAATCTGCATTCACCACCACCACCTGAAACTAATATCCACTAACCTTCATAAGAAATCTAAATACACAATTATATTTTTTCCTTTGCTAAAACACAAATTAAGATGATGAAAGAAAAAAAAAATTACTAATTAATAAAAAACTTACTGAGGGAAGCTTAAGATTAGCAACACTAAACAAAGTTTGTTTTTGGCATTTTGATTTCTCCATTCTATTGCTATGAGATTTTTTTTTCTCTGATTATGAGGAAGAGAATTGTTGGCCTAATGGACTAATTATTGTATTCTACAGCCTGGTCAACATATATATTAATAATCCTACTAAACCTTATCTATCCTAATTAATATATTTAGTCACTTTTCAACATTTATACTCTAATACTTTTAACGTATAGGAACAAACTAGAATATTTATTATTATAATCTTGCCTTTATGTCATTATGTGCCAGATTACACAGATTATTAAGGTGTGTTTGCAAAATGTTATAAGTGATTTTAATTTCTTATGTATTTGATAATCAAACAAAAAATAATATCTCAATAGTATTTATATATAATCAACTAAAAACCCTATATGAGTGCAGAGGCGGAGCGAAGTGGGGTTCGTAGGTTCAGACAAATTTAATAGCTTTTCTATAGACCCTATGTATTAAAAAAATAAATAAATATATATGTGTATTAACTTTGTAAACCGTTTAATAAAATCGATTGATGCTTAATAGAACCCTCAAACTCCTAATTATGACTAAACCTCTGTATGAATGGGGTTGGGAATATTGTGTTGTGGGTGTGGAGGAAACAAATAACGTAGAATTGTGTTGTATAAAACTTATTTTTTCTGCTTTTACTAGAAAGTCATTTGCTTTTATTTTTGAAAACATTTTTAACTAATTAAACATATAAGATAATAGCAAACCATTTTTTTTTTCAAGAAAGATATTTATTCCTTTGGTACCAAACAGACCCTACGATAAATGTATTCAAAATTAGAGTCATGAGGAATAGTTGGGTAAGAGTTTGGCATGTTATGGCCATCAATAACGAACTTATACCTTTTTTTTTTTTTTTACTTCAAGGTGGTTTTCATGTTCCCATCACATACCTATATTTAAATATTTTATCTTAATATATATCACACTTTTTTTCCTTTTTAATCTGTTTCGAAAAAAAATATATTACTTTTTTATAATTAAATTTTTTTAATCTGTTTCGAAAAGAAAAGTTAATTTTTTATAATTAAATTTTTAATCTGTTTCGAAAAGAAAAGTTACTTTTTTATAATTAAATAATTTAACTTTAAATTTTTTTTCTTACACAATGAGATGATTTATCTAAAATATCTAAAATTTATTTATTTTTTCTTAAATTTTATATAAAATCTACTAGTATTACATAAATTGTGACAGAGAAGTAATATAATAATAGGTGCTCATATTCAGAAGAATCAGAGAGCTTTTTCCAAAGATATTAGTAGTTTATTTTATCTGTATGGGAAGTACCATAATTTATTTATTAGTATGTGAAGCAGGTAAAACAGCTACTGGCAAGAGATGATAGGTGTTTTAATACTTTTTCGTCTCAATTTATATGACACATTTCAATTTTTAAGAGTCAAAATAATTTAAGTTTGATAAAAATTTGCTTTTGAAATTTTTAAATTTTTAAAAATGAAACAGTACTATAAATCATAATAATTGATAATTCAAAGTATTTAAAAGATATAAAAAATATTATAGTAAAATTAGATTTATTTAAATTTTGAAATCTAAAATCACGTAAATTAAAATAATAAGAATGGAATACCTAATTATAGTTGTAATAATAATTTAAAAAAGCCGCCAACTAACCATATGATTAATGAGGAGCAGGTCAATCAACTAGCCTAATGCCACTAGGTCCAACACCTTAGACGGTTAGCCCATATGTATATTTTTATTTGGCAGGTGTGATGTTCGAGTCAGTTGAGGTTTGAGTCAATAAAAAAGAAAAATATCTGTGAAATAATAGCCAGTAGTAAAAGTATATCAAAGCATTCTAAATAATAACTATAAAAAATAATATATAACCGAAATATAAGAAATAATAGCTAGTAGTAGAAATCGAAGATCATATTTTCAATAAGTTGAAACTGAGTCATGTGTGGCCAATTCCTTATACTTCTTCGCCTACCTCTTCTGAAACCATTCAAAATCAATCTCTCACACCTTCAAATTTTGGGCATCCGTACCTCTCCTCCGCGCAGACTCAAATCATCTCAATCTTGTTTCACACAGTTATCCTCCACCGGACCACTTTCATCATATCTCATATATTCTTAATTCTAATTTTGTCTCTTCTAATATACACGTACATCGACCTCAGCAAAACACGACTTTGTAAATGGAGAAATTTGAAGATAGACAAACTTGACATGTATAACTTCCAAGTCTAAGGGATATCAAACAAATACATGTGAATGTGATCTTTTTCTCTATTCTAATTCCTAGTCACATGACAATAACTTTACCAATTACTCCAAAGCTCCTCTCGCACAATACTTGCAAATAATGCCCTTCAAACAATATGTACAAAAATCTTCAAATATACAATACAAAATCTTAAGATCTGTTGTGCGGAATTCGAGATAATACGAGAAAATATAAACACGAAAAATAAGAAATACAAGACAACAGATTTACGTGGTTCACCAATAATTGGCTACGTCCACGGGGAAGAGAGGGAGCAGTTTTATTATGGAGAGGCAAAAACAGAATACAGAATAGGGTTTGCCATACCGATTCAAGGCATTCAACAAGATCAAAGGTATTTTTGTTATCTGGAGAAGTTTTGATGATAAAATATCAGCTTGGTTTTAGTACCAGGAGGAAAAACAGAAGAAGAAATTCCCACAGGGAAGACCAACAGTTGCTGTCTTCCTCTGAATGTTCGTCCTCTTTTGCTTCTTCATCAGAATCTGTTTGTACAATGGCCGGGTTTACAGTAACTGCCAAAGCGAATAATATTGAGAGATTATCATAATTGGGAACTCAATGCAATACAATGCATGAGGTTACTAATAATTTGATCGTAAAATTATTAGTAACCTCATGCCTAGTGCTGGATAAGATTGAGAAACAATGAGAGTTTGTGAATTCCAAAAATGGGCAAAGTGGTAGATCCTCAGGAAGTTTCCTTATAAGCTGTCAATGCCAAATACCTTAAACCAACTCTGAGGAAACTCAGGTCCAAAGCATCGGCGATCTGTAACATAGGAATACAAGAGCCTTCTCTCAACGCATAAATAATGTAGAAGATTGTGAATTCTACATGACTTGATTGATCCTGCCAAACTTCGTATGCTAACAAGAAGAAGATTTTTATCATGTAAAAGATTAGTAGCCACTTTTTCCAATCCCTCGAGCCCCTTTAGCTCTATGAGTCCTTCTGCAACCCATAATCTAATCAGTTTCAATCTCTCTAGCTTTCGGAAAAACTCCAAAATAAGCTTTCAAATGAGATGGAAGATGTTTATAGCTCAAAGCGAGCAATGTTGATAATCGTCAAGGTTTACTAATAAGCTCATACTTTGAGCTACTTTCATCCACTCATCGAGTGTCTAGCTAGAAAGAATACATGCAACCACAGAAATCATTAGTGGTAATCCTTTTTGCCAAAACAAATTCCAACTTTCTTCTGGCTCCAGGGAACGCATTGAAAACGGATCCTTAGGAGAGCTAGCATATTGAGCATATAATGTTAGTCGCGAGTAGTAATTATAGAAAACTATAGCTATGATGAGTAATTAAATATTATAAGTTTGCTTATCCGCATAATTTTTAAAAATAAAAGTACATGAATTTGCATGTATTGTACTACTTGGTTTTATCTGAAAATTCTATATTTTCAATTATGGCTTTAATTTCTTTCTTGAATGTTTACATTTTACTAGTTTTTTCCTTTCCTTTTTGTTTTAGGGTGGTGTATGGTACCGCTTATGTGTGTCTTAAATCTTGATTATTCCACCAGTATCTCTATCCACCAAGGCTTAAGCGAGTATCATAATATGAAAAAGAAATAAAACCAAAGAACCACGTCATTAACAGGTCTAAGACTTTCTGAAGTTTTGATCTGTAGATGTTAAGGAAGAGAAGGTTAAGTTATCTCTAGATCACAGGTTCAAACAATCAAAGCAACCACTACTATTTCCATTAGAATAGACAATTCCAAATGCTACTAACACGTACGTTTTGTGCACTGAACTGTCCTTTTTGATTTTTAGATACTATAATCGTTGTTTAAAATCAAGTTCAGCCAGTTGCCCAATTATTAGCTATGGCACAGAAATTGTCCAAAGAAAAGGAAGAAACTGAAAGAAATATTAATCAACATTCAACACTAATGAACTCGTCTCCATTACAATGAAGAAAAATTTAAAACTGGAAAGGTCCAACCATAGTGAATTAATACCTTCAAAACCAAAAAGGAAATAAGGAAAAACAAAACAGAATGACAAAAAAAGTGCAACAGAAGACCCCTTCAAAATTTTCAAGGGAATTATCTTCAATTAGAACAGATGACATGACCATGAAAAAATTGCAAAGAAACAAAACCCAGCCAAATCAAAGATCCAAATTCAAGACTTGTTTTTAGATAAAGATTTCGGAAAGCCGATTATCTTTGAGAGTTTTCTGTAGCCTATGACTCTCCTAATTTATTCTCTTAAGCACAAATATCTTCAGCAACTTCCAGCTAACAATACAGGAGCACTACTACTGCAAGAAGGAAATTCAATTTTTCACTTCATAACATCTATAGCATGTACCCAAGGGAAGAAGCAGAGCAATTTGCTGCTCAGAAGCATTTTTGGGATTGGCTTCCCAGGGGTATTGGTTTTTGACTTCAGAAAGTATAAACCCAGGCTAAGCAAGAATTCCATAATCCACTCCCAGGTCAATCAGGCCCTTTGAACTGAACGGTTTCCTCGAGCAGATTTCTCTCCGTACAGGATATGGACTCTCCGATGCACTTGCCAAACTAAAGTAGATACGATGCGACCATGGAACTTTTTGCACATGTTTCGTTGAAATGAAAATAGACATAATCAAGAATAGAACTGCATCCAGCCTTGCTTTTTCCTGGAGAGCTCTCAGTAAACAATTCTAGGTACAACGGATCCACTTCAATTGTGTTCTTTGCCCTGCATGAAGACATACAAAGAGGCAAAGCAATCATGATGATGATTCCCTAGCTCACGAAGTATTGCAAAATCTAAAGTAACAATAAACTAGAGGAAAATACGGACAAAAAGGTAAAGAAAGATTCCAGCTTTTAACAAATGAAAACAATCTCTACTCAGCCAGAGATTTACCAACCACCTGCAGCTCTGCAGTTGCTCAAATGATCCATAATTAGAAATGCATCAATTCCTCCCACCCCACCTTTTTTCTAAAACAATTGATATACAGTTTACCCTCAAGAACTTTCCCTCTCCACACACACAATCTCTAGAACTTTCCCTCAAGAACTTTCTCCAAATTGAGTACACAGCACTGTGTAGATACACCTCAAGAGTGCTTCGAAAATACAAAAATCTATCGAAAAGAAAAAAATATATGTCCCACTCTCGACTCGTAAGTTAAGCTCACAAAATGTTAGACAGCATTCTTGTTGAATGAACAAATATTTCAAGGAAAAAAAAAAGAATCCTGATGAGATTTATAAGAGGTCTCAAAATGGAAATTCTCTCCCAAATTAATTGCCACAGGACTAACAGGTATTCTCACAAGAAGTCTGTGTAAGCAGTCAAGGAACAAAACGATCTTGCAGAAATTCCATTTAAATCAATACCAAGATGACCCATAAATTTTTGGTAAACAGATTGATATTTACATTCTAACCAATTATTTTACGCTGGGTCACCACACTATAAACCCTCAAAGCCTAGGTGAATGTAATGCTCCAATAGAGTTCATGAAATTCAACTCAAAACCCCTAACATCCTACAAGAAATCTGAAGAATGGGTTAATTCTGTACCTCTACGAAGCTTTCTGAAACCAGAAGACACAGGATGGAAAATACTTCAGAGTTCACTTGGTAGAGTCTTGTCGGAAATTCTTCTAGAATAGAGACTACTTCTAACTTTTTGTTCTTTCAGAAAAATAAGGAATCGTGCAATCTACTCACGAGAATGTACTTTCTCTCCATCTGAACCGCCTGAAACTTAGAGAAGCTCGTTAAAGAAGAAATCTTTACTTCATTATTCAAAGAGCTATGCTTGGTTTCCAAGAGAGAAGCTTTATGTAGTATTGCTTAAAATGTTAGGATCACAAGAATTTGAGATTCGGAGCACTTTGATTTGCTCACAAAGAGAAATCTTTATCACTTGTCAGTTCTAACTAACCTACTTCTGAATCTAAGCCACCACCCAAGTACCAAAACTCACTTACTGAGAAATTGTCATACGAGCTTCAAAGAAGTTGAAATACATGAAAATCAGGAAAATCTAAACTACAAGCAATGATCTTCACAAAGATTTACAAATCACCAGAAATTGATAGCTTATTACATTGAAAAACATTAACAAATTGTAAATCAAACAAGCAATGATCTTTACAAAGCAGACCGACTAACTCGCAACTCTAAAGTGCCAATGCTCACCTCATCTTCGTCGCGAGAATCCTCCATCTCTTCGATTCTTCTCCATTAACAAAGCTCTTTCTCTTCCCTTCTCCTTCCTCTCCCTCTCCAACCTCTCTTGTCGCAATTCCTCCACTGTCTTTTTCCCATTACTCTTTTTCACAGGTCTGGAGTAATCATTGTCTTCGTCACTCTTTTCACCGGAATCCTCTTTCGGTTTCTCCAAATACCATGGCAATTTCGTTCCTTTACCAACAATCCCATACCCTAACCTATACTTCTCATCCTCCGGAGTAATAACTCTCGGCGGTTGCTCTTTCTTCGCTCTCTTCTTATCCCTTCCGTCTTTCTCCTCATCTTTTGCTTTAACTGGATCGAAGATTCGAATCCCTTCGAACAAGTTGATGTGGTTAGAATCCTTCTTTCCCGGTTTCTCCTCCAGCGATTTCTGTTCTGATGACGATTTTTTGACGTGACTTGACGATGAAGACGACGGAGCTGCTGCTGATGATAAGCCACGGGCTTGACGGAGCTGCTCGAGCCGATACTCGGAATCGCGCTTACGAGATTGTTCCTGCTTGAGCTGTTCCTCTTTAGCCGCGGCTTCCTCGTCTCGCTTTACTTTCTCACGGTTATCGAAGTTGTACACGTTCCATCGCTTCTGTGGAAGAATGTTCAAACCTCCATGGCCTCCCATAGCTTGATTGCTTTAGATCTCCGGAACAACAGACGATGAATTGGGGAAATTTGATATCCCTAATTTCTGATGAATTGAAGTTGATCAGGAAATCGGTATCGGGTCGGTTTCTGGTTCAAGCTTCTTTTATAATGGGCCTTTCGGCGGGTGATTTTAAACTTTTTGACCTTATTTTATAACTTAAACAAGATTTTAGACTTTTGACCTTTAAATACAATTCATTTTTAAGATTTGGGTAATTTTTTTAAAAAAATTATCCAAATGATTTGCAAAAATAACCTCCGTAATGGACGATTTTAAATTTTTAAATGCACAAACTTACTCAGATGGTAAATATATTCTGTCATAAAAGTTATGTATGTTACTCAATTGTTCGAGAAGTAAAAACAAGTAAAATTTGTAAAAGTTATGTATGTTACTCAATTGTACGAGAAGTAAAAATAAATAAAATTTATACACAGCTCCGCCCCTGGTTATGGTGAATTTACAACAATAGGGAACATGGAATTGGATATGATGGCATCATAAGTATCTCATATCTTCTTCCACCTCCAAATTCCAAGAATATACAAACCAAATGGTCATTGGCACCTTATAACACACGAGAAACATCAGAAACCAGTGCCTTGCAATTGACATTGGCAAATTCCTCTCTCTTTTCAGCTGTGCTTCGAGAATGCTTCTTGAGCCTGAATTTAGAATGGTGTCGGAAAGTTGAATAATTTATCGGACGGTAGCTCAGCAAGCATCAACCACATACGATGAATCAATGATGACAAGTAGTATATCAGCTTCACACCGAATCTTCAAAGAACTAAGTTAAACAGATGTTCGTACAGCTCGTGATTTCTGAAGCATGGTACCTTGCTGCTCAACTATTCAGAAGATGAAGTCGCTCAAAGCGTAGTTCTCACAAGCAGAATGTTTCTTTACGATGTAGGAACTGTCTTCTACACCCGCACTCAAGCAATTTATCCTGTGCCTGTGGAGGTATCTCTTGTAGTAGAGTTGTGGAGATGGGATATTTCAAAAGATGCAAAAAATTATTAAAATTCATGACTTACCATTCAAAGTGATCCTCACAGCAAATAGAATTGCAGATAATTGAAAGTCCAGCTGCTTTCCTGAGTATAACAACATAAATTAACTGGTTATTTACAAGGAATAAAATACTTACCCCAGGCAATGAACAAGTTTCAGAGAGGCGATAGCTTACGGATTGGAGTCGAGAGAATTTTAGTTGTACATGCTATACAACAGACTACCTTTTGAACTAAACCACATTGTGATGGAATATTAATCATTTTAACATGACATTAGAATAAGTTGTCTTCGTTTTTATACGAGGGGACACCTATAGCAATTATCACTCTCCCTAGGACCTAAATTCTTGACCTTGGTAATTTCAAAGTTGAAATGTCAAATGATATGACCAGTCAATTCATGCTTTCATAAAATATATCAGCATCATTAGGTGTAACACCATCACATACCAAGTTGCAGAATACATATCGTAGAACTTGTCGAAAGCCTTATCAAAACAATAGTGACAAGCTAAAAGATTCTTGATGTCTGTCACTCTGCACGTAGATTTGCAGCATTTTACCTACATTTAATAAAGATTGCATCATTAAGCATGTCAAACATACAGGTAAATAAATATTATAAACTCAGCTATAAATAAAAATATCAAGAGCAACCAAAATGGTGATAAAATTAAAATCAGTGTCAAATATAAATTAATCAACTATAAGTCAATCCAAACAAGTTGGCTGCCAAGGAACACAAGACAAGGACTTCATAGGGGGTCACCTACCCTAGTACTACCCTCTCCCATGAATGCTTTGCTTTGGAGTTTGCATCCCTCACAAAACTAGATTACTTTTACTTTGGCAACAACCTATAGCAATCCTCCTTTAGGGTGTGGGAATGGGTATACCTGGCAAAATCTCTCTTAGGACGACTTAAAAATCAGAAGCAGTGATTCAGAATGCTGACAGACAATGAAACAGGGAGTTTTGCTCAATCTTAGTACTATGACAAGCTTATATGACTTTGCACTCCAATGGTATACCACATTAACTAAACTTTTTTCATGATGCTCCAAAAGTAAGCATAAACAAACTAAAGCTTGTATTTATTTAATATTCCAATATTATATTTTGGCACAATTGATCTTCAACAAAATTGATAAACGTCCTAATAATGACTAAAATGCAAAAAATAATAGTAATAACAAGAATTAGAAGCGTAACGCTCTCCATAACTGTCACATTTTACACGTATTTATGATATGAATCATAACCTAAGTCAAATTGAAATTACAGGAACTAAGATAGGAAAGCATTACCAAACGCTTTAGCTTATAGGAGTAATATTGTCGGTGAGAAGGGTGTCCACTGATGTGTTCTCTCAGGTGACCTGCACTGAGATCACCATAGATAAAGATTAATCAATTCTCCTTCATTACAAATTGAGTAAATCATAAGCTTCACTGGTTAAGAAGGCCAAGAACTATGATGTTCAAAAGGTATCAGAATTATAAATCCTAGCATCCCTTCAGTTCCATCACAAAATCCAAGCTCCTCATTTGAATCCTAATCGGTTATATTCAACCATGAAAGTGGGGGACCTTCCCCATTATCTCCTAATAAAAGAGAATAGATTCTTTAAGAGTCATCTGTCACGTTGTCCCACGAAAGCTCAAGCAACATGTATAGACCTACTTTAGGGGTCACACAGAATGAGGAAGGGGAAAGGGTGGGGGGATTCCAAACTAGGAGAAGGCACCAAAAATTATGCCATCCTAACATGTCATCAATCCCTTCCGGTTTGAGCAATTTGATGCTGTCAAAGGAGGTGACACATGAATTCACCAAGCAATATAGCACATAAAGCTGAGCTCACTTCAACTCCTGCTAAATTACCTGTCACAAAAGGTATTACTACAATCAAGACACGTGGCTAATGTAGTTGATCTTCGGCAAGTGTTACAGTTAGCATTCAATGAGCTTTTGCCAATTTGATAGCATCTGCAGATAAAGAGAGACCAAAAACAATATTAGAGATGGACATTCATATTCGGCATAAAATGCATACGTTTAACTGTTACATATGTGTTCTTTTGCCACCACTTCATAATTCATAGAATCATTATGAGCTTATTACGTGTGTTTCTTTGCATAGAAGCTAGGAGAAGAGCCAATAACTTGGAATTCGCAGGTAAACTGACAACCTGCAATTCACGGGTAAGCAATTGATAACATAGGGCTGTCAATTGTGTTGATTATCTTGAACCATACGTGCTAAATTGTCCTAAATTGGTGGAGAGAAAGAGCTATTATCTCCTAATATCGTTTTGGACATTCCTCAGCTCGGTTGACTTAGCCAAGATCTATTTTCATAACAAGATATTAGATTCAAACCCATTGCTATTCTTGATATACCTGATGTAAGGTCCCCCATGGAATGTTGTTCACATTCCAGATGTCTAGACCTTAACATACGGGACTAAATTGTTGAGAGAATATGTTGTTGTGTCCATACATGGTTTTAGGCAATTCTTATGTCATGAGCTAACTTTTGAGGTTGAGTTACACCAAGGTCCATTTTCTAACGACAGTGTATGGAGAATACTCATATTCACACACAAAGTGAAGGTCAAGACACACCACACATGTAAAAACAAGCACACACGGTCAATGATTCTCTCCTTCTTCAACTTTCCTTCAGTCAGGGAGGAGGGGGGAGGCTGCTGTATTGTTGCAGGGATGCAAATTAAAATTTAGTATACAAGACGAAACTTAAGAAAACAAAACTATAGGGAATTAAGGAACCTTTTATACAGTTGCAGAAGCTCTTTGGATATACTGGGTTTACTTTGAGCCACTTCCACCTGCGTAAGGTATTACTGAGAATAGCATAACAAAATATAACTATACTTCCGACTGGCTTATTTTCTAAGATCTTAAGAAAGGAAGTAGAACCTGTTCGCTGGATTCACCAACTTGACCAGAGGAAAGGGGTAGAACTTTTGATGTCATGATCAAACAATCTTCAGGAAGATGACCTGGCCTCTTACATTTCCAACTACACCAGTGAAATTATATTTTAGAAAAAAGATCAAGAGCACAAAATAAGGCACATTTGACTTTTGATCATGACGGTGGTTGACACATCCAGCACATTGTGTAATTATCTAAGTCCAAGCAGAGCTTATTGATGAGAATTACCATCCAAATATAACAGATGAAAGTCTTTGGTGCCCAAGACCTAATCTAGAGAGAGTACTCATCTTCAAACTGAATGTCAACAAGCTTACCACTCATAAGTACAAAGAGCAGATCTATTCTTGGACCATCGATGAGGGTCATAATCCCAGATGTTGCCTCCAGATTCAGGAACTTCCAATTTGCATTTTTGTCCAGAAAAAGTCTCAGCTTTGACCTTGCTACTTAAGCCCCCCTAAGACATCGTCAGAGAAACAGTTGGAGTCGAATAAGCAGGTATCTCATTCATACGTATATAAAAGGTATTGCTCAAATGTTTTTTTTTTTCTTGGTGTAACAGTATTGCTCAATTGATTTACAGATTTGGTGCTTACTACATATCCTAATACCTGACCAACATATTAGAAGCTCTAATGTTCAAGACATGGGTCCCTTTTAAAATGCTGAAATCTTATCTGTTTAGGCTCCAACATTCTCTAATTATTTAAAGTTGTACAAAAACACTATAAAAACATAAAAATGTGTCTAGCAAGGGAATTAGCACTATCAGGTCAGCTGTTTTTTGTTCCTTTTGACAATTGTTTGGCTCCCTGGACTTGTTTGGGACTGATATGTAGTTGTTGTTGAACAATTGTTGGCTCATCAAGTTTCATAGTTAATTTCTGTTATTAGGTTTGAACTTTTTTATTCGAGATACATATAGTTTCTCTTTGAAATATTTTCAGAACCCATATGCATAAGAAGTACTAAAAGAACATGCATCATTCTGATTTAAAAGTTTCTATTTTCATTATCTTTCTAGACTTCCAAATAACCAGGTATGTTGTATGAAGAGAAATAAAATCATTTTATTCAACTTCACCTTACAATAGAGTAGCTAAAAGATTCTTAGTTCATTTGACTTGTTTCCAAACAATTGGTTAAATAATACAGTCTAAATTGAAATAGTGAAAGTAAAAAAATGAACTGTCATAATTCTGTCAATTAGTAAGGTCCCTCAAATGTCCAAATAAAATACTCTTGAAAATGACATTATCCACTTTGGAATGGAATCACTTCTTCAGAAAGAAAAAAATGTATTATGGTAACATATCCAATCATAAGTTTGAGAACTTCTATAAAAAATAAAAATGGGTTCTAGATCATAGAATCTAATGTAAAACCGACGATTCTTATTTGCTACTAAACATTGTGATCTTTCTACTTGAACTATTATTAAATGCTAAAATACTTTAAATATGTAGTAAATCTATCTAAGAAAGAGAAACTAGACTAATTTACTATATAACTTTATTAACCAAACAAAAATATGAAAAGTATCCTTTCCAGGAGGTTATGTATATTTCTTCTATTTTACAAAATTTTCTGTCACTTCATTATTGAATTATTGTATTACCCTATTTTCAACCAGACCTCACTTCGTGCGATTTTACTGGGTATGTTGTTGTATTACTTTTTAAATTGGATTCTTATAAACTCAAATTTAAGAGTGAGAATCTAAGTGTCCCATTAAAAAAGCATGGGGGGGGTGGGGGGTGAAAGAGAATATAAGCAGGTGCCAGCGCTTGTATCTTCAATTTAAATTAGTTTTTTAAGTATGCCAAGTTAAACTAGTTCAGGAAAAAGAAAATAATTCAAAAAAAAAATGCAGCATAACTGAGTCTGAGCATTTATTTTAAGTTTGAAAAGTTGAACATCTCAACTCTACATTTGACCATTTCTTGGAAGTTTAGTTGGTTTAACTTACTGTTTAAACTTATCTACATTCAAAACATTTCAGAGAGAATGAGAACTCGAATAATAAAAAAATATCTCAAAATGACCCATGATCTCTACTACTTTTTTTTTTTTGCATATATCATTTTGAAAAGCAATAGTTAAATCCCGAATCATTACACATGTATCCATGCTGGTCTATATAAACAAATAGAAAGAAGAAATACCTGCTGGAGTTTAAGATTTTGCAGAAGGTCAGATTTGCAATCCGTACTGCAGATGTCTTCTTCAGTCTACAAGCAAAGCAAACAAGGGTTTGGGGTTCGTTAAGAGAGGAACACAAAGTACAAGCTAACAAAATAGAAACAGACCCGTGATCCAGTGACTTACCTCATCACATATATATTCCCCATACTTCCCACATACCACACAAGCAGGTTCTCCTGGAAGAGGAAATCGCTGCTCACTACGAGTTTTAATTCTCTCTGTTTCATTTCCACTACCTAAAAATGTTAATGGAGAAAATCATGTAAGAGAGAAGGAACAAAAACCTCTTGAAGGCCATAATAATCAAGATGTTGGCAAATTTCAGACTTGAGGATAAATTTATTAACTATCTATCAAGGGGTTTCGATGTGGTGGGAATTATATTATATAGATATAATGCCAGATTAGTAGTTAATGGATTCATTCAAGAACATTGAGCCAAACCTTTAAAGACAAAATAAAAACATTTCTTCCATTTTGCTAAACACCTTTTGTGGCATTCTTTCCTTGGATGCAATCAAAAGGTGGCACTACACTCATTCAACTCTCCCCAATACTTCTTCGACCTACCTCTACCTCTCCTAAAACCCACTTTCGCCAACCTTTCACACCTCTTCATTGGGCCTCTGCGCACCTCCTCTTCATATGCCCAAACTATCTCAATCTCTCTTCCCGCATCTTGTTCACCGTTGAGGCCACTCGTACCTTGTCCTGAATATCGTCATTCTTAATCTTAGAAATCTTCACTTGCACAAGGATATCCTATAATTAACCTCCATTATGATAGAAATTGATGATTATTTTACAACGGCTTTCGAGTAGTGTGGAATAGGGTGACCACCAAATTGGCATGGAATAAGTTCATTGTTAGAAACAATGTTGGAAAGAAGAACAAGTGGAACTAGTTTCAAGAGCATGCCTTACTCTAATGGGCATATAGTTTCCAAGCGAAGGAAAGTAAAAACATTTTTATTTTGGTTTTCTGGCCAGTGTCCAGTACTCGCATTGGGTAGACTAAACCAGATTCATGCCATGTTAGGACCATTTAAGGGGGAAGCGCTCCCTAACAAATTGTCTTCCACACCTAGGGCTCAAACTCAAGACCTTTGGTTAAGGGTGGAGGGGTCCGATCCATCCCACCACATAACCCTTGTTGGTGAAGGGGAGTGAAACATATATAATGTTCTAGTTATCTTTCTGGTCCATTATAAACCCTAACTAACCAGAAAATCTTTTAGAATGAGAAAGAGCAACAAAAAGGTTGTTGCATAGATGACTCTAACATAAAGTTTTTTTAAGAATGAGAAATCCAACTAAAAGGTTATTCCATAACCAATTCTTGTTGCCGAGTTGAAGCGGATACGTAGATGCATTATGTATAGACCCATATTCATATAGATGTGTGTATGTACTTCTACCCCACATGACCCTTATAGATACTTCTGATGAAAAGGATACATAACTAGACAGTATACAAAATCACAAAGTAAAATAAATGAAAGTTCTACTAACCTTTAACCAGTAAAATTTCAGTATTCGCACAAGGATTATCCCCTTTTTCACATTCTGACGAAGTGCTCGCATCACCTGAACAATTCATGAACATTTTTTCATGAGCTCAGTCTTGGAAAGAAAAACTTCCTACTCCTAGAGAAAATGGGAATTAAAAGATTCGACGAGTGTAAACTTGAGGGATAAACACGATTGACACATAGGAGTACTTTTTCTGACAAGTAGATGAGTGATATGTATCTAGAACACATAAAAGGTATACAAAAGAAGAGAAATGAGAAAGAGAGAGAGACTCCCCAAGTATGACTGATATTTTTCTGCACCATAATTAGCACAGTAAATGTAAATGATAGACACCAAAGTATCCAGTACACCAATCCTTGCTCTTAGCATCAGGAAGAGGAACCGTCAAAATATAAAAGATAAAAGTCAAACAACTTTTTCCAAATGAATTTATATCACACACAGATAATGGGAACCCTCAAAAATATGGAATTTTTAAAACAAGCAAGGATACTTTGAGTTCAGATCAACACACATAATCAATTGCATACCCAAACTAAAATTAAACCTTTTTAATTCATCGAGAATAAAACCAAAAGAAAAAAGGCAAATGAAGCTCTTACTATCGTACTCCACCAAATGCAGTGCTGAACTTGACGGTTCCTGGAACAGAATTAGAACCCAAGCAATCACTAAACTATAACTGACATGATATTAAACATACGTACAGAACACATTAAAGCAAACAGTTCCAATTACCAACACTTCTGCAGTCAATTCTTCATAAGGCTGAGTTGAACTACCCTCCTTCCTGCATTTCAAATACAAAATGATCAACTCACAACTCCAGATTTCATAAGTAACTTTTTCCTTCCTGCACAACCTAGCTTATTGAAGTGAACAGTAAAATCTACTTGCTAATTTGAAATCAATACTAAAATCACCTCCTTTTTTCAATATAATCCTGATGAGACATAGGCAAATCAATCACTTCCACTTCATTGTTCTGCTGCACCTTAGATTTCCGTTCCCGTCGGCGTTTCCTGTGGCTGGTTTTTTCTTCGACGGAATTCGTCTCCACCGGAGGCGGACCGTTACCGGTGACTGCATTATAAGCTGGAAAAGAGAAAAAACACGAATTAAATTGAAGAAAATACAAAAACCGAAACGATGAATAAGAATTGAAACCTTGAAGATTTTGAATAGCAGAATTGAGATTAAACGCTTTATTGTATGCATAAGAAGGGTTCTTGTAGAAATTGCTCCTCGTCGTCATTTCCCTCTTTGGCCTTTCTGTAATTTTTTAGCTCAAGATTTTAAACTGAAAAAGGTGCCTAAATAATTTACTTCACCTTTATTTTTATTTTTTTAGTAGCAATGAAATAATAATAACAATAATGCTTATTTCGTTTAAAAAAGAGTGACCTATTTTTATTTGGCACGAAAATCAGCTCAAATTTGAGATGATTAACAGATTTCCACTAGTCGTGTCCCATTTGACATAGACATTTCCCGGTAAATGTCACATCAAATGTTGAAAGGCTTGATCTTTAGTATACTTATACTTACACTGTTTTAATTTATTTGTAGTCCATTTAAAAAAAGAATGTATTTTTTTACCTTTTAGACAATAACTTTTTGGACGGTATTTTTAAGATTATAAAAATTACAACACATATTTTTGATTTAAGACCGCAAGATATAGAAGTCTTTCTTTACTATTTTAAATTCCGCGTCAAGTCAAAATCAGACTAACAATCATTAAAAGGAAGGCATAGGGAAAACACTGAAGATAGTGATTTGTGGCTCTCTCTTTGTGGAAAAGTCTTGTCAGTTTACATCAAATTGTCAATCATTCAATTCAATTGAAAGCTCAGTCATCCTTCCATGTTGGTTTCAAATCACAAGGAACCATTTGATGTAGCTCTTCATATTCTTGCTCCTGAGTCCTGAAGTTAGCACCCACAAGGGAAACAGGAGTCATGGTGAACATGAATGAGGCGTCGTGTGATAATCCTTATTGTCATATGATCACCAAGGCGTGTAACAAAAGATGCTACAACGAATCGTTCAGTAGCCCAATGCCAATGATCGGTATCTATGTAGCAGCAGCATCTCTACTTTGTATCCTTGCTATGGCTGCTGATGCTTTCCAAGCCTTCCGCGTGAAGAGACTGTGGTTCCCATGCAAATTCTTTGCTCTGAATGCTGCTTCTCTTACAGTGTTAGCTGTAGCAATGAAGTTGCCTGTCGAGATATCTGAACCGATGCCAGGTCATACTGACCAGCTTTCCAAACTAGCCAGTACTGTTTTCATGTGTGTTGTTATAGGTAACTTCATGCCATCAATAGGAGCCATGAGTAACAAAGAAATTTTGTCGAACGTTATAGCTCTGGACATCCTGGTAATCACAATCATTGTCAATCTTTTCATTGAGATACATACTGGTTTGATTTTTAACCTGAAACCTGAATTTATAGCAACTATATTCCTCATGTTTCTTCTGATATTGGTACTGAGTTTCTCCTCTTTAACACTTGCAACTACCAAAAAAATTCTTGAACTTAACTATAAAGAAGCATATCAAATTACCTTGAGGAATGATGCACTAGCATTCGGAAGGTTGTCCATCGATAGACTGAGAGACACGGTGGAGAAGTGCTGGATGATGGTCGAAACTAGTAACCCTCAATTTGTGACGGCACGTTCTGTAACCTTTTCGACTTCAGGGACAATCTGTGTGTTGGCATCTCTAATTTTGATGGAAGCTCTTATAAGAATATACAATTCACCTCCATATTTCCCAAATAGTTCAACATACGAATGGACAACAAGCTTAATTCTTATTGTTCAGTCTATTGGGGTGGTAGTGGGTACTGTTGCTCCGGCCCTCAGATGGTTTATCTGTATAAGCTTTAAGCGTTCCAACAAAACAGGCAATGCCAATGCTAATTTCTTTAAAGTCGAAGACTACTGGATCCGCAAGCTGGTTGAGTGGAAGGAGAGACCATTGTCTTTAAACATCAGGGGAACAAAATTTAGAAAATATCTCCAAGGTACAAGAAACTTAATTCTTGCCTTCTGCATAAGAAGTCAGATTCTGATTGTCTCAATGAGCAAATTTGTGCGGTCTGTCTCAGTTGTTTCCTTCAACTTGATGTTTTTGTGTCAACTTCAGGGCCCAAACTATCATCAATCAGAACCAGAACACATGAGAGAGACTGAATTGCACCATTATGTTCTGTTACTTGAAGGCGAAGAGGAACTTCCTGAAAGAATCTTTAAGAACATATCTGGTAATGCAAGCCGACTAGTAGACACAGGAAGGAAACGACAGCCAAAACAACTGGTTAATTTGCTAAGAAAATCTAGCAGCTTTTCTGGGGTGGCAGATATTTACTGCCACCAAGTTCCAGTACTGCATTCAGTAGAACCTTCAAACTGCTGGACCATAAGCCTAGTGACACTCACTAGCATTACTGTCGCACTTCCCAAAGTGAGAGATCAGATGGACTATCAGCTGATAAGGAGTGTCCATGAAGGTCTTACATACGCCAGCTTCATAGAGGAAACTATGTACCCTGAAGGTGAGTTCACAAACATTAGAAATGCAGCACATATAGTGTGGGAAGAACTGGAGATCCATCAAAAATGGTTGGATGAGGACTTGCAGAAACCGACCCTCGAAGGAAAAACTCCTAGGGAAACACTCGAGATGCTTACAGGAATAGCTTCAAAGAAGATGATGGATTTCAAACAAACCACTGATGGAAGAATGCTTGACAACCCTCTCAACTGGCCAGTCAGAATAATAGCTGCCAACTCAATGTATAAAATTGGGAAAGCCATCTTGCTGTTGCTGCGTAGTGAAGGACACAATGGCACCGTTGATGAAAAACTATTTGAGAGATTATCCATTACAATAGCAGATATATTAAGTGCTTGCTTTACCAATCTGCCACGAGCTATAACTATGGCTTGTAATTCTGGTGCCATTGAGGAGAGGGGAAAAAATGTGCACAAAGCAGCTTTATTAGTTGGTAAAACCGAAGAGATCTTGAAGATTATTCAACATCATGAACTTCCAAATATAAATGCTGATCAATCAGCTTATATTGATCAGTGGAACCTTGCACGCCAGCCAACAAACCTTGTTCCTGTCATCCCTTTCAATAGTGAAATACAGGTCTGAGATATATACCTAATCAAGAAACATCATATTTAGATGGTAAGTTACATATCCATGAGCTATCATATGATTAGAAATGTATACATAACCAGTATTTCCATAACTTACACAGTATTTTTCAAACTATGCATGTCTTGGAATGATTTAACTTAATGAAGATTTCAGTTTTCCAAGTAGTTTTTCTTGAACTTCCATTGGCAGGAACGAGCGTATGTATGACTATATGTGACTTGCTTACAAATATTGTGTTCAAGTATTTCCAAACGGACTCCCTAGACTTACTTTCCAATTACTGATTAACTGCATCTTTGTACTTCTAAAGTGATTAATTCTATTTCGTTGAACAAGTGTTGACAATTCTGATGTTTTGAAAGATAGACTTCATCTAACTGATAAAGAATACCTCAGAGATCTTCTTATCAGATAAAAGTGACTTAAGGATATATATAGCATGTTTTATAACTTAATTGTTCCAAATGTTGAAGATAATATTGCTAACTAATTCAGTGGATTCACCACTTGCTTTTCATTTAACAGATCTAGAACTAGAACTGAAGTCAGCACAGTGAGCAGGCTACTAGCACTAGATGAGCCCAATCTTATCTGTGGATATCTATCTTACAGTTCTCTGAAGTCTGATGTTTACTTGAGATGAATTCAGCTGTAAATAGTTTAGATATAGTATATTACTCCATGAACTCTACAGTGTATTTTGTTGTAGTGTCTGTTCTATTACTATCTATTGTTTCTTGTACTTCCATTACTTCATGTTCGGGACTGCTTTGGATTGTTTTTCCTCGAGTATAGGGTCTATCCGAAACAACTTCTCTACCTTTGAGGTAGGGGTAAGATCTTGCGTACACTATACCCTCCCCACACCCCACTTTATGGATTCTTATTTTTTTTGTGGGGGCAGAGAGACTGTTTCCGGAAGATCAACGAGGAGGATGTGAACCGAAAAGTCAACCCATTTCCCTGGACATTTTTTTTTTTTTGGTAGGGGTGGTTGGGATTGGTTTGGAAAGGGAAAAAAAAGAAAATTAGAAATGGGAGAACTTGACCGGCACTAATTTCCACAATCCAATGATAATAATATAACAGTTCAAAGTCTTTTTAGTAATAATTTCTGTTTTATAATACCTTCTACAGATAAACACAATCCAGATAAATATTATTTTCTACATAAACACTGGTCAGTTTTGGACCTATCAACTTAGTTAATCAACATAGTATTTTTCCAAGTATTGTCTACCTTGACTAGCAGATAATCTTGGCAACCACCTGAGAAACAGTCAGAGATGAGGTTCAAAGAAAACCTTAAAAATTAGCAGATAATCTTGGCAACCACCTGAGAAACAGTCAGAGATGAGGTTCAAAGAAAACCTTAAAAGTTCTTATCATATCCCACTATGTTTCACTAAAAAATTCAAGTCAAAGTCATCTTGTCTTGCTGACATTTTAAACAGCCTTTAACGTACGAATTCATTTATGACTAAATAGCTCAAATGATAGTGAAGATGTTTATTAGAAAGAGTAAATCTTGGAAATAGCTTGAAACATAGTGAATGAAACAAATAGATATGGTTGTACCGAAAAGCACAACCTAGACAATACTCGAAGGAAATATATCAAATAGGGAGTATAGAACTCTACCATAGACAGAGATTTCAGCTTTAAGCAAAAGATAACAGGCGAAGAGATTGAAACGCGATGGGAAAGATAGGTTGCACCATAGATGGAAACTTGAATGATTCGGAATTCAGCCAGCCTATGCCATGGATTGGTGTCTATGTAGCAGCAGCTTGTGCACTGGGGATGGCAATGGATGCTTTTCATGGACTGCGCCACAGAAAATTCTGGTTTCCTTGCAACTTCTTCTCTCTCAATGCTACAACCTTGACGCTACTAGCTGTTGCCACCAAGTTGTCTGTTGATCTAAATACATCCATGCCTCGTCAACAAGATCAGTTGACAAAACTTAGCAGTGCTGCTCTAATCTGTACGGTAATTGCTAATTTCATGCCTTCTTTAGGTCTCATGGAGAATAAAGAGCTGTTGATGAACATAATGGCTTTGGGAATTTTCGTGATAACAGCCATTGTGAACATTGGCATACAATTAGCTACTGGTGTTATCTATGTTTTCTTTAAAGAGCACATAGCCCTCATGTTTCTCATGCTTGTTTTGCTTCTACTACTGATATCCTCAGCTGTGACAATACCAACTACAAAGCGTTATTTGGACCTGAAATATAAAAAGAAGTACAAGTTAGCAAACAAAGAATGCAACATCATGGGTACATGCACAGCTGAGAAACTTAAGTACGAATTGATGAAATTTTGGACCATGGCCTATACCTCTTGCCCTCATTTCGTGGGAGGGCGCTTAGTAACATGCACTGCTTCTGGAGTTTTTTGCCTTATGAGCACTGGAATTTATGCTGATGCCATGTTTAGGTCTTACATCCTCCATAAGAGCTTTAACTTTTGTAGTGGAGACTCTGAATACAAGTGGTCCTCAACCTTGATTCTTGTAACTCACACAGTGGCAATAGGAGTAGGAGCTATTGCACCAGCTTTTAGATGGTTCAGAGCCATAAATTTCAACTGCCCCAAAAAAGCAAATAATGCCTGCAAACTCAAGTTGTTCAAAGTGGAGAACTATTGGATCCGTATCCTGCTTCAGTGGAAAGAATGCCCATTGGATTTCAGATATTGTGGACGGCATGGTAGAAAATTTGCTCATAAATCAAAGAACAAACTTCTTGATTTATGTATTTTGGTGCAAATTATGATGGTGTCACTTAGTAAGCTAGTCCGGCTCGTTTCCATTTTCTCTGTAAGCCAGTCACTGACATACTGCCGGAAAGCAATCAAGATGCTAAAATGCTACAGTATGGTGTCGAGTCTCGATACAGAATTGGGGTCCCAAACCAGTTCAAAACCAGATCTTACCTGCTATGCTTTACACCTTGAAGGAGAGGAAGCATTAATTGATTTGATGATGCAAAGCAACAGTGATCTGGTAAATCATTGGATTGCGATAGGGAAAAAGAAGCAGCCTAAACATCTTCTACGACTTCTGGAGAAACTGAAATCATCACCTGGATTCAGAGGAGTGCATAAATTTGACAGTGCTCACATTCCTTCACTAAACTCGGAAAATCCTCCCAATTGTTGGGCTCTTCCTGTAGTGACACTAACAAGCATAGCAATTGCACTTCCAAATATCAACTTTCATTCAATCAAGGAACTCATCAAGTGTGTGAATGAAGGTCTCATGTACATCAAAGTAGTGGAAGATAACCTGGATGCAAGAAAAGACCTCGCAAACATCAGGCGAGCAGCAGAATTAGTGTGGTTAGAATTTGATCTATGTTACAAATGGCTGGATGTGGATCTCCGGAAGATAGCCACTGAAGGACAAAATCCAAAAGACATGCTTGAAGGTCTCTCTGAGAAAGCAAAGCAGAGATTCATCGAATTCAGAAAGAAAGATTCGACTGTTTGTCCAAAGGAATCACCTTCAAAATGGCCTATCAATATGTTGGCAGCCAACAGTATGTACAGAATCTGTCAAACTCTTTTGGTAAGCTCTGATAGCATAGAGTTTGAGAACAGCAAAATCATGTTTGATAAATTGTCAACCATGATCACGGACATAACAGGCGCTTGTCTTACCAACCTACAAAGAGTTATGCAATGCCACCATGGAACCATTACGGAGAGATCAAAAGGTGTCCGTTCTGCCATCTTACTTCTCGGAAAAGCAGAGAATATTCTGGAAATTCTTCGTTCACAGCCACTTCCAAGTTCAGTACCAGATCAATTGTCAAAAATTGATCATTGGTGTACACTGAGCAAAGAGGAAGACTACCTCTCCTGCAGTCGTAGTTCAACCTCAAATTGTACTCCAACTTCCCAAAGTTCATCTGATTTGTATCTAACTGTGGACTGAGAAACAAATGCCACCTTGTTTGGACAGTCCTTACATATTGTTTTATAATATATCATATTATATTGCATTTGTAACAATGATCGGAGAGATTGTATTATCCTTCCCCTTCGTAACACTATGTTATACATCACCAATTTGAAGGACAAAACATTGTATTTAAATAGCACCAGAACGTGCTTAAACGTGTTACTTAACTAGTAATAAACGTTTTACTCAACTAGTACATTTCTGAATGTTGTCTTCAGTAACCACCTGGTTTATACTATGCCCACAACATCTACATTCAGATTCCTAATAATGAATTCTATGTGATCCCTATCAACATTACCAAGCAGATCCCAATTTTAATACGAAAATCCTATGAAGCTGAGAAAACAGTAGTGAATTTTAGTAGAAAGAATTGAACTTGTTTGTAAATTTCATTTAGACATTCAAACTACGACTGCTTTATATTTTTAGGTGTCATCTACAAACATATAGCCAGGTGAATAATGGTTATGTATCTTAAAATTCGAAGTATAAAGAACCAATTCAACATGACAGAACCTAAGAAAAGTCATCCATGGTTGGCTATTTGATCTAAATTTTTTCGAAGGTGCAATTTCCAGTGCTTTTGGAATCAAAGACAAGAAAAGTCTATTGAAGAAGATACAGACTGAAAAGTCAACCCATTTCCTTGTTGGGTGGAAAGATTTCCCCTTCTTACTTTATTTTAAAAACTAAATAAGGAACTGAATTATGTGAAGGGGATAACAAATATTGAAACTACATTTTATTGTGGGAAAGACCAGTGGTACCACAAGCTAATAATAGCAAACCTTAGTTCTTTTCATATTCTTTTTATTTTTTAAGAAGTTGGTACTGTGTATTATACACTGGGTAATTAGAGAAGGGAACATTGAAAATTCAACTCAAGAGTTTAACTAATTTGGAAGAACCCATCAAATGAGCTAATCAACATGGCCTGTATTATACCTATTGTCCCACCTTTGACTAGCAGACAATCTTGTCTACTACTTGGACCCACCATCCCACCCACACCTTATCTACTACTTGGGCCCACCATCCCACCCACCACTTATATAGGGCTGAGCGTCAGATAATAACATACTAGTATATGTCGAGTATACGCAAACCTTACCTCTATCTTGGTGGAACAGAGAGGTTGTCTCCAAGAGGTTTTGAAAAATTCTAGACATGTGTGCTTGACTTTAATATTAAACACATCAGAGGGACCACTCCAACAATCAAAGCCAATTATAACTCACTGAATTTCAAATAAATAATAATGTTGTTGACTTCTCTGACATCATTCAATAAGTGAAATCATCCATGACAAAATCAAGTTAATGGACAAATTTCAGTGAAGATGTTACCAGAAAGAGCAAATCTTGGAAAACACTGGAAATAGCTTGAAAGAGAGTCAAAGAAACAAATAGATGTGATTGCAGCAAAAAACCCAGAGTAGATACACCCCCAAGAAATTCTCAAAATACTCCACCATAGACAGATTTCAGCTTTGAGACGAGATGGGAAAGATTGGTTGCACCATAGATGGCAACCTAGATGACTCGAAATTCAGCGATCCGATCCCCTGGATCGGAGTCTATGTTGCAGCAGCATCTGCAGTTTGTGCACTGGCCATGGCGATTGATGTCCTTCATGGCCTGCGCCGCAGAAAATTATGGTTTCCTTGCAACTTCTTCTCTCTTAACGCTACAACCTTGACGCTTCTAGCTGTTGCCACCAAGTTGTCTGTTGATTTAAATACATCCATGCCTCGCCGACAAGATCAGCTGACAAAACTTAGCAGTGCTGCTCTAATCTGTACGGTAACTGCTAATTTTTTGCCTTCTTTAGGTCTCATGGATAATACAGACCTATTGATGAACATAATGGCTTTGGGTATTTTCGTCATCACGGCCATCGTGAACATTGGCATACAATTAGCTACTGGTGTTATCTATGTTTTCAGCAAAGAGCATATAGCTATCATGTTTCTTATGCTTGTTTTGCTTCTGTTACTGATCTCCTCAGCCTTGACAATACCAACTACAAAGTGTTATTTGGACCTGAAATATAATAAGAGGTACAAGTTAGCAAACAAAGAATGCAACATCAGTTATACATGCAAAACTCAGAAACTGAAGGACGAACTGATGAGATTATGGACCATGGCCTATACCTCTAGCCCCCTCTTCGTCGCGGGTCGCTTAGCAACATGCACTGCCTCTGGAGGTTTCTGCCTTCTGAGCACAGTAATTTATGCTCAAGCCATGCTTAGGTCATACTTTCTCCATTCGAGCTTCAGCTTTTGTCGTGGAGAATCTGAATACAAGTGGTCCACAACCTTGATTCTTGTAACTCACACAGTGGCAATAGGAGTAGGAACTATTGCACCAGCTTTTAGATGGTTCATAGCCATAAATTTCCACTGCCCCGTAAAAACAAATAATGCCTGCAAACTCATGTTGTTCAAAGTGGAGAACTACTGGATCCATATACTACTTAAGTGGAAAGAATGCCCGTTGGATTTCAGAATCTGTGGCCGGCATGGTAGAAAATTCGCTCATAAAACAAAGAACAAACTTCTCGATTTCTGCATTTGGATGCAAATTCTGATGGTGTCACTCAGTAAGATGGTTCGGATCATTTCCACTTTCTCTGTGAGTTGGTTACTGATAAGCTGCCAGAAAGTAACCAGGATGCTGAAATGCAAAAATGTGGTGTCTAGTCATGATATAGAGTCACAAGCTAGTGTAAGGCCAGATCTTAGCCTCTATGTTTTACACCTCGAAGGAGAGGAAGTATTAATTGATTTGATGATGCAAAGCAACTGTGATGTGGTAGATAAATGGATAGGGATGGGGAAAAGGAGCAGCCTAAACATCTAATACAATTTTTGGAGAAAGTGAAGTCATCACCTGGATTCAGGGGAGTGCACGAATTCGACCATGCTAAAATTCCTTCTTTAGACTCGGAAGAACCTCCTAATTGCTGGGCTCTTCCTATAGTGACACTGACGAGCATTGCAATTGCACTTCCAGACATTGATTTCCACTTAATCAAGGAATTAATAAGGAGTGTGTATGAAGGTCTCATGTACATCAAACTTGTTGAAGAGAACCTGGATAGCAGAAAAGACCTAGTATACATCAGGAAGGCGGCAGAGTTAGTGTGGGTAGAAGTTGACTTATGTTACAAGTGGCTGGACGTCGATCTCCGCAAAGCTGCCACTGAAGGACAGAATCCAAAAGGCGTGCTTGAAGGACTCGCTGAGAAAGCAAAGCAGAGATTCGTCGAATTCAGAAAGAACGATCCAAATGCTTGTTTAAAGGATTCACCTTCAAAATGGCCTACAAATATGTTGGCAGCTAACTGTATGTACAGAGTATGTCAAACTCTTCTGCAAAGTTCTGATAGCAAAGCATTTGAGAACAGCAAAACCATGTTTGACAGATTGTCAACCATGATTGCGGATATAACAAGTGCTTGTCTTACCAACCTTGATAGAGTTATATCCATGCAATGCCACCATGGCACCATTGAAGAGAGAGCAGCAGGTGTCCGCTCTGCCATCTTGCTTCTGGGGAAAGCAGAGAGTTTTCTGCATATTCTTCGGTCACAGTCACTTCCAAGTTCAGCACCAGATCAATTGGGAAATATTGATCATTGGCGCTCAAATAGCAAAGAGGTAGATTACCTCTCCTGCAGTAGTAGCTCACCCTCAAATTTTTCTGCAACTTCCCAAAGTTCATCTGACTTATAAGTTATATTTAACTGAGGACTAAGAAGCAAATGCCTGAAAGTGGAAAAAGAATTTAGATGGTGCTTTAGTTCTATTGTAATAGTATCATATTTGTTTATTTTTATGTTTTGTACTATACAACTGAAATTTATTTGTTTCACATCAAAACTCTAGCTTGTTCTATAAATAATAACTCCTTGAAGGAGAGGAAGCATTAATTGATCTGATGATACAAAGCAACAGTAATCTGGTAGATCATTTGATTATTATAGGGAAAAAGAAACAGCATAAACATCTTCAACGACTTCTGGAGAAACTGAAATCATCAGCTGGATTCAGAGGAGTACACGAATTTGATAGTGCTCACATTCCTTCACTTAACTCGGAAGATCCTCCTAATTGCTGGGCTCTCCCATTAGTGACTAACAAGAATAGTAGTTGCACTTCCAAACATCAATTTCCATTCAATCAAGGAACTCATCAGGTGTGTGAATGAAGGTCTCATGTACATCAAAGTAATGGAAAATAACCTGGATGCAAGAAAAGACCTCGCAAGTATCAGGCGGGCAGCAGAGTTAGTGTGATTAGATGTTGATTTATGTTACAAGTGGCTGGATGTGGATCTCCGGAAGACAACTACTGAAGGACAAAATCCAAAAGACAAGCTTGAAGGTCTCTCTGAGAAGGCAAAGCAGAGATACATCGAATTCAGAAAGAAAGATCTGAATGTTTGTCCAAAGGAATCACCTTCAAAATGGCCTATCAATATGTTGGCAGCCAACTGTATGTACAGAACCTGTCGAACTCTTTTGGTGAGTTCTGATAGCATAGAGTTGAGAACAGCAAAATCATGTCTAATAAATTGCCAACCATGATCACTGACATAACAGGTGCTTGTCTTACCAACCTACAAAGATTTACGCAATGCCAACCATGGCACCAGTAAGGAGAGATAAAAAGGTGTCCTTTCTGCCATCTTACTTCTCGGTAAAGCAGAGAATATTCTGGAAATTCTTCGTTCACAGTCACTTTCAGTACCAGATCAATTGGCGAAAATTGATCATAGATGTACACTTAGCAAAGAAGGAGACCTCCTCTCCTGCAGTAGTAGTTCAACCTCAAATTCTACTCCAACTTCCCAAATTTCGTCTGGCTTGTATCTAGCAGTGGATTGAGAAGCAAAGGCCTGACATCTTGTTTGGATGGTTGTTACATATTGTTTCATAATGTATTGCACTATGTTGTAGTCTGTTGTATTGTTTTGATGAATACAACATTTGGATAGATTGTATAGTTTCTCGTCACTACATAATGTCATACATCTGCAATTTGAGGATTAACCTACAAGAACAGGAGTATAAGGGATTATCAGATAATAAGCAAAGACAAAATGAGGGGAGAAAAAAAGAAGAAGGTAACGACGCGATCACACCAAATCGGTCCTTCCATAAAATGAGACTTCTGGTCATTACATAACGATGGATTTTACTATACGACACAATAAAGTTGAAGAAAAAATGTAAAAACTAACAACACAACACAATACAATAAGATGGATAACAATCATCCAAACAAAATCTTTGATTAAAAAAGGCATGCTAAGTTCTGTTGCAGTAGTATCATATTTAGAGAAGTGGTTTACATGAAATAACATGATGCAAGAAAACAAACCTGCAACTCTGCCGTCTTACTTCTGGGGAAATCAGAGAGTTTTCTGCATATTCTTCGTCCACACACTTCCAAGTTCAGCACCAGATCAATTGGGAAAATTGATCATTGGCGCTCACATAGCAAAGAGGTAGACTAACTCTCCTGCACTAATAGCTCACCCTCAAATTTTTCTCCAACTTCCCAAAGTTCATCCGACTTGCATCTAACTGTGGACTAAGAAGCAAATGCCTGAAAGTGGAAAAAGAAAAAAGATGCTGCTTAAGTTCTGTTGCAATGGTATCTTACTTATTTATTTTTATGTTTTCTAAGATACAACTGAAATTTATTTTTTTTCACATCAAAACTGTAACATTGAAATGTTCCTAACTCAATCTACAGTGTCACAATCTGCAGTAATGACCTACAATAGTTCAGTTAATTTTCTTATGAAACTGAATAGTTCAGTTATTTCATTGCCAAATTCCGTTTATTTGTGTAAGCCTGTAAGGTAATATTTTTTTATGCAAGCAATACTTCCGTATACACGCGCACAATATGAGCATCTGGAGAGTTTATCCTGATACAAAAATATTTTTCAACCCTTCAAGTGATCTTCTGTATTCAAATGAATACTCTAACACCTCGGATTAGAAAAGGAGGAAATTTCAGGTTCTGAGAGAATATGCCAGCATAGACGGAGCCATCGACAGTCCATGGCTTGACCAACAGACCGTAGCTGGGGCCATGGGTGGCAATTTAGATTTGTCCCAAATGTCAAAGTTACAGTAACTTGTTACGGTTCACCAAGAAGGTCCATTCGTTCTATGTACGAGCCGTAGACAGGTCTTTTAGGTAAGTCCCAGACTTAGTGTAAATTTGAGGCAAAAGGTGGGACTCACGGTGGCCATATACGGGCCATAGGTCGACCCACGAACCGTACATAGGTCCCATGGTCCGAAATCCCAGAAAACAAGTTCTTGAACACATTGAAGACTGACCAGGACAGTCCATAGTTGGACCTACGGACCGTGGGTCCAACCATCGACGGGGTCGGCAGGTAAGTTTTAAAGGGGTTTTTGGTTTTTCCTCTATGTGTTGGACACTTAAACAACGTCTTTAATCAGTCTAAGTTAAAAAATCTAGTCAGAAAATACCAAGATCCCTCATTCTCCAAAAATCACCCAACTTAGAGCGAAAAGAAGAGAAAGAGGCAACCAGTTCTCTCAAGAACAAGCAGAAGTATTCTTCGAAGTTCAGCCCCAAAATCCAAAGGATTTCTCCGTAGATTTCATCAACATTTCAATAGTGGGTTCTTTTCACCCATTAGGTCCCTAAAATTCAGTTAGTTTTTCACTCTCATAAATTGTTCAAACTAGGGTTTCTAGACTTTCAAGATTTATTGTGATTATGGTTGCTGATCTAAATAACTTGTTTCTTGATAATTTAGTATAATTCCATGCATAGCACTCAGGACCTGATTTCCAGGTTCCTAGGTTCCTGTATATTTATCCTAATACATCAATTATACTTGCTAGGTCAACCAGACAGAAATTCATGCTTCAAACTTTGAATGTCATTTTCTGTATGTTACATTCTCAGTTAGCATGTCAGTGTTTTGAGCTACTCAGTATTTTAGTGCATTTTAGCTTCATACATAATAAGGTGGGAGTAGACTTAGCACCGAGTTGGAATAGGATTCAGCGTACCCTCAAGTCCCAGAACTACGTGCCCGCGTAAGTTTTGTAAATTCCCTTAGTTAGGCATCAGTTTTAGTGGTCACGTCATAGTCATCCCTTTATACCCCTGGGCCTGGCAAGGTATATTGGGTCCTTTCGATGGGGCGTATACATCGAACTCCACCTTTAGCTCACGTGGTTAATGTCGGTTAATAGGATCTCCCACAGTCAGACTCTTGGTGCATTTAACAAGTTTTCAGCAGTTACTTCAGTATACAGTACAATATGTTATTTTCATGATTAGTACTTGGTCATGCATTCAGTTCAATTTTCAGTTATACTTCAGTACATATCTATATCTTTGTTCAGATTATATCATTGCTCAATTATGCATTGTTCCGCTTATATACTTTGTTCAGCTTATCATATCTATATTCTGCTTGCTGAATGTGCTGACCCATACTTTTTTGCTACATCGTTTTATAATGTAGGTTCAGGCGTTCAGAATCCAGATCATGCTTAATTCGATCATCCGTTCCCCTTCAGCCGCTTCAGTGGTAAGCCCTCATAATTCAAGGATAATAAACATGTTTTATCTTTTAGTCTTTCTTTTTAGTTTCAGTCTTGTTAAAGTTAGTTAGGGGCTTGTCCCAGCAATTTCCAGACATAGCAGTAAATTCAGCTACAGTTGTTAAGTGTTATTTCAGTCATCACTAAACTCTTATTCTGTTTTATATATTCAAACCAGTTGTGTTTTTCCCCATTTCAGATATCCATTGTTTTTAGCTTCCGCATCGTACATGACTTACATAGTTATTTCCAGTATGCTTGTTATATGCCAGACTCAGGGTTAGCCTGGGGTCACTCATGATCCTACGTCCCAAGGTACGTCTAGGGGGTAGCCTCGGGGCGTGATAAATACAAAAGTATGACTTCCAGCAAGTTGCAAGACTTCAAATCAATTTTGAGTTTATGACTATTCCCTGTGAGACAAGAGTTTGATGACGAAGATGAAGTGCTGTGCTAAATAATAATTTAGTTGAAAGGTTAAATAATATCCTCCTACTAAAATAACTACCAACCGATTTCACAGTCAAGTGCCAAGTTGGATAATCCCACACCACACCTGACCCCCAGAAATCACCAAAGATGCCAAAAAACATCCCTTTTCTTCAAAGCTGAGATCCACATCACACTGCGAGCACCAAAAAACCAAGAAACAACAGACACAACAGCACATAACTGAACACCGACCTATCCTAATCTATTTTTTCTATTATGGTCACTGTATGATCTAACCTCCGACCTACCAACAAAGTCAAGTACGCGTATACGGTAAACAAAAGAAAACAAAAGCAAAGAAATAGACATATTACCAAATAAAGAGGATCACTCAGCGGCTATCAACAAGGCATAATTAAATGTTTATATCAAGTTTCCGGAACCAATAGGTCCCATCTGTTAGATCATCGAAGAACATAAGCATCTGGAATAACACAGAAGCACACTTAACACACTTTCAATGAAGAGATTGCACGTAATTGAGAACTTACAGAATAACAGCAGTTTAAAGAAAGCTTCAAGACACGAAAAGAAAATATTCGATAACTATTACAATACAGAGGACGGAGGAGAACGCTCTGCATATTTCCCAACACAGAGACTAGCAAAACAATTACCCTGTTAGGAACACTTGCACCCTTGAGTCAAAATCTTAAATACCCAACCTTATATGGGACCACTCCAAGGAAGAACCCACAAAAACAAGCTATAACCCGAAGAAGTCAACATTATTATGACCAGTAAAACAATATCAGCATATAAAAGGTTATTGGAGTCAAAGACAAGAAAAGTCTATTGAAGAAGATGCAGACTGAAAAGTCAATCTATTTCCTCAGATAGTTGTTATTGCAGGGCTGGGTGGAGGGTTTTTTATTTTTTTATTTTTTATTTTTTTTTACCAAGGAACTGAATTATTTGAAGGGGATAACAAAAATTGAAACCACACTTGCTGTGGAAAAGACTAGTAGTACCACAAGCTAATAAATAAGTAGTAAACCTTAGTTCTCATGTACTTATTTTTTAAGAGTCAGTACTAACATTTCACTGGGTAATCAGAGAAGGGAACATTGAAAATTCAACAGTGTTACTGAACTGTAATCATGGGGTGAATTGATTTGGGGAAGTAAAAAGTTCTTTTTATAAAAATTACGTATAAGAAAGGCAAAATTCAAGGAGGCAGCCCTCAGTTCCGCACACCAAAAAGTACTCCCTCTATCTCATCATGTAAAGAGTCATTTTTGGGTCGTTAGCTTGGCTGCCTTAGGGAGGAGGGGCAATAAGTTCTCTTTTATAATACTTCGTCTATTCAATTTTACTCGTCACATTTGGATTTGACACGCCCATTTAAAAATAATGATTAACATGACTATTTTACTACACTACCACATTATCCGTATTAATTGATGTATAGCATGAGATCATGGAAAATGATTTGGGGATTAAGTAATTAATGTTAAGAATAAAACATGCAAAGAATAATTTGATAAATTAAAAGCAATAAGTAAAAGTAAAAATTAACTGAGGGAGTACCTTGCTAAACAATCAGTGGTCTGTTGCACCCATCAAGTGACCTAATCAACATGGTCCAAGTTCGTATTATACCTACTCTTGTCCCACCTTTGACTTTCAGACAATCTTGGCAACCAATTGGGAACCCCTTGATATAGGGCTTCAGATAGACTTCAAAATTTCTAAACATGTAATTGACTTTAATATAATAAACACATCAGAGGAACCACTCCAGCAACCAAAGTCAATACTACTCACCAGATTTCAAATTAATAATCACGTCAACGTCCATCATCCATGTTGCTGACCTTTCTAACATCATGCAGTAAGTGAAATCATCCATGACCAAATCAAGTTAAGTGGCCAAATTTAAGTGAAGAGTCAGCGTCCATCATCCATGTTGCTGAATTTTCTAACATCATGCAGTAAGTGAAATCATCGATGACCAAATCAAGTTAAGTGGCCAAATTTCAGTGAAGAAGCTACCAGAAAAGAGTAAATCTTAGCTTGAAAGAGAGTCAAAGAAACAAATAGATATGGCCGCAGCTAAATCCTGAAATACTCCACATACAGATATTTCACCTTTTGAACGAGATGGGAAAGATTGGTTGCACCATAAATGGAAACTTAGATGACTCGAAATTCAGCGAGCCGATCCCATGGATCGGAGTCTATGTTGCAGCAGCATCTGCAGTTTGTGCACTGGCCATGGCGATTGATGTCCTCCATGGCCTGCGCCGCAGAAAATTATGGTTTCCTTGCAACTTCTTCTCTCTTAACGCTACAACCTTGACGCTTCTAGCTGTTGCCACCAAGTTATCTGTTGATTTAAATACATCCATGCCTCGCCGACAAGATCAGCTGACAAAACTTAGCAGTGCTGCTCTAATCTGTACGGTAACTGCTAATTTTTTGCCTTCTTTAGGTCTCATGGATAACACAGACCTGTTGATGAACATAATGGATTTGGGTATTTTCGTCATCACGGCCATCGTGAACATTGGCATACAATTAGCTACTGGTGTTATCTATGTTTTCAGCAAAGAGCATATAGCTATCATGTTTCTTATGCTTGTTTTGCTTCTGTTACTGATCTCCTCAGCCTTGACAATACCAACTACAAAATGTTATCTGGACCTGAAATATAGCAACAGGTACAAGTTAGCAAACAAAGAATCCCACATCAGTTATACACGCAAAACTCAGAAACTGAAGAACGAACTGATGATATTATGGACCATGGCATATACCTCTAGCCCCCACTTTGTCGCGAGGCACTTAGCAACATGCACTGCCTCTGGAGGTTTCTGCCTTCTGAGCACAGTAATTTATGCTCAAGCCATGCTTAGGTCTTACATTCTCCACTCAAGCTTAAGCTTTTGCAGTGGAGACTCTGAATACAAGTGGTCCATAACCTTGATTCTTGTAACTCACACAGTGGCAATAGGAGTGGGAACCATTGCCCCAGCTTTTAGATGGTTCATAGCCATAAATTTCCACTGCCCCAAAAAAACAAATAATGCCTGCAATCTCACGTTGTTCAAAGTGGAAAACTACTGGACCATATACTGCTTAAGTGGAAAGAATGTTTGTTGGATTTCAGATTTTGTGGCCGGCATGGTAGAAAACTCATCCATAAAACAAGGAACAAACTTCTCGATTTCTGCATTTGGATACAAATTCTGACGGTGTCACTCATTAAGGTAGTTCGGGTCATTTCCGCTTTCTCTGTGAGTTGGTTACTGATAAGCTGTCAGAAAGCAACCAGGATGCTTAAATGCAAAAATGTGGTGTGGAGTCACGATATAGTCACAAGCTAGTCCAAAGCCAGATCTTAGCCACTATGTTTTACACCTCGAAGGAGAGGAAGTATTAATTGATTTGATGATGCAAAGCAACTGTGAAGTGGTGGACAAATGGATAGGGATGGGAAAAAGGAGCAGCCTAAACATCTAATACAATTTTTGGAGAAAGTGAAGTCATCACCTGGATTCAGTGGAGTGCACGAATTCGACCATGCTAAAATTCCTTCTTTAGACTCAGAAGAACCTCCTAATTGCTGGGATCTTCCTATAGTGATACTGACAAGCATTGCAATTGCACTTCCAGACATTGATTTCCACTTCATCAAATAAGAAGTGTGTTTTCATATATATCAAACTTGTTGAAGAGAACCTGGATAGCAGAAATGACCTAATATACATCAGGAAGGCGGCAGAGTTTGTGTGGGTAGAAGTTGACTTATGTTCAAGTGGCTGGACGTCGATCTCCGCAAAGCTGCCTCTGAAGTACAAAATCCAAAAGGCATGCTTGAAGGACTCTCTGACAAAGCAAAGCAGAGATTCAGCGATTTCAGAAAGAAAGATCTGAATGCTTGTTTAAAGGGTTCACCTTCAACATGGCCTCCCAATATGTTGGCAGCCAACTGAATGTACAGTGTGTGTCAAACTCTTCTGCAAAGTTCTGATAGCAGGGTGTTTGAGAACAGCAAATACATGTTTGACAGATTGTCAACCATGATTGCGGATATAACAGGCGCTTGTCTTACCAACGTTGATAAAGTTATATCCATGCGATGCCACCATGGCACCATTGAAGAGAGAGCGGCAGGTGTCCGCTCTGCCATCTTACTTCTGGGGAAAACAGAGAGTGTTCTGCATATTCTTCGTTCACAGCCACTTCCAAGTTCAGCACCAGATCAATTGGAAAAAATTAATCATTGGCGCTCACATAGCAAAGAGGTAGACAACCTCTCATGGAGTAGTAGCTCACCCTCAAACTGTTCTCCAACTTCCCAAAGTTCATCTGACTTGTATCTAACTGTGGACTAAGAAGCAAATGTGTGGGTGCTGCTTAAGTTCTATTGCAATAGTATCATATTTGTGTTTTTCTTTTTTATGTAACATACAACCGAAATTTATTTATTTCACATCAAGACTCTAGCTTGTTCTCTAAATGATAACTTCATCATGATTGATGACCTACAATAGTTCAGTTAGTTTTTTTGAAACTGAATAGTTCAGTTATTTCATTGCCAAATTCTGTTTTTTTGTGTAAGCCTGTAAGGTAATACTCCTGTATGCATGGTACACAACGTGAGCATCTAGAGAGGTTAGCCTCCTGATACATGACTTTACAAAAAGGCATGCAGTCATCTATGTAATTGGCACATCATACTTGCTCAAAATTCAAAAACATCACCACAAAAACTTGAAAATTATCCTAATGAAACAAAAATATTTTCCAACCCTTCAAGAGATTTCTGTATCCTAATGAATACAAAAGACTGACTTGGAGAAAGCAGTAAGAATTTTAATCATTATGAGTTTATAACTATTCCCTGTGAGGCAAGAGTTTGACGATGAAGAAAAAGTGTTTGCTAAACAATAATTTAGTTTAAGGTTAAACATATCCTCCTATCTGAAATAACTACCAACCAATTTCCCAGTCAAGTGCGAAGTTGGAATATTCCACACCATACCCCGGAAATCACTGAAGATGCCAAAGAACATCCCTTTTCCTCAAAGCTGAAGATCCACATCACAGTGCAAGCACCAAAAGACCAAGAAACAACAGACTCAGCAGCGCATAACTGGACGCCGCCCTCTCCTAATCTAATTTTTCTTTTATTATCTATCCCTCCACCCTACAAACAAAATCAAGTAGGCGTGTGTGATAAACAAAAGAAAACAGAAGCAGAGAAGAAAAATAGAGATATTACCAAATATAGAGGAGCACTCGGCGGCTATCAACGTGCATAATTAAATATTTATCAAGTTTCCGAAACCAAGAGGTCCCATCAGTTAGATCATCTAAGAACATAAGCATCTGGAATAGCAAAGAACCACACTCTACACACTTTTAAAGAAGAAATTGCAGGCAATTGAGAATTACATAAGAACAGCAGTTCAAAGAAGGCTTCGAGACACGAAAAGAAAATATTCAGTACCTATTATAATACAGAAGACGGAGGAGCATGCTCTGCATCTTTCCCAAAACAGAGACAATTAGCAAAACAATTATTCTGTTAGGACCACTTGCACCCTCGAGTCAAAGCTAAAATACCCAATCATATCCTTGAGACCACTCGAAGGAAAAATCCACCAAACCAAGCAAGAACCCGAAGAATTCGACATTAGTATGACCAGTAAAACAATATTGGTATCACTATTAGCGCATAAGAAGAGAGACAAGAAATCAAATCCAAACAGATTGCTCCACGATCTAGCCTGCTAGTGCCACATAGGGACTCATTTGCATCAACATAGAGAAGGTTATTAGTAAATAAGGACAGAATTCCCTTAGCAGTAGTGTTGTTATTTTTTTGAACATGCAACAATTTTGTGTATTTATTAATAACAACTACACGAAAGGTATATAGATCCCCATATTTACATCCAGATGAGCAAAAAAAATAAGCACCTACTCCTTAATCTTCTCATAAAGAATGGAGTAGATCATAAAATGATTCTAACTCCTCCATTAAACTATGTTTACACCAAAAAAAGAAAAGCCCTAAACATTTCATCTTTAGTTTCTGTATACTAATGGCGCTTTGTCTTCAAAACAACTTGAATTCTTTCTTCCCACAGAGTCCACCAAATGCAAGCTGGGACAATTTTCCATCTCTCTTCCTGATTAAGGATTGGTATCACTGTTCCAGCAATGTTTTTATTTTTGATAAGGTAAACTAATTTCATTTATAATGGGATGAGAACTCTGGTATACAAGTGCTATCCCAAGATGTACACAACCTATGTAGCGATAATAGACACCCAATCTCCATACATATTGGAATCTCATGGGTGCACCAAAAAAAAAAAAGAATCTGACTAGAGGTTGTTGTTCCTCAGTACAAATTCATTTTCTGTTCCTTCAAAAGCTATCCTGTTTCTCTTTTTCCATACAATAAATGGGTGCTAGTGGGGTGGTATCCCAATTCCCACACCTTCTGGTTACTCCATTCTTCTAAATGTTCAGTTGAACAGGCTTTCCTCAAGGTGTGTGCACCCCCCTTTGGAGTCCGAACCATCTAAAGGTGTTCAATCAAAAGACAAGCTAGGTAATGACATTGTAAAAGGAGGTGGGTCCACACCCGAGCTTGTACACATAAAACACCAACTGGTATATGTTATACTCCTCTTCATCAAGTTTCAGCAGTCAAAATCACTCCCAGCTGCCAACCATGTCAAGAAACACACCTTCTGAGCGCCCTGGATATCTTGATTGATATACGTGGAAAGGAAGAGTCCTCAAAACTTCTTTAAATCTGCTCCAATCCAGACGGGATCTCACAAACTGAGTGCAGAAACTCTCAGGAGTGTCTAGTCATGACCAATAGGAAATGAAGCTTTAAGCAAGGTTTGCATCACCTAGCTCGTCTCTCTCATGGTAAAACTAGTTCACATATGGACAGTTAATAAGTAGATGGCAATGCCTAAATCAAAGCTGAGAATCATTTTAAGTACTAATTTTGCAATTTTCCAACCAAAGGATCAATAAGTTATCCAAACTACCTGACACCAATTAGTACTTTGAAAAAGTAAGTTAAGCTTAAGTTACACTCACCGCTTCATAAAATCAACTATTGCCTGCATAAAAATGTTCGCTTTTTACCAGAAAATCGTACAATCAAACATTAACGGTAAGTTTAATACTTGATGACATGGATACTAATGAAGCATTTTCAATCAATCTTAATATTTTCAAATGCTTCAATATCACAAGTAGCATAAAACACTGCCAGCTAGGATCATTGCTGAACCGCAGCATACTGCAGAAGGACAAACATTTCCAGATAAGTTATTAATCTGTTTCCTTCACTGTTTCATCAGATAAGTTGTTTAACTAACACTTCTTTCTTGGTGGACGGATTGCATATCTGAAATACCTGTTGTGGATTTTGCTGCATAATTTTCTGCTTAATCTCCACTGAAGAAAAAGTTGGATAAGTAAATCCTGAAAACTTGATGCTCATAACAGATATCTGAATGTGAGTAAAGGAACTGAAAGATTATGAACACTTCTGCATGACTTAATTATCACTTACTGCGATAAATCATTAAATTCATTCTATCCCCTTGCACTTTTATGTTGATATAGAAGATTAGAGGTATCAATCAATAATGAGATCTCTTTGTTGTCAGCAATAATTGTAGTATATCAACAGGATATAAACTTAGAGAAAAATCTAGTTACCATTTGCCAAGAAAAATACAATTTGAAATACTCATAACCAGATGAAGTTCCGCAGATCAGTGCTAACACAAGTTGCAAGTACTTCGATTCCGTTTTTGGTTGTACAGTCTTGGAAGTCATCATATCGACAAGAAAATGATTCAATCAGAGACTCGCACAACTATTGAAATATGTCAATCACAAAAACGCCATACTCAACTTGTTAAAAGAACGGGCTTTAGAACCAGACCTCCCTATTAGTGGAATAGATGTTTGCTTTCTACACGCATCTTTTTTGTGTTCTGTTCTATTATTATCTAATAAACTTGGGCTAGCTGATGATGAATAATGCATACATTGTAATTAATAAAGAGCAAATCCCACCCATTTTCAAAGAAGAAGAAAATAACATCCATAAGAGAATTTACTGCATTTAATCTCATCTAGCAATTCCATAAGCTGGTCTTATCCCTGCGATCATTTATCCCTTTCACAAATCGCGTTCAATCTCAGTATATTCTGATATTTGACAGCCAACATATGAGATATAGGCTCATCGAAATTCACCAAATTTCATAAATCTCCTAACCATTGCCTTCATTATTCACTCTAAGTTTCCATCCAAAGTTTATTCTATCAATCAACTATGCCTCAATTCCAAATTTAACTATATAAATCCGTATTCACTACAAAATTCAGCTCTATTTCATTCCTATATTACTTTTGCATGAACATATATATAAAAGTAAAAAAAACATAATTTTTCCTTTGTTTCCCCACCCAACTAGATAATAATAAAAGGAATATCAATCAAATCAAAACAACTGAAGAAAAATATCATTTCATTGATCAATCGTATGAGATAAAACATTGACAAAATTCAGTAAACTTCCTCAAATTCCCAAAACTCACCCTCCCAGAAAAAAAATTCTAATTTGCTAACCCCTTCCCCACCCACCTCACCCCCATGATTACACAATAGTTAAAAATTCAAACACTAAGCACCTGATCAAACGACGCCGTAACAATCCGGTACTAATTATCATCATCCGTCTTCTTAGGTTTGCGATAATTCTCTTCAAAATGCTTGGCGATTACAACTCCAGTGTTGAAGAGTTTCTGGATATTGGGAACGTTGTAGTTTTGGGCCAAGTAGATACCCAAACCCGTACCCATAGCAAACGAAAATGTGCTTCTGAAAAACCCCATTGAAGATCAAAACTGTTTGTTTTTTCTTCTTCGATTCACCTTTTTGGGTTCGATTTGAATGGAATCTAGGGTTTTACAGTAGTTAGAATTTTGTTAATTCTTCGAGGTTTTGGAATTTGGAGAATTATGTAAAGGTTTGCGTTTGAAAATTTGGCCCCTTCTCCAAGGTTCTTGCTGTCTTGAGGAGCAGGGAACGTGGGACCCGTATTGTTTTCCCGGGTTCTGGGTTTAGGGAATAGTCCAGAAACTTCTAATGGGCCTTAAGGCCCAGTAATTGTGAGACTTATAACTTATAATATAATGGCCCAGTTTTAATTGGGGCTGAGGGGGAAAAGAAGGCCCAATGTCGTTCCTTCGTGAAGTTTTTGCATGGATTGATCGTAAAATTGATTGGTGTTTAATTTTGAGAAACTTTCGCAAATTAGGGGTGTCAAATGGGTGGATTGGGTTGAAATTGAAAATATTTCAATGGGCTGAATAGAAATTGGGTTGGGTCTTGACCCGTCCAAGTTTATTTTGGGCTCAAATGGGTTAAAAACGGGTTGGGTCTTGACCCGCCCAATTTGATCCGATTAATCTCAATAATTTAACATATTGTTATTTTATTTTTATAATCACAATTTGAATTTACTCTCAAGAATTTTTTGTTAAAAAAGTAAACAAATGGATAGATAAATCCTAAAAGATGTTGAATAGATAATAATTCATAACTGCAATATATGAACATATCTTAATAAAATATTTTAAAACGGATTGAAATTGAAGATTTAATTAGGCTCAATTGAGAATTCTCTTCAAATAGGTTGAGATTGAACCCAACTAAAATTATCTTGATTCCAACCCTTGAAATTTTGGACGGGTTACCTATGTTTGAGTTAATTTTTGACACTCCTATAGCAAACATAAAAATGATATTTGTATGTTATTGTTATAGATTGCATAATTGTGCTCCATAGCATACTTTATGTTTGATATGGCGATTAATATGTATATTTTGTTATACATATACAAAAGAAGCAATTGTATAATTTGTTTCGATATACATACTCAAAAGAATCAATTGTGTAATTTGTGTTTTTATAAAGAGAGAAAGACAAAAGAAACTTGGGCAGGGAAAGATCATATTTGTATAATCGCAAGTATAAAGGACAAAAATATATGTATTTGTATTTGTATATACAATTTTCTCGCTTTATATAAATACAAAAGCAATGTATACATTTGTGTTTGTATAAAGTGATAGTGATGAGCGAGACCGTAAGAAGGGATAGAGGGAAGCGATAAATATATATATATATATAATATATATTATGTATATAATTTCTCTGGACTTATAACAAACACATATACATTTTAAATATTTGTGTTTGTATAAAGGCGAGGGAGACTCCTAGTGAGATAGCAACAGTTTGCTACGGGGTACGATTAAATCAAACTATGATTATAACACTTAATTGGATTAATAATTTTCTATTATATATAATTTTTTCTTTTTATCCACATAAACTATATAAATAGGTCGTAAAACTCAAAAACCGCAATCCAAAGTAATTCATAAAAATACTCATTCTCTCAAAAAAAAAAATTACAGTGCATACCCCATTCACTAAGGGTGATATTTTCACTTAACTGATACTAAATCAGTATAATAAACTATATTGGTATCATTAAGGCTGATAATTTTGCTTAGCTGATACTAAATCGATATCATGAACTATATTGGTATCATTAAGGCTAATAAATTTGCTAAGCTGATACTAAGTCATTATCATATATCGTATCGATATCAGGCTGCTAATTTCGCTTAATTGCTTAACTTATATATATATATATAGTTTCTTGTTTAGAAATTACTCGTTAGTCAATGATACTATAAGAGTATATGTACTATTATGGTATCATTAAGGTTTCTTGTTTAGAAATAACTCATTAGTCGATGATACTATAAGAGAGTATGTGTATATATACATATATGATATCATTAAGGTTCTGTCAATGATACTACAAGATTGTGTGTGTGTGTGTATATTATATACACACACACACACACAATCTTGTAGTATCATTGACAAGAAACCTTAATGATATCAATACAATATATGATACTGATTTGATATCAGTTATGTGAAATTAATTTTTTATGTGTGTATGTGTGGGTTGGGGGGGGGGAGTATATATGAATTATATAGTGGGTACATATGTAAAGAGATATATGTTTGTAATTATTTGGATTTTATGAGATATTTGCTTAATTTCCCTATTTATTTTTTGTTTCTATGGCTTATTTAGAGAGTTTATGAATTAAAGTACTTTAATTTATGCATATTTTCTTCGTTTAACAAAATTTTTGTAACATTTATAGAATTTACTATCTTCTAAAACTAAACTTTGTTTCGTTCAACATAAGTTACGTGTGAATTAAGTTATGCGACATAATTTTTGTAGTATATTCTGGATTTGTTTTAGTGTTTAGAAAGAGAGAGTTTAATAATTTTTTAGGCATATGTTCTTTATTCCATTTAGTTGAATAACATCCATGTTTTTGTGGAGTTTGATGTTTTTTTGGCCATTTTGTGTTTGAGTTATGAAAGTTAATTTCTCATGATTATGTTATTCTATTCTAATGTTATTCCAAAATGAAAATAGAAGTACTAGAACTCCACTATATGTTTTAATTTTTTTTGGGAAACTTCTATAAAACATAAAGAATTAAATTGAACAAGAAAACATACCTAACAATAATCACAATTTGTTAGTCTACATAATATTTGTTGATGTTTCTCATTCGGTGTTCGATATTTATATTGGAGCCCGGTTAAATTTGGATTTGTGTAAGAAGGTCTTGGGGATAAAGTGTTACTCCGTAACCAAGGTGTCTTGAACGCGAGACTTCTTGATTAAGGATAAAGGAATACTTACCACTCACATTGAGGATAAAGTGTTACTCCGTAACCAAAGTGTGTTAAACGCGAGACTACTTTATTAAGGATGAAGGACTACTTACCACTCCAGTACGATCCTTATCGATACATACGAAATACTTGAAACAAGGCAATATAGAATTGAGTAGACTTTTGCTCTTTTTTTTTTTCTTTTTTTTTTTTGCAAGTTGTGTCATCAATAGATGTCTAAGATTTGTGAGAAAGACAAGACCAAAGTGCTTGGTTGCCATTATCCTTTGCCCATAACTTGTTTTTTATCAGTTGAAGAGGAAGGATGGATATAAAATCATCAAGTTATATTAAAAAATATTTTTAAAAACTTTTATCTTTTATATATAATATAAGTTTAGAAAAACAATCCACCACAATCTAGCTAGAAGAATGTCTGCCAAAACCAAAGAAATGTCAAGTATTATTCATTGGATGGGCTAAAGATGGACCACTAAAACTAATATTCAATGGATCACATTCATTCTCCCTTACTCCATCACATGAGCTTTGCCTCTAGGCCTTCACATTTTGTAGTATAGCCTATATTTGAAAAAAAAAATCTTTACATTATGAAACACTTAGTGATCGTTTTGTAGAGAGTATTAAGAGAAATAATCTAAGTATTACGTGTGCGTAGAAATTTTGGGTTTAGGGATTAGTTATGCACCCTACATGGTATTAGAGGGTGTATAACTAATACCTTCCATTTGATGGTATTAGCTCTAATACCATGGAATTATTATTTATTTAATTTTATATTTTATATTTATATTAATAAATTTATTTAAATAAATTAGCTTACAAATTTTATTATTTAGATACAATTTTTTGTTTCTAAAATATGAGTTATTCAATCTATTTATTATTAACATAAAATACTATAATCTGACTAATATGTTAATGTTGATGTATGAATTTAAGAATAATTAATAAGTAAAATATTGTCTCTTAACGAAAGTTTATTAAACATTACACAAGTAATCTGAAACAAGAGCATATATATATCTATACACACACATCTAGAGTATAAAAATAGTTTAATTTATTTTGCTATATTTATTTTATATTTTTATTTATTTTATTTTATGATAAAGAGTTTTTTTAAAAAAAATTATTGATACAAAACAAAGTTCAATAAATTTTCTCTATAAATTATTATAATTGTGTGACATTTTGAGATACTAACTCTAATTTATTAAAATGAAAATTATTTACTCTCAAATAATTTAAGGAGAAAATAATGAACATGACAATAAAATTTTTATTATCCTAGCTAGTTAAAAATGTTATAAAAATAGTATTCTCCGTTAATTATTTACATTGACTCAATTACATGAAATAGAAAATTTCATAATAACTCTAGGGTATGATTGGAAAGATTTTTTTTTGTAAACATTTAAACCACACACAAAAATTAGGTAAGAAACAATGAACCAAACACTTGATAAAAATAATCTCTGCATTACTAATTCCTATACTATTAGTCCCTGCATTATTGATCTTTGTACCAAACGACCCCTTATAGTCATGAAAGGTGTTTGGTAGGGTTGTGTAATGGTCAATTTGATTTGATTTATTAATACTAATTTATAAATATGTTAAACTGATAATGAACTATTAAGATATAAGTTTATCGAAAATAATCTCTCTACCTTTATAAGATTGTGATAAGATCTGTATAACACGTTAATCTCCTCAAACTTCATTTTTTACTAAATATATTATTGTTTGATATGAGTTATTTCACAATATTTAATTGATGTTCATTGTCAACTTATATTTTTGAATGTTTTGATAAAATATGAAAAGAAATTGTGATACTACGATCTATAAGATATATAAAGATGTGAAATTTGGATTGTCCTGACTTTTCAAATTTTTTTGTCCTAACAATATTCGAAACCTTAATACTTTGCATGCTTGGACTTTTACTTATTTCTAATTGGAATAAAAGTTACGAAGCAAGTGAAATCGAAGTGAAACTTAGGAAAAGAAAATAGACATTCCCCACTTCATATCGTGGAATAGGGCTGTGTATCGGTCGATTCGGTTCGATTTTAAAGTTTATCAGGTTGGCTTATTGGTTATCGATTTGTAGAGATGCTAAATCGTTATAGAACCATTAAGATTGGTAATTGGTTTATCGATTTTTAATCTCTATCGGTTCGGTTATCGATTTAACCGTTAAAATTTGACACAAAAAAAAAACATTGAAAATCACTTAGAAACAAGATGACAAACCAAATAAACAATGCACTTGAGTTCACAAGTTACATCTTGCTCAAAAGCAAACACTTTTATATTGTAGAATAATCAAGTGTTTGAGACAACAAAAAATAAAAGTAGGAAATTAAATTCCTAGTCGAGGACTTTATATACAAATGGTATAAATATAATTATTTAATTTACTGTCGGGTTATCGGTTAACCCATTAAGAAAAAACTTTAAACCGTTAAGAACCAATAAACCAATAACAAAAACAATCAAAATCGTTATCAAAACCACTAAACCAATAACCCAATACTACAAATCAATAACTTTTTTATCGATTCGACTTATCGATTTTGATTCGATTTTGAACAGCCCTATTGTGAATAATAGTGGAGAACTAAACCAAAAGAAAAAATTTTTAACACATAACTAGATAATCTATTTGAAACCAGCAAAATATATATATATATATATTATATATATATATATATATATAATATATATATATATATATATATGAAACAGTTTTGTTTTTTTAAAATTTTCTTAATGATTTAATTGATAACTTGATAAAATTTAATAAATTTACCCTTTTACCCCAATAAGTCAATATAAATACACAATTGTTTTCAAATTGTTAAATATATCAAAATTTTAATTTCACTTGTGCGAGCATGCTTATATTATCACCCCAAATTTAAATAAGACAACATGTGTAAAATTGGTAACCAACGTTGAACTAGTCGATTTCGTATTGAAATCTTACAGTACCATTCATAAAAAATCATGTAATCGATCCCAATTTTATTGAAATTAAGCTTTGTTGCTGTATAAATCTCATGGAATATTTAGCTCCTAACCGGTTTTGATCGTAAATTAATCCTTTATTTTTTTTTACTTAAATCTTTTTTATTTGGGGGGTGGGTGAGGGTTAATTGAAAAGCTTATTTTTTTATATTCTTTTTGGCCTAAATTAAAGGTACCTATCAAGTTTAATACTGAAGTCTTTCAAATATGAAAACGACATATTGTTTGTATTAGCTTCTTTGAGGTAGATTGTATATAATTAAATGATTAATGTTTGTCATGTTCAACACTGTATTATATTAATTTCCTAAAGATAAAAATATTGGTCCTACTAATTAATTTTATGTCCACTTGCCTTGTTGTCTACGTTGGATTTGAGATAAAGTTTTACTTTGAAATTCACAAATATTTTTAGATTATATTATTGAGTTCAATCAAACATGACCCATGTGGTCTGGTTAAGTGGATGAACTAAATTATTCAAGTTGATGACAACAAATTCAATGAATGAAATTGTATAATAATAACTTAGCATGTATTATGTAATCCTAATTACCTACCACCATTCTAAATTAATCATTAGAATTTTGTATTTTCAAAAGAATGATGGAATTAATGACGTACGATACTAATTAAATATAATATAACAATGATAGAATATAAAGTTGTTATAATAATGTAATACTAATTAGTCTCTTTTAACTTGTTTATTCAACCACTCCAAATTCAAGGCCATTGTTTAATGGGAATGCTCTAACTACATGGCTTTAGAAAATATACATTTGTTTATTTAATAATGATGGTGTTCGGATCAATTTATGAGATTTTAAACATACTAGTGTTTTTGTTGTTACAAGACTTTTTGAAACTTGATTACTTAGAGCATATATCATAACATTGCTGTCGCTATAGGACTTTCTCAATACGAAAACATAGAAATGTGTTGTTTTTAAAACGGAACTATTAAGAAAAATAGTATCATATAAACTGAGACGAAACGAAGGGAACTCATAAGAGTAAGAATGACAATAGGCAAAAAAAAATGAATATTGAGCAACATGTACTTGAGAGTTTTATCAGATCAGATGAGCAAAATAAAAGAGTAAAATAAGTACAAACCTTTAGAAAAACAATATGCATGTCAAGAAAGATCAGACAAACGAAAATTAAGGACCATTTGGGAAGGGTGGTGTAAACCCAGGCTTAGCCTTACCTCTGCCTCGTGAAGATAGAGAGGTTATTTCTGATAAACTTTGGGCTCACGAGTAAAGCATAAAAGAATGGATTCATTCCTTCATAGCAGCAATCAAACTCTAAATGTGTTGCCTGTGACTTGCACAAAAGAGAACAGAAGCAACACTAATGACAATTTTCGTTAGGACTAATAGATAGTTGTGGCTACTTTGAGGAGTATAAGCTTGCAACTCGTAAACATGCATAATCTTAACAAAAATGCAGACTGAGAAGAGCCACATATCAATCAATTCATCAACTGATGTCAGAGCAGAAACTGAATCGACTACAACCTTCATACAATAAAATCAGCACACTAGATACTTCATATCGTATGATCATGTTACTAAGACAAGACCTTTGGGTTAGACATCTTAGTCCACCCGACTTTGACTTCAACTTGAGCAAGTTTTCACATCTGTTGTTGAGTTTCTAAGTCAGGATTCACTAGGAATCTACTCTAGACCGACCTGTCGGCCAGGTATCTATCTTTCTCTTCCTTGGTGATCTCTTTTATGCACTCTAATCTGAAGTTTAGAGTACTGTTTCTTGATTAGTACAGTAAGGTATAGAACAAGTCATCAAGTGCTTTCCAGGACATGCCTCTAATCTGGTTCTAATCTACCAATATATCTATCAAGATGAAAATATACAACCCCATCATTCTATGAAGAAAAAAAAAATTGTTCAATTAGGAACGGACTTGCGTTTGAACAAGTAACTAAGCACAACCAGCCAGAGAAACAGGTCAATACTATACAGCTACAGACAATTTTTACCAAGCAAACGACCGAGTGATGACATTAGCATTCATCAATCCAGGATCAGACAGTACTTCCAGAAATCATTTTGATATTTGTTAGAATCTAGCAATTGTATCAAAACATAAAAAGATAGCAATTGATACACAGGAAAATGTAGGAAGATAAAGCAAACTGATTATGAAACAGCAACGATAGTTAGGATTTGTTTAATGCGGAACACATGCCTACACAGTCAAGACTACATAAGGAGAATGAGACATAAACATAAAATTGTACAGGGACACAGATAGCAATGTAATTCTGATTTTTTAACAGACATCAAATTGAAGAGTCAAAACCTCTAGTAGTAGTTGCTGTTAAAAGAAAATCTCTTCTGGCTTCAGAAGAAAAGCTCCTCAGCACCTCCAAGTCACAGCTGACAAGAGCTCCTGCTGCTTCCAGCATAGCACAAGTGACGTCTGTCGCTTCTGGACGTGAAACCCTCCGACCTGAGTTCTCTTAACAACACATTCAGCCTGGATTTCAGTCATATTACTAAATGCAACAGGCGAAAAATCCTGCAGAAGCAAAAAGGTTTCTCCATGGTGGCATCCGATCAGAGGATCGGAGGCGCCCCAAGATCATGTTCTCAATGCTAGGCTGGAAGAGAGACCTCTCTATCTTTTTCCCAATGTCTGGAGTTATATTAGCAGCATCAATACTAGCTAAGAGTGTCTCGTAATACTGGAGAGCATGGATGAGGTGATGCTTAAGGGGAGTTCAATACGTTCACATCCGCGTTCCAATGATACAACTACTTTAGGAGATAATTGCTTCATGCAGTGAAGAAGTGAAGGAAATGCAAACGGACAGCTTGAAATAGACCAGATAGGGAAATTTATAGCAATTGCCTCACACTCAGATGACCTCAAGGTGGATAAGGGATAAGACTTGGGGTCAAAGGAATCCAAGTTAATAACTTCAAGCTCAAATCGTATTCCCGCATCATTAGCAAACTGTGTTAAACTTTCATGCATGATACCAATTTCGACTGAGTGGTGGGTTGATGGGGAGGCAAAGGCTGTAATCTTTAGAGAAGTTGCCTTTCTGTTGCTACTTGGGAGCTCTTGCATAAACGAGGACCATTGAGCACCAAAACCTATGTCAAAATCTATTATGTGAATTTGCTCAGCATCCCCAAGAGCTTCAAGAATAGCCTGATTGGAGGTGAAATTCATGAATTGGATAAGTGGAGATATTTCGGAAAAGGCCTTGTAAGCATCCATTTTAAGCACACAGTCAAATGGGGTGGGACTTCTTGGAGGCAAAAATGTGGATGTGCAAGGCAAAAGGAAAGGCAACTGCAGAGCCTCCTTGATATAAAAAGCAGCCCTCCTTGAGGGTTTCCCAATGGGAGAAAGCTGTTGATTGAGCCGCGCCAATATCATTTGCGCGTTTGAGAATTGTCCAGCCAGCAATAGTTCAGAGGCCTGAAAAATCTGGTCATAAATGAACTGTTGTTCCTGCAATTGATGACGAGGCACCATCAAATTACCATTACCACCACCACCAGCTGCCTCAAGCTTAGGTACAATCAATGGCTTTGGCTGAAACTGGTGAGGAGGCAGCAAATTGACTTGTGGCTGCATTTGTCCCAATGGTTGTTTCCTCAACATGAAGTCACAATTGGCATCAAAAAAAGGAACTTTAGGCAATAGAGCTCCTCCAAGTGTACCCGAATTGTGGCGTTTGGGCGGAGGCTGTTCTTGATTGATGTCATATGATGATGACCCAAAAATGTTAACAAAAGCAGCATTCTGGAATTGAGTTTGGTTTGCCATTACTTGTGGACCAAAAGGTTGAGGCTTCTGTTCTAGAGAAGGATTGACATTCGGGTTTTCGAAGTTATTGTTTCGACTATTTATTGAATCTGTGACAGAACTAATTTTTTCAATGTTGGCATTCAGACAGATATTTGAACCAGAAAAAGAGACATTATCTGAATGAGCTAAAGAACCTGTAGCTGAAACCTCAAATCCAGAGCTTTGAAGAGAAACTCCACAACCCAAATCCCCATTGAGTAATTGCTTCAAGCTTACTGACGGGTCCTCCACGTCACCGGAAATCCACCTGAGAAAGCTTTGGTCGGAGCCGGCAAATTCAGGCAACAAATTATCCAAATCTCCAAATCCAAGAACAGATTTTTCAGGCTCCAACCCTACCGTGAATGGCTCCAGCTCCGTCACTAACTCCTCCTTCCTGCCATCAGTCTTTCCACTTCCGACACCGGGAACAGCAGTATTTCCACCATGTTGAGCACCATAAGAGCACGAGGAAGATGAAGCTGAAGGACTTGGACTTCTTGTATCCAACACAGAAACTGGTTCATTTCTAGTAAAGTTCGCATCTTTCTTGCAAATTGATGCTTCTGGTGAAGAAGATGAAGAAATTGAAGGCACAAAACCAGAAACACCAAGAACCCCTTTTGCTGGTAGGTTGTTACTTTGAGGTATTACAATCATCTGAACAGAAAAACAAAAAAAAATCAGCAAACCCCACCACAAAAACAGCAACAAAAAGAGGGGAAAAAATTGGTTTTCTTGCCTTTTTGCTACTTGACGGATCTTATATTTTACCAAGATTTTAACAGCCATTGGTTCAAAAATATGAACTTGGTCTTCATTTCATCTGACAAACATTGAAAAAAATCAACAAGATACTTTCATTTTCTTACCTTCAAGATCTTATTTTTTCTACCAAGATTTCTTCAAATACAGCTTCTTTTCCACAGAAAAACAAACCCCACAAACATAAAACAGAGTCATTTGCTGTAAAGATACAAACTTGGCCCCCATTTGAGTTCCATTAGAGCAAATAACCCTATAATCCACTGGTTCTTCTTGCTCTTCACTATTCTTGTCTATGGGTTCCCTCTTTTTTCTTTGTATAGACTACAGGAGCTAGGGCCAGTAGCTAAGCTTTCCTTGATTTTCTTCAGCTTTAATTTTTTTTTCTTTGTTTTGTTCTGACCTCTTTTATGTCGCAGTCTGTAGAGTCACCCTCTGTTCTGCCACGGATGTCTGCATCAGAAAAAAAAAAAGTAAAACAAGGTGGCCCTCTTTCCTCTATCTTCCTCTGTTTTCTCTCTACTCTACGGTACTTCTTCACCCCCATTCTTTGTTTTCATCTTTACCCTTCCCTCTCTCCCCCTCTCCTGTCACGCGTATTTATATTAAAATTCGATTAATATCGGCATTTAAAAGCTTTTGCAAAATCAACAACGATCATATCGATTTATGTTAGAGTGAAGAGCATATATATATGTTTTAGTTTTTTTACGATAGTGATATTGATGTCTCAAGAATATGATAAAACTATCTGCATACTATTTACGATGGTTTAGATATATATTTATTCTTTTTCCTTATAATCTATACGATGCTTTGTACTTCCACTCACTTATATCTATTTGCAGAACTTGAGTCGAGCTAATTTTCAATCAAGAATTATCGTTAATTAATTTTTTCTTTAACACGAATAAGAGAAGAGCTGAATATAGAAAATAAGACTCGTTTAAGAAAAAAAACAATCTCAAATAAAATTTTATTCTAATATTAGTAACTCATAACGTTTATTTTATCATAATTTTAAACTTGAAATTTTAAGTTTTTGAAATATATAATTTTTTCATTTAAAATTATAATTGAACATATATTTTACTTTTGAAAAGATTAGTAACAATCTTAGAAATTACTCTTATGAAAATTTAATTTAAAATCCCTATAGTTAAATACTAGTTAATTCAAAAAATTTGTAAATAAGAGTAGATAAATTTAATCAATTTCAGTACAAATTTTGAAATTTGGAATTTAAAATGAATGAGCAAATAACAAAAGTTATTTGTCAGTTTTTGAGGATTAACGAGAAGAAAGTGGTAAAAAAGTCATTTTAACTTTGGTGACATGTGTTTTACTTTTACCCATCGGGAAACGAGAAGGGAGAAAAAGGTAATTATAGAGCAGGGTCCGCACCGCAGGCAAATTGAAGGTCACTGAACTATTGAAAAGTACGAAATGGTCCCTCAAGTTCTGTTATCTACTGTATAGTCCTGTAAATTATATATTTTTCTTGTGAAAATGGAAAATTGGGACCATTTTGTAGTTTTATATAGGGTGTAAAATATAATTTCAAATTGAGCCTATAAGTACTATTATATGGTCCATCAAAGTACTGTTTGCTAGTACTATTGAGTCCTGCAAATTTTATTTTCAAGTCCTTTTCTTATATATAAAGATTGTAGGATAATATTAGTTATGATGTTATTTAATTTTTTATTTAAAATGATTTTGAGCCTATTTTTTTTTACAATTAAGTCAAGTATTGAATAGTCCTTTAATTTTCGTGCTTCTTTTATGTCTTTTTTTAAAAAAAAAAATGGAAGTGTTATGTTTGAAGCTTTTTGTATTGAAATTTCAAGTTACAAATGCAAAATCATAATGAAGGTGGAATCTTTATCTTCCATTTTACCATAAATGTCGAAGTAGAAATTTTGAATTTTTTAAAAGTAAAGTTTTAACATGTATTTTATTTTTAAAAAGATAGTAAAATATTGTGAGCAGAAGTAAAAAATTTCCCAAAATATAATGAATAAAATTTCAAAATATAATTTAAATTTTATGGGCAAACAATTATTAAAGACATATCTTGTGAAATTTCATATGAAATATATAAAAAAGATAGAATGTATGAAGATTCAGATTCTTACCTCGTGGAGGCAAGGAAACAATTTTTCGGGGGATTCTTGACTTGAGAATAGCACATCAGAATAATTAAAAGGAAAACGACGATGAAGAAACAATACAACTTAAAAGGAACAAATGGTAATTACATAATAATGCAATTATCTAAACACAAATAAATAACAGAAAATAATTAAATAAAAAATAAAATAATACAAGAAAACGGCTAAATTCCTCAAAAATCAAGATAATACTTTATACCTGCTAACATTATACCCTAATACGCAATTTACACACCTTCATATCAAATGTCATGTCTTTGATAATATTGAGTTGTGTCATTCCTGTTTAATTATCTCTGCTCAAATATCTCTTCGGACTACCTCTATCATTTTTGTACGCGCGATATTCGGCCTCTCGCACATTTTTATTGGATCGGATCTATGCATCTCTTCTTCACATGTCCAAATCATCTTAGTCTTGCTTCTTTTATTATATCCACTACGAAAGTCACTCTCATCTTGTCACGTATATCTTCATTTCTAGTCATATCAATTTCAGTGTGCCCACACATCCATCTAAACATCCTTATTTTCACGACTTACATCTTCTGCACGTGTAAATTCTTGACTGACCAACATTCTGCCTCATACAACAACAACAACGATATAACCACTTCTTTGTAAACTTATCTTTATATTTTACTGGTACCTTCTTATCACACAAGACTTCGGAGCAAGCCTCTCATTTCATCTTCACAACCCCAATACAATGAGTGACATCATCATCGATGTCTTCACTTTCCGAAATTACCCAAAGTATTTGATCTCAAATATCTGATTAAATACTAGCTTATCTGATAGTTAAAAGACAAATCTATCGAAAATAACAAACCAAAATGAAGAGAAATTAAGACGGTTGAAATCGTCATAAATTTCACACTCAAGTGCTCATCTTTTACAAAAAATTAAGTCAAGTTGAATAGTTTATAATTACATTTAGTAAGACAAATAATGAATATTGTATTTATAATTGTACCTAACTAATATGTGAACCAAACTGTTTTACAATTTTTAAAATGACAGTAGAACATCCCGTGGAATATTGTGCAAATTGTGGTACAATTATTTTGGAAGTTCTCAATTTTTCACGACAAAATTGTTTGTGCAAATTGAGGATTGAAAATAACCTTGCTTGCAGAATTTTTTGTCCTATTTTGCTGTGTAAACCAAGGATTTGCATGTAAAAATATTATATTACTACATTTAAATATGAGTTAAATATATCATTTAAAATTAAATCGATCAATAATAGAAAATCATAATATAAAGGAGGAAAAGTAGTGTATTAATTTTATTTGATGATACATTATAAAAAAATGTAATTCCCTCATTGTCATGCCAAAGGTTCGTTTAGATTGAATTAAAAAAATAGTTTTTAAGTTAAAAATAAAAAATCATATTGAAATAACTTTTAATTTAAAAATAAAAATTAGTGAGAGATCTACTTTTAATTTTTGACTAATTTTAAGTCATCTTAAATTTATTTTAAGTTATTTTTCACCTTGCCAAACACTTTTTAATTAATTTTAAGTAATTTTTGACTGATTTTATCAAACACTTTTAAAAGTAGAAAACTGAACACCCTCTAAGATGCTTTCACCGAGGGTATACCATTAGCTAAAAGATTAGTTAATGAGTACTGCAGCAATCCGCAATTCAAATTTAACTGAAGGGTTGATGTGGACCTCAAACAATATAGGAGTGGGAAATTAAAAAAAAAAAATAGTATTATCTTAAAAGATTATGGAAGATATAAATCAGTGTTGAAGACTAGTAAATAACCGAGCGTTAGTAATTTGCGTAGTATTTTGTTATTTGATTTCTTTTAGTTATGTGTTATTTGATTTATTCGACATAGTACGTTGTAGGTATTGTTTTTTTTTTCTTTTCACATTGTTTTGTCATACTATTTTTAGTAGTTTGTTAGAGCTTTATCTTCACTTTTGTTATTATTTTTTTTCGAATTGCTTTGTTATGTATTTTTTTGAGTTTGAGATCGTCTATCAATCTCTACCTTTCAATATAGAGATATTTAAATTTTCATACATATCATCGACAGTCAAATACACTACGCGTTTACACTAAATATGTTATTACTAAATGCTAAATAGCTTCAATGAGTTATTTTCGAATTTCTCATAAGTTTTAAATATATTTTCTCACTTTATTTGAATTTTATTTAATTTTTTTGCAAAAGTGCTAGAAAAATATCAATTTCCTCATATTTAAAGCGCTTTTTTCAATTATAGAAGTTTGAAAATAAAATCCAATATTTATTTCATCTAATCTTTAAACTTTCCCGCTAAAATCAAATCAAAACAGTAAAGTAAACCCGGTTTACTTTCTCAGTAGTTAAGCGTTTGAAGTCCAAATAAAGTAAAGCGCGTGGGTCAAAGAAAGTTAAACTATGGTTAATAAATGACGGCGAAGTTCCCCCGTTCCTGGATTTATTTACCCGCTTAACTTTTTTTACTCATTTACTTTTTGCAAAGTTGCAAGGATAAAACGGTAAAAAAGTGACCAGTCAGTCTTCCTTTTTTTTTTTCCCTTTTTTTATTTAAGCTTTGCAGGCTTTTGTTTTTCCTCAAGTTGCTATCTAGGGGTATTTTGGTCCATAAAAAGACTAATCATTTTTCCCCTTTTGTCTCTTTGATCAAATTAAAGTAGAAATGTGAATTAAGGACTAATTTTGCTTGATTTATACTCCTTTTTCTCCCATTATTATATTTTTTGTGTCTCAATATATTGTACTTTCTTTCTTTTTGTAGTCCATTCTCAATAACACATTTTCATATTAAATAATAATTTAATTATAAGATATATTTTTTATTTTTTAATAAAATAATTTATAGACACAAAAATTTTTATTATTTATTTTGAAGCAAAAGTTTACTTTCTCCGTTTTTAAAAAAGAGACTTTATTTCATTTTTAATCTGTTTAAAAAAGAATGATTTTTTTTCTTTTTTGATAATACTTTAACTTTAACTTACCACCTGATATGTTTAAGACCGCAAGAATTAAGGATATTTTGATACATTTAATATAACTTTAATTTAGAATCATAAGATTACAAAATTTTCTTTTTCTTCTTTAAACTTCATTCGAAGTCAAACTAAATCATCTTTATTTAAATGAAATGGAGTAAAAATCTTTATATTTTTTTTAAATTTTATGTCAAATCAAACAGTTTCACGTAAAATGAAAGGGAAAAAGTACTATTATATATAGTCAATTTTCAACTCCAATTTAGAAGGTAACAATTGCATTCGAGTATAGCCTATTTTTACTACTTTGAAGCGTGTACCGAAATTAATGCATTCAATTTTTTCTTACTAATAATGCTATAACCTTAGACAAAAATATCGAAAGTTTACTTTCAAATATAATATATGAATTATTGTAACTTTTAATATAAATACAACAAGTTAATATTAAAACAAATTTACTTGTAAACTTTGTATATTGGGGTTATAGCTTAAAATGGTGAAAAGCTCTACCAACACTTTAAAATTAATTTGCATACCTCACAAATTCTCAATAATCTTTAAAGTTAAGCGTATGTTCGAACATAACTTCAATTTTTAAATACTACGAATTGCCTACTTAGGCAAATGATATGGGAAATGACACAAATGCCCTTGAGAATTTGGCATATTTACCACAAGGCTAAAGGTAAGCTTTTCTTTTGAGTTATTAAAGCTTAAGGAAAAGTGTTTTGGCTGAGCCATTGTTCACTTTTTATACCTTCCTATTTTTAAGTATACTTTGTAGTAAAAATTTAGTTCCTCGTAAACTGAGCCAATTTCATTGCTTTTTTAGGTAATTAACTACTGTTTCTTTTACCTTTTTTCTTTTCTCACCTTTTATAATTTATGGTTATGACATATGGGGGACAACATTATTTTTTTCTTACATATTATGGTGTAAGGACTTCGGATCAATATCTATGCAACTCGATTAATTTAACGTGATATTAATTATTTTTTTGTTAATAATAGATGTTTATATAATTTTGTCTATCACAATCACGATAAAAAGTTAGATAGTTTTTGTTTAAAATTTGAACTTGAAATTCACGATCTTTTTCAATTTTGTTGACTACTAAATTATATGAACCAGTGTTTTAAAAGACGGGTGCGTAAAGCGGGGTGTTTTATACAGTATAGGGTGAGAAGTAACCCCGAGACACAAGGCGTAAGTCCAATAGATCTATGAGGCGTAGTCTCATGGATATTTAATTTTATAATTTCATTACTAATAAAAATAAGCAAAGTAAATCTTTCAATGATTTTTCGATTTTTATTTGAGATAAGCATTAATAATTAATAATGAAGAAAAAAATTATAATTACTATTTTGAGAAATATCATTATACTAATAGTAAAAATATGATTTAAATAGAAAAAAAATAAAAACACCCCATGTACGTTTTTACGCTCAAGACTTACGTTATTATGTTTGAGGCTTACGCTACAAATTTTTGGACTTACGCTTTATGAATCTAGGTCTTTCATTTACATCCCGAAATTTTTTTGATACACCCTACCCTGAGACTCGCTTTCGGACTCTCTCCAAAAATATTTTTTAAAACACTGATATGAACCATATTTTATTATAACATTTGAAAATAATATAAAAGAATAATATTTCTTGGAGCAAACTATACTCCGATTGAGATTTAAGGTATTTTGGATTAAGCATGATAATCAAATATTTTAATGTTCAAATTAAGGTTACAAATCTAGAGGGGAACTTGTTCACATTGAATCTAAATCTTTAGTGTCACCAAACAGGAATTACTTGTCGTGTTTCACTAATATAATTTACTTGAACATTAATAAAAACACAATTTACCAAAAAGCTTGGCATAATTAATTATTTTATAGCTGTTGGTAAACTTTTAATATATGATAGGATTAGTTTTTCTTTTTCCCCCTAATGGTTTATCATTTATATTTGTGTTTATAATAGGTATAGTTAGTGCAAATCGAGATGTTAACGGTAGTATAAGAAGATGGAGTATCGAAATAAAAATTAATGACAAGCTTAAAGGGCCGTCAATATATATGGCCATCGAAACAATATATGTTTTATAAATTTATTATCTATATATTATCAACAAGAATTGTGACGGAATGAATAAGATTTCTTCATCTTTAATAAAAAATAAATAAATTGAGCACTTCAACTTTGAAAATGCTGAAATTCGAGTATGAACATTTTCTCCTATTATTTGTCAAATTGATTAGTGAAATACAAATATCAAGATTAATCAATGCCCTTAATAAACAATGAAATGAGATATAAAAGTTACATTTGATTTTGTAGCATTTTATTAAATTATTTTTACAAAAAAATCTTTATTTTTCTAAAATATTAAAAATAAAATACACTAAATATCTCATAATAACATGGAAGTAAGATAGCAAGTAGCAACCACAGCCACTTAATTAATATGTTTGTATTCATCGAAAAATGGTGTAACAAATGTTAAAAAATAGGACCTAAAAATGGAAACATTGACCAAAAAGAGTGTTTTTTTGCCTAGCAATCTTGTCTTTCTTTGATTTCAAAATTATTCATTTCTTATAGATAAATTTTCACATGTTATAAACTTATAATCCATCAAAAAGAAGACAATGCATAATCCAATAAGAAGAAGCGGTGAGTCGGTCCGCAACGTTATGGATTGTTTTATTTTTTTAATGTAAATCAAAATTAATCGAGTCGATTATAAATATCAGAGTGACTTAAAAAGCGAGTAATTGCAAAGTGAATCATTTCCACATCAAATTGCTCTCTTTGTGACCAAGAAATTTAACTTTGCTTAATACACATTGTGTTGCCCACTAGGTCAAATTGATGTTTTATATACCTGTCATCCTTTTGGTTATTATAATTAAATAATTCTTTTTTTCTCCGACATTCATATTTTATTCTTCATGTCCATTGATTAACTTTTTATTACATTTATATAATTAGTGCCACATTCCTCACACACATATATAATTCATAATTTCGACATGAATCATGATAGGATGATTAAGATTTTATTATTATTAAATAGAGGTTTCAATTTGAGTTCTACGTAATGATAAAAAATTATATTAGAATGTAATTTTTCTAAAAAAATAGATCTTATACGATGCAAATTTAAATTAATCAAAATTCTACTATAAATATCAAATGTTGAATATAAACCATACGAACAAGAAAATCTTCTTTAATATACTGTTCGTAAGGTTGATGTGTTCTTTCAAACATATATATTCAATCATGTTAACAACATAGACTTTAGATTTGTCTGATAATTATTGGACATGGATAAGCATTAAGCACTTTGCCTTGTAAGACTAAGTTAGTCTAAAATTCGAAGCTAATCGTAATAAGATAAATAGGATTTCTTCACTTTTAAATAAATTAGGTGTCCGTTTGAGTCTAACGAATGATAAAATTATGTTAGATCGACTTATTTTTAGGTGTGACTTTAAATTAATCCAAATCATAACATGAATATGCCAAACACTCGATAATGGCATATTCCTCACACTCCCTCCAAATAAAGTTTGAAAGTTCTATATGAATTATGATAAGATTGAATAAAATTTTTCTACTCTTAACTTGAGGTATCTATTTTAAATTTTACGTATAATAACAATCATGTTAAAATGTGTTTTTCCTTTAATAAATCTTACATGTTGTGAATTCAAATTAATTAAAATCATGACAGGAATATACTGAAGTACACCGATAGAAAGCCAAAATAAAATAAAATAGTATAATGTACTTAATATATGGATATGTTCTTTGAAATTTACTCAATCATCTTAGTAGCAACATATAGACTTTTAATTTGTCTGTTAATTACTGGACATGAATAAACATTAAGCACTTGCCTAGAAAGACTAAGCTACAAAAGATTGTTTAATTCTCTAACAAATTATAATGTTTGATTGACCTAATCATTAATAATAAAGCAAATAGGATCAATTAATCCAAAAGTTAAATATTTATTAATAATAAATATAAAAATATATTCTCTTCACATGCATGATATTCATTACTTAATTGTAATTAATAGGTGATTGTATAATTTTTTTAATCAACCAATATTTAAATTATTTGATATGATATAAATATCGAGTACAAATATATATCTACGAGAGGAAGTAAAATTCCTAAAAGAGTGATTTGATTATATGATTGATCAATCAAAGTCATACAACCATCCATAGTGGTGTCACAGCTAAGTCTTCAATTATAATAATCAACAATTATTTAATACATTTCCCTAATATAATTCACAACTAAAGCAAGTAGAAGTTTATGATATACTCAATATAATACCTACCTAAAACTAGTATATAATTGACAAATGAAAGCCAATATAGTCAAAGTCTCCTCTTAGTGTGTTTGGTAGGTAGGAAAACATTTTTCTATAAGGTATTTTAAAAAAAATAATTATATTTTGATTAATTAAAATTTTTGAATTTTTTTTTAGCTAGAAGTTAATTTATTTATTTTTTAAAAATGAGAAAAATAACTTTTCTGATCGAAGTAAGAAAAATATATTGAATAAGTAACATTTTCTATCGATTATGTCTTTCTAATTAGTTCACATTGGAATATATTTGCATTAACTTTTTAAAATTTAAATAATAGCCTATAAAATTATATGGAAAATTGTATATAATAGCAAACTAATAACCTAAAATAAATGGAGTAGTTAGGGTTTGATTTAATTGTGCTCCATAGCAAACGTTTGCAAAAAATTGTCAGGCGCCTCTCTCCCAAATATCTCGCTCGCCACTCTCCTTTAATCTCTTGTTCGCTTTCTCAATTTTTATACAAACACAAGTGTATAAAAAATATTTCTAATTATATAAAGCAGAGAAAATTGTATAAATACATATATTTTTGTTTCCCTCTCTCCCCTCTTCCAGATCTCGCTCGCCACTCTCCCAAATCTCGCTCGCCACCCTCGCCTTTCTCACTTATACAAACAGAAGCTAAATGTATCTGTTTGTATAAAGCGTGAGAAAATTGTATATACACATGCAAGTACATATATTTCGTCCTATACACTTATAATTACAATAAAAATACTCCCCTGCCCTTTTTTTTTTGTATTTCTCTCTTTCTCGGTTTACATAATTTTTAAATTGTATCTAATTTCTCTCTTTCTCGTTTTGTACAATTCAATTCAATTGTATATTCCTTGTCAAGTCTCTTTTGTCTTTCTCTCTTTCTCATTTTATACAATTTCAAATTGTATTCGTTTTTATACAGTTCTCTGCCCAAGTGTCTTTCTCTTTCTTGTTTATACACATCGTTTTACACAATTTGCTTCAACATAGCGAATTATACAATTTCTATGTTTGCTATTGAGCGCAATTATGCAAACTTTATTATAGCATACAAATATGAATTTTTTATTTGCTATATGTGAAAGTTGTCCTTTATATTTGTACAAATCAACCCAGTACCATACATTGTGGGCTACATTTATCAACAATCCTTGTAGTTATTGGGCTAGCTTGAACAGAAAAGCCCAGACAATACTTAATTGTATAATATAAGACCATTAATATTTTCAAAATTATTTTTTCTAGGATAGTTCTTATTTCTTACAAAAATTATTTTATTCCCATTGAAATAATTTCATATTTAATCAATTACTGATAACTACTATATTTAATGGTTTACAATAATTTAAGAGCTTCCAAATTTAATTCCCAAATTACATGATCAAACGGCCTACTAATAATAAGCACCACAAACAAACATTTTATTTTTTTTAAAAAAAACTTATGCAGATTGTAATATAAGGATTACTATTCCATGTATCGTTATTATTCTATGGTATAATTAGAAACAAAAATTAATTTGTAATTGATATATTAATTATACCAAAAGTAGTGATTTCAGGTCTATAAAAACCAATAAGAAAACTAATAAAACATACCCACTCTATCAAATATGTAATTAATGGCCTAATTGGCTTATAACACGTTAATATAGTTCGTTAAGTTTGAAGTACCAAACAAAAATTACTATACACCTAACTACATTAATTTATTACAGTACTTAATGAATGAAGTTTGAATATACATTGCATTATCTAACTGTCATTTAATAAGAAAATGTATATAAAATATGCATTGGCACACGCCCAATTAAAAAATAATAATTTTTCATCAAAAATTTTACAATTACAATAACATATTTAGTGAAATTCACTCTAAAAAGAATAGAGTATACATAAATTTTATCACTATCTATAAGTTTGGATGGTACCTTTATAACACACAAGACTCAGAGGCAAACCTCCATTTTATCCAATCCACCTAGAGGTGTCAAAATGGGTTGGTCCAACCTAACCCTAACCGGCTAGAGAGTTAAATGGGTTGGGACGGACTGACCCCTTTAATTAAAAGACCAATAAAATAGCGGCCCAATCCATCCCTAAGCGGGCCACGGGTTGGAACGGGTTGACCCTCTAACCAAAAAAATGAACAATATAACTCTCTTAGAAAGAGTATCGAATGTTGACGTCTATAAACACGACACCAATTCATACAAAAAAAACTCATTTATAAATCACACACTTCGATGAATTACAAAAATACATTTATAAATCACACACTTCGATGAATACTTACAAAAATATATAATAGCCAACGTAAGATTTAGCAGAATAAATGTTGATCATTCCATCATTTCTCCCACAAAAAACTAACTGGTTTAAAAGATCTCCAGCAACACAAGACAACCTAAAAATTTAACAAATTTAAATTTCTAATATTACATGACTCATTAATTAATTTTTTACAACTCCGCTTCTACTTCCACCATCGATCTCACATTTGAATCAACATTTATTTCCTTAAGAAGTTCATCTTCATCTAAATTCACCATGCAAGATGATATTGCAAAATACTTGATTTTTTGTTTTTCAAAATATTTATTCATAAAATCTTTACAAATAAAAAACTATTAAAAATATATATAAAAATATTTTAAAAAATTAATAGCCCACGAACTGGCCTCAGAGGTTTGCGGGTAGGGCCTACGAGGTCAAATGGTGCGAGCTAAAAAGCTTCGTTCATAAATGGGCCAAAAATATTAAGCCCAACTCCACTTATTTCAAGGATGGGTTGGACCGGCCTCGCTGGCTAAGCCCATTTTGACGACTCTAAATTCACCTAATAAAATGTGTGATATCATAGTCGACGTCCCCACTATCCTACACTACAGATTCAAGCTATTTAAAGCTTTTTTTCTTTTAGAAATAGTTTGTGTGACAGACCTTAGTTTCACGTTCGCTTCGTCCATCGCCATAAACAATTTTCACTCCAAATATTTTGTTTTAATCCTGAACAATCATTCCTTTGTACTCCACTATCTGTCTCCAAACCTCCAAACTAACATCAACTGTATCCAACATCTCATCAATGAGACCTTAATAAGGACTCCTTATATTAATTTTTCTTTTTTTTGAAAAAAGCGTCGTCAAATTTCCTTGTTAATGGATCTATCACAATCGTTTATCTTCGAAAACTAAAATAGACTTTAAGAAAACATTAAAATAAATTGATTTAAGGAGAAAAAGTCGAACACATAATTTATTAGTCATGGAAAGTTCATAAGAGTCATTTGCCAAGTCCTTGCCAACCAAACAATAATGCTATAATATAAGTATATTATATAACTTTCAAACAATTTATTATTTATTTTTATTGAGTCATAATTATTCTTAAACTATTCGAAATAGTTCGTATATACCTATTAATTATGTGGAATCAAAATTATCCGTGTGGTCTATATTTTGTAAGATAAATACCTTTTTATTTTTATCTTTACCATTAGAGCTGACATGACAGTCTACCCACGCAGTTCAACATGACAAAAATAAGTTTCTCTCTATAATAATGTTCTTCCTTGTTCATCTCTATCACAAAAAGAAATCAAATATAATTCCATTGCTCTTGTTTGAGTTGTTCTTTCGGATTTTGAACTCCAGTTTTAAAGTGTGCTGAAGTTTGTTTGAGGCTGTAATTAATTGTGTGTTGAAGGATCGAGTTCATTGTTTGGATTTTGGAGTCATAAATTCACAAAATCGATTTTGAATTTTCAAGCTTTTAAAAACTCTTTCATATATTTTTTTCAACACAAATTTCAAATATCAACCTTCAAACTAAGAAATCAGTTGTTAATTATCAATTTTCAGCTTCAATTACAATATTCAAACAAATTTTAATAACATTCAATAAAATGATCTTTTTTCAACTTTTTTAAAATCCAATAAAAGCTAGAAATTTCTCACTAACACATTTTTAAATGACTAGCTATTTTCTAGTTTAAACACAAAAAAAATGACTTTAAAGAGTTTTTCAACATCTTCAACCTTGAGATCCTCACATTTGATGACATAAAAATTCAAACAATAAACTTGATCATTCGGCACAATTACTATCTCACACAACTTTAGTGCACTTTGAAGTTGAAATTTCAAATTCCGAATAATAACTCAAATAAGAACAAGTAAAAAACTAATTTGATATTATTTTTTTAAAAAAAAATTGTGATAGAAATGAATAATAAGTGTAAATAACTTTTACTATGTTGGACTGTCTATATGGACTGTTATATTAGCACATATAACAAAAATAAATAATGCTTTAAAAATATTTGTGATCTAAAAATATAGAATATTACAATAATTTTATAAATAATATAGAAACTTTGCTCAAATATTATATTTATAAATTTATTATATTATGTAACATTACAACAATATAACTTTATCCAAATATTATACTTACAATTGGATAGAATGAAATAATCTTCAATTTAATTAGACTTTTTTTTTCCCTTCTTCTTGAAGCCCACGTCTACCAATACTTGCGTGTATAAAGTATAGACTAAAAATAAAAAGAGTTTTGGATAATGATTATTTTATACATAAAAGAGTCCTAAATCAAAGCAAAAGCAAAGTCGTGAATTACTCAACCTTCATTCTCTATCTTTTTTTTTTCTCTCTATTGACCATCATATTATCACAAAAGGTTGGTTCTTTACTCCTTTTAATCGGTATTATTTAATTTTTTTGATGAATTTTGGTGTTTATTTTACTTTTAATAGTTAAAGATTCAATCTTTATCAATTGGGTTTTTTCTGTTTTATGTTTTTGATGAATTTTTTCTTGATGGGGTTGTTCTAGAATCAGCAAAACTAAAATTTATCAGTTTAGGTCAAAAGATGCTTGCTTTGAAGTTTTGTGTTTGTGTTGGAAGAATTAGTTGATTGTTCTGTAAAGCAAGTGGGGTTATTTGGGTTGTGGATGACATGTTAATTAAGTTAATAATTCTGCTTATTTGATTCAGGAAAAATGGCTAAGAGCTCATTCAAGCAAGAACATGATCTTGGTTTGTTTGGATTCTTTTTATTAGTTTTTTATAGTTTCTGTTGTGTTAAGGTTTTCTTTTTGTGAAAAGAATTGTGGATGTTGGTGATTGTTTTGACTCTGTTGTTTTGGATGATCCTTCAGAGAAGAGGCGTGCTGAGGCTGCTAGGATTAGGGAAAAATACGCAGATAGGATTCCGGTGAGAACAAAGTTTATGTGAATGAATTTTAATTTTCTGTGGTAGCTGGTTGTTTCAATGTGAATAATGTGATGTATTGATTTCATTGACAAAAGCATTATGAAATTTGAACTATTTGCCTTGTAGTATAAACTGCATATGTTGTTTTTTTGGGTGTTTTTCTCTGTTTGAGTGGGTTAGAGCTCCAGGTTGGTCGGGGAATGGATAGGTGGTTTGCTTGTATAGACTTGGGGAATTATCATGATCCTAAGTATCATATCTTTACATGTCCCTGTCCAAGCTCCAGTTGTGCCTGGGCATGAAGGGGCTGTAAGAGTGGTTAGAGTCCCACGTTGGTTGGGGAACAAACTAGTGGTTTGCTTATATGGACTTGATCAATCCTCCCCTATTGAGCTAACTTTTGGGGTTGTGCGATATCTCTACATTCTAAATTGACTTCGAGTACCAATGCCAAGTTGTCTGTGATGAGATTATCTTTTAAACGAATTTGGATTTAATCGGTATAAATTTGGAAGTTATGTAGTTGACCTTTCAGAATTCCAGACTTTCCTCTTCTTGCCTCTTACTTGCAGTTCTCTGTTATTACTATTCTCAAAAGGTAGTGACTGAAACACGGGATAAGAGGTGTTATGATGTGATTGCATTGAAATTTCCTTGTTTCACTACCAAATGGAAATTGCCATAGAATCTGAACCTTCTGTATCTAGTTATTCAAATACCATCTCAATTACATCAGAAAGAAATATAGGTATCACGTGGTGTCCGGGAAGAGAACCCAAATAGTACCACTGGACGCCTAATACCACAACTAACTCGCTGACCAACTGGGAACCTGGGGGCAGAGAATGCACAGACTCTGGAATTTTGATGAAGCTGAGTGAGTTTCCTCTTTATTGGCAACGTAAGTTCCCATATTCATCTGAGACTTGAATGCACAATAGAAAAGGATAATACATCGTGAAATTCTTTTTTCCTGATCTCCCAGTTCATCAATTCCAATATCAAGTTAACAATTAAGTCAAAATCTTAGTTTGCTTTTTCCGTGTCCAAAGGCCATCCCACTCCGTTTCTCTCAGTTTGGAAGCCCAACAGGCTCTCTTGTGTACTGAAAGGGGTATGATAGTTTTTTAGAGGTGAATGGGGTAGAGATATCTTACTGCAGATGAGTTCTTTGGTAGTTGGATGTGTTCCGATTTGAAGGTAGGAAGAATGACAATAGGTACAGTTGAGTTGATAATTCGGCAAGACCTCAACTTCAAAAGTAAGAGATGAAAGAATCTAAGAGGTCGAAGTAGTAAGCTTGTTTAGTCGAAGTTTTGATGACCAAAGTATGTAGATTTGATGTGATGTAAACTATAAAGCAGTTTTAAGTATTGATGAACAACGTCCAAACTAGCAAGTCAAATTCAAGCTAATAGAAAAAGCATGTTAATCACTTACTGATGCCTAACACAATTGCTTAGTTTCTGATCCCTGGAGATATTGGATTCGCGTGTAGACGCATATAATATGAACATTTTATGTGAATCAAGTAATAATAACAACTGCAACCACTCCTGTACCCCAAGCACGGCTTTAATCGGGCTACATGAATACTCACTGAAGTCTGAACAATACTTCAAAATTTGTTCATAGCAGAATATTCTTTATCCTTGTCACAGTTGACAATTGTCTCAAATCAAATTGAATAATGGCCAAGAGGGTATTGCCCAATTGTAAGCCTTGATATTATGTGCCAACTATATGATTGTCATAGTTGAATCTTGTTTAAACTCAAACTGGATACGAGTCCAAAGAGGGCGCTGTCCAATTTTCACTCAAGAATTTCGGCTTAGTATTTGTTTTATTTAGTACAATGTGCCAATACATCCAGAATTCTGTTGTGCTCCTTTTTCAGTCTTTCTGTAATATGCAGGTAATAGTTGAGAAGGCTGAAAAAAGTGATATTCCCAACATCGATAAGAAAAAGTAAGGACTGACCAACCTTCAAGTTAACTTTTTGTTTTTACTTATATCTATGTTCGGTTGTGCTACAGCCAAGGGAGAAACATATTACCCCTCAGAAAATGTTTCTCCCTGATTCCGTCATTTCTTGTGTCCCTTTTCAGTTGGTGCTTCCCCTTCAGATTGGCAATTGACCTTTTTCCTTAACTTGCTCATTGCTTCCTACTACTTTGTCCCAAACATTAGCTTAATTTAGGTAATAATTGGTGTCATTCATGTGATATGTTGAGATGAATATTGTTGTCTATTGTAGGCTGTACGAGTCAAACTTATCACCCTTTTCTTTCTCTCCTTTGTACATCTGTTTTTTCCTGCCAACGAGGGACGCCACAATACGCATGACCCTTCTTTCTATCATTATTGCAAAAACTCGATTCATGTTTTCCTGATTGGCAAAATTACAGGTATCTTGTGCCAGCTGACTTGACAGTTGGGCAATTTGTGTATGTCATTCGCAAAAGAATCAAATTGAGTGCAGAAAAGGCAATATTCATATTTATTGACAATGTGCTACCACCAACAGGTGTTTCTCTACTACTAATATCTGATTTTTAGAAGCTGCCATAACAATTTGGAGAGCAATTCTCTCTTTTACTATGAAGTGAGCCGACTGTGTTTGGTTTTCGCAGGGGCAATCATGTCTGCGATCTATGATGAGAAGAAGGATGATGACGGCTTCCTCTATGTTACCTACAGTGGAGAAAACACATTCGGGGGCCTGAGCGAACTGTAGCTTTGACATCCATTCATTTTCTTCTTATATTTCCCCTGTTTATCGTCCTGTGATACTTCTCCGTCCTGCTAATATCTTCCACCGCCGCTTCCAAAATCTTCAAGATTATACCGGTAAAAATTATGTATAGCATATATTTGTGTATAGTTCAAGAGCATAAGTGTTGCAATCTTCTGACTTTCGATGTTAATAATCAGTCGGATTTGACCTCCTTAAAGATTGCGTCTCTGTCCGAATCATTTGCTATTTTATAAAAAGGCAACACTGAGGTGCTGCCTAATCTCATTCTTGATTGCTTTCCTATTTCAACATTCATTTGTGCTTAGTCTTCTCGGCGTGAATTCAGATTTAGTTGGTATACTATTCAAATTTAGTTAATGATGAAAACAGATCCTGAGGGAAATCTTGTGCCTAGAAACATGGTGTCATAATAGCTTGGGGAAATTACGAAATATATCTGAGTTTATAGACAAACTGGTCGAAGATGTTTGACTTATCAAGTAACTTTGTCTATCAATAGCAAGTATAAGGTTGCTAAATCACCACTAAAACTAGAATATATATTTGGCAATGAAAAATGAGCCTATGGGCTACGACTAGTTTGTAAATAAAGATTTTTGTTTTTTTAAAGGTCATGTTAACATCTTTCGTATTGATAAAATATTGTAAAAACAAATATTTGTCTGCGAAAGCACAACACAAGTGTTGTACACTACTTTCTCTAACGTTCATATTTTCTTTCTACTTAATTAACACAAAAAATAATCGAATTTATACGTGATTTAAAGAGGAGAACATAGAATCATATGGAAGAAATGGTAACAGAGAATAGAGGCTTGGAGTTGGAGGCATGAAAAATCGACTATCTTTTGATATAGCAAACTATTTAAACACCATATGTACCTCCACATAGATCAGCCAATGTTCACACCATAAAAAATCGTTATTTTTTTTTTGTTGAAAAATGTCCAGTGGTTATTTCTAAGTATTTTAATTAAATATGTGAGAAAAAGACAAAGTAGGAGTGTGTTATCAGTGAGAATTTATTTTTCACCATACATTTTTCATTAAAAAGATTTGATAAAAAATGATTGAAAAAATCAAATTTTATAACACGATTATTTTATTATCATCAAAATATTTCAGCTAAAGTTCATACATAATTATACGTATATCGATCAATTAATACTGTTGCGTTTAATGCCAGTCAAATGAGGGCATAAAGAAGATTCTATTTCACCATAGTGGGTTGATATGTTTCTCCGAGCGTCCTAATATATTTTATGACAACTTTTACGTATAGCAAACATAAAATTTATATTTGTATGCTATAGCAATATAATTGCGCTTCATAGCAAACATATATATGTATAATTCGGTATACATATACAATTGAAGAAAAGTGTATAAAACGAGAAAGAGAAAGACTTGGACAGAGAATTGTATAAAACGAAGTATATTAAACGAATTGTATAATTATAAGTGTATATGACGATTATATACAATTTGAATTTGTATAAAACGAGTAAGGGAGAAAGGCAAAAGAGACTTAGGCAGGGAATATACAATTGAATCGAATTGTATAAAACGAGAAAGAGAGAAATTATATACAATTTGAATTTGTATAAAACGAGAAAGAGAGAAAGACAAAAGAACGTGGGCAGAGAAGTACTTTTAATGTATAATTATAAGTGTATAAGATGAATATATATGTATTAGCATGTATATATACAATTTTCTCTTGCTTTATACAATTATAAACACAATTTATACAATTCTATTGTATAAAACGAGCGAGCGAGAGAGGAGAGTGGCGAGCGAGAATATGAAGGAGAGTGAGATTGACAATATGGAACACAAATAGATCAAACGATAATCACTATATTTATTTTGTATTATTAGTTTGTCATTCTATAAAATTATCCCTATTTTTTTACTTGTTCACCAATCATACATCGGTTTGGAGTAAGGTTAATTCATCAAAAGGATTGTCATCCCAAAACATACATATATAGACACAAAAAGGACTAATAATGAGATTTCTAAGGCAAAACAAGAAAGGCTAAATGTCAACATAAGTTGGCACAAACAGGAAAAAACATTTGTAGTTACACATCATATTCATGATGGTTTGTTAAGGTATACAAGAATTAATACTAACGTTTTCCCAAATAACAATATGCCAAAACATCAAATTAAAGGTCTTTCCAATGGAGATTTCATTTGATCCACTAAAATTGTCAGCAGTTGGAGAAAGGAGGAGGAGCATGAGAGCAAGACATATTGACATGATTACCTTTTCCGCTATGATCAGTCGAGTTCAGTAGTTTTAATCTAAGCGCGCTTTACATAAATAAAAATACATAAATCACTAATCACGGTAAAAACTTATGCTTTTAGATGAAATTGATATATGAGTAGACAAAAGTGTGGGTTCGAGTCTCCTGAGTTCCATCCATTATCAATATGATTTTTACGTATTTAACTCATGAAAAAGAATCTAACTGCATGAGAGGACGTGTTAATATACATATAATCGAATAAACATAACGATAGATCGATTAGATGAAGTGCTGACACATTTCATTACTTATATTTGTCTGTTGAAGAATGAAAAAGTCTCACATCAGTAATTAATAGATGAATAATCTCTTTATATGGAGTTAAATAATTCTCCTCTCCTGATAACCTAACTTTTGACGTTGAATAATTCGCCAAAAAATTAATTTCTTTATAAATGAAGTACATATTTTTAAATTCATAAACTTCATATCGTCGATCCGATAAACAAGAAGAAGGTGATCCCATTGATTATAAATATTTTCACATGTCTGGGACACATGGGACTAGATGCCACGTGTCATGTATTGATTGGGACCCGATGTCATGGTGTGTTGGGTGACAATGGCGGTATGGCCATGCTGCTTTGTCTCCCCATAATCATAAATTCTTCTCCTTTGAGGTCCCAAACTCCCATTCTCTTTTATGGTCCCATATGTTTATATGTTAGGCTACTCATAATTTTTTTTTTTAATTTCTCGCTCGCTATTTGGAATTCACGTTAAAGCTTCATTTAAATTCGGATCACACACATTCAGAGATGACACTTTTAACAGAATTTTTCCCATACCCAAGGCTCGAACATAAATCTCTAGTTAAGAGTGAAGGACTTCCACCAGTGTACGAGTTGGTACTCATAATTTTTTATTTCCTCTTATCTTTGACTGATAAGTTCTGTTAGGTAAGTTACAATTTTGATTTTGGTCCTCATCATTTCTGATTTAAGTATATTTAACTTTTGATTAATTGACCAGTGACCTAGATTTTGAGTCATTCAATTATCGATATTGAATTCATATCGTTACTTTATATGTGAGGATAGCATATGTGGTTCTAAAAATAATTTTAAGTATTATATCATATCTTTCATATATAAAAAAGGGAGAAAAAACACATATCTTAACTAAATATAAAGGTTATATAGACATATAAAACTACTTAGCTTAATATTATAAGGACTACAATAACAAATTATTAATAATGGAAGAATTAAAAGTGCAATTACTCTTAAAAATATAGCCATATGTCATTAGAGTTGAATTTAGATTTTAGAAGAATTTGGATTACAAAAGGCAAATTACTAGGTTTTGAATAAAGATTTGCATACATTAAGTCTGTACTTTTGTTTTCACTATTCTTTGTGTCGGTTTTACCAGGCAGATCATGAACTATTTATCTTAAAAGTTTTACGAGTTTCTAAGATTATTGAGTTATCGTAAACCTGTAAATTATTATACGTGCATCTCATTCCTATTCCTTATATATAAATATATAAGGTCAGGCTAATTTTCTCTGTATCATCGTTTTAGTTTTATCTAATATTACAAAAGGCATGCATACCTCAGCGACGTAGGTAGGAGCGAAGCCATGTAGGGTTCTGATCATCTAAACCCCCTCTGACGAAGACTATTTTCTATATTTATACTTTATACAATATATGTTAAATTCCTTTTGATCAACTCGTTCTTATATTTTCTTCTTTATATTCTGAATTCTCTTAGTGAATATTATGATTCTATCGATCTGATCATCGTGACCAAGTCAAAGACCAGCACAAAAATGAGATACATGCATGTTAAAGTAGGAGAGACCATTACTTTTTGTGTTTTTTTCCTTCTTCGTGCTAGACAAAAAAACTAGCTTATCTCACATCCTTGTAAATATTTTCACCAAAATTCTGACATCCTTTGACTTCATTGCATATTCTTTTCTATGTTCAAACTTAATTATTATTGAGATAAATGAAGAATTGCCATCCAATTTTGATCAAAGAGTATTCATGTATAATTTCCCAAGTGTTGAATAACAACTTTATTATTAGAAGCAAGAAAACAAATACATGTGCCAGTGAACCAGTTTTTCCAACTTTGAAAGGGATAATAGGACAAATGTTAGCAAGATGACATAATTTGTAGTTCTTTTGGTGTTTGCAAATAACGTATAATATTTTAGGAATTACTTTTTGAAAGAAATTATCATTTGTAATAATGTGGTAGACATCATTAAACTATACCATAAAACTCTAATTAATGCTTTTCCTAATTTGTAATTTTGCCTAGTATATATATATATTTAACGGGGTGACAAAAGTTGTAGTTGCTCATTTTTTTTTTTTTTGCAAATGATGCAGTATTTTGACGTCCATAGGTTCCTGGTGTGAAACTTAGATGTTGAAGCATGTACCTCAATCACCCTGCGTGTGTGAAACTGAACAAATTTCAAAGTACAACCAACCTAAGTTGATTACAAGACAGGATTCATAATTAACTGTTGTGACACATTTTGTATTAAAACTCAAGAAAAAAATTTGTGTTGGCCTAGACCACACAAAATAACAATAGCTTAACACTTGGATCAAAACATTACAATCATATCAGAGCGTGAATCTCCCTCAATACAATAGTGAGAAAAAACATAGATTAACAATTGGGTCAAGACATCACAAATGGTATCAGAGTATGACGCTCGCTCAGTACTGTAGTAGAGAAAACCTTAGCAAGGACCCTGAGTCCCAAGGGGTGTGTGACGCCCATGACAGAGAGCAAGTCCTTTAAAGAAGAAGGTTGTACACTACACCTCATGAATCCCACATCAGAAAAACCTTTTAGAAAGGCTCTAGATAGGACAAGGTTAGCAAGATGACAAAAATTGTACAATTAATTTTAGGAAAAAAGAAACTAGCAAAGCAAAAGTAATAAATTACAAAGGCAAGGAGTGCCATTTAACAAGCCATGCTGAAAATCTAAAACAAAGATATGAAAGGGTGGTAGGAATCCTACACAAACACATGGTACATGTCCTAGAATTCTCTTATTTTTATTTATTGTATGTATTATATGTATATATGAATTCTGTTATGATCAAATTAATTATGTAATTATGCAAACTATATATTAAATGCTTCACCTTACATGAAGATAGGGCATGAAAAACAAAGTGATTGTTACTAACATATGAGATCCATAAGAAAGATTTTTGAGTCCATTACCTTGTTTTTGTCATGTGTTTTTGTTAAGCTTTTTGTATATCCTTGACTTCTAAAATTTGAACTAGGACTATAGATTTGTCGGTAGATCAACTACCTCAAACAATATTCTTCTCAATTTTGTAAAAATATTAGCATACTTTATAATAATATACTCAATATGTTACTAGCTAGCACACTTTTATCATCATTCAGCTTTATATCTTAGAAATTAATTAAAGTGAGTAAACTATTAATCTTTTTGTAATGAAAAGTCATTCAATTTTATCATAAAAATATCACGTAGAGTAACTAATTAATCACAAACAAGAAGGTGTTACATTGAAACCACTCTCTCTACTCTCTAGTAACTTAGATCGGCATACAACTCGATCACTCTCTCCGAACTTTACTCATGAAATCTCACTAGACATGTTATTGTTGATTAAATTTGAATTCATAATTTCAAATTTAACGAGTTAACAATTAAAACATAAAATATTAAACGGAACAAGCTAAGTTCTGAATCCGCCTCTGTGTCTAAATCCGAGTGGGGCCATGGTGATTGAGAAGTTTAAAGGAAGGAGGAGACATAGGGAGGCCGTCAATATCTTCAAAAATGTAGTGAAGGATGAGCATATCCAAGCACCTGCATGTTCTACCTTCATCTCCCTACAAAACCTGCATTTAATGCCATTCATTGCCCTTTTCCTACTACTTATATACCCACTAAATTCATTGCCAATATCCCAAACACAACCCTAGCTAGCTACCAAGTTGCAATATTTTCAACAAAATAATACCCTGTAACCTATTATATTCATAAGCTTGCCCAAACAAACAAAAAAATGTTCATCAATATGTCTAAGTTCCTTGTTTATCTTTTGGTTTGTATTTGTATTTCTCTTCATGCATGTAGTGCAAGACCACTAGCAAGTATTGATGACAAAGAAAACAAAATACTACTCTCTAGCAAGGTTTGCTCACAAATATTTCTTTCCTTGTTGATCTGTATAACCGTCCATCAAAATAATAGCAATAATCTCCGGCCAATATATATATTAGTATTTTTTTACTAGAGAGTGTAATTATTTTGACTGACTTACCAAATATGTAACTTGTCCTTGTTTATTAGCAGGATGTAAAAATTTTGACTAGTGACATATCAAAAACAGAAGGAAGAATAATTATGTCTGAAGATATTGGAAAAGATGATGGAAAACTTATGTGGAAAAAGAGATCAATTGTTGCACGAAAGCAATTAGACGATGAAGAAAATAAAGGTAGTTTTGGCACGTTAAAAATTTATGTTATTGTTACAGTTCCTTTCATAACTTAATTTTATTTAATTATACCTCACGACGCCTTTCATACGTGGGTTCGATGATTTAAGCACACGAAAATTCTTTTTTACATGCGATAAAATATCTTACCTGCTCTGATATCATTATGACTATCTTATCTTAAAACTTAAGTTAGTTTTATGTACTTAATTTATCTCAATAACTATAAGGTTATTGTCTTATCTAACAACATAGTCTATGTATGAAAAAAATAAGATGAAAAGAAACTCACATTTTATAATATGTATTACTTCCTTTTGTAAGTCACCTAACCAAGATTGTTTGGTGACTTTAGAATTTATGTCATATTTTCAAGAACAAAAGACAAAAAATCGAGGGATTTTTTTTTTTTTGCTTCCTTTTAAATTCCTGAATGCAACTTTTTCTCTTCTTCTTTCCAACGTTAATTCATTTTCTTATATGACGAATTATGTGTTGTGACTAACAGGAAACAAGGTCAAGATATCGTTTCATGAGGGAGCTCAAGTAAAGGTAAAGCTCTAATTTTTCTCTCTCTATCTCCACACAATATAATTAGTGTTTAATAATTTATGTCATATACAGTATAGAACTTCTTTTGAGACCCAAGACTCTTGTTTTTTACTGTTAAAATAAGTGGAGTCCAAGATTTGTATTTCATTTTTCTATCGACTATCGATATCATGTTTCACTGTTTTTGACATGCATATTGTCGTCAACTTAAAGGACAATATAGATGCAGTTTCTATGCATGTTCACTTTATATGTAAGTTAGATATCTTTTACGTGCTATAAGAGGTTAAAATGTAAAATGCATGGATTCTACGAAAACATTATCGATATATATAAGTTAAGTACTAATGCTATATATATATATATGCAGATATCTAGGTTGATGCTAGAATCTCCACCGTCAACACAACACGAGGAAGAAGCAGTGAACTCCATTGAAAAGGAACCCGTGGAAGACGTAGTAGTTATGGATTATGCACAACCCCATAGAAAACCACCTATTCACAACACCAAACACTAAAATATATTGTAGATGAAAACCATCATACTTATATGTATTTTATTTTCTCGTTTATACGTATGTGTATACGTATATGAGACCTGTCAATTTTCGTTTTTTTTTTTCTTCTTAAAATTATTATTAATTGTCTTGGCAAATGAAGGAGAATCATAGATGAGATCATACTCCATGTGTGTACAAATAGAAATGACTAAAAATTGCAAAAACAAGTAGCAAAAAATATCAATGTTATATATTATAATAAGGTCACGTGTTACATTAATGCATATGGTTGAGGTTTATTGAGGGCATGATGTGGATGTATATGGTCCCTCATATTATTGTCTTGTTTTTATCAAGTGTACCTTATATTAAAAAAAAAAGAAAAAGAAAAAAAGAGTGCATATGAATATATAGGAAAAAAAGTAGCAGTGGTCTCTCTGCTGTGAATGTGTTGGTTGGTTTTCTTCTTTAATGATATAGACAGTTATGTGTTAGTTTCTGTTGTTTGTCTCTTTTTTTTTAAGTCCTTTGTATTTTCTATCTAAGAAACCAAATCTATTTTTGTCATTTATTATGTGCACAGCCATAAGCAGGCAAACAAATTTGATATTTGTCGCTCTTGTTCTTGAGTCTGGTTAAGATATTATAAAGGTAGCAAATCGACGGATCGAGTAGAATTGATTATTGGATCAAGACTCAACCCATCCAAAGTTAGATTGGGTCAAATAAACGGGTCATAACCCAATCCGTCCAACATAATACAAACCAATTGAAGGCAGTAAATGATGAGAGTCTCAAAAAATATTGGAAGGATTAGTTCCTGAAATTTCAGATTGCTAAATTACCTATTTGATATATTTCTTTTCAATCTCTGTTTTCTGCAATTTTCCTGACCTTTAATGTCATAGTACCTAAGTAAATCTATTTTTGTATCTCAAAATGGTCCTTTTTTAAAGGAAATTCATACATAAAGATAAATTGTTTAAAAGAGTCCGAAATTTAAAGGGTACAAAATATTAATAAAAATTTCAAAACGGTATATAAAATTTTATATTAACCAAAACGGTAAAATCGGTACCTCTGCAGCAATTTTGCAAAAGTTATTTTTTTTTAACAAAAACATGAAATTGCTGCTTAGACAGCGATTTCAAAAAAAAATTTCTTAAAAATCGCTGCCAAGGCAGTGATTTTAATTTATTTTTAAAAATAAGGTACATCGCTGGGCAGCGATTTTTAAGAAAAAAAAAATTGAAATCGCAAATAACTTTTGCAAAATCGCTGCAGATGCAGCGATTTTTGCTTTTTCAGGTGAGATAAGTCGCTGCATCTGCAGCGATTTTACCGTTTTGATTAATATAAAATTTTATATACCGTTTTGGAATTTTTATTAATATTTTGTACCCTTTAAGTTTCGGACTCTTGTTTAAAGCTAACACCTAAATAAAAATAGAAGAAGCACTTGGTCTCGATTGCATTATAGAAAAGAGGAGGGGGAAAATCAGTTTAAAATTATACGATAATAATTCTATATATAAGAACCTGAGCGCAGGACAATTGGGCTTGCAGCTGCAGTTCGATCCTTTTGCAATCAATCAGTATTGAGATGTGGTGACTATGTTTGCTCATTCCACCACCAGGGATGTCGTAGGATGGTTGGGATCCCTCTATCTTTAACCAGAGATCAGAATGGAAGTGGGACGGACCCAACTATTGACGAATTACAATCACGTCAACAGCCTGTAAACTAATTTCGAAGCAAAATCAAATAGAAGCATTTTGCAAGTCTCAAGGAGCAAAAATGCCTACAGCAGTACTGATTTTACCTAATTGAGTCCGACTTCATTAAAATGGGTTTTTTTTTTACTACAGTTGACAATGGATGTTTTAACGAAATTGAGGAATTCTGATCCCCAGTTTAAGATCAATCTCATCAACTCCAAACCAGAAGAAGTCAGGATTGAGGTTGGTGATTGCTTCATCCAAAATCACCTGGTAAAATTAGAATGAATTACAATTATATGGTAGTACACAACTATTTCCATAATAGTTAGAAACTTCCGTTGTCACATAAAACTCAGATATAGGATGAGTTTGAGCGGTAAAAATTGATGTTTGGCTTTAAACAGTGGATGTCTATGGCTGAAGAATTTAATAAATGTATTCACAAAGAGAATCATCAATTACAAGTATTTCTTCACCTATTACATTGAAGGATAGCTTTTTCTGCTAAACATAATTCGTTAGTTGTTGAACAAGTCGCGGTGGCCTTTCCTTTGCTTCCTACTAATTGCAAAAAGGAAAGCTTCTTATATGCAATTTAATTGTAGGTGAAAGGGTAATTGAAGTGGCCTCTAATGTGAGGTAATGACAAAGTGGGAAAAACTGGCAGGCTGCACATCTAGATCAACAACATTGACAGATACAGATTTTAGGAACAGTGAGCAGTAGCACAGCTGGCACAATGAATAGCATAGAGTCCATTTATTGAAGAGAATGATGGAGAGTAAAACACATACCAAATAGTCCACTTTCCGTCTAAAAGTGGAAAAATGGGGACCCCTCAACATGGATCACATATTATTAGCAATTGGTGTAAGCAAGAGAGTGACAGGAATCTGTCCCTGGCAACTAGACCGCAGGGCCCAATTTGCTCAAGCTACAGCAAACAGCAATAGACAAGAAGGTTGCACTAGATAATATACCTTGATGTGATGCAAATGAGTGCAGGAGGCAAGAAAGACAGATATTGTGTGTTTTAACCAACAATATGTAGGAAGAATCAATAATTTGCAACAGAAGTGTTCTAGTCAAGTTAAAACCTTCATAACCGTGTTATTCACCTAATCTTGGCTTTCATTAGAAGAAACTCAGAAGCTAGCCGATATGGCATTAGCTACTATCAGCAGCTGCATTAGAGAATGTAATGACTTTGACAAGCTGCACAACATTTCAATAACTAATGTGGAAAGTGACATGGAAACAACTCATATGTGAAACTGTAATCAGAAGAATATTGAGAAACATTATGACAATTACAGCGAAAAAACAGAGAGACAGAGTACCGGTATGTAGGTCCTCATGCCAATACATGTGACTGCGTTGTGTTTTCTTTCATAACCAGTCAGTTTTGCTGATATCTCCTCAGGATCCAGCCTCACTGCATAAGGTATTCAGTTTCTAAAATCATTCTATATGAACTGCTCAACATAATGACGACCCCACAGAACACTTCAGACCTCAGAAACTTAGACCATCCAAATTTCTTTGCTCCCATTATAAGACATGGTTGGAACAGGTCAACAATCACAAGGCATATGAATGATAAAAAGAATGCATAAAACAAGTCCATCTTTAGAAAAATATGCTTTTTAACTGTCGTGTTTTTAGTAAGGTATCGAATCCAAAGGCCAAAAGTAGTTAACACATTCATTGCCACTCTCAAGGAATTACTTTGGAGTTGCTTAGAGAGAATCGAGAGCTGAAGTAAACCATTCATGTAAAGAAAGAAGAAATTCCAGTATGAGATTTTTTCAGGCCATCCACGCAATCTGTTTTCTCATCCAACCCCTAGAAACAGTTTCCCCGTCCCTTCATAACCCTCTACATATGGCTGCACCATAAGGAATAGTAATCTGTTTTCTCATCCAACCCCTAGTAACAGTCCATGATTTTATAACTTCCCACAACAACCTGTCCTCTTCAACATCAAACCTCCATGATCACTTCCCTAGGAGAGCCCGAGAACTCTCAAATCTTCTACTCTATAAAAAACGCCGATTCAAATTTCAATCCCATTCTTGACCAGATCAGTGACCAACTCCAGTTCAGGAATAAATTATTTCCTCCCTCTCTTATGCCCTATAGGGAATCGAACTGCATATAGTGAAGTTACTTAGCCATTTAAGGATGAAAATTGAACAAGGACATGTCGTAGGTTGAAATACTAGCCGAAGTGCTTTAGTCAATGCAAATTTTACGCCTGTATTTAAGTTTTTGTATTCCTAACCTTTTTTTTTATGAAGAAGTTTTTCATTGACAAAAGGTAACTGGATGGTGCCATATTACAAAACGAAAGCTTGAGTGCTTTTGGAGCAAAAACAAAACTAGTAAGCTTTAGGAGTAGAATTTAAGTTAGTCTACACAATTCATGGAGCTAACAAAGTCCAGGAAATATCAAACTTTTGAATTGTGAAGGAAATGGACCTTGAACCGAATTCAATCTAAAAAATGAGCTCATGAGATGAGGATTGGCCGAGACCATATAACTATTTATTCCTTTAACCAATGTGGTAAATCTAACAAGCTAGCTCGTGGATGAGGATCACTTAACATTATATAAGAAGACAACAACCCATACCCTCAACCAATATGGGACACTTAACACCCTTGGTATGCTAGGATGGACATCTGGTTCTTCCTGTTCTGGTGCACGCAGAAACATAAGTAAACTGTCGAGAGATGATCCACCTATGGCTGGACCTGCCAAACGAGATAAGCTTCCTCTAAGTGGGTATTTGGCCATGAAAATCAGATATATTTCACTTAATTAGAGTTTTTAAAGTTGGAGTTCAGATTGGCCATACTTTTTGCAAAGAATATGAATGCACTTTTCCTCTAAAAAAAAATGAAATACAATTTAAAGCCTAAGTCCTATATATAGGTTTTTGTACTCCTAACAAAAAAACTCTGCTTCCAAATCATGTTATTTATCTACACTAAACATGTCAAGCCTAAGTGATGATAGCATCCTGCAAATATGCAACTACTACAATATCTCGCCAATTTTCCTTTGATTATAGTCTAGTATTTCCTCAATCCAGTATTTGATGTTGTTGTGATAAGTCCCATTCCAACATCACATTAACTGCAAATAGTTTTGACAGAGTAATCTCCACTACTGAATACTAAAATGCAAGCAACCACCTTCGTTTGCTTATTCAGTACATTGAAAAAGACAAGTTCACATCAAGCACACCTAAATTATGCAATTTCAGATTAACTGATTTGAAATCGAAGATACAATTACAAGTTAATAATCCGATTAAATAATATATGAAGTGCGAAACAAGGAGGTACCAGACGATGCTTTTGAAGATATGGTGAATGGATGCGGCATTGACATCGTCACGGCGAGCTTCGGCCTTCGAACCCCGGTGAGGCTTGAGAGACGACGAAGTTCGAGTCCATGGTCCACTTCAACAAAGTCTGATTTTCAAAAGCAAATGTTCTTCTGTTTATGCAAAATGTAGTTTTGGTCCATCAAGTATAATTTATTTCGATATTAGTCCATTGTCATTTTTTACTTGCTAGGAGGTTTTTTTTCCGTAATGAAACTAATTTAAATTTATATTGTTTATGTTTTATCGAAGACTTAATTCAACACCTCATGAAAGGAGATGATTGATTAATGATAGGTTAATTCTTAATATTTAAATTTTTTAACTGTGTATTAATTTAAATCATATATTATATTATATTAAATCACAATATGCAAGTACTTTATCTGAATTAGCTCTAACGTAATAATTTCATATAGCTAGTTATTTTAGGTATTTGATTTATTGCTCAATTGTTCAGATCAATTTATTACTCCGGTAAATATAATAGCCAGCTTAATACCTAAGGCATTGGGTAATTATTCAATTGCTTGCAATTTTCTTCTCCCTTTATGTAACTAATTAACTAAATATTAATTTGTTGTCGATAATATCTCATCATTTAAAATAACAATAAGTAAAAAAAATTCTCGTTTTAGCAAAAAATATAATTATGAGAAGTATTCCTAACTTAACTATTATATTAAAATTTTAACTTGTATCAAGAGGTGTCAATATTAATATATATATATATATTCACCAAATTAAAATTTGATCATTACATACAATATAATTTCTGACGAAGATGTGTTACTTGACAGCCAATAGTGGGTACGCCCCTAACTATGATGAGGTCTTCAACTAAAGTCTATAACTTTGTAGTATGTATCATAAGGGGAGGCTTTAATGTAGCATTATCGTTAAATTAAATATATAATTTTTTTTCTAAAGTTAACGAATACACCATGCGCTCTACCTCTTACGGTAGTTTCAACTGTTCATGCCAACCAAGCAGTTGATGGCTTCTTCACGGAGCAACCAACTTAGTTTCACTAATTAATTAATACTAATACATGTTTAAAGCTAGAAAAATATAATGGAAAACAGCCGCGACTCATGATGAGTTTGAAGAAAAATAAAATAAAAAGCCTAGATTTAGGCTTTTTGATAAACCATGGAATTAATTTTTTACAAATACCGCTGGCAGAAACAATGCTAAACAATGGCTTAGTTTTTATTAATCAGTGGGCAAAATCTATATTCTATAATGTTACGGTACAAAAGCAACATTTTACTAAAAAGACGTGTTAATAAACCGTGTTTATAAAGGAAATTACATAAGTAATTTTACTTAATATTGTACGCCACCTATCTATTTGATTTTCTCCACACTTTATAATTAATATTTCTTATAAGCATTGCTCCAGATTTTTTTTTTTAAAAATTTTATATATCTAATATTCCTTTGAGAAAAAATTGATTTTGCCTCTTTTATTTATATTTGACGTGATTAATTTTTATTGATTGGGTAGCAAGAAATCGAACATTAATGTCTATCACCGACTTTATAATCTTGCTTTTCTAGATACTGGTCTCACACCAAAATTTGGAAAGTTTGGGACATTATTAAAAATTCGTGATCGTCTTTATTTGTTCTCTATTTTAAAAATAATTATTTATTTATTATTTTAAATATATTTTTTTATATTCCTTATTTAACATTAATTATTTATTTTAAGACTATTTCTCAAGATTTAAAATTAAAATAATCATGTCAATCATTGACACCTTGTGGGAATGGTTGTTATCCGTTGCATTATATTGTTATTTTAAATATGTTTATTTTGAATTTTATTTAAATTTTATCGTGTAATGTTATTTAAATTCATCGCTAGATAATAAAAAAAAAAATCATTTTATGTAACGATCAATTTATGTGATTATAACATTACCTTAATGGTTTTCTTTCTCATTTTATCTTTATTTGTTATTTCATTATTTTGTTTTATCTTTTTTCCTATTTGTTCCACTATAATTCTATTTTGTACCTTATTTTCTCAAAGAGTTTATCATCAAATTATAAAAATATATTAAACTATATAACGACAAACAAAAAAATGATACGATCTATAAAGAAAATAATATAATACAATATCTAATGAAATAATATGTAATAACTATTCAAACAAAATATAAAATATGTGTCAAATTCGTAACAAGTGCCATAAACCTTATTGCCAAGTTTCAAATACTTTTCCAATGCTTCTTGGAAGCTTGACCGTTGAAAAAAATATCACAGTACCAACTTTCCTTCATCATTTTGTCCCCCTTTATTTTTTCTCTATATAAATTCATTAATCCCTTCTTCATTAACCACTAAACTGCAATTACAAGCTCAATTTCTTTGCTATCACAGAAAAATAACAAATCTTTTCTTGTTACACAAGCAATCTAATTAATCATGCAAAAGAGTACTTCATCTTCATCACTTGGCCCTGGTGGTCTAGACCTAACCCAAGCTTTCTTCAAGTCAATTTCCAATGCTGCCCCTCCTTCACCCACAAAACGTCACACCAAAATCTCCGTCATCGGCGTCGGAAACGTCGGTATGGCAATTGCACAAACAATCCTAACACAAGACCTAGTCGACGAGCTTGCACTCGTCGACGCAAAATCCGACAAGCTCCGAGGAGAAATGCTGGATCTTCAGCACGCGGCAGCGTTTCTGCCGCGTACGAAGATCCACGCATCGATTGATTACTCGGTTACTGCCGGGTCGGATCTTTGTATTGTAACTGCAGGTGCCCGACAGAATCCGGGTGAGAGCAGGTTGAATTTGTTGCAGAGAAATGTAGCTCTGTTTAAGAGTATTATTCCGCCGTTGGTGAAGTATTCGCCGGAGACTACGCTTCTAGTAGTTTCGAATCCGGTTGATGTGCTGACGTATGTTGCTTGGAAATTGTCTGGGTTTCCGGCGAATCGGGTTATCGGGTCGGGAACGAATTTGGATTCTTCTAGATTTCGGTTTTTGATTGCGGATCATCTTGATGTTAATGCCCAAGATGTCCAGGTTAGTGTTTCATTCTCCAACTATTTAATTTAAATTTCTATTTTTGTTTTCATATTAAGAAACTAAAAAGACTTTTGAATTGGTATGTTTAAACTAAAATGTATATAATGCTTCTAAATGTCTATTGAATAATTGTGTCTTCATATGTCATAGAATGTTGGAAGTGAAAAATCACTGTAAATATAAAAAGGGACATTCCTATATGAAAATAATATAAGAAGATCTAGTTATTGCTTTTCTTTTTTGCTTTTTTAGAGTTAATTTCCCTAATTTTTAAAAATAAATTAGATTAATTTAATATTTTAAAATAAATATTAAAGTACTTAAAAATTATACAAAAAGTAATACAAATTGAAACGTTCGAATATATACTCTCTCCGTTTAGAAAAAAATGATCTCATTTTCTTAACATCTGATTAATACCCTATGTTCTGTATGTATTGTTTATGTGAAAGTAGTATACTTATTATATGATATATTTATATATTTGTAGGCATACATTGTTGGAGAGCATGGTGATAGCTCAGTGGCACTTTGGTCAGGCATTAGTGTAGGAGGTGTACCAGTCCTCAGTTTCCTTGAGAGGCAACAAATTGCTTTGGAAAAAGAGACACTGGAAAAAATTCACCAAGAAGTTGTGCACAGTGCATATGAAGTGATTAATCTTAAAGGTTACACATCATGGGCAATTGGCTACTCTGTTGCTAACTTGGCTCGAACAATCCTTCGCGATCAAAGAAGGATTCACCCTGTTTCGGTTCTTGCAAAGGGATTCTATGGCATTGATGGTGGCGATGTGTTCTTGAGCTTGCCTGCACAGCTTGGTAGAAGTGGAGTTTTGGGCGTGACGAATGTGCATCTTACTGATGAAGAAATTGAACAACTTAGGAATTCAGCTAAGACTATTTTGGAAGTGCAGAGTCAGTTGGGAATTTGAAAAAAATAGTACTACAACTATGTTGTTTCTTATCATACACATACAGTTTGTTGAATTTTGTTTTGTTTGTAATATCCTTATAGCAGTTAGTCATATGACATATTGGCTACCTGCTATCTAGTGCTCTGTGGTGCTAACTTTGAAATAAATTGTAACAGAATCTCTTATGCCACTTTATAGAAATAAATTGTAACACTTCAGACCTCAGAAACTTAAGTGCATCCAAATTTCTTTGCTCCCAGTAGAGACATGGTTGGAACAGGTCAACAATCATAAGCCATATGAATGATAAAAAAGTAGTAGCCAAAGTGCTTTAGTCAATGCAAATTTTACGCCTGTATATAAGTTTTTGTATTCCTAATCTTTTTTTTTACGAAGAAGTTTTTCATTGACAAAAGGTAACTGGATAGTGCTATATTACAAAAGCAAAAGCTTGAGTACTTTGGAGCAAAAACAAAAACTAGTAAGCGTTAGGAGTAGAAATTAAGTTTACACAATTACCATGGAGCTAACAAAGTCTAGCAAATATAAAACTTTTGAATTGTGAAGAAAATTAACCTTGAACCAAATTCAATCTCAAAAATGAGATGAGGATTGGCCGAGACCATATAACTATTTATTCCTTTAACCAATGTGGTAAATCTAACAAGCTAGCTTATGGGTGAGGATCGCTCGATATTATATAAGAAGACAACAAACCATACCCTCAACCAATATGGGACACCTAACACCCTTGGTATGCTAGGATGGACATTTGGTTCTTTCTTTTCTGGTACACACAGTGACATAAGTAAAATGTAGAGAGATGATCCACCTATGGTTGAACCTGCCAAGCAACCTTCTGCTGCTTATTCAATACGTTCGAAAAAAACAAGTTTACATCAAGCACACCTAAATTGTGCAATTTCAGATTAACTAATTTGAAATCGAAGATACAATAACAAGTTAATAATATATGAAGTGCGAAACAATGAGGTACCAGAGCGATGCATTTGCAGATATGGTGAATGGATGCGGCACTGACATTCGTCACGGCGAGCTTCCGGTGAAGCTTGAGAGACGGCGAAGTTCGAGTCCCATGGTCTACTTCAACAAAGCCTGATTCTCAAACGCAAATGTTCTTCTGTTTATGCAAAATGTAGTTTTGGTCCATCAACTATAATTTATTTCGAAATTAGTCCATTGAGATAATTGTATATAATAGCAAACTAATAACCTAAAATAAATGAAGTAGCTACGGTTTGATTTAATTGTGCTCCGTAGCAAACGTTAACCAAAGTTTGTCAGTCGCCTCTCTCCCAAAAATTTGTAAGCATACATTGTTGGAGAGCATGGTGATAGCTCACTGGCACTTTGGTCAGGCATTAGTGTAGGAGGTGTACCAGTCAGTTTCCTTGAGAGGCAACAAATTGCTTTGGAAAAAGAGACACTGGAAAAAATCCACCAAGAAGTTGTGCACAGTACATATGAAGTGATTAATCTTAAAGGTTACACATCATGGGCAATTGGCTACTCTGTTGCTAACTTGGCTCGAACAATCCTTCGCGATCAAAGAAGGATTCACCCTGTTTCGGTTCTTGCAAAAGGATTCTATGGCATTGATGGTGGCGATGTGTTCTTGAGCTTGCTTGCACAGCTTGGTAGAAGTGGAGTTTTGGGCGTGACGAATGTGCATCTTACTGATGAAGAAATTGAACAACTTAGGAACTCTGCTAAGACTATTTTGAAAGTGCAGAGTCAGTTGGAAAAATTTGAAAAATAGTACTACAAGAGTCTAGAATTTGTTCATTTACCAATGTTACTATACTACTACTATATGTTGTTTCTTATTAAACAGTTTGTTGAATTTTGTTTACGAAGAAAATAGTGAGTAGCATAAGTGTTGTAGCAATTGGTCATAGGACATATTGGCTGCCTGCTAGTGTGCTCCGTGGTGCTAACTTTGTAATAAATTGTAACACAACCTTTTGTGTCGGTATAAAGAAATTTAATTTTATTATACTTCAATATGCTTGTGATATGCGTGTGAAACGACAATAGTTAAGTAATTTTTCTGTCAAGTTAAGTGACTTTATGAGATAATTATCATTTGTTAAATTACTTTTGTTACAAAATTAAATTGAATGACTTTTTGAGGATATAGTTAGTAGCTGATCAGTGATCTCGTTTGAAGAATCATCTGTATACTTTGAACAACTTGTTATGATTTAAGTCACTTTTAAATGTTCTTAGCAGAAGCATTTTGCTCTAGTTAAAGTGAAGGGAGTTAAGATAAATGCATCCTATGGGAGTTTCGTCATTTGTATTAGTAATAATTAAAAAAAAACTATTTTGTTAAGAATTTTTTTTCAATTATTGATTGAATAAATTGAAGCAACTCTTTCAATGTTTTGGCTATGTGAGATGAATTACGAAATATACAAAGTATTTATCGTAATATAGTTTTTTTTTAACATTTCCAGCTTTAGGAGGACGCTTTTGTGTACACTAGTAAACTTTGGTGCTGTTAATGGAAGTTACACTAAAACTAGGACCAAAAATACAAAAATGGAGAAATTACCAAACGATGTCGTTTGGTTCATTGCCTAAGCTATGGAAAGGGCAGTTCAGTAACGCAATCTCTACTAGGGAAAAAAATTGAACTGAATCACAAATCGTTGAATTCCGAAGAACTGTCGGCGAGATACGAACGATTCCGATCATCGGAAAATGGCCCGAAGATTGAGTAATGTAGCTACTCGCATAATGGGCGGAAACGGTGTTGTCGCCCGCTCCCTCGCATCCTCTCTTCGAACACGCGCCGGCATGGGCCTTCCCGTCGGCAAACATATCGTACCTGATAAGCCGGTAATGCCTATAGTATAAATACGTACAATACTTATACTTTTTAGGTTTCATTTTTTTTTTTAGTTTGATTGGCAAACCCTAATTTAGTTTTGATGTTTTTTCGTTGTGATTGTAGCTTCATGTGAATGATGAACTTACATGGGACAACGGTACTCCTTTTCCGGAGCCTTGTATCGATCGGATAGCTGATACCGTTGGAAAGGTTGGATATTTTGTTCTAATTTAAGATTTGTTTTTAAATCACCATTTCATTTGCTACCGTTTACAATTTTTCATTTTTAGTCAAATTATTTTTAATGTGTATTGGAGATTTACTTGCTGATGTTGGAAAGGTTTGATATTCTGATTAGGATCCCTATTTGAAACCCATGTTTATTCTTTTTACAATTTTTATTTTTGATAGTAGATTAAATCATTAAGATTTTATATCTGTTGGAAAGGTTGGATTTTTGGCTCAAGATTTGTATACGAATCCCCAATTCATTGTTTCACCCTTTAGTTTGTTAATAAAAGTAATTATAGTCTGGAATTGGAGACTTCTATATGTGAAATCTTAGGATTTTGTATCTGTTGGTAAGGGGATTAGTATTTGAATCATCTTCATGGCTTTTACCGTTCACGATTTCAAGTTTTTCATTTTGCTAGTCAAGTTATTTATATAAGATAATTGAAGATTCTTGAACTGCTTTTAATGTCAGTATGAAGCATTGGCTTGGTTGTGCGGTGGGTTGAGTTGTTTTGTGGGGATTGGACTGTTAGCTGTTTGGAATGATAAAGCCTCCAAAATCCCATTTGTAAGTCTGCATTATTGTATTCCAATTCTGTTTTTCCTTATTAGTGTGAAACAGTTGTGCTTTTTGTTTTTGAACAGAATCAGTTATGCTTTGTTGACATACTTATCAGAAAAATAATGTTATGCTTTGATGACATTACAGTAGTACTGTACCATGTTGTCCAGATGCGAGTTGCATTTTGTTGCGTGCGTTTTTACTATGGGCGGACTTGTATCTTGTTTACTGTGTCGATTTGTGGTAAAGTTACTTTAAACTGTTTATTGATCTTCGTGTTGAACGAATACTAAAGAACTCTTTTTTTTTGTGGACTAAAGGGTAACTTTACTAAAGAACTCTATTGCGGCTGTGGTTTCTTCATTCTGTGGCTAAATGACCAGCATCACGTGGATTATATTAGAGTTTGTTATGTGATCTTCTCCTTATGGCTGGGAAATGATCTGTTGAAATATTATGGTAGTATGATAGAATGATGTGATGCTAGGATCGCAAACCAAGTAAAGAGTATTACTTTTTCTTGGTCAAAGTATCCACATACTTTATTTTGCCAAACTTGAAAAATGCGTAGTCCCGAACTACCTCATCAGAGCATCTGCCTGATTCTCCGGTCTCTAACCCAGTCAATTCTTCTGTTCTCTCTCCTGGTGCACATTAACCTTCAGCTGAACCATCAGTGAAGAGGAGGATCCCCGGAGGTTTTACCACCTATAGTCAATCCAGTAATCTACCACTAGTTATAATGCCTTTGGTTATTTCTTAAAAAGAAAAGGCCGTCTCCAGTAGGCTGGTGAAAATATCTGTGGTGTAGTACTTCAAGTATCAGTAGAGATAGTATCTTCATTTGCTCTATGCACCACCTTTACAATTTTTTCTTTTCTTAACCTAAATTACTTCCTATTTCTGGGGCTGCAAGCACTAGTAGCTTGTGGTTTGGATTCTTCACCTGAAGTTGTTCAATTAGAGCTTCCTATCCTACATTTTTTTTCCATGGCAATTTTCCTCATTGGTCCTTCTTTCATGTTTGTTATGAAGAAAAATGTTTTCGGAAAACATTTTCCTATTCTCTCCTGTTTGGTAGTGCTAAATATTTAGGAAGATGTTTTCCTTAAATTAGTAGATATACCTTGTACTGGTTCTGTCACTTTTGTATTTTTCATCTTCTGGCTGCTGTTTTGGTGAAATCCCGTTTTCTTCATCAAAAACTTTCTGTTTACTCTGTTAGATTATTCGTTGAAGAAGCCTAAGTTTTTACTCAATCAAATATATTTTGTTTCCACGATGAAGTGCTAAAAGATGAGAAATGTTTGCTGAAGAATATATAAAGAGATGTCTTGCGTCATATCCTATTTTGAATTTATATGTGCAGTAAATTCAAGGCTAGATGCTATTTATTAATACTATTCATGAGTTAGCTTTAATGACATTTTGTTGTATTCATAAAGTTGTTTGCTGTTGATTTTGATTTGCTAGGTAGCACAGAAAGAAGTTTCATCAGCTTATTGTTTTAGAAAAAAATCAATGTGTTACCCTTGTGGGTGGCCCAGTGGTTTGAGCTTGGGACTTTCATGTTGGAGGTCCAAGTTCGAAACCCCTTGCCAGCGAAGGCCGAAAGCAAGGGGTTTGCCTTATGGGTCGAGCTCGTCACACCAGACTTGCCTAGTGCGGGTTACCTCTCCTATGTGGTTTGCGAGCTATTGCATAGGAGCGGGGGTTTTACCCTGTGCGCAACCAAAGGATAGCGGCTGTGGGTTTCCCTTGTCATAAACAAAATAAAAAAAATAAAAAGACAATGTGTTCAATATGTCATAAGGTACTAGTTGGAATTAAGGGTGTGCGTTTGTAGCATTGAAGAAAGTTCTATCCTGAAAACGATGAAGGGTCAAAAATATCAGTATAATTACCCTCCTTCTACCTATTGAACCAAAGTTGCACTTAGCATTAAATTTAAGCCTAAAATTGCTCCTCTTGTAACGGAAGCAAATATAGAAAATGTGGTCTTTTCAATGTGGCATCAATTTATTGGTTCATGTGTAGTTACTAGTTAGACCCAATCAATTTACCACCCGACCATGAATCCAAACCTGTTCTAAAAAGACCCCCACTACATCCTCTTCATTCTCTCGATGACAAAGACTTAATCACCTTGCTGCCAGCATCATACCCATGATAATATGAAAGAACACTTAAGTATTGAACTTCAGCAAGGTTAATCCTGATCTGGAATCAGTAATCTGTTTGATTACGTACTGCTGTATAACTAAATGCCTAAGTGCCTTCGATGCTGAAAGAGACAATGACATTTTGGAAAGAACTACAACAAATCAAAAGTATCTCTGTTTTTTTCCCACTCTTCTGATGCAATTACAATTGAAGGCAGAACCATCGGGATGCCTTCTTACTTCATAGTGACAAAATATCAAAATCTCTTATATGATGTATGAATTCTTGACCTGATGAAGGTATAATTCAGTTAATATAAAATAGGAAAAAAGAACAAAAAATCTTGAAGGTGGATTTGTAACAAAATCCTAATTGAAGAAAACGACAAAGAAGAAGAATGTACCTGTGGATAATTCAATAGAGAAATTTAGGCAGAGAAAAGAAGAAAGAGGGGAGGTTCCATCTGTGAATATAAAGATTTTGGAAGAAAAACAAATTATAGAAGGCCATAGGAGGTATTAATAATTTATTTATTTGTCAAATTATTTCTGAGTATACAGATTTCAAAGAGTTTTTTGATATGCATCATCTTGTTCTGAGGCGAATGAAGAGGATGAAGTTGTGGGGGTCTTTTGAAACATGTTTGGATTAAGGGGTTAGGTTGTGAATGAATTGGGTCTAATTATATGTGGATCAACAAATCAATACCTCATATTTAATTAAAATTTCATATTTTCCACATCAGTTCCGTTAAAAAGAAGGGTGATTAGGCTTAAATATAACGTCAAAGGCAATTTTGGTTCAATAGGTGGAAGGAGGTTAATTTTAAGCCATATTCAATATGCCAAGGACATCTTTGACCCTTTCCTGTTCTAAAAAATAAAGGTGAGAGCATTTAGAATTAAGGAAGAGACCAAACTGTTTCACTCACCTAGTGTGATGTAGCAGAAATTTTAGATTATATTATTTTTGGGCACGGCAACTCACTTTGTGAATGAGGCTATGGTAATCTACAATGGATACCAGTTGTTGCTGACCTGTTGTGCTTATCACATAAGCTTTTCATTCAAGTGATTAAAATGGTTTCAGAAGTCATGATTTCAGAGTGAAGGATGTGAACTAGAGTTCCTTTCTTTGGGATCTGAATCCTTAATCATTTCAACAACATGGACTATCTTGTCTTTTATTTAGAGCAGCTGATGATTTGACACTACACTCGCTAGCTAGTTCCACAGGCTGTACTAGAAGTGTATGATACTGTCTAGATGTTTCAAAGGCTGTATCGTAGTGATTGTCTGTAACATACTTGATTGTATTTATTTCCAAATCACCTGGGCGGGAATGTCATTCGAGATTGTTCTTTAAAGCTGTAGTAGCACTCATCAATACCCTTAGTTGCAAGAGAAAAGCATTTTAGAGAGGTAGAAATGACTTCCACCTTACTAGTGGGGAAAAGTCATTGGATCACCCCCTACTTCCTTTGAGGGTAATGGGAAATGGGTGCAATTAGAGCTGGCTTTCAGTAAGTAATGCTCACCTTACCACAATCACTACTTCTGAGCAATCCAATCATCAAATATAAATACCCTAGTGATTACATACTATGTCAACCTGCATTTGATCATATCATACAGCTTGTGCTTTGAATTTTCCCCGTCATCTTCATTTTTATTGACTAACCTTTTTTGTTTTTGGTATGAGCAGACACCAAAGGTCTATCCATATGACAACTTAAGAGTGGAGCTCGGAGGAGAACCTTGAGCTTGAATCTAGTTGCAGTTGAATCTACAAATGTGTTTCCTGCTTTTCTTCTAATGTATAATCAACTATAAGGCTTGAAACAGCGCAAAATAAATCTTGGTTAGACGCTGCAACCAACAAACTTACATTACTTTGATTTTGTCGCTTTTCTGCTGAATCTTTTCATATTTGAGAGTTTGATTTGGGTTAGTCATATACTATAAGGTTAGTAGATTGACTGTCTTTTTGAGATCAAACAATTATTTCTGAAATTGTTGCTTTTCCATGAAATCTTTACTTCATCTCTTGTTTTTGACTAATTCATGTACTATGTTCAGATGAATTGCATGAAATGTGGTACTGGAAATGTCATTATAAATCAAAAGGGAGACTGAGAATCATCGTCATAATAAATTCTCGAATGCAGGCATTCAGTCTGAGGAGGGTAGAATGTTACAGAGATTTTATCAGTGATAGTTATACACCTTTCTTTTACTTTGTTACATTTTTTTTTCTCGAAAGTCAAACTACATGATCTTTGACAAGCATTTTTAAATATATATTTTTCTTATACGTTTGGATTTCAAGTTGGGTGTTCTTGAAATATTTTGGAACTTCTAACTTCGTCGCAAAGTAGAATTATTTTTCTAGTAAACAAAGCCTTATCACTCTTAACCCTTTCACCGACTTCAGTGGACACAGTACAAGCTGCTGTCACGAGTTAGGGGCAGATGCAACTTGTCGATATTAAATTTATACGAACTCAATATTTTCAACTTGAAATATAAATATTTTTTATTTTTGGACTATACTATAGTCGGTAGTCTCATGTCTCATTTACTTGTCACATCCAAAGTAAACCGTTTTACGTCTTTACAAAATTTTAGATATTTCCTTGATTGAGCTTACTCAAAATTTCATAAACCACACAAAGTAGTACCATCTAAAAATTAGGGTACAAAAGTCTAGTCAATGCATTAATTTGTTTTTACTAGAAAAAAATATATTAAAAAATACTTTTATTCCGCGTTAAATTTTAACGCATTGTTGCAACTTGGGTGAATGTGTGGTTTTTCTTCCCCCTTGTTTAGGGTTACCACCTTTAGTACATAGTCAATGAAATTGAAAGCACATCCCTTGATTAGTGTCAATGTGAAATACACATAATTGGATTTTCAATTTTGTTTCCTTCATTTTTCTTTATCTACTAAGAAAATCGATCTGGAGCCAACCTTTTGAAATAACGATAACTTTTGAAACTCGAGAATGATTGACCTATTTTTATATATATATATATATATATCTTTCTCCACTTAAATATCATAGACTTACGTTTGCTCGACTTTTTTTTTATACTTTCTATAGATTCATAGAGATATTTGGAGGTAAAAAAATGTGACTTAAAACACGGGGTCAAAACCATACGGGGCTAATCTCTTTAAAAAATAGATCAGTGTGAAAAATTGTTAAAAAATCACTTTTAACGTAGAAATACCAGAGTCATAAATTTCAAACTTAAATAAGCAAAAAATGTGGGACGATTGTAATCGTTAATCCAAGATATTGTGATGGAATTTCACTACTAAATTTATAATCAAAGTGGCTATTTTTTGAATTATATCTAGATGCTAATCCTCCAATATATGTCAATTGAGCTAATCTATAGAGGTTGTTTGCTTCGTATTTTTATTCTAGAACTATATTATTTTTTTTTAAAAAAAACATGAGATCATCAAACTATTAGCTCCTAATACGTGATTAAATGATTTCTTTAAACTTGTATTTAGACATTTATTATCTCTCATAATACGTACTTTAAATATTAAATAAACATGGTTTTGGACTTTTGAGTCACGGGTTTAAGAATTATTGCTAGAAATAGTACTTTTTTTTTAATAACTTTATTATTTTTTTGAATATTTAAATGTAAACCACATGTATTCACTATTTGTTGGTTTAAGATACCTCAATACGTGTCTAGAAGTTCATCAAAAGTGGCATTTATATCTTTTTTGTCCTTTTTATATATCTGATTGATAGGAATTTGGAGATTTACAATATACGACAATTATTAATTATATACATAAAATGATCCTATTTAATTTGATTGAAAATGAAGTCTATAGTTATCCGATCCACGATTTGATTTTAGTAATGGGGTCAAATATTTTTAGCCTTTTGCTTTTATTTTTCTTTTATATAATTTGAGCACCATTAGCCGACTTAAAAAAACAAAATTGCAACTTATTTCACTTTGTGCTTAACCTATAATTTGTTTTTTTTTATTTTAAAGAATGTATGTATGAAGGTATTCTAAATTAAAAGAATTTTTTATCGCTTTAAAATTGATTGAATTGTATAAATATTAAAAATTGTATTAAGTAAATTATTTTTTTCATCATAATAACGTTAATATGATATATAAGGATAACTATTACAAAGAGCATAGACATATTCAATATATTAGACGATTAGTATCTATTCAAGATGAACTCAATACTTTTAATACGATAAAACATAAATATATGTGTATATAAATATTGGATAACTAATTTATAACAGTAAAAATATGCTAAAATAGTAAACATTGAACCCACAAAAATTATTCGTGATATCATCACTTCATAAATTATTAATTATTATGCGCTGTTCTTGGATCTATTATTTTTTATGTTTAGCGTTAGCGTTAGGTAATAAATTGTACTAATTTTAGTGTATAAATAAACATATGTATTAATTTAGTAGCATTATGGTCAGTACGTAATTAACTATAAATGGTAAAGATATTATATGCCTATGCGCATCATAACGTACAAATTTTTTTCCCTTTCTTCTTTCTAATTATAATTATATGAATGGTCATTAAATTATGTGAAGTAAGGGGTTTCACTTTATTCTTGATTAAAAAAATAGAAGGTAAGAAATGGTGAAAATCATATATAAAGTCTACGCAAAAAAAAATAAAAAAATCTTTTCAATTTATGTGTGGTTTTTGGTTAAAGACAGTTATAAATTATAGTCTTAAATATGACATGTTATTTTTGCCGCTAATATGAAGGCACACTAATAAAAGTTTTTAAAAAAGTGAAATATACTAAGAATTTTTAAAATTTATGATTTTTTTTTTGATTTAGACACTCAAAATACAGTTTGTTTCGATTAGATCTCAAAGTGTGATAAAATATTTCTATGACTCAAATTTAAGAAATATTTCTATACATATTATTTTCAGTAGCCTCAATTAAAGAAAAGTCTAAGCTCTTACTACTTGTATACATAGATTTAAGGAAGGTGACATATTGATCAATGGCCATTACATAAAACAAATTATTTACAACAATGTGTTTTTTTATTTTTTTTAATTCAATGTTTTTTTGTTGGTCAATAATTAATTAAATTTATACTTCTTCACTATTCGTACAGAGAAGTTGAAAGAATTCAGTCTCTCTTTGTTTTGGAAGAAGCAGAGCAAGAATGAACCAAATCAAATGATTGTAATCTACAAATTGAGATCTAAGGAGGCCATATAAATATAAATAAGATCTTTATATTCCCAGATCGATCTCACTTTATAAAATTATACTATAGATATATTGTTATTATTATTACAATTTATTTATGTAACGAGCAATTGAGAATACACACAAAATCTTTTAAAAAATTTGAGCTAAAAACATCTAACACAAGGACTTTATCACGAGATTCAGATCTTGATACACAGGTCCAACATGTACAGAGGTTGATGTTCAAATCATTAAGCAAAATAATGCAAGTCCCATGTGAAAATAGAAGGATAAATGTCTATTCTAATTCAAGAAATAAATAATAAAATGATAAACAAAATCCACAAAATTCCAAAGTTTAAAATTCATAATGGTTCTTTCTTTACTTTTTCCGCTCGATATTTGGTATTTTTATTAAAAATCGATCAAATTTAAATTCATACATAACAAAATTTATTTTTTGAAGAGATATTATTTTCTATCTCGAGACTCACATCCAAATTTTTTTATTTGTATTGAAGAAATTTCAATTATTATTTCATCACGATTTATGTTAGTATAATAATCTGATCTCAAGTACTTGTATTGCTAGAGACTTTTCTTAAAAAAAATTTCGATCGATGTTCAATATCTACGTTGAAGTCCGACCAGCTGAATATCTTAAATTCTCTTACCATTATTATGCAATACCCCCCACATGGGCCACTCAATTTGATCTCCATTAAAATATTCCGCAAAAATTGACAAAAAATAGCCCAAAAAAATCCATCATTTCCATCTATAAATACCCTCTCATTTCATAATTCCAAACACCAAACAAACACCATTTTTCACAATTGTAGAGAGAGTTAATTTCTTTAACTTTCAAAAAATGGCCAAGTTTGGTGCAACTTCAATTGCCCTAGTTCTCACATTGAACATTCTTTTCTTCACTATGGTTAGTTCCACTTATGTCCCATGTCCACCACCCCCACACCACAAACCCCACCCCAAACCCCACCCTACCCCTACCCCCTCTACCCCTTCCACCCCCTCTACCCCCTCCACCCCATCATCAAAGGGAAAATGTCCAAAGGACACACTTAAGCTAAATGCTTGTGCCAATTTGCTAAATGACTTGGTGCACCTTGTTATTGGAAGTAGCCCAGCCAAGACTAAATGTTGCTCTTTAATTCATGGACTTGCTGATCTTGATGCTGCTCTTTGCCTTTGCACTGCCCTTAAAGCTAATCTATTGGGAATTAACCTAAATGTTCCACTTTCTCTCAGCTTGTTACTCAACAACTGTGGCAAATATGTCCCTAAGGACTTCCAATGTTAATTTATTATGTATGCTATAGACAAATTTCTCCATTTTGCAAAAAAAAATTCCACTTTCATATAGTGTATTTTGTTTCTTTTTGTTTGAGTGTGGTGTGTTTGGTGTTTTGTATGCTTATATATTTGTTTATTTTGATTGTTTAGATGGAAGGCAATAGTAGTTGGTTTTCTTTTGTTGTATTATTCCATTTTAATCATGAGTGATAAATGAAATATATTTGTGGAGTTAAAATATGATGATGCATTTTTTATTTTTAAGTTATAGTATAAGAAAATATTTAGAGTAGTTTTTAGAGTAGTCCACTTATTAGTACTTTTGGTTCTGCGACTACTTCTTGCCAAGAAGTACTTTATATTTTTCAAAACTCTAATTCAAAATATCTGATTAAAAATACATATATTTCACCGATATTTTGCCTCTTAATAAGTCTATTGCTAGGAAGTCATAAACTTTCTCAACCTGTTTTCTATCTTAATTATCGTTACATTATTATATCATCGTTCGAGTTTTACCAGATCTCAAATTATCTTATGAATATAATTATTGTTTTTTTTTTAAAAAAAATCATAGTGAATATCCTGCAAATTGTTTAGATAATTTTTTTTAAAAAAATGTACTCCATATATGTTCAATTTATCATCATGTTTTGTGGAAATGACACATGGATGGTAAAGGAAACCACAATTTAAAGGAAGTTCTAGATTTAAACACACTACACAAAATGTTTGTTAGTAAATATATTAACATATGGTATAGGACCACAATTTAGTATTGTGAAACTTTTGTCGATCGATAACGTTACATGACAATTTTAATTAATGCCCTATAACATAAAATAGTGGTTATGGAAGGCAATAAAAGTTATAGATATATCGTTAATGTAAAAAAAAATTATATTATCATATTACGTTTATTTATTATAATATTTTTTTTAATTTTACTGTCAAAAAGAGACTGATATGTAAATATCTTTATACGACCTAATAACTTTGTGATCCCTCAATTATTGATAAATTCTAATTTAGTCTTGTGATATTTGAGGAAACACTCTTATTCTTAATTAAGTAAAAAATGTGCACTTTTGATATTTTTGTTTGTGAAATATTCACAAATTTATCATAATTATGAACTATTGCACCACTTAATTGCTCATGCATATGTTATGTTACGTTTTTACTATAACTTTATAAATGATGGTAATATAATTGTAATTATAAAAAATATCTAAATATACATATTTCCTTCATTAAGGGACTAAAACATACATTTTAACTTAATTGAAGATTAAATATATTAAATCATATATCAGAGAAATTAAAATTAAGGGTTCAAAAATATTACAGTTGATTCTCTTTACACTAACAGTGTATATATATTAAATTCAGATGAAATTAGAGGGACATGATGCTGAGAGATGGACTAATTAATTAAGTGAAAATTTGAAAGTTTAATTAAATTCCAAAAAATTAAGAACACAAAAACAAATTCTTGATGACAAAAAGTCCATAAATGATGCCTCAAGCTTGTCGATTGATTAGGTTCACATGTGAAGTTTTGTCGATGATTAAATTATTTTATGCATAGTAGTATCTTATTTTATAAGTAAACGCCAACCAAAACAGCCAAATTATGAAATTACCATGCTAATTATTTCAAGCTGAGTACAGTATTTAGGTCGGCCAACCACAATAATAACAATAATATATCTAATGTAGTTTTATTGACGAGCGTTAAAATATATATATAAACAGATTTTATTTCTATCTTTAAAAAAAAACTGTTCATAAAAGATATTATATAGATCAACTACGATGATAAAGATATTATTTAACTACTGAATTCGTCCGTCGTTTTTTTAAAATCTTATCATAGCCATATGTGTTAGTACTCAATTTATACTCATCGAGATAAATCAAAACTAGTTTGAACTTTGATAATGTAACAAAAGGGATACTATGATTATCTTCACTTTTACTCTTACAATTGATGTGTAGAGTAGGAAGCATAAAAAAGCTACATTTTACAATTAACAAAATTCATGAATAGGTAACAACGAAATTGATATTGACATGACAAGTCCTACTAAGTTTTCATTGTTGTGAATGAAATTCGGGTAATTGTTGTTGTTGTTGTTGTTCTGTGTAGCTGTTTCGTGACCTATGACTTGAATGATCGATGTTGAAGGGTTGATAATGCACGTTAGGACTATCCGGAGTGATCAATGGATCCCCGGATCCTATACCTACATATTGTTGCACCACTAATGCTGAAGCTTTCATCGCGAAATCTGACGATGCTAAGAGATCTCCAATGGCACCTAGCTCAGGGCACTCACTCCAATCAGTTATCCCTGCTGTTAACGGGGAGCTAGTCCCTTGTCCTCTACCGACTATGAACAAGTCGTGTGAGTTATCTATTGACCTTATGGCTGCTACCGTCTCTTCTCCATGATTCACTATCCTTTCAATGTATACTATTGATCCATCGTTTCCTGTTTTTGTCCTGAATTCTGCTACATATTCCTCGTCTAGCTGTTTTTCCCTATCGCGTTCTGTTTCAACTGTTAGTACACTATAGTCATTCTTGTTGTTTGTTGAGTCTGATCTACTTGCTTCAATTGTTGTATCTCCAGGGAGGAAACGCATAACTGTTAGGTTAATGTTGGGGTGTTCACTCATTCTCCAAGCATAAGCTAATGCTTCGCGATCATCTGGTCCTCCAAAGAACAACACTGCAACATGGTGTGAGATTTGGTTAACTGTTGATCTTGTTAAGCCTCTATCTACTAGTATCCCAACCGAGCAAGGTGCATTTGCTAATACATTCTGGTTAATTGTTCGGAATGATGTATTTGTAGATTCTAGTCCACCATCAACCGTTTGTTGCTTGTGGAAAGGGATTATGATTAGTGCCACGCGTTTCTCCTGAGCTAAAACACAAATGTCTTCATGCATAGTAGAGTAAGGGGAGATAGCAGTGAGTGGCTGCACGTAGACGCATCCTGCACTTTTCTCAAAGTTCTCAAATGCATGGATGATATGATCAGATTGAGCTTGTGTTCTGTTCATAGCTGGCCTTCCTATTTTACGCATGTTATGAACAATAAGCATTCCAGATGCGCGACCAGTAAGTTCTACAAGGTGTAGGACATATATGCATATCGGTGATTTCTTCGTTGGACATGATGCTTCAAGTAGACTTATGATTGTTGGAACTGCTTTAGGTGTGTGGATGCTAACGAGCACTCGAAATTCTCTATCCAACTTTGTTTTCTCAACTGTTCTTCTCTTATACGGGGTGAAATTTTTTGATGGTTTGTAGACTATTGTCACAATAGGAGTGATGATTGCAGTCATGCCAATTGCTACAATCACCATTATAGCAAAAGATTTTTCATCAAGAACCTGCATTTACATGTATGTATTTAGTACTCTCATTTTGAAAATTTGTGTTTCTGGGACGGACTAAAAAGGAAAGTGTGTCACGTAAACTACTGAGACAGAGAGAGAGAGGGGTATATGTTGATTACCTTTTGGTCTTTGCCAACATTGAGAACAATCATCTCAACAAGGCCTTTAGCATTCATGAGAAGACCAAGAGAAAGGCCTTCATAAAATGGCATTTTGTAATAGAGTGTTACAATGACAACACCTATAACTTTACCAGCACAAGCCAAGAATATAACAACACATAAAACTCCCCATGTTGCAACACTATCAATAGCAGAAATCTCTGTTTTGAGACCACTAATGGCGAAAAAAAGAGGTAACAGAAGGCCCGATACGAAGTCTTCTAGCCTTTCTATAAGTGTTAAACCAAGAGGACCACTAGGTATGATCAAGCCAAACACAAAAGCACCAAAAACAGAATGTGTTCCAATAACATCAGTTATGAATCCAGATATCATAACTCCTGTTAGAATGAGACAAATGTTGAACTCACTAATCGATTCGCCTTCTGGAGTTTGACTTATTCTCCTTCCAATCAATGGCCTGATGACGAAAAAACAAACACAAATGAATGCAATACTTGACAGGATCACCCAAAGAGTAGCTATACTCATGTCTTTGTTCTCAGAAAAGGCGATTGCAAAAGCTAAGACAATCCATGCTAACATATCGTTAATGAGTGAAGCAGACATGGCGATTCTCCCAATTTCAGAGTTGATAAGTTTGAGTTCCGCGAGGATTCTAGCAAGAACAGGAAATGAAGTAACAGAAAGCGCGAGGCCAAGGAAGAGAACGAAAGTTTCTTCTTTTGTGTTTTGTGACTTATCATGCAATAAGACGGAAAATGAACTTCCTATTATAAATGGCAATACCATCCCTGCTATTGCTATAAGCAATGATTTTTTACTATTTCGACGAAGAACAGCAATGTCCATTTCTACTCCTATTAGAAATAGGAAGTAAAGAAGACCAATATTTGCCATTGTTTCAAGTACCATAACACTTCTTTGAGGAAATATTGTATTAGCAAATGTGCTACTTCTTCCCAATACTGATGGACCCAAAATTACACCACCCTGCCATCATTTTTTGCACAAGATTAGTCTATGACCATAGTATATAATAACAAACAATTATGTTATTCAATTCCTTCTATACAAATTACTGAGTTCAATCCATTATGTTTAGCAGAAGGACGACTCATTTATATCGATATGATCATTCAATATCCATATGATCTCGCACAAAGACGATTCATCATAAGTCTAATTCATCCTGTTTAGCAGAAAGACTACTCATTTATATTGATATGATCATTCAATATCCATCTGATCTAGCACAAAGACGATTCATTAATATCGATATGATCATTGATTATTTTATTACTATCCAAGAAAAAGATTATCTTGACCACTAACAAAAATACAATTGTAATTGGTCTAACAATCATTAAATTAGTGCGTTATAAAATGTATGATCTCTCAAATTGAACCATATTTCGTTTATTACTAGCACGAAGTTTTCTCCAATAGTTTGAATTAATGACCTTTGATCACACGATAATAATTTTTACTGTTTATGCCATAGCACCAAGGCGTTCCACTTATAAACCAATGTAGATTGACAAATAATAAAAAAACTTGAAAATGCAATCATATAGTTAAATCTTAGAAGAATTGTAATAAATCACTTACAAGAATCTCAGCAATAACACGAGGTTGACGAATAGGTTTCAAGATAAAAACTAGTAGTCGAGTGATGGCAACCACCAATGTCAATTGCACAATAAAGAGTGGCAATGAATAATCAAGTGGATTATCACCTTGCCATATTCCACTCGTAGTGATCATCGTTGGTGCGTAACATACTATCGCATCATCGATTTTATTTTCCGCGTTTGTTATTATTATCTCTTCCGCCATATTGATCAAACGTGACTAAAAAATGATCGTACTTAATTAGGTTACAGGTTCAAATAACATGTATAATATTTTTGTAGCCTTTTAAATTTTCTTATTAGAATTTCTAGCTCAGCTACGACACCAACATTAATGATTGCCATGCATGCATGTTTTCGAGTGCTTGTCAATTAGCTCAACAAGAAAGAGAAAAGTGATAAAAACAGAAAATTGTTTAGGATAAATTTTTGAGGATTTTTTATTTTTCTTGGATTTGTTAAGCTAAGAAAGTAAACTTAAAAATATAGTAACTACAAAAAAGGGAACAGTAGCAAATGTAAACCACAAAACTGCTTGAAAGTAGCAGGATTGTTGAAAGTGAGACAACATTTAGTGACTCCCAAAAACTGTTATTTGGACTAATTAGGGAATAATTTAAATAACTAATGTGAAACTTTTGTTTAGACCCAACATGATATTGTCCAACAAGATATAATCATTACTTATTTTACCCATAATTCTCAATTAATTAGTTCAAAACAAAGAATATGGATGGTTAAGACGATCAGAGGCGGAGTTAGGTGAAGGTTTCTGGGCTCGAACGAATTCAATAGTTTTTTCATAGATTTTGTATTTTTACTAGAAATTTAAATAAATATATATGTATTATGTATCTTAACTTATCAATTCGATTCAATTGTAAAGAAGTGACTATGAGATGCTCAAACTTTTAATTTTGATTTCGCTTACGAAGATGATATTTAATTATGTGGATGGTGATTAATTATGAGAAGATAGGATATAAATAGTACCTTCTATACATCTTTTGATCAATTATATAAAAAGAGATGAAGGACCATTTTTCAACTAAAGAGATGACAACTTTAGCAACATTAGAAAAATATATTCCTGTAATGGATCAAGAGATTATGTATTGCTGATCTTTTTCTTTATTGAAGATTGAGCTTATCAATCATTTTTTGAGATGTAAGTTACCTCTCTGCTTTTTGCTCATCGTGAATCAGTAAAAAATTTATGCTATAAAATATGATTCTCTTTTCATTTATCGAATCAATTGATTGAAAAATACATGATAAAAAATAAGTTCAAGCTGAAATAATAAAGAACTTTCTAATTATTTTCGTATGAAAAATTTCTCCTATTTTTTTCTAATCAAATTGTATGCTAAAGTTATAAAAACTTGAATCAATGTCTTCAAACTTAAAATAAAATGTAAACAAACTAACAAATATATGTAATGTTTAAATTTATATATTTTCATACTTATTTGTCTTTGGTGTAATAGCTAAAATAAAAGTTTCTTTGTTTGGTCCCTTTGCCAGTCTGAAACCTCGAAGTGAAAGAAATCAAAACAAGGTTCACATGATGCCTTTGGTGCAAGGCGGAGTTATCGAATATAATTTATGAGTTCGATCGAATTCAATAGTTACGATTTAAAATTATTATTTCTTTAGAAAAATATCACTACATATATATAAATCACTAAGTTAAATTTCAATAACTTCAAATACTAGAATCAGAATTGATAAAATTAAAATTCTCTCTTCGTCTTCGTTATTAATTATGATAAAATGAACTAGACAAATACTCCACTATTTACTCTTTTTTATATTTATATTGTTTATTTTGTCAGCAAGCTAGCTATAAGACAACTTAATAAAGTTTCAATTAGTCTTGTTAACTTTCCCATTTTCATTAATTCAGTTATTGTTAGTATGTTCACGTTGGTTAGGTTGGGACTGAATTCTGTTAGTTCGTGTGTGGGTTTGTATATGTGTGGATGTGTGAGTGGGAATATTAGGAGTTAGTTACTGTATTTGTTCTGTGTATATATCACCTTTCATCCCCTCAGCATTTGTAAAGTGTGAGAATAAGATCAACTTTTCCTTTCCTCATCCCTCATTCTGCTTTCTCTCTTCTTCTTCTTCAATTCTCTTGTTCTTAGAAGCATCAATGAATAGCTGTTTTTAAGCTTCTATAGAGTTTTCACATGGTATCAGAGCAGCAGTTCGAATAGTAATTGGGTGTAAGCTGGCACAGAAGACAACCATGGCTATAGGAGAATAATCCAAATGATCCTCTTAATAGGACCATCAGATGCTTCAGGAGCAGTTTTGAATTCCAATCAAACTCAAACACGAGGCCTGAAAACTATGGGGTTGTGGAGTAGGTCTATGAAGATTTGGCTTTTGACAGGTAAGAGGCAATGGTTTTGTTACAGGAGCTTGTAGCAGGACTTGTACATGGAGAGTTACATGAGGCAATGGGGACTTGTAACGCAATCGTTTTAGCATGGGTTGATGAATTCAGTTTAGTGGAAGACTTGTTACAATGGAATAGTGTATGCTACTACACTAGTGCTTTACAGTTAGGTTGGCAAGACTTGCAGAGAAGGTTTGAACAAATGCAATCGAATGAGATCTACAACTGCACAGAGAATTCAACACCTTTCACTGCGCACTGAATCTTGTTTCATCATATTCAAAACCAATTAAAACTTGTTGGGGAGAAATATTATGCGCTGTGCCATCCTCCTAGTTTGTGCTTGTCCAAAGTCCAAGAGGATGCTGATCCTGTACCATCTCAAGATTAATTTCAATTTCTTAGTGGTCTTGAAATGAGTCTTATGAACAGCTAAGAGACAAATTCTGCTAAAAGGTGGTTACACTCCTACAATTAATCAAGCTTATGCTATTATTATAGAAGATGAACTACCACAACAATTCACTTTGATCAATTCCTATAAAGCCTGTTCTGATGTAGTAGCTATGAGTGTTAACAGAGGAAACAATTATAATCAAGGAAATCAGAACAAAATTAAGGGAAGGAGATGTTGAACATTGTCAGTAACGGACACACTAAGAGAATTGATGTATGATTATTGGCTATCCATCCATCCAGCTTATTGAAACACCGGAAGAAGTCGGGATTTATAACTCAGTATCAGGCCAAGTGAAATCTCTTCATATGGCAGGAATGGTCATAACTAAATGTTTGGAGAGGCTACCATGTACAGCAAAAAACTCGGAGAAGCTCTACTAGTCATCATGAAGTAAACAATGCTTTTTGTGGCCTAGAGTACATGCATTTACTGATGGAGAATACAATCAATATATGGGAATATGTTTGGGAAAGGAGAAAAGGAGTGAAACAGGTCAACAGACATGTATGGCAAATTGTTTGTCAACTATTTGCATTCTCATTGTTGATAATAGCCTCTGTTGCTACTCATCATGCCAATCACAACAAATGGAGCATTTGGCTAAAAATGGTAAGTGTATGGCTGGTTCTCATCAAGACCAAGGTGAACTTACCTACAGGTGACAGGCTTCCATACACACAAGGAGACACACCATTTTTGTTTAACAATGAAGTAACAAAGATGTGTTGGTGTACCCTGAAATTCAAGTTCAATCTATTGGTCTTATCACCTTAACTAGGGAGCTGTCCTTGTTTTTGTCACTTTTTAACCCTAGTTCTGGTATCTATTCAGGATCTTTTCATGGCAGGGTGAAGGGGATTTGGTAGGGAAGAAGGGAGCTTGTACATATTATCAGAAATGATTCAGTTATGGAGACAGATGTGCAACGCTCAAACTGTCCTCGAAAATTGTGCCGAGGTATCATTACAAGACTGGTGAGTTGTGGATAGAAGGCTAAGGACATCCATCCAACCAAGTTACTGCCAGGGTTTAAATCTCTTTCGTTACATAATAAAACACTGATTTGCCTACTATTGTCCATTTTAGTCCATTAGGCTAAGCACACTAGGGTTTTTTTTTTTGTTTTTTATCATTCCTATCAGTGTTTCAAAACATCTAATTGTTTTGAACTTGTACCATGGATCTTTGATTTGGGACCATACAAGGGTTCCCACATTTGATAATAAATACTACTTTGCTTACTGTTGTTGATGATTACATGCAGATATACTTGGATACATTTGTTAAAAAAGCTCAAATCTGAAACTATCTATCTATAAGGAATTTCTTAAAAATCTCTTTACTTTGAATAAGAACCATTTGGATGTATCATCAAGATATGAGGTCAGACAATGCACGAGTTCTTCAACTCTCAATGCAAAGAATTGTTTTCAAGCCCTGTCATTATACATCAAAGTAGTTGTCCTCACACACCACAACAGAAGGGTGTAAGTGGAAAGGATGCATAGACCACAATAATTGAACTGTAGCAAAGAGCCATCAGTTTCAGTCTTATTAGCCACTGTAGATCTGGGGAATTTGTGCTCAGCAGCTGTGTATTTGTGAATTACCAATTAGCCATCAATTTAATCTCATAACAAAAGTCCTTATGAAATTATGTTTTTCTAAGCCTCTAATATCAAGTCCATTTGAGAGTTTGGGCTGTCTTGGTTTATGCTTCTGCCATTCCTAGAGTTGATAATTTTTTTCGAGAGGGCAAAACCTGTGATCATGATGGGATATTCAGAAACCAGAAAGGTTATTTGTTTAATGGATTACACAGTACTAGAAGGTTCCTAGTCAATAGAGATGTAGTGTTTCAACGAACACATTTTTTCCTTTGTCACTTCAAAGTTCTCACAAGAACCTTCAAAGGCTTGTTACATGCAGCTTTGAAGAGGAACTAACTCCAAATACAACTTATGATGAGTGTACATTGGAGCAGGCACACAGGCTTTTTCCACTGCACCTTGATCGAAGTTCCTAGTGAGGCAGTTGCCATATTCTCAAGAATGATGAATGGTTAGTTTCAGAATCGCTATTGATTCAGGCTGCACTAGAAAGTTTCTAGACACACCAAGACCTCCTATTTGGATGAAGGATTATGTGGCTTACTGGGAACAGAATAATAGTATTCTCTGGCAAACATTTTAGCTATGACATAACCTCCTCAAGTATCATAGCTATCTAGCCAATTTCTCAGTATGCAGTAGAGCCTCATACATTTGGTCAAGCTAGTAAGCTGCCAAGAGGATTAGGCCATGAATTTGGAAATTAAAAAAAAGCCTCTTGAAGATACAAGACTTGGTGGTGTGGTTTATTTACCTTTAGGTAAACATACGGTTGGTTCAAAATGGATTTACAAAATCACAAATACAAGGCGATGGAAACATAGAAAGATTTAAAGCAGACTTGTAAGCCAAGGGCTAGAGTCAACCAGAAGGATTGGATTTCTCATGACCTTTTCAACGCATAGCACAAATGGTGACTGTTAGATGTGTTCTTGCAGGGCTGTTTCAAAAAGGGTGGTTCTTTATCAAATGGATGTGTATAAACAAATGCTTCTTGCAAGGAATTTTTGATGAAGGAGGTATATATGGAATTGCCTGCTGGTTTCAGAACTCAGGATCCGACCAAAGTTTGGTAAATTGCTTCAAGTCTCTCTATAGGACTTAAGCAAGCATCTAGACAAAATGGAACATAAAACTGACACAACCATTGTTATCTGGCGGCTTCCATCCAAAGCTCTTATGCTTACTCATTGTTCCTTGAAGAAGCCAGAGGGGAATGGTGATCGTGGTTCTAAATCCTATGTAGATGATTTGCTCATATACTGGTGACAAGAGTTGTTTAATTAGAGAAGCAAAAGAGCAAAATGTTGCCTCAAAGTTTAAAACTCAAAGATTAGGAGAACTCAAATATTTCTTAGGAATTGAGGTGACTAAGGTCCAAAACAGGTATCATTTTGAATCCAAGGAAATACATATTAGGAGCTGATCTTCTGACACGGATTGAGTGTGCGAAACTGCAAACACACCTTTAGAATCTAATTGAGGTTGTCCCGTATCAGTGAGTTTTGATCAACCTGCATGGATCACAAGAAGATTAGGTGGGCTAACAAAAACACTTCAGGTTATCAAAGATTGTGGGGAATTGCATGTATGCTACTATCTAAGACAAGGCTGCTCATTAGTTATGCAGTGCAAACACTAGTCAGTTTATGCAGACATCCAAAAAGATCTCATTGGGAAGCATCTGTTAGTGCTGGTGAAGATACTTGAAAGGAACATTGGTCAGGGCATATGTGGCTAAAGGCTCAATCACTACAAAACATTAACGATGTTGGTGTGATTCAGCTGGCTCATGTCCTACACTAGCGAAGGTCATAACAGGCTACCATAGTAAAGTTTGAGATTCTTCTTAGTAATCCTGGAAGTCCAAGAAACAGCAGACCCTGGTGTCTAGAATTTCAGCTGAGCTAATGACAAAGCATGGCTTTCAGCAGTGGCAGAAGAACATGGTTGACAGGCTTATGCATGGAGCTCAATGGTAATACAGAGGCCAATAAAAGTATGGAGTGATAGCAGTCTGCTATTCAATTAGCTGCGAATCCTGTTTTCAATTAAAACAGCACAATTGAGAATAGATTGCCATTTTATTAGAGTAAGTCAGACTGGATGATTCAACAGAATTATGTACCACCGAACGCAACGTCACACGTGGCCTGAGTCTGTTAACCAAGGGTTTGGTCAAGCTCACATGTCATGCTGCTTTTAGTCAAGCTACGGTGTGCTTAACATCCTGCACCCTTCAGCTTGAGGGGGAGTTTTTAACTTTCCCATTTTCATTAATTCAGTTAGTTTTTGTTTAGTATGTTCACGTGGTTGTTGGGGACTGAATTCTGTTAGTTAGTGTGTGGTGTGTTGTATAATGTGCGTGAATGTGTGGTGGGGAATATTAGGAGTTAGTTACTGTGAATTTCTGTGGTATATATACAACCATTTTCATTTCACATTTGTAAAGTGTTGCGAACATAGATCAACATTTCCTTCCTTCCCTCATTCTTCTTTCTCTTCTTCTCTCTTCAATTTCTACGTGTTTCTTAGAAGCACAATTAAGCTGTTTTTAAGCTTCTAATAGAGTTTTCACATTCTCAGATTTTATGCTAATACTTTACATTAGGTGGAGAAAATCTTGCATGATAGAAAAAGAAGATTCACTTCTTTTCTTTTTTGTTTTCCTATCACATGTTAAATAATTATATTAAAATATATGAAGATTCGATTAAATTAAAATTGAACATAATTATAAAGCCTATTATCAGGGATACACTTACAATTATATTTTTTCATTTTCATAATTCAAATTTAAAATCACTAAAATTTATAAATCAACCGATAAAGAAGATCGAATTTTCCCTTTCAAACTTAGCATATGAAGGTACTCAACATATAAATAGATTAATGACAAACTTCAGAACACAATATGTAACAAGGGTACTAAAAAGTTATTTCTAAATTAATTTTTTTTATCGATCTACAAGTAAAATGCCTTAAAATGTGTGCAAAATTGGACTATATAATCAGAATTCACGGATTGGATATTGAAGTTTGCAAACAAAGATCCAAAGTTACCAATTTCAGTTTTACAATACACCTAATCACTTTGGAAATCCTCCACATACGTGTTGCTCTCTCATAAAATTAATTTCTTCACGGGTTACACATACAATACATCTATAAAAACTATAGTCTATATCAAAATTCAACAACATAACATTATTAAAAAAAATGGAATAATTAAAGAGTTGAACAATAATTTTTTCGTATTAGGAAAAAGAAAATAGCTATGGGTTCATCAAAGATTTCAGCAATGTTGTTCATTTGTATGATTTTCATGTCAATGTGTTTGTTACCACCAACTTATGCTGGTCAATGCCCATGTCCTCCTCCTTATCAACGACCTAGTCCACCTGGCGGTGCTCCGCACCCGCCACATCATCATCCTCATCCACCTAAGTCCCCTGGTAGGCCCCGCCCTCCACCATCGACTCCACGTCCACACCCACCGACCACCAAACCGCCACCTCATCATGGTGGGCCACCACCTAGGGTTTTGCCACCTATCGTCTTTCCGCCACCTGTTGTATCACCTCCTATCACCCATCCACCTGGCATTTCACCTCCAATCACTCGCCCGCCACCTGGCATTTTACCGCCTATTGTCAATCCACCTGGCATAATCCCTCCAATCACACGGCCACCTGGCATTATTCCACCAATCATAAACCCTCCCGGTATTTTCCCACCAATAACAAATCCTCCTGGAGGTGGTGGAGGTGGATTCCCACCACCATCTGGTGGTGGTGGTGGCGGGTATCCTCCTTACGCACCTCCTGGTGGAGGTGCACCACCTGGCGGAGGCGGAGGTGGAGGCATACCAGGTATTGTTCCACCTCCATCCGCCACGTGTCCTATAGATGCATTGAAACTTGGGCTTTGTCTTGATGTACTTGGAGGATTAGTACATATTGGGATAGGTAATCCAGTGGAACATATATGTTGCCCAGTATTACAAGGATTGCTAGAGCTAGAAGCTGCTATTTGTCTATGCACAACTATAAGGCTTAAACTTCTAAACCTAAATATTTTCCTACCACTAGCACTTTCTGTTCTTGCAACATGTGGTTTAACTCCTCCTCCTGGTTTTGTTTGTCCTCCTCTTGTTTGAATTAATTACTAGGTTATGTTTGGTCTTCTATTTGTAATATTTTGTAAGAGGTAAAAAAATGCAAATAATTATGAGTTCCTAAGTCTTTATCTTTTTTTTTTTATAAAAATAATAATTATGTCTTTGTGAGGTTTGGTACTTTAATTTTCTCCCACAAAATTTGGTTCAAGAAATTAACTTGATAACAATATTAGCGTGGGTTCTTATGTTTAGTTCTCTAAAAATTTTCGTAACTCAATCACACCAAAGCTAATCAGAGCGATAAACAGCTGAATCTAGTAAATTATAATAGCAAGGCCATATCTTAAAGTGTATGCTAAAAGTTGTTGGATACCTAAGATTCGTTTTGAGTGAACTACAATATTTGCAATTTTTTTGGTGGTTAATCACGTTTTGAACTAGAAAAACATTGCAAACAAACAAAGTTGCAAAAATTGAAATTCATCACTTTTCCAGCAAAAATCATATATATGTCAATTAGATGTCGTTTGGTGCTGGCTAAGGTCGGATATCCTATAATTACGCATGAGATAAAATTTATATATGCATTTGGTTGACACATAAACCATATAAATTTATACTATCAATCAAATGCAATTTAAATTTAATCTAATCTACTTAATCATAAAATAATATATCATCCTATATAATTCAAATTAAAAATATTTTTTCCATCTCCTAAATGATATAAATTAATTTTAATAATTATAATCTCATGATAATTTAGTCGGACCCCATTCAATATAGTCGTAATTTTAGCCTTCAAGTGGCCAAATTGTGGAACCGCGTAAAAAGAAAGTAAAACAAGGGAAAAGACGAAAAAGAATTTTGGACGTGTCTCAATGATCAATTACTATCTAAAGATAATAAGCCCCCTACAATTTGTAATATATATATCTATATATATATATTATTATATACTTATATATATATATCTTATAATCTATATATAGTGCATGAACATATTTGTTTGCTACTTATAGTTCTACCTAATAGCCGGTCCCCCTCTTATGAAAATATCACTTTCAAGGTCCTAAACCTCTCCTCCCCTACTTCTTCTACTCATCCACCAACCCAAACAAAAAAAAAAAAAAAAAAGGGACATGTAATAGGCATGAGCCTTTTGTTCCAATTTTCGACCATGCATAACAAATTGTCTAATCCATATTAGTGACAGAATCAAAATTTTGGTATTAAGATTCAAGAATAATAAAAATAAAATTGTACGACTTCAATCTCTAATTATCACGTAAAAAACAATTATACTTTACCTCACTTGTCAATGATAGAGCATAATTTTTCATTGAAAAGTGAAGGCAAACTTCCTAGGTCCTATTTAATTATAGCGCGAAGTGTACTAGTAAATAGAAAAAAAAAACAAATTAAGATTACTAACGACATATGAGAGTTAAACGAAAATATATACATACATTTACATTTATTTAGGTTTGAAAATTACATTGGCAGATAATTTTGGGCATAGCATATTTATAAAAGTAAAAGCTTTGACTAGTTTGGGTTGCACAGTCTCATAAAAGAACTTATCAAAGCATGAAAAGTATTTGAGTTTTTTAATTTATTTGTCTGATATATATATTCATAATCTATTTTAAAAACTTTTCGTTATATTCTTTTATTTATTAGGTTTAAATTTAATTTGATAAAAAATTAATTTGAAAGCAGATTAATGAAAAATAACTACAAGTTATGTGCCGATCGGATTGTGATACATTATTATAAGATAAACTTTTGAGCGAGTTATTTTTCTTTAACGTGTTTATTTATTAATTCAATCTAGTCTATACTAATTATTCAAAGGTACTAAAACTGTAGAAAAACTATGACTCCCTATTTAAATAGAAAAAAAATAACTTTGTAAATATCTTTTATTTGTTATTTACAGATCTTTATGTGTGAAAAAAATAATCTTATACAAGATATATAAAACAAAAATAATTTGTAACGGACAATCAAAAAAATAATCATTTACAACTTTCTCTGTTCAATTTACTATTATTTTAAAAATAATTATTTATTTTTACTTGTCATTTTAACGTATCAAGAGAAAATATTTTTTTTAAAAAATAAATATGATTTACCCTTAGCATTAATTAACTACTTATTCTCTAATTTTTTTTTTCAAAATCCAATACCAAAATATTTAAAATATTTGGATCGATCATTATTTTAAAAAAAATATGAGATCTAGTTTAAACTTACGTACGGTACGGTAGACCATATTGTTCTTTGGTTGAAATCTAGGTTGTAGTCATGAAATTTCTCGCTAGTACGTACAAATTTCCGATCGAAATCGATGGAAGATAAATTATTTGTACGTATTAAGTGAATATTTTTAAATATCTAAATTAAAATTATATTATTGAGTTCTATTAAATGCGTAAGCTAGTTAGCTTTGTTTATCAATATGTACTCATTGAAGTTGGATCTACCCTTCTGCTTGTTTTAGAGTAATTAATCTCTTAAAGTTTGTGTTTTTCAATTAACTCAATAAATTGAGTATAGTTAATAGAGGTGACAATGTTGTTGATTATATAAAGTATTATTTATAAGCAATGCTAAATTACTAGAAAATTTTGTTATAATTAGGTCTGAAATTTAAAAAGTTTATAGTATCTTTTTTTAAAATCTTTAAAATAAAAGAATTTGTTTTAATGTTTATCCCTCCCCAAGCTCTTTACGTTCACCGCTACAAATATTCACCAACCTTAACCTCCTCTCCTCGTGCCTCTGTTATCGCGTTCAAAATTCTAACTAATTCTTTGCAGGCCAAAAGCAATAACATTTATGTATTGATAACTCCATTAGAAATATGAACAGAGCATTAAATAACTATGACAATACACTCTTTTTTAAGAGTTGCACATTATTCAGGTATATAAAAGAAAATAATAACCTTTCCACAACTATGGACTTTATATATTGTGAGGTGTACGAAAAGTAAATTAGACAATCAAATAAGTGAATTACTTATTTCAAAGCTACCAAGGAAACAAGAAGTTACCACACACTTGAACATTGCTCATAAGCAAAACAAAAATAAAAATCTAAAAAACTCAAATCAAACTATATAGTAGTGACAGAACGAATATTCATATAGATGACCCCAACTTATTTGGGACTGAGACGTAGTAGCTATTGTTTGTTTGTTCACTTAGGGCATTGATAGCCAGATGGAGCTTTTTTGCCACAAACATTAAGAAGAAGGCTTAGAGAAAGAGGGACATTTAGGTTAATCCCAAGAATATTTGCTTTAATGGCAGTGCAAAGACAAAGAGCAGCCTCTAGATCAACAAGTCCTTCAATTAGAGAGCAACAAGGTTTCTTTGGTGGATTTCCAAGTACAACTCCAAGCAAATTTCCAAGAACATTAGCACAAACACCTAATTTTAGTGTATCAATAGGGCACTTGCCTTTTGAGCTAGGGCTCGGGGTTGGCTTTGGCTTTGGCTTTGGCTTCGGCTTTGGTTTAGGACCTGGACAAGTGCCACATGCACTCACAAGAGTGAAAAAAAGAAGGTTCACAAGGACAAAAAGAGCAAGGGAAGTAGTTCTCTTAGAAGCCATAGTATTTTCTAACTTTAGAAGTTTTTTAAAGTATATTTGTTTATGGCTTTAGTTGATATTGAAAAAGATTATAGGAGGTGGCTATTTATAGGATTGCAAAATTAAACATCATAGTCATGTAAAATATACAATAAGTAATACTAAAATTAAGTTTTAGCTGGCATCACAAGCATAGATAATTATTCAAATCTCTTTAAAATGAATTATAGACATGAAGTGTTGCAAATTGCCATGTTCCTCGCCAGAGTCTACACGTATAATGGACAAAAATATAAGAAAATAAACTTGCATATTTAACATGAAAATTGTAACTTTACTAGATCTACCTATGAGCTATGCCAATTACCACTTAGCTACGAGCTATCTAGTGACAGATTAGTGATGAATCTATTAAAGTATATATAAAAAATTAGAGGCAGATAAAATTTTGTAGCTAAACTCTAATCCTATTTAGCTATGGATAAGCGACGAATTATAGGATGATAAATTTTGTGGCTAATTTCATATTTATTAGTAGTAATTTCATAACTAATTCGTATGTTTTAATGTTAGAAATATATTTTAATTATATAAATTATAAGCTATTGATTTAGTATATAGACTAATATTGTCAACTATAAGAGAATTTCGTTCTTAAAATTAAAAAAATTGAGTTAGTGGCAACGTAAAATGAAAAAAGGAATTGATAGTGCTATTTCAGATTTATGTGTTCTAAAATATATATAAAGTACTAGTTTGGTTTCAATTAAGTTAAACACCCTTTTACCTTAAATATATGAGCATTTAAAGTTAATTTGTTTCTTGTATTATTATTGTTTTACTTCTCCACAATATTTTGGAGTGAACATCACTAACATAAAAAATTAAAAAATTAAAATAATTAGACTTATCTGCCAAATTTATGCATGGTTAAACTGTCTCTAAATAGCCGATATAACTAACATATTATATCCATTGCTATTCCCTCGTTAAAATGATTTAATGATGAACTTTTTTTGTTATTTAGCGATAAAATTTGTCATATCCTTTTTTTCATCTTTGTATAGTTATATTAATGTATATATTTTTTTTTATTGATTTTGAAGTTTTTCTCTTTCATTATTAATTTGGCCTTGTTGATTTAATTATAGCCTTGCCATAAGTAAGATTAAGTTTAATTCTTCTTTGTTTATGTCTTGTACAATATTCTTCCTCTAGAAGTACCAAAAATGGTTAAATTAAAGAGAAGTGACATTTGATTAAAGTTAATTAAAGTGATGCATGATTGCATAAAGTAACTTTTTTTTTCTCTAATTATTGTTTTTATTTGTTTTTTTCTAGGTTGTATTATTGATAATTGCTTATCTTAAATTCTGTAAGATTGTCACTTTTACCTAAAAGGCAAAGATGAGGTCAAATCATGCTTAGTCATTTAATTCCCTTGATCTAGATCAACAAATGAGAATAGGTTTAGCAGAATTTGTGCTTCTAATATTTGGATTTTTGTGTTAGTTAAATTTGGGAAAATAGAATAATCATATAATTAGTCGAAAATATAGTCATTTCTTTGTTGAAGTATATGGCTCAACTTGCATCTTTTGATAGGTGTAGTGGGAATCTAAGGACTTTATTGAGTCACGGACATAATAGGAAGGTACCAAAGGTCCCACACTTTAGAATAAAACAATCAATATAGTGGAGATAGAGAGTTTGTTTTCGAAAGATCATTGGTTTAAGTATATCGAATTTAAGAAAAGAAAGAAGAAAATAATGAATAATGCGTAGTTATTAATAAGAAAAACCGTGCTAATTCACTATATTAAAAAATGATTTTTTGTAATAATTAATTCATGGCACTAGCTTAAGTGCCACTAAAAATGTATATTTAGCGGCAAATAACACTCTTATATTAAAGTCTTTAGCAATGTTAAATCTAACGACAATTAACTAATGTTGATATATGTTTTATGCCCTTTATTAATATATATATTTATTGTCGCTAAAAGTTATTTTTGTTACAGTGAATCTACAAAAGAAGAATACTAACAAACAATAAAAAGAATAAGTGAAATCGAAAACACAATACTCTACGCATGACAAAAACTATAAAAATACGACTAGTCGCTTAAACAAATTTTTGAGTAGTTTTCATCTTTTAAATTTATAAAAAATGAATACTTTTAATCTTTGTTGTTGAGATTAAGAGAAACAAGAAGCAGAAGAAGCAGTAAGAACAAAGCACATCTGTTAATGGTGAGACTCCATTGATGGAGCTTGAGAAAGAACTAAGAGAAGACAACTCTTCTGATCTGCATTGATACAATGCTAAATGAATAAAACGTATGTTGATTACAATGAGCAAAAGAGCTATATATACAATTGTAAACTGACTTCTAACAGAACAAAAAATGTGCAGCACTAACTAACTACCTGTAACTAACAAATTGAAAGTTCCTAACTAACTGGCTTGACGTGTACTAACCTAACTGCTGAGTGAGATAAATATCAATACCCCCTCAAGTTGGGGTGCGACGAGAAGATCCAACTTGCTTTAATATTGACCAGCATTGTTTCACTCCTGGAGTGCTTTGGTAAGAATGTCAGCAAAAGTTGTTCCACAGAGTGCCAATATGATTTGTAACGAACTCACACCCTTCTTGAAGCTTATAGAGGTGTAGAGTGGCAGTCCACTTCAATATGTTTTGTTCTTTCGTGGAATACAGGATTTTTGGCAATGTGTAGAGCTGACTGGCTATCACAGTAAACAGGAAAAGGACTGGTACATGGTATAGTTAGTTCTTCAAATAATCGACTTAGCCATACCAATTCTCCAACTACTTTCTAATAGATCTATATTCAGCTTCAGCTGAAGAAAGAGAGATAGTTTCTTGTTTCTTCGATTTCCAGCTTATAGGACTTGATCCTAACAACACAATATAGCCAGTAACAGATTTCCTTGAGTCAGGACAAGATGCCCAATCCGAGTCACAAAAAGCTTGGATCTGGTAGTCATTAGTAGAAGACATGAACAAGCCTAAGGTTGGATCCTTTTCAGGTATCTAAGCAAGTGAAACGCAGCCTGCAAATGAGGTTCTCTAGGATCCTGCATGAACTGACTCAGGTGTTGTACTCCATATGCAATGTCCAATCTGGTGTTGGTGAGAAAAATTAATTTTCCAATCAACTTTCTGTATGAACTGGGATCTTCCAGAGGTTTTCCTTCATTGGCTTTAAGCTTGATTGAAGAGTCAAGAGGAGAAGCTAGACTAAAGTATTCTGTGCATTGATACTCTTTAAGAAGATCAAGTCAAAACTTCCTCTGTGATATAACGACAGCGAGGGGGACGTGGCAGGAAGGGGGGGGGGGATACGGGAGGAGGCCATTCCCGGTTCTGTTGTATCGTTATTCAAGCCCAAAAAATAGTGTAGTTTCCCAGATCTTGAATTCTGGAATTGATATGAAGATAAAACTTTCAATTGAGCAATATATTCAAATACATTTCGTAAGCAGAATATCATCAACATAAACAGCTATAAAACACAGTGGCAAACACCTTGTTTTTATAGAACAAGGAATAGTCATTCAAGGAATTAGTGTAGCCTATGGATATTTCCTACAAGCATCAGACAACTTGGCATACCATTGCCGTGCTGCCTTTTTTAAAATCATACAGTGACTGTTAAAGTTTACAAAACCAGGTTTTAGTCGTAACATCAATCCTTGTGGAATGTCCATGTATTACTCTTCATGCACTCTCCATGGAGGAAGACATATTAACATCAACTGATATATATTCCAATGTTTCTTGAAAGCAAGTGGCTATCAAAGCTCTCACAGTTATCATTTTGAGGACTGGAGAAAAAGGTTCTGTATAATTACCCCATAATGTGAGTATAACAGTTCACAACCAGCCTTGCCTTGTACCTTCTATGCTCCCATTCAGATTATGCTTCACTTATAAACCAGATACATGCCAATGGCTTTTTACCAGCAGGGAGAGGCATGAGTTCCCAAGGTATGGCATGCAGAGCAGTCAATTCTTGTGTCATTGACATCTTGCCAGGGCAGGATTCATTGCAGCCTCATTAATGAGATGGTAACAATCATGTGACACACTCAAAATAGTGACTGATATCAGGATACAAGACTGCAGAAGAGAAGCTATATGATGGTGTAGATAGAAAAGGAGGCATGTAAAAGAAGTCATGTAATCTTGAGATAAACTTTGAGGGGGTTATGGATCTAGTAGATTTCTTGATGAGGGTTCATTTTGTGAGGATGAAGGTTTGGTGAAGGGGATGAAGTTAAAGTGGGATCACATTGTTCGACTCTAAGAGGTGTTGTTGGAGGATTAACATCATATCAAAGAACAACATTATCACATGTAGGACTTGAAGAAGGACTGTAACAGAAATTAGAAAAGAAATATGGAAAAAGGGAATATTGATTCATGAAATACAAACATTCTTAGAATATGTATTTTAATTTACTACTCAAACTTCAACAAAACTTTATAGCCCTTAATACCAAAGATAATCCTCAGACACATGGGGTGTTAGCTTTCTTGGTTCAAAACTTTTTTCTTTATGTTAGGTGTTTGTGTAGGAAAACAAAGAAGCCAAAACATGCATGTGAGAATATTGGAGGCTCTGATTTAAAAATTCGTATAAAGGACACTGTGTGAAGGATGTAGAAGGAAGTCTGTTTAGTAATCTTAGCTGTAGTATACATTTCCCCCAATACTGGGTAGGTAAATTTGGAATGGAAAAGAAGGGCTCTGGCTGTTCTAAAGATACTTATGTTTCTTACCACACCATTTTGTGTGGTGGTAGTGGACACGGTTTTTGGTGTGCTTGTGATTATTCCTTTGGATTGAAAATAAAGAATAGATTCTTGATTTAACAAACTCAAGACCATTTATCAGTTATTATTTGGACTTGAATATTAGTTTTAACTGATTTCTAACATGATAACAAAAGATTTATGATATGTTAAGGCATTACTTTGGACACTAACAAAATTTGTCCAAGTAGTTCTACTAAAGTCGTCACTAAGGTAATGAAATACTTGAAATTGTCCATGCGTAGGTATAGTAGGACCCATAGATCAATGTGAAGAAGCTCCAAAAATCTTGGATGTATATGAGTCTTAGGTGGAAAAGAAAGTTGGTTGTCTGGCCATGGGACATATTATTGCAGATGAAAAGGATTGTTTGGGTTGAAAAAATATACAGGAATAGATGAATTCCCCGTCATCTTACAACGGACATTCCCAAGTTCTATAGTCCACAACAACTCATTACAGAATTATGATGTAGAAAGGGCAAGAATTCAGACAGTACATTATTCATTACAAAAGACTTATCACGCTGAGATTTGATCAAAGGACTGCAAGAGTGAGAGATAGAACTACAAGAATGAGAAAAACATTGGCATTGAGAACCTAGTATAGAAGATGAGACATTAGAAATGAATGGACTGTCATTTTTTCTTTTTAAACAGTCTGAGCAAAGGAGGTACAATCCATCTTGTTCTCTACCAATCTCCAGAGGCCTCTTCATTGAAGGGCCCTGCAAGATACAAGATGAATTAGAGAATGATACAGTACAGTTGAGATTTAGGGACAAGGAGCTGATAGAAATCAAATTATATTTGAAAGAAGGAATGAACAGAACTCTAAACAATGTGATCATGTCATTAACTTTAACATCTCCAACTTTGGTCACCTTAACTTTGTATCCATTTGGCAATTTAACTAAAAGAGGATATGGCAGGTTAGTAATGTGTGAGAGATGGTTGATGTTAAAGGTCATGTGATGTGTAGCTCCTGAATCCAGTATCCATAAATCAGTTTTTGATTTGAGACAGCCACATGACAGTTTATCAAAATCAATAGATTGAGTTCTTGCAAGCTATGATACCTGCCACAATTCCGCTCCACAAGTACAGGCTCTGCAGATATACATACTCAGACGTCCTAATTGAATGTGTTTTTCTGAACAGATTGATAAGCTGACCACATTGGTTCATTGTAAGATTAGCCTGTAGGCTGGATTAGGAAAGCATCAGTTCTCCCATGTTTGGATCTAGCGAAAACATTAGCTTGCCACTCCGTACCTTGGCATAGCTATTATTTGCATGGTGTTGGCTGGATTCTTGATTCTGAGCATTGTTGTATCCTTGTCCCATTGAAGTATATTTGATTGGGTAACCATGTAATTTTGTAACATTTCAATACATGTCCTGATCTTCTGCAAGACTATGTTCGCAAAAAGGGTCTAGCCTATTATTTGCAGGATAGTTGTTTGATGAGTATTTTTGAATACTCTCCACTTCCTGTCGATTTGATGAACCAGCAATAGTAGGAGATAGTAGAATTTGCCCTTCCACATGATGGATTCGGATGAACCAACATGCCCTATAGAAGAATTCAATGACTACCTTTCGTAAACATCTGACTGTTGGGGCTTAAATTATCGTTGTTTTGCTTTCGTGTACAGCAAGTGCAAAAGTTTAGCCATGGATGGTAATGGATTCATAATCAGAATTTTGCCTTAATAACAGTCTAAACTTCATTAAGACCCAATTAGGAATTGATTTAACCTTCGACTTGCCTGGCCTTATGCTAGTCTCCTTTCCCCCAAAGCTTACAAAGACAACTGCATGATTATGATATCAAAATACTCAACTCTTCCCAAAGATTTGTCTCATAGTGTAATACACAGTAACATCAAGAACACCCTGACTCAAATCATTGATATCTTTTTGGATTGAAAACAACTTAGCACCATTCGTGTGATCTACGATTCATTAACTCTTCACAATCAACTGCATAAGACACATTACTCTACACTGTCTGCAATATCTTTGATAAGGGAATTCAAAATCCAAGATAGACCATATTGTCAATTCTATCCAGTGGCGAAATTGAGGTGAGATTGAAAAGGTGTTTTAAATTCTCAATAATGAATCACAATTTGGTTTTCACAGACAGTGAACTCATACACCCGTCGCCATGATCGATAGCCAAATCCTTCAAAAAACGCTGGCAACTAAAATCAAAGTGGGTATGTTGACAACATTTTTGACCCGCGTCGGGTTATAAGTTTAATTTCGAGCGTCGTGAGTTTTCGCCAATGATTTAAAGTTATTAGTTTTATAAAATTTGCGACAAATAATAAAATATATTGTATATATATACATATATTATATGTATATGTGTGTACTCTAAGTCTTCCTAATTCCCAGGCCCCCACTCCACCATCAGCCCCCTCTATCCCAACCCAATATTTAATCCCACATCCCCCAAGAGCCCACTTCGTTCACTCTCCCCATTGACCCCAAATTACCCCTCAACCCTCTTAACTCAATTCCCAGCCCACAATATTTCCCAACATTCCAGGCCCACCCGTTTCTCCCCTCTACACGGCCCAAACGCTTTCTGTAACAGCCCACTCCATTTCAAACAACCACCCAATCTTCCAACCCATTACCAATTAACCCCAGGCGGCCCATCCTCCTCAACCCAATTCACTAAAACCCATAACCCAACCCATTTCTCCATTACCCGCTCCGATAACCCGACCCAGCCCCTTTCCTTCTTCCCTTTCCCTTCGTCCCAAAATTCCCAGAAACGCAGCCAATAATTCCCAGAAACAGACGCGACAGCACCCCCGAAAATGGGGAAAAACGCGACCCACTCGCGTCTCTCCCCACGCTCTCTCACTCTCTACTCTCCTTCCCTCTCTACCGCGTCTCCCCATGCGATCTCACCCCTTCGACAGTGCGCAAATCCAGGGAAAAAAAACAGCCAACAACCCCGCGCTCTTCTCCATTTCGCGTGAACAAGACGAAAGGGCAGAGACCCACACCCTGCTGCTATCAAGCAGGTCTGCACACGCCAGTCGTCAATATCATCCTCGCCAGCACGCAATGGGTTTGACGGAAAGGAATTTCGAATTTCGAATTCAAATGGAAGCCTAGCGTCCCTCTATAAATACCCTCCATTTTCAGTCATCAAGGGGGGGGCGATTTTAGGTTGGATTATTTTTTTTTGACTGAGATTTTTTGGCTAGAAATTTGGGTTGGAAGGATTATCGAAAAATCTCCTTTTCAGCTTTGGCCACTGTCCGATCAAAGTCGAAGAACGAAGTGTTTTTTTTCGTGGAACTAAGAATAGATAAGAAGAGAGTTTTAAGGAATGCATACAACAGACAGTAGCTCGTCAGTTTCTCCCTTTCCTTCCTATCGATTCCATTGTTCGGGACTGTCGAGGTTGCCCCTCGCATGAAAGATGAAGTCTGTTCGCGATAGGTGTGGTTTGGGACAGTCGTTTGCTCGCCGGCCCCCCATCGCCCAACCCCCCCCCACGCATTCGGTCCCGTGTTTGTTCCCGTTTCGATGCACTCGAAGAGGTAAAAACACCTTCTAGTGGATTTCTCCTCTTCTCGTTTTTCAATGTGATGATTAAAGATTGAAAAGTGGTTTTGTCGGGCTGTTATGGATGTTGCTGTGCGGCTGGTTGTGTCGGAATGCATTAAAATAGTCAAACTTTGAGTATACATGGTCTGTCTCAGTATGTTCTGGCAAGCGTTCGTTTTGTTTTTGTTGTGATGAGTTGTATATATCCATGCCTTCGTTTGTTTTCTCCATGTTTCGCTTCCTATTAGTAAAAAATGTTTAGTTCTTTGGTTCGAACACTTGTGTAAATTTTGTTCTCTGCTGAGTTTTGGTTTTAGACAATAAGTGTACGTGTAATATCGGCGAATGTTCATCTTCAAAGTTTGATATTCGTTGTTACGTCTAGTTACTTTGGTTCCGTATCTCTGTAATCGGCCGACCCATGACCCTGTTTCGCAAGGAATGATTTGGGGTTCAGTCGGTAAATGGTTTCGCTTTCCCATAAACCTCTTAATGTAGCAAAATTGGAATCTCATGCTTGTTTGGTCGGATTTAACTTTTGGAGATTTCATTTGATATTGATAGCAAACTTCTTATGTGCACTTAAGATTGAGATAGCGTAATTGTCGATGCGGTAGTAGGTAGTTGTGAGCTATTGTTTCACTTTTAATCTCAACTATGATATAGGTATTTGAATGTCAACATTTGTTTATTTCATTGGGATGTTTCATTATGAAGTTGTTATTTGCTTACAGTACAAGGCATGGCTTTTGCAGTTGGGAATCAAGAGTAGTTAAAATTAGAGTGTGTTTAATCTATCGGCTTTCTCAGGATCATATGTTTATTCATTTTGTTTCATTAGAAATACATCTGATTTATTTTGTCGTTGTGTATGCTAATGTATTTCTACTTGTTTGCACGGGAAATTCTCTCCCGAGTCCATTTGGGACTCTATTTTGGTCTTGCACTTTTGGAGAGTCATAAAGGCTCGAAAGCCTTTCATCCGAGTCAATTCGTCAAAACGGGCAAATGTAGAAAACCAAGTGTCGTGGAGATTGAAGAAGATGGACTAGAAGACTCTTTCCTTATTTTTTTTTTGTTTTTTTTTTTTTGCATTTTTGTAATGGGCATAAGCCCTTGTTGTTTTACTTTCTTGTATTTTTATTTTTAGATTAGGACAGGTACAAGAAATGGGTTAAAAACCCAAAAACAGGTGGGTCCGAGTTTCGGCCAAGGCGAACAGAATCCGAAAACTTGGACCCAAATCTCTCTCTCTCTCTCTCTCTCTCTCTATTACTTGCCTATGTGCGTTGTCTAAGTGTTGTTAGTCTAAGCTTAGGAACCTCCAAACCCCATCGAATGCCTTTTATTTTATCAAGCTTAAAAAAATCGAATTTAAATCTAAAACGATAATATTTCAAATTCGTAAGTTTGTCTAGATAAAAATTTTAAGAAGTTTAACTTTGGAATAGATTCGCAAATTAGAAGATAAATAAAAAATATTTCAACTTGTGAATTTGATTAAGTAAAATTTTGATAAAATTCAAACTTTATTTTGCAAAAGTTAAAACAAAATAGTCAAATAAGTTAATTGCCGGAAACCGTCTCTTAACGGAGTGTCTTAGGTGCCTTAAACCCTTCCTAAGATGCTAATAAGCAATCCCGAAACCCTAAAAAATGTTGTCAAAACGATTTTTTCTGTTTAAAATTGTTTAGAAATAAGTTTTCTTAAATTTTTCTTAAAAAAAGTAAGTGGCAGACTCCAAAAGTCGAAAATACTTCTACAAAATAAAACAAAACTCTTTTCGAAATCACCCCTTTTTTTCGATTAAAACAATATCAGATGGATGATGTACGAGGATTATTACCATCAATTGTGTTCCCCTGTTACTGGTGGGAACTTTGACTGTATTCGACCATTGATGAATCGATCGACTGAAATGAGAACAGAAAAACCTGAGCAATGAACTGGGAATTTGAACGAAGCAATGACTGGAATTTGACGAAGCGAAGAGAATAGCAGTTGATCTAAGCCTGCTCTGATACCATGTTGAGATTAAGAGAAACAAGAAGCAGAAGAAACAGTAAGAACAGAGCACATCTGTTAATGGTGAGACTCCATTGATGGAGCTTGAGAAAGAACTAAGAGAAGACAACTCTTCTGATCTGCATTGATACAATGCTAAATGAATAAAACGTATGTTGATTACAATGAGCAAAAGAGCTATATATACAATTGTAAACTGACTTCTAACAGAACAAAAAATGTGCAGCACTAACTAACTACCTGTAACTAACAAATTGAAAGTTCCTAACTAACTGCTGACGTGTCCTAACTAACTGCTGACGTGTATAAATATCAATATTTGTCAAATAATTTATTAATTAACTCTAATTGTTAAATTTTGTGAGAACCAAAAAAACTCATAAATACTATGAAGTCTCATCAAATCTTACGAATCACAACTCCAACAACGATATCAGACAATAAAAGCAGATTAAAAAGCGATATTGTTATTGCGCGATAATAAGTAATTATTAGCATGTAATTTTATTTATATTTAAATTAGATAAATTTCTTAATATAAATATAAAGTTTGAAATCAATATTTCTTAATTTTCAAGTGAAATGCGTTCTAACCTCGTCGTGAAGTTGTTACATTTATACTTATAAATTAAATGAAATAAATATTCGGACGTGTGATTTTTATGTAATAACTATGATAAACACATGTGATTTTGACGTAATTAAGTACGTACAAGGTGCAGCAAGTCCATTTTTTCCCTCCCACGAACAATTTTAGTAAATTTCTTATTTATCAAGTAAACGAAATAAACAAAATTTGTCCGTTCACTTTTATTTATTTATTTTAAAATTTTTACGTCCTTTTAAGAAATAAAAGTGTATTTTAAAGTAATATTAGATCTTGAAAAATAATTTGAGAATAAGTAATGAATACTTCGGGAAAATCATGGGAAAGAAATTATTTTTTCTTAATATGTTAAACATATGAGTAAAAGTGAATATTTGTTTTCCAAAGTACTGGACAAGTAAGAGAAAACGAGCATAACGGGGAAAATCCCCATGAGAACTATAATAAGGTAATAGGAATAAGAAATATATTAATTCAACAGGACGTACAAACACTAATCGCGCATTTAATTCCAATAAGGAAAAATCGAAAATAAATCAACCCCATAGATAATGTGGGAACAAATGAAAATCAAGAAGCAAACACAAGTAATTAAAAGTCATTTAGGAACAAATAAATTCCTTTGGAGCCTCCTTACTACAAACATTAAGAAGTAAGCTAAGTGAAATAGGGATATTAAGGTTAATCCCCAAAATATTAGCCTTAAGTGCAGTGCAAAGACAAACAGCAGCTTCCAAATCCACAAGATTTCCAAGAAGACGACAACATGTTGTACAGGGGAGAGTTCCAAGTGTACATGTTAATAAACCCATAGACATTAGCACAAACACCTAATTTTAGAGCATCTTTTGGGCATTTAGTTTGTGAATTAGGAGATGGACTTGGTGTTGGTTTTGGATTTGGTTTATTTGGGCCAGGGCAAGTGTAGCATGCACTAACCATAGTGAAAAAAAGAACATTGAATACAAGAAAAAGAGCAAGTGATGACTTAGCCATTTTGCAAATGATTTGATGTGATATTTAGAGGAATGATGAAGAATGTATTAATGTGGTTTGGTTTTTATAAGGTTCATGTATAAGGAAAGGAGATTAAAATAATGAAAAGAACAACATTTTTTTAACCATGTGTAAGTGTGAATTTTAATCAACATGGATTGTGATGAAATGATTGAGATTTCTTCACCGGAAATGGATGTATATATGCAACTACTTTGGTATGGGATTGATCTATCTAAATCCGATATTTTTGGTTGCGATGTATATAATTTATGAGTAAATTAATGATTTATTTTAGTAAAAAGTAAGTATGAACCGATATAATGAGTTCAAAGATAAAAATAACTTTAAATGTTGAACCCACAAACTTTAATTATCTTGGATGCGTTAGCTCCATCCTTATTTAGAGATCTTAGGTTTGAGTCTCGGAAACTGAAATATAGGTACCTCGATGCCACCAGTGGCGGAGCTAGTATTTGGTCTAAGGGTTGTCAAAATATAAAGAAATAAAATTGTGTAGAAGCCAAGGAGTGCCAGTATGTAATATAGATATACACAAAAAATATCTTAATTTTAGCTACACAACGTAATTTTTCAACGAATGGGTGTCGATCAACACCCCTTCACTACATGTGGCTCCGCCACTGAATGCCACGTTCCCACATTCACTCAACTCAAATAACGAGAAACTCCAACTAGAGCCTGTTTGGCCCTAGCTTTTAAATGGGGGGCAAACGGACGGAAAAGCGGGGGTGGGTGGACGGAGGGAAACGGGGGGACCAAGACGCAAAGAACGGAGGTGGAAGGGGAAAAAAAAGAGGGGAAGCAAAAGGGAAAAGGCGAGGGAGGGGGGGCGGCGGGGGGGTGGAGCGGAGAAGCGGTTGAAGGGACCTACAGGGGGGAGCGGGGCGGCAGGCAAGAGGGGAACAAGCGCCAAAGGACCCAGAGAACCACATCTCTTTCGTCCATTTTTCCCTTTCACGTGTGATTTGTATAGAATCAGCACTTTTATCAAACGAGTACTGCCTTATTGTAAAAATAAGTTTCTTGGGTTTTTCACTTCAAAATACTTTTTTCAAGCGGTTTTTTGATTAAGATCATCCAAACGGACCCTTGTCTGTCGAATGTCCTAATACAGATATCAAACACGCGCGGAAACCAAAATGTAAAAAGGTCAGGAATTTAGGCTGGCTAAGAATTAGTGTAGCATATTTTTGTAATCTTGGAAGCATCAAGGCACATGTGAAGAAGGAAAACAAGTTGCCATGTTCCTCTAGCTGAGTTCCAAAATCTAGGAATCTTATTTGATTTATTTTATAGCCCGTGATTTTTGCCCAGAATGGCATGGTACTTAATCATTTATTTTATGTAATCTTTAAAAATAAAAATAAAATATAGTCGAAGGCGGAATGGGAAAGGAAAATGAAAGAGGAATTTACAAGATGGAGAATCGTATACTCACTTATGTGTCTTTTAACATGTTTCAGAAGGTAACTATGTTTATATCAAATCAATAGATATATGTCATATGTTTGTATATATTATCTCGTTCAATTACTTAACTATGATAAATTGATATGATTTGGTACAAACATCGAATGGATAAGGTTTTGCTGTCTCTTTTTACCGACGATTACATATAAATTTATCTGATTTTTCCTTTTTAAAAGTCCTAAAAATTCATGCAAAAAAAAAAAATTGATGCTAAATTTCAGATACGAGTTCTTTTTTAAACTTCAATCAAAAAGGGCCTGAAATTAATTATCAATGGCTAAACTTGAAACATTTTATATATACGGCTAGTTTTTAAATGAAGACCCTAAAGTTGGCCCATGAAAAATAGTCCAGTAAGCCCAAAAGTCAAAAGCAAACACCTAACGTATATCATTTTTAGAAAATATTTATTATTTATATCTATATAATTTTAATACATGTATATTCACCTTTAATCTATTTCAAGAAGATCTTTAAAATAGCTTTAAAATTTGTAATTATTTTTCATTAAAGAGCTCGACGTAATATGATATCTTCATAATCCGTCAATAAATAGAATTATCATAATTTTTATTGTTTAGTAGTATAATTTATTCGTCGTTAAATAAATAATATTATTATTATAGTGAATCTCTAGCTCTTGTCTAGACCAAAAGATTAAATATATTAAAGTAAAAAAAAAATGAGTTTGTTGTCCTGTCACAATTGGTTGAAATTCTTGGCAGCTATTGCGCAGTTTATGCATAAAACAACAAATAAATAGCATGGTGGATCAAGTTGTTTTTATTAAATTTTCAAAATCGATCTACAGTTTATTTATATTTTTCCAAACCATGATAGTTTACTTTGAATATATGAACTAAATACAAAAAAATGTGTCTATTCCTGTCACTATTAGAAAAGTCCATATTATAGGAAGATTTTATTTTAGGAGCTATTTTCAAAATTTTCTACGAATTTACATGCGAAAATCTAAAATTCATACATTCTAGAATATAATATGTTAAGTTCAAGGCCGACATATTTTTCAAATCCGTACAAATAACTACATGATTTACTTTCAATACGTGAATAATCATCCATAGGTATATATATTGCAGATTTGAACTGAAATAAAAATTTTAACTTGTGTCAAAAGATATTTATTCCTGTGATTATGGATTCCGAAGGTTAAAAATATTTTAATAAGATTAATTATCCAATTCATAACTTTTGTTTTAGATCTTTGAGAAATTGTCCCCCCCCCCCCACTATTTCGGTTGATTTTTTTCAACTTTTTTTGCCACGAACTATCAATACCACACATATTATGGTTTGTGCTATAAATAGATATAAAATTACTTGAGAACCTTAATTAAGTCAGCGTTCACATTTTGACCCAAAGGAATATTAATAGTTCTTCCTAGTAATTTTCTTTTTTCTATATTGTGCTTCTAATATTGACTTCAAAAATAAATATATTGATTAAAAAAAATAAAAATTTGAACATATATACGCCACACAATCTTCTGTTCTCCACAAAAGAGAGAAGTGATTTGACATTGGACTATCTAGTTATTCCCGTCTCAGAATAATTATCATGTTTAATTTTTAAAATTATATTAGATAAAATTAATTTAATAATAATAATATTAAAAATATATATTCAAAAATTGTAAAAAAAAATACTATAAGTTGCGACTCAATTTATTTCATTTCATTATGATGAAAATATATTTTATAGTATTGATAAGGTCCATATTATCCGATTCTCAAAATATAAAATATAACAAGTATTTTAGAATAGAGAAGTATTCAATAGCATAATATTTAATTTTTTTAAAAAAAAATGAAAATATCATTTTAGATTATTTACTTTTTCAAATAAAATGTAATGAATGCATTGACTTGAAAGGTGAAACCTAACTAACGAGATATAGTTTTGAATTTTGTATACCTTAACGATGGAGCGCGATGAGAAGTGTCACATTATTCCAGAATGCCTTCAATTCTTAGAAATTAATAACGAATATAGAATTTAAAATTTATATTTTTTTTAATAATAATTTTAAATTAACATGCAATAATAACTAAATCAACCGTAATATGCAAAAAGAATAATCATAAAATAGTACACATAGAATGGCCGTACCACCCTGTACCATGCCTCGATGTTATATTTATACTCACGTACAATTTCCTCAGCATAAAATATGGAATCAACAGGACCATGATAAAGATTTGATAGGGTTAATAAGGCTAATTACTCATTAGCACATTATTAATATGTGAAATCACGGCTTAATTTTTCCTAATTTTAATTATTTATCATGCATACATGTCATTCTCTACAATAGATCATCCTTCTCTAGAGCCATAATTACTTTGTCTTTTAGTGTTAGGTAACTAAGTTTAATTTACATGTAAGTACATATGTAGTTATAATAAAATGATAAATTAAAATTACATACAATGACAATATAATACATAAAACTTTTATACTTTCAATTTAATTTACTGTTTTAACCGGTCATTATTTATCATATCTTGCATGTTGTAACCACAAAAATATACTTGTAATAAGAATTAATCTTGATGGGATCCATGTTCAAGAACAATGTTCAAATAATTTAAGTCCCATGCATGTGGAAATTAAGGATAATTCTATTTTTTAGGAAGAAGATCATATAGTTAGACAACTAATAAAATCCACAGTAATATAAATTTATAATCCAATAATAATAATAATATCTCAAGTTGCATTTGCCAGCTCCTTGTCTCCACATGGACCTTTCTCAATTTTTTGAAAAAATAGAACATTAGAAAAAAAAAAGTCAGAAAGTTCACTATAATAGCACTCTTTCATTCATTTCAAAACACAACCAAACAACTAATAGCCACATTCTATTGTTGAGTAGTGCTAATTTTAATTTCTTAAGTGGAAAAAAATGGCTAAGTTTGTCGCATACTCAATCTGCCCCTGTTCTAACATTGAAAATTATTTTTTCACTATGGTTAGCTTCCACTAATGTCACATGCCCACACCCCCACAGCCCACAACCCCCATACCCACCCTACCCCTCCACCCCATCATCAAAGGGTAAGTGCCAAAGGACACACTAAAACTAAATGCGTGTGCCAATTTATTGGGTGATTGATTGCACCTTGTTGTTGGAAGTAGTCCAGCAAGGACTCATGCTGCTCTTTAATTGAGGAACTGTGACCCTTGATGCTGCTCGTTTTGCCTTTGAACTAATGCCCTTAAAGCCAAGGTGTTGGAATTAATCTAAATATACACTTTCACTAGCTGTTGCTTAAACAATTGTGGCAAATATGCACCCAAGAACTTCCAATGCAAATAAGCAAATTTTCAATTCATATAGTTCAATTCTTTCAGTGTGATTATTTGATGTGTTGTGTGCTTAATTATATAGTTGCTTATTTTTCAAAAGGAAGTCACTTCCTAATGATTTAGTTTGTTTACAAGGGAGGATATGTTATTGCCTTCTTTTCATGAAATAAATGTCATCTTTTAAAGTTTTATGTTAAAATGTTTGGTATTATAAATATTGATGGGATTAACTTTCTTCTTTTTATGTATGTTACTGTTATATTGTAGTACTATACTATGATCAGACATTTGAACCTTCGTATACGATAATACTTTTTCCGTTTCAATTTGTTTGTTTAACTTTTTACTTGACCACACTGGTTAATGCATTTTAAATATATTGAATCAAAAATGTTAAATGAATTTACCCATAAAAATGTATTGAATCAAAAATAATTTAATGAATAGATCATAACCTAATTTTGAAGTTAAATTAAATCGGATTAGATCAACTCAATATTTTAAAATAAAAACTTTAGATATTTAAAAAATTAAAATTTTTTATTAATGTGATGAAAAAAAGTTTATATTGTATTGTTAGTTTAAATATATATAATATTTGTTTTGTTTTGGTTGTTTTTAAATTTTATTATATCATATATCGTTAAATTCATCGTTACGTAATGACAAAAAGTCTTATGTAACAACCGATTGAGCGTGATTGCATCGTTACCTTATTTCTTCTTTTTTCTGAAAAAAAAATAATAATCTTGTTTAATTCTTTCACTATACTTTTTTACAATAGCTCTACAAAATACCCTTATTTTCTTATCTCGTTGGTCCTTCAACTTGCTCGTTAAAGACCATCCAAACAAAGTGTAAGGAAAAAATAAAGAAGAAAAACAAGATGGCAAATCAGACCCTTATCAACAAGGTGAGAATTTCGGTAGTCGCTAAAATTCCCCAAAAGTTCATAAACCTGGATGAACGCTACATCTTTTTACCCTCTAAACTATGATTTTCTAGCAGTAATTTGTTATTTGGTGTTAGTTGTAGTGGTCGTTATCTGATATGTTCTCTTTAGACCTAACAAAGGAAAATCATGGTCTAAGAAACAAAAGTATGTAGTACATCATAAGTAGAGATTATGAGCGGAGTCAGGTAGGGTTAAGGGGGTTTATTAGATGTAGAATTATTATACTTTTCAAGTGTATATAGTAGATATTGAACCTCTTGTTTAATTTTTCATATTTTGAACAGCTCTTTAATGAAAATTCTGACTCAGTCACTAGTAGAGAGGGATAAAATAATACTGAGAAATATATTATTTATTTCCAAAGGGCACACAAAGAGGTGTCATTCCAACAATGAGCAATCCAAAACAAATCACAACCTTGCACCTAACAAGATGTTTAGTGCATATATAAACAAATAGAACATCAGAATAAATTGCTAAACAAATGAATATCAAAAACACAAAAGGCATTTAAGCACAAATGAATCCCTTTGGAACATCCTTGCTACAAACATTAAGAAGTAAGCTAAGTGAAATAGGGATATTAAGGTTAATCCCCAAAACATTAGCCTTAAGTGCAGTGCAAAGACAAGCAGCAGCTTCCAAATCCACAAGATTTCCAATAAGACTACAACATGGTTTTACAGGTGGAGTTCCAAGTGTTACATTTAACAAACCACTAAGCACATTAGCACAAACACCTAATTTCAAAGTATCTTTTGGGCATTTGCCTTCTTTTGAATAAGGAGGAGGGGGGCATGGCTTCGGCGTTGACTTTGGCTTTGGTTTTGGTTTTGGCTTATGACAAGTGTTGCATGCACTCACCACAGTGAAGAAAAGGATATTGAATAGAAGAAATAAGGCAAGTGACTTAGCCATGATCTTAATTAGACTCTTAAAAAACTTTGTGATTAGCTAAAGAGATGATGATGAAGAATTAAAACGATGGTTGGGTTTTTATAGGCTACATGAATATGCAAGAAGATTAGAAGAATGATTAGAAAACATTCTTAACCCCATGTGTGTAAGCAAGGAATTTTAGCTGGTAGATCTTGGAGGTATATGTCAAGATGGACTTAAATTAATATAGGTAGACATGTTCCATGTTTAATTAATTCCAACTCAGTATATTCTAAACGGTCCTTGGGTAGCTGGATAGAGTTATGCAGGTATTGTTTTGTTTCATCCCAAGGCCTCTATCAATATACTATTATTTATACACTGACACTACAACAAAAGAGATATTTAGTTGCAATAACTTTTACTTTTAAGCAAGCAAAAGTTATTGCTGCAATAACATTTAACAACAATTGAGTTAATTTTCTTCAGTGTCGCTAAAACCTTAAATAGTATTTATATAGAGTATTAGTTATAAATATCTCATATTTATCATTGATACTTGATATAATATACAGATAATTATATTATTGCCGCTAAATCGCAGTGGGGTGTAACATGTATTCTGAGTCTAGTATACCATATATACATTACAATAAAAATAACTTTTAGCGGCAATAAATATTGACATCAATAAAGGGTGTTAAACTTTTTATCGGCATTAGTTAAGTATCATTAGAACCAATGTCGCTAAAGGCTTTAGAGACATATATAAAGAAATACTAATTACTACTAAAAATACATATTTAGTGATAATTAAGAATTAATTATCGCTAATGATCATTTTGATTTACCGATAGAAAGAATTTGTTTTCTCAAAACATGACAGGAAATTCCCATGGTACTAGAGTGTTCTACTCAAAAGGAAAGCAAAGGCTATATGTAATCATAAAGCCCTAGCGAATTCTCTTATATGAAATTCCTATTTTTAGAAGGGCAATTTGATGGACAGAATATTCTACGTTCATTTTTTATAGTATAAACACTAATATTAATATTTGATTTCACGATTTAAATTTGTGATCTATAAATTATACGATCATGAAATTTTATAGTTAATAATCTAGTCACGGGCTTCAGAAGGAGGTAACAAGTGGGTATTAATTAGATTAAGAATATTCTTTTCATGAATGTGGCCAACATCACCCAGCTCAAATTGCTGTCGTTGGCATAGTGTTTTCTTGTGTTTTATACCTACTAAACTAGTCTTATTAATTTAAATTTCACAAAATTTTAGAAATAACAAATATAATAGATATATAAGGCTCTATATTTATAATTTTAATAATTGCGCTTTATAACTATAGTTTTGTTTGCTATGAAGGTTGTTGTTTGTATACTTTTTGTCTATTTGTGTTTTCGCTTGTGAATATACAAATAGAGTAAATATATACAAATTATGTACTTATACAATTAGAAATTTAAGAACATCGTTTGTATATTTCGCTTGACAATATATAAACAGTGTAATTTGTTATGAATTTTTCATAATCATAAATAAATAGATAGGATAAGCATACACAAAATTCTGAATTTATACAATCAGAAACCGAATTATATAAATGAGGCGAATTATGCAAATTAGGTAAATAGCAAAAATTACGAAAATTGTAAAAATAACATATTATAATTTTTCTTAAACTGTAACTATAATATATAATATAGGCCAAATATTAGTTATTTTTCATAATTTTCCCTTTATTGAAATCTTTCTAGTGGAACCACGTCAATGAAAGATTTGCAATTTTCTGCCATCTTTAATGCCCTTTTGCCAAAGGATAGTTGGGCATGCAATGTTTAATGGGCCTAATTTCTATGAGTTGGGGGTGGGCCAATATTAGCATAAAAAGGTAGTAGGAAAAAATTACTTGAATATTTTTTAATAAATAATTATTAATTTTAGCGATATTTTTTATTTATTATTATTTATAGCAATATATATTAATATTATGATAATCTGTAATATATATTAAAGTGAATTATGTATGTAATACATATGTATTAACTTGTATTATATGTATTTTATAAATTGTTCTCTGTTATATCAATTAAAATTATATTATAGATGTATAAAAGTGATCAAGTGAAGAAAAAATTATTGCTATAAATAGTAAATATTTTCATAATATTATATATTTATGTAAGTTTTTCGTAGTAATATTGGTCGACAAAGTCAAATGTACAACTATACATGTGCATGTACTGGACAATTTACATTACCTAACAACAATGGACTCAAACTACATATGATTCTCCGGTAAGAATGGTGATCTTTTTCCGGTCAGGATAGGATATAGTCTCGATTGAATTTTGAACCAAGACTTTGGGATTTTCAATTACTTCATTGATAATTAGGCCACATTCTTGTTATAGTGGGTTAAAGTTCCACGTTGGTAGGAGAATGGACTTGGACAATCCTCCCCTCATGACCTATAGCTTTTGGGATTGAGTTAAGCTCAAGTGTTATGTCTTACACGGTATCCGAGGCAATCTCGGTTGAAGTCAATTCAACATTTTCCTACTCAATCTTTTAGTTATAGAAATAGCATTCAATTAAAGGGGAGCATAAGCAAGTTCAGTAATAAAAATCTGTAAAATTAGGTCTTAGGCCTAACTCACACCCCAAAAGTTAGCTCAAAGGGAGGAGGATTGCCCAAGCCTTATAACGAGTTCACCCATCTCATTAACCACCGATGTGGGACTTTTGTTTTAACACCCCACCTCACGCCCAGTGCTTAGCATCTGGTGCGTGGGCAATTTTGATTTTGGGGACCCCAACATCGAGTGAGACGGGCCCTGCTCTAATACCATGTAAAATTAGGTCTTAGGCCTAACTCACACCCCAAAAGCTAGCTCAAAGGGAGAAGGATTGTCCAAGCCTTATAAAGAGTCCACACATCTCATTAACCACCGATGTGGGACTTTTGTTTTAACAAAACCTCTGTAGTCGATGGAAACCTTGAAACTATTTAGAACAGGAGAAAACTTATATTAAGCACGACCACATGAGGCATGATAAGCAAGATCAATCCATCTCGTTCATCCATGTTTGAACTTTCGATCCATGCTCCAATTGGGCTTGGATGTGAAGAATGGGGGGGGGGTTAGAATAGGTTAAAGTTTCACATTGATTGAAAATTGGAGTTGTTATCTTCTTATATGGACTTAAATAATCCTCCCATGATGAATAGAATTTCAATGTTAAGTTAAGTATAAGTGTCATATTTTTACGACTCCGGTGATCGAATGTGAAGTTAAGAAAGATTGACACAAACTACAAGGCCAATGGGAAGTCACGGGTGTATTTTCTGTACTTATTGGTCTGACTTGTAATCCCCCCAAAAATCAATATAATAAACTCCACTAGTACTACTAAAACATTCAACTTTCAAGAAAAAGATCTTGTCCAAATTAATTTGGGCCAGTAGTTCTCTGCTTTTAAATTATTAGCCACCTTTTATTCCAGGCTAGCATTTGTTCACATGTCTGCAACTTTCCATGCATGCCAAAATTCTATCCTTATTTCATTTCTTAATTATTCAATAGAATTTTAACTCATACGTTCTCTCCGACTTCAACTCGGACTCAATTTATATGATATCTTTTAAATTTAACTTCTACCTTGTGAGGACAGAGAGTTTGTTTCGAACGACATTTGACTCATTTTAAAGCTGAATTCACAATTAAAATTTAAAAATTTGACTTTCAAAATTCAGACAATACCATATAAATTGCGACAGATTGTATACCATTTGAACAAAATAAAAGTATTATACTAATATGCTATCCAAATGCTCCTTAAAAGATAGAATAACTTGATTTCTTACACTTTTAACTTTGCCATAAATTTGCCTATAAATACACACCTCAATTTCATTATGCCCTAAACCTAAACCTCATAAAGATAGTAGCAATACAAAACATAAGTTAGCTCTACTTTGTCATGGATTCAAAGAGATACTTAACTCTCTTTTTGTTCTTCAACATTCTTTTCTTTAACCTTGTAAGTGGTTGTTGGACTGGTTGCAACAATCCACCAATTCCTAAACCAAACCCTAACCCTAACCCTTACCCAAACCCGAACCCAACCCCATCCAAGGGACATTGCCCTAGAGATGCCCTGAAACTAGGTATATGTGCCAACGTGTTGAACGGTCCGGTCGGAGCGGTCATTGGGACCCCACCCGACCCGCATTGTTGTATGGTACTAGGTGGACTTTTGGATCTTGAAGCTGCTGTTTGTCTTTGCACTGCATTGAAAGCTAATATTCTTGGAATTAATATTAATATTCCAATTGCATTAAGCTTGCTTATTAATACTTGTGGCAAAACACTCCCATCTGATTTCATTTGTGCCTAATAAGCTACAAATATTTCTCTTTTTGGGTCGTGACAAAAAAAATTAAAATTTTAACGACTAGACTATTCTTAACGACCCTTAAGTTTGGCGCGAAAAATCATTCGTGACGAATTTTTAACATTTTCTGTGGCGACTAATTGAAGTTGCATTTGTTGTTGTCATGTATGTGAAGTATTTGGAATTTGTTGTTTGTGTTATTCTAGGAATTTCTATTTTTGTTTGTTGAAGCTTTATTTAATCAGGATTAAGCACTTGATGATTTAATTTGTACCAAGGGATTGTTATTACATCTCTTTTCTTTGTTGACTTGAATTTCTAGTTCACTAATATTTGCTTTTAATTTCTCCTTAATATTTATTTTCTTGCTGAGTTTTAAAAATAATTCGGGATTATATATGTAGATTAGTGCACAATACTTGAGGTTCTAATTGTTATTAAGTTAATTAGAGCAGCTTAGTAAGTAAGAATAAAAAGCGATATAGTGTTCATTATGGATTGATTCTCCTTTATTAATTCTAACATGATATAGTAATTTCGATTAGTCAGCCTAAAAAGAATAATAATATCTCACAACAAGATTATTGAGATGATACGTCCTCTTCACCTCCAAACCTAAAATTGTGGGTCACCAAGGGAGCTGGGAAAATATTCCTCTTGTCTTGACATATTTTCTTTTCTTTTCATCACAAGATTAAAATTTAGTGAATTGTAATTAGCATTTAAAATTGCATCTTTTATTATTTTGATATGAATATTAGGATTTTAAAATTAAAGGTAAATGATTAGTCCATTTAATTTTCAAAATAAGGAATAATTTGACTCAAGGTGAAAATTAAGAATTCCATAAATAGTTAGATACTCATAACTCCTCCGCCCCCCTCCCTCTCTTTATTTTTTGGTAACATTTTAATTTCAGTTTTTCACGAGGCATATTCAAGGCTACAAGATCAAAGAATAATTTTGTACATTTGACGTAACTTTAATTTAGGACCATAAGATTCAAAAGTCTTCTTTATACTCTTAAATTTTGTATGAAGTCAAACCAGGTCATTCTTTATAAAACGGAGGGAGTATAAGCTATTCGTTCATTTTCTCTTGTCCGTTTTAGACTTTGCACATCCCTAATTAAGAAATATTCATGGATATATATGAGGATATTATCATAATGAACATGAAAAACTTCCCCATCGCATCATTAATCGGTGTAGGATTCAAGATCAGTTGATTTTAGAATTAGGTCTTGAAAAATAATTTAGAAATTAAGTTACAAATGCCAAGGATGAAATAAAAAAAATAACTATATTTTCTTAGTATGTTAAAAGTTAAAATAGAAGTGAAAAAAAATTATTTCTAAAACGTGAACAAGAATAGAGAATACAGTATTATTTTTAGGAAAAATTACGCAACAAAGCAAATTTATTAGTTAATTACTCATCATAGCTATAGTTTATTATAATTACTACTCGCGACTATAAATTAATTATGTGGACTAACTTCGAATTTGAATATAGTAATGTTTGTATATGTATAATTCACCAGAATATATAAATACATATGTATAATACAATTATTTAACTTATATACATATACAATTAACTTCTCTCCCACTCTCTACCCTCTCTCGCTTGCCTCCTTCCTCCCTCTCCCAGTCTCGCTCGCCTCTCTCCTCCCTCACTTAATCTGCTTGCCCTATATATAAATGTATATGTATAATATACAATTATATACATATACAATTCGCCTCTCTCCCACTCTCTGTTCTCTCTCGCTTGCCTCTCTCCTCCCTCTCCGAATCCTTCTTGCCATATATACAAATACTTATGTTAATATACAATTATTTAATCAATATACATATACAATTCACATTTTCCCACTCTTTTCCCCCTCTCCTCTCTCTCTCTCTCCCAGTCTCGCTCACCTCTCTCATCCATATAACATGTAGCAACAAATTATAATTATTAAACTATAGCTATGAAGAGTAATTAATTATTTTTAAATGACTATACGTGAAAGTTTCCTCTTTTTTTTTAGGAAAAATTGTATATAATAGCAAACTAATAACCTAAATTAATTGGAATAGCTAGGGTTTGATTTAATTGTGCTCCATAGCAAACGTTGGCAAAAATTTGCCAGGCGTCTCTCTCCCAGAAGTCTCGCTCGCCACTCTCTCATTCTCGCCTCTCTCGCTTTATACACAGAAGTATATAATTTCTGTTTCTGTTTTGTATAAAGCGAGAGAAAATTGTATATACACATGCAAAAATGTATATCTTCGTGTTATACACTTAATTATATAATTTACAAACATTTTACTTCAAATATTGCAGAGAAAAAGGCCAAAGAATTATACAATTGTGAATTATACAATTTCAGTGAAATACAATTTTTTCTAGCTTTATACAACAGAAGTGTATATATTGTGTTTCTGTTTTTGTATAAAGCGAGAAAAACATATATCTTCTTGCTATACACTTATAATTATGCAATATACATACATTTTAATTATATTCAACTGTATGCAAAGTTAATTATACAATTGCAGCGAAATAGGCCAGCGAATTATACAATTTAGGCCAGCGAATTATACAATTTAGGCCAGCGAATTATACATTTGTATATGTATAGCGAATTATACAGTTTTTATGTTTGTTATGGAGCGCAATTATGCAAAGTTTGCTATAGCATACAAATATGAATTTTTTGTTTGCTATATGTGAAAGTTGCCCTTTTTTTTAATAAATAATCGCACAAACTATGGAGAACGTATTTGGTCCAAGTTGCTTTATTGAGCCCAAATTATTAGACAAAGTTTTCTATTTTTAGAACCAAAAACTTGGAACCCACGATACAAATCCTTTGGCTACAATTCGTCTAAAATGGTATTTTATCTATATTATTTTATTTTTATTAATATTTTAATTCTTTTAACTTTAATACATTGAAAATAAAAAAGATATTATAGACTTTTGAATTTCTTGGCCATATTTTCTAGTCATTTACCACAACCTTAAAATCTAATACCTCATTTCAAAAAGATTGACCTAGTTAACTTGACACGGAATTTTAAAAGATAAAAAAGACCTTTGAATCTTTTAGTTATAAATCAAAATTATGTCAAATATACTAAATTGTCCTTTAATATTATGGCCTTAAACATATCATGTAGAAAACTAAAATTAAAATATTACCAAAAATAAGAAAGAAACCGTTCTTTTTTTAAATAGACTAAAAAAAAGTTAACCATTCTTTTTTAGACGGGACTAATTATTTATGTTAGATCAATTAGTGTTTGATTGGTTAGTATTTGAGAGGAAGTTTGTCGTAAAGTACAAAAAGTAGAAGTGTTATGATTATATGAGAACGTCTTGGAAGGCAATTAAAGTTTGGCTATATTATTAATAACAAAAAAAAGGCACTTGGGCGTTGAACAAATAAGCCCAAAGTTATATTTTCCTAAAAAGCTATAGTTTGGATGATGATTTTAAAGAGAAAGTGGTATGAAATAATAAGCCATTAATTCAAATTTAATGTTATAGTTATAGTTTATTTTAATTGTAAATCGTAGTAAATATTTCTTTTTTTGTCATCTGATTCGGTATACAATTAGTCATTTTATACATTTTGATATAAAATGTGTTTGTGTTTGTATAAAGAGAGTGAAAACTATTTATACAAATATAAATATATATATTTTCGTCCTCTACACTTATAATTATACAAATACAAATCTTATTATATAAATTACAATGTATAAATGAATTTATACAAAACTGAATTTGTAGCGAATCACACAAATCAAAACCTCCATAGTAAACACAAATTTTGTTATGAAACGCAATTATGCAAACTATAACTATAACATATAAATATAATTTATATATTCACAATATGTGAAAGTTGCTCGATTATAAATAGTAGTTATAATTGTCTAATTATAATTTATAGGAATAGATTTAGAGAGTAAAGAAGCTAGCGAGATTTAAAGAAAGACGAGCAAGATACAAATAGAGATAAAGGAGAGAATAATTTGTGTATCATTTTTTTCTTATTATACATAGATACAATTTATTTTCTAATACATAGATACAATCATACAATTGGTTGTATCTATCTACGAAGTAAAAAAGATTCAAAAGCGTTTAGAAGTTTGATACATACTCTTAGTCTAGTAATGCAAATATATATTGATCAACTTATCAAAAATTCATAATGGAATATTTTGAAATAAATGTTAAATCGATAAACTTAAAAATTTTAGTAACACAAGAAATAAAAAGGAAGACGAAGAAAAATTCACGCAAGAATTTGTAAAGAGGGGAAGACTTTTAAAATTTGTGGTTAAAGAAAACGAATGATAGAAATTTGTCTGACTACAAAATATTATAGTAAAAGTAAAATAGACATTTAAAGTTACATGGTTACTTAATTACATAAAAATATCTCTTTTTTTTTTAACTGACGAAAATAAATCATATAAATTGACACCGATGGAGTAATATTTACGAGAAAGTTGCCGTTTTGGTTCCTCTAGTATTCTTTTGTGTGCACTTTTAGCCTCTCTATTATCTGATTTTGCACATTTACATTACAAAAAAAAAAAAAAAAACTTTCGATTTGTTGGACTTGCAATTATTATCCCAAAATCTTAAACAGAACTAGGCCATCTCAAACAGTTAATTAATTATGTAAGGTTACCCATTAATTAACGTCTGCATATAAAATTACTCCTTCTTAGAATTTTGAACTCTCTCTATATATATTCTAAGATTTGAATACTTTAAATATTAATTAATAATCTAATAATAAAATTTGAATAATCTAATAATGTGGAGCCCGGAGCCTAAATGGTATAAAATGTTAATAAAAATTTCAAAATGGTATATGAATATTTATTTTAACCAAAAGGGCAAAATCGCTGGAAGGGCAGCGATTTCGCTTGCCGGGAAAAAATAAAATCGCTATTTTTTTTAAATGATTTTTTAATAAATCGCTCCCTAAGGAGCGATTTTCTTAATTTTTTATTTAAAATTTAAAAAAAAAAAATAATAGGAGCAAATCGCTGCACTTGCAGCGATTTGTCTCCAATTTCTTTTATATTTTTTTAAATAATTTTTTAATAAATCGCTCCCTAAGGAGCGATTTTCTTAATTTTTTATTTAAAATTTAAAAAAAAAAAATAATAGGAGCAAATCGCTGCACTTGCAGCGATTTGTCTCCAATTTTCTTTTATATTTTTTTAAATCAATTTTTTAGAAAAATTTTGATTGCTACTTATTTTAAAAAATTATTTTAAAAAAATTATTTTTGAATAAGTAGTAGAAAAATTTTAAAATTAAAATTTCTTTAAAAAAAATTAAATTTTAATTTTAAAAATTGTAAAAAAAAAATTAAAAAAAATTGATTGGAAAAAATTAAAAAAAAAATTGGATACAAACTAAGAGCAAATCGCTGCAAGGGCAGCGATTTGTCTCCAATTTTTTTTTTAATTTTTTCCAATCAATTTTTAAATTTTTTTTTTACAATTTTTAAAATTAAATTTTAAATTTTTTAAAGAAATTTTAATTTTAAATTTTTCTACTACTTATTTTAAAATAATTTTTAAAATAAGTAGTTAAAATTTTTCTAAAAAATTGATTTAAGAAAAATATGAAAGAAAATTGGAGACAAATCGCTGCAAGTGCAGCGATTTGCTCCTATTTATTTTTTATTTTTTTTAATTTGTAAAAAATTAAGAAAATCGCTCCTTAGGGAGCGATTTATTAAAAAATTATTAAAAAAAGAATATTTTAGAAATCGCTGTTAGGGCAGCGATTTTACTTTTTCCGGCAAGCAAAGTCGCTGCCCTTCCAGCGATTTTGCCCTTTTGGTTAAAATAAATATTCATATACCATTTTGGAATTTTTATTAACATTCTATACCCTTTAGGCTTCGGACCCTAATAATGTGCTATTAAGGGCGGAACTAAAACTTCAGCTATGCAGGCTCAACAAAATTTAGAGGAATTGACATAGATATACAATTGACAATATATAGTCCGATATTAATTAGCAATTAATAGTAAAAAAAAAAAAAAAGAAGTATGTAATAGTCTAAAAGGAATTTAACGATTTTTTTATAGTTTTTTTAGACCAGCAACCACCAATATTAATTAAGGAGATGTGGATTATTTTTCTCCCTTATTTTTAACTCCTATAATTAAGGAAGTTAGTTTTTTTCAGTTTCTTTAAATTCTCAAACTCAACTTTATTATCACTCTATTTTTACAAAAGAAATTATTAAACACAATTTACGACAACATAAATATATATTTCAATGCTAGAAAGCAATGAAATCAAAAATTTGACGTTTTAAATAAAATAAAATTTACGAATAATAAAGGGACTTATAGTTATTTATTTATTTATCCTCAAAAGCCCTAAATACATTGATTTGCGTGCGCATAATTTTGTTTAAACCGGTAACATCAACCCAACTTGACCTTCTCAAAATGAAACTCACCGAATTCTACCATCACGTTATTCACACATTTCCTGTTAATTCTTTTATTACAAAAAAATAGAACTAAATATTAGATTAAGAAATGCAAATCAATATATATATATATATATATATATAAATGAGGATCTTCAATCCGCCTATGTGACATGCCTCAATGATGAGAATCTTATTAAAATAGGGCCTTTTAGATTTTTTTTTACATATTATGTATATGTATATATTGCTATTAATAAGTTACTTAATGAGCATCACACTTTCTAACCTTTTAATAATATATATAACACCTAACCTTTAATTTAATAATATAACTCCTAACCTTTCATATTCATAACCTTCAAAATATTTAATATAAAATTATAACTCCTAAATATTACACCTATAAAAACCCACTTTGAGACATTGCATGATGGTCATTTTATTTTTATTTTTCTTATTCTTCATTTTTTGATTCTTTGATTTGTTAATTTCTTTTGTCTTCTTTGATCTGATTTTTGCAGGAGAGGGATGTATAATGAAAAATGTTATATATTTTGCATATTTTGATTTTGTGAGGTAAAATGATTTGACATGTCTAATTATCATTATCACTTTTATTCTATTGTAATTACATATATATTTGATATTATTAGGTTGAATTGTTGATGATACAAATCATGATTCTTTTATAGAAAAAATAATTTGTTCATTTTCTTTTTTGCTTCTCTTTGTAGTTTTTTGAGATTTTTTTTCTTATTTTTGTAGTTTCTATCGACACTGATTGTCTTTATTCACTTTGTAAATTTGAAGAATCGAATTATGTTATGTTGAGATCATGATCCTTCTTTCCTCTTCAAATCATATATAACTAAATATTTTAAATATTTTTGCTTGATTAGTTAACTATAATTTTATGTCTTTTTGTTGTTATTATTGTAAGGATGGTAATTTTTTTATGTTGAGAACGTGATCTTCTTCTTTCCCCTTCAAATCATATATAACTAAATATTTTAAATATTTTTTCTTGATTAGTTAACTAATTTTATGTATGTTAATTGGTATTATTGTAAGGATTGTTTATAGTTCTCCGGTTAAACCTCCGATGCAATAAGAGTTGATTGGTTCCTTATCAGATTAATTAGTTAATTGAAAAAACGCCAATATATCTTATTTCTAATTTCGTCTAACAATATCTTCCTCCTCACTAGCTATAAAAATGTTATACAAATATATAATAAATATAAGTGATAAAAAAAAGTAATATATCACATCTTAATATAAAGTAAATAAAATACTAAATATTAAATACAAATATTATATAGCTAAGAATCAAATAAATCGATTCCTCTTATAATTTCGTATCTCACAATCACATAACAATGATATGATAAAAATACATAATTTTAACGTTGCATTATTTATTATATTATTTATATATAGAAATTATTTATAGGCCAAATGTTTCACAATTTTGAGAATTTAATCAACAAAAAATTAAATATTTTTAATTTTATTTTAAAACATCCGTACGATTACTTTTTTTTTTTTGATAATTTCAAAATTATTTCTATTCCTTTTGATTAACTTTTTAATTCTATGTCCCTTTTTAAATTTATTTTTAATTAATTTTTCTCATAATATGTATCTCTCCTATAATGTAAAATAAGAGAAAAAGTATATATTGTTCAAAATAATAGGTAATTACTAAAAATAATGTTTATTATTAGAAGCATATTTGGAGACTTTTAATAATTTGAAATTTCTAAAATGATGTAAAAAGAAAATAAATCACATAATAAAATAAAACATAAAAATGGTGGAGAATTTTACTTAAATATATTTTTGTTTATTAAAAAAATATGTAACATTTTTTTTTACCTTTTTCCTCTTATTTTTATATATTTATTTTTAATTTAATTTTTATCATAAACTCACACCTCTTCATCTTTCATAACCTCTAACTTAATTAAGACTTATTAGTAATACCTATAACTTCCAACTTTATACATTCATAACCTCAAATTACTTAATGTTTAAATTTGTGACATCTTAAAAGCACATAAAAAAATATTTCTAACCAAATATATTTATGTTTAGCTTAATCGTCCTCTACTTTAATCTTGTAATGCAAAATCTATCGACAAAGACTGCTTTGTGTAATTATTTTTACTTCTAATAAGAATGATACAAAATAAGATATATAAAAGAGAATAATTTATTTTTTTTTATTTTTTTGCATGAAATTATAAGAGCAAGATCATTACTAAAAGTAAGACAAAAACAATTCTTGAAAATATTAAAATGTATTTGTAGATACGCTTAGCAGGGGGAGATAATCAAAATTATTATGAAGTTATTTTAAATTTTAAATAAAATATGAATCATGAAAAATCTAATAAAAATTAATTAAGAGAATTCATATAAACATTTTGCTTAAATTAATAAAAAGCTAAAGACAAGCTAACTTAATTATGTTAAGATACGATGCTAATTGTTACTGTTTTAAAAATATATATATATAAATTAGTAAAAATACTAAAGACGAGCAAACTTCATTCTCTTAATTACGATGCTAATTGTTTGTGTTTTATTAATAGAATTAAATAAGCAAAGACTAAAAAATAAAAAAGAAAAAAAAGAAAAAAGGGAGACTAAAGTAGCGTTGAAATAAATTCTAAAAAAAACATAGAATTATAGAAGAGAATTTATCAAGGAAAAAATTAATACAGATAATCATTTCAAATATACTTATTACTTAACCACTCATCCTCCATTATAACGATTCTAAAAATTTACTTATCTTTGCCTCCTACACTTTAATTATAAGAAAATATTATTTATCGTTAATAATTATAAATATTCATATTATTTGTGAACATTTTTTTATGTTTACTTTATTTAGAAAAAATTCAAGAGTCTAATTATAAGTTTTTAGTAGATATATAAGTTTTTTTTTAATCTTAACATAAAACCTTTTATCATTCATTTATAATTGTTTAATTATTACTTATTTTATTATGAATTTTAACAATAATATATTATTTTTATGTTAATTTTATATCACAAAAAATTGTTTTATCGAACTAAAATCATGTATCACTCATTTCCTTCCAAAGAATCAATATAGAGAGAGAACTTTATATTTTAATATATAAATATTGAAGTATTTTTTTAAGTCTTCAAATTACACTTATCTATTACGAATAATTTTTCATGTTTCTAAGTCTGTTTTTGAATTTATTTCTATTTTAATTCTTTTGATATTTTTTTAAAAAAATGAAAGACTAAAAATCTCAATTTAGATTTTTAACAAAACATCAAAGTTAACCATATTTAATTTTGAGAATTCATCAAATGGATAATGAAGTCATAAATTCTTAATTATATATTATAACTGACATAAAAGAATAGGTACTATTCAACCAAAAAAAAGTATAGGTATTTGACTGTACTGCTAATTTAAGGTATTTAATTTTTTGATAAAATTAATTCATGAATTGAGTTGAAATTACAAAGCTAAATGATTAAATTTATTAACTAATCTATTTGAATTTGAAAATTAAATAAAAATAAAAACTTTTAGACACCGCGCATAACGCGACTAAGTTTACTAATTTATTATAAATACATGGTATTGTGAATATTTATTATATACTTTAGTAATAAAGTTTGTAACTGAATAAGCATATGGTCTTGTAAGAATGTAATCAAATAAGCTTGTAAGAATAGATAATTTATACTATAATTTGTGTAATCAAATAAGCTTGTACAAATATATATTATCTTACGCTTTTACAATTCATACTATTTTATTAGAAAGTTAAATGCACATCTGCTTGAAGTTGAATATATATAGAAGACCTTATCAAATGTCATTAATTTGTATCATTTAATGTTTAAGGTAAATCATTATGACCATTTTATCAGAGACTAGTGTAGATGTAAATAAAAGAAACTTCAAATATTCATAATTTTGGCTTTGAATGTTAGTTTCAGATATAGAAAAACTTTATTACACATTCCATATCATAGTTGAACTTATAAATATCTATAATTAATCATTCGAACTAACACACATAATTTATTAAATCATCACAAGTACCCATAAAAAAGTTTGGTAAAAAAACTGCATGCAATCAATGTGTGCCTCTCTTGAAGGCAAATAATGTATACTACCATATATTTTCGTAGGTAATGAATCAGGTGAGTCACGACTTACGAAAATTATATGTCAATGAGTTTTCTTTTCAAATGCCACCTATTTTGTATCATTAAATAATTAAAATAAAGCATTATGACTATTTTACTTGAGACTAGGGTATATAAGAAAAACTTTGAATGTTCATACTTTTAAATTCAAAACACCTAAAACTCAAATACTAGCACGATCCGCCTATATTTTTATTCGTCAAAAAATCTCTTTTTGACAATAACAAGTATAACTTAAATTCCTATTGAGAGTTACAAATATGTAGTATGTTCAACTAATTATTACTTCCTAACCTACCTTCTTTTATCATTCATTTAAAAAATAATAATTCTTTTTTCTTTTTTGACAACATTATAAGTATAACTATTTACATGATATATTTAAAAACACGAGATAAAAAAAATAGTTTTGTTTATTAACATAAATATAATCTCAAATAAAAAATTGAAAATGTTTTCTTTATTTTCTCAAATTATGCATCAAATTAAAATAGATATTCTTCGTAAACAAAGTATTAATTAATGTTAATAAGACTAAAATAGGAGTAATTAGTCGGTAGAACCTTAATGGTGACGGCACATATAAGTATGAGTTGTATATGGTCAAATTATAATATCATCTTTACTAATTATATAATTAATCATGACAATAATTAAATTAATTTCCCCTTTAAATGTACACAATGCAAAAAGACAATTATAATTAGTAGTATCCATAAAACCACCTCACTTCTTTCTGTTGGCTCTCATGGTTTATAAATTAATACTTAAACCCCACCCCCACCCCTCTACATGTATATTTTGTATGTATATGTATGTATCACACCCCGTGAATGAATCTACATCAAGATGGATAAAATTTTGTTCTATTATTTGTATGATTTTTCTTTTTCCCATAGATGTGTAGGCCTTTTTGGTCCCTATTGTAATCTTTTATTTCTAGTGGATCATATTTATCACGAGTACAAGCAACTTGTTAACTAAACTACACGATTATTGATTGAATTTAATTCATGACTAACATAATTAATTAAAGACAGGTGCCAAAGCTGCCATAATTTGTTTTTACGTTTTTCTTAAATTGGTACTAATGTATTTATAAATTAATCCGAGACGCGTGGTAAGAAATTAAAATTTATAAATTCAAAATTTTAATTTTTAAAGTTATTAAATTCTAAATTAATAATTTATATATATCTAATGAACTTACAAACGTATGCGTATACTCGATTTCGTTGATCATGTATGTAACGCTCTAGATCCGCCCATTTTATGTACTTTTACCAATTATTTCGGTCAAAGAAAGCTTATATTATAGCAATATAAGTACATCATATGCCTAAAGGAATGTAAACGGCATTTGCAAGGAATTTTTGCTTTTTATTACTTTTCCTGTTTCGTTTTATACATCATCTCTTTTTATATATAGTTGGATCATGATGTTTGTCATTTTATAAAAGTTATACATAAATTACCTTCTTTTGCCTATCATACCCCTGATAGAGTAGTAAATTAATCTTAGATATGTATTCATCATTTATTATAAAGTTGACTTAAGATAACACTAAATAAGGGTAGAAGGGTAAAATTACATCATTTCTTAATGCAAGTGCAAAGTAAAAAAGTGATATATAAAATGGAACGGAGAGAGTAACTTTTATGGTGTAGTAATCCAAATATTAGTCGATGAATGTATATATACATATAATTATATTTGGCAAACATTTTTTTGTACGATGAATTAAATTAGTTTGACTTACGTTTTTTTTTTTCATTTGTTCTCAAAAATTTGCATTTATTTTTTAAAGTTTATATTTCAAACTTGTATATTTTACTTTGAGTGCTACCATTGACTTTACGAAAGAAGTGTTTCTTTGTTGTTGAATTATTTGATATGCAATAATGCATAATATATATTATATAAAGTTTTAGTAGAATAAATATCTTAATAAGTATGTTTGGGGTGAGGAGTCATGCTTCTGATGGCCCATCATGAGTGTAGGTCCAGTCCATTTAGGGCCCATGAACAGAGAAATTGGTGCAACTTGGGCTTACACATGGCTGGCTGTCATTATATACTGTGAAAATAGTGCAAGTTGACACTTGTTAAATTGAAGAAGTTTTACGGATAGTCTGTTTTGATATCGTTATTTATTTCATATACGGCTTTTAAATTTTCTTTTACATATATTCGTTTTAGGTATGAGATATTTATGTTAGGTTTGACAAATTTTATATGACTGAATTGAGGAAAAAAGAAAAAGAGAAACTGAACTTCAAACATATTTGATCGATTTTGTGTTTGAACTTCAAGTATATGAAACTCTAGGCATAATATCATGTTAGACTTTATTAAAACTAACATAATATCATGTTAGACTTTATTAAAACTAACTTCAAATACGATTTCTCGTCTGAAATTATTTTAAAATGCAAAACGCGAGCATAAGTTAAATATGGCCAAATCAATATTGATGCACTTTCCTCAATTAAATTGAAAATTTCAAGATTATCGTTATTTTTTTCGATTTATTATAAAGTGGTTATTTGTGATTAGTTCCCATCACCAAGGTCTAACACATCTATTCAACAAAAAGTAACAAATACATAAATGCTATCTTTTCATTCATTTAATTTTGACATAATTAAAACAAGGAAATATGCAAGATTCAACTATGTAGCAAGTAACCAATTAATAGGGCATTGAAAGAAAAAAATAAATTGTGACATCGCAATTCGATTTAAATCTCTTTTGTCACTTGGTTGTTTCCATTGGCCTTTTGGAACAAAATACAAATTTAATTAACTTTTTATTTTGACAATAATTCCATTTGGCTGTGTAAGAGTCAAACTTTTTTAGACTGATTACTTGGGATATTTTTCAAAAAATAAAATAAAATTCCCACCTAATATATATAGGTTAGCTCTAGTCTATAGGGATGTATGAAGTGTGAATTAGTTGTGGATATCAAAAAGTCATGAGAATGACATCAAAATCTAAATAAACATGATATTGAAGCAAAGGTCTAGGGACACCACCAATGCGATAGGATAGATAGAATTTCTTCACTAGTCGAGGGGACCTAGTGCATTAGCTATCATTATGAGTTCGGCCAAACACAATAACTATGACTAAATTCTCTATATATGTTTTAAATATCATCAAATTAATTTTCATAAAAGGTAGATTTCAAACTCAGTGAATCAAATGATTTGTGGTTGAATATCTTAGTGTATTATCAAGCGAAATGGTTTGATATTGGATAAGCCTAGAAATGGAGTAAGTAAGAAACTCTAAAGAATGACGCCCTATTTGTAAAGATATGGAATCTGAGTTTAACTCAACTTTGGAGAGAATTGTCCAAGTTTATATAAGCAGATCGTTAGTGTATTCCCTAATCAATTTGAAACTTTTACTCACTCTAACATCCTTCTTCACGTCCAGACCCAACTGAAGCATGGATCGAGAGCCCAAATGGAGATAAACCTGATTTTGGTACCATGTAAAAAAACATGACACCTAGGTCTAACTCTAGCTCAAGAGCGAGGATAGACCAAACCCATATACATAAGCATACTGTCAGTCCATTTCCCAACCAATATAGAACTTTTATCAATTCTAACATCTAAAAAACACGAATTTGCATTAGTCAAGTCACTAAATTCAGAATAACATATGTATAGTTACAAGAAAAGAAAGGCCTCCATGCTTCTATTTCTTTTTGTGAAGTTGAAAGAAAGTTGTCTTATCATAGACCCACATTTTGAGTAGAAGTAAACGTTGTAAGATGCAAATTGACATAAATTGACAAATTTAGCATACGACATATTGTCTCGTGGCACAAAGTCTTTTAAGAGTAAACACAAAAAGGTGGATGAAGAAATTTTAGTTACAATGCAAGTTGTATACAATGAAGACGACTATGTCAATTTTGGAATCTAATTCTTTTAAAATCACAATAATTCAAGCCAACCAAAAGGGCCACACTAGATTTTTTGCTATTAACTTATACAACGTCATCTTACTAAGTAGGGGACTATTGTTATCAGTATATTTGTTGTATACCAAAATCTCTGACATGTATATTTTTGGCATTACTGTTTAAAGCATAAAACTTTTCATGCATATATACTAGCTTTATATATTCAAATGTGACAAAATTAGTTCATAAAAATATGACTTTACCAATTTACTTAGTACATGTTTGTGTATTTATTAGCTATATCCATTGTCAAGTCTAATTGAGCACATCTAAAACTTAATTGGACTTATTTGGACTACAAAGTTGAGATGTTATACATGCTATTTTACTTGTTTTATTTTTATAATTAAATAAATTATAAGAGTTGGGTTAGTTGGGATTATGATTCTTTATTTTGTTCATCATGATTCTACCCATTTCAACCAAAGTGATATATTTTGGTAAGAGTTGGGTTGGTGGGTTCAAAATCTCGAGAACTAAACGTACAAATTAATATAATCGAAGAGATTTGATATCTACTATATATACATAAGATAATTTTAATTATGTATAAATAGTAATATTATACACCAAAGGAGTTCAAATGAACCCTCAGGGTGGCTCCGCTCAACGGGGTCTAGTCGAATCGAGCTCAACTAAACTTACCACATTAATTAATTAATCTGAGTTTAGTTAATCGAAATTTTGTTATCTTTTATATAATTTATTAAACACATCAGTACGTAGTGTTGTAACTTATTGCATTTTTACGAAGAGCAATAATAAATTTTTGCCACTAATTAAGAAGAGAAAACTCGAATATGATCGTCAATGACTAGAAAATGAAAGCAACGATTTTATTTTATTTTTTAAAAAAAGGAAAGTGGACTTTTAAATCAAAATATTGAAATGAAAATATAAAATTGTGAAGAGGAAATTCGAAAATGTTTCAATGAGGCAAACATTGAATTACATTATACATCGTGATGAAAAAAAAGCACATTTTCGATTCTCTATGATTACCAAAATAAACATAAAAAAGACCAATCATACATACAAAACTCTCAATCAGAAATGGTCAAAATAATAATTCATAACAGCAAGCTGTTAATTATTAGATTAATTAATGTTGCAAAAAAATTAATTAATTAAATGGAGAGACAAATTACAATATTTATGTGTTGCAATATGAGGTTAGAGGGAGACAAGATGCGTAGTGCAAGCCAATTATTCTACTAATGACCTGCCTAAGATGATACTTTCCTATATACAGCAAAACATTTGTGCTTACAAATCCAACATTAATTAATACTTGATTACTATTTTTATTCAATTCTACACTTATAATTAAATAATGGGAAAATGCACAATTACCTCCCCCACCAACCTCTGCCTGAAATTTTAGAAACATACTTGTACTTTATAAGGTCCTATTACTCCCATCGAACTTATTTTATAAATAATTTTTTACCCCTTTTTTACCTATGTGACACTATCATTAAAAAACTGTCAACACGCGTTGGGCCCAGAAGATAGTGTCACGTAAGCCGAAAAGGGATAGAAAATTATTTATGAAATAAGTTCAGGGGGTAATAGGACCTTAGTATAGTATAAGTGTGTCTCTCAGATTTCGGGCATAGTTTAGAGGGATACTTATGCATTTTCTCTTATATAATACTCCAAAACTTGATTAATAAAGTTAATTTAGTATGTAAATACCTAATAAATGTTTTTGTTAGAGGTATGTCTTGTTCTATTTTTATTTGTTATTTTTATGTAATCCTAGTATTATTATTTTCTTAGCTTTGGATGGGGTCTATCGAAAAAAACCTCTCTACAGTTTACTATGTTCCTTAAACCCTATTTGTTGAACTATATTGAGTATGCTATTGCTGTTATATGTGGAGTCAATATGAGTCAAGTAAAATAAAACGCAGAAGGTATTAAAATATAATATTATGGTTGCCCTTTCAGCTTGTCAAATGGATAGAGTCCATCAATAATAGTTGGAGTTGATAATTAAATAATAACTTGTCATTTAATTAAGGTTAATGATTATTCTCTATAATAATATAATTACCATCGAGCTAACTCACGTGAAAATAACTCTTCTCTCGATATCTCACGTGCATTAGTTTGATAAACCAAAATCTTGATTATTGTGATATACATATAGTTAAATGGTGAAATCGACCACCAAAATTAAAAAAAAAATAACTTTTATACTTAAGCGAGTTTAATCTTTAAAAATTTTTTATAACAGAATATAAATATTAAGATTTGTATAAAAAATACGAAATGTAATTGAATCTGTATTTTGTGTGTCTAACTTTTACCATAAAATTAAATATAAAAGTAACCTATTGTTATGGAGTTAGAAAATTTTCAAATTGAATTTAAATGTGAATTATTTTGCCAACTCAACTAATATTATGACTTAGTAAACAACTAGTACCACATATTAACAGTGATTTGAAGAGTAAGGTCGTCAGCAATTGACTTAAAATAATCTAATATGACTTTATAACCACAAGATTTGGCTTCTTATTGGTCCTACATAAACAAAACAAAAATAAGAGAACATAAAATTTACTAATTAAAATTAAAAAATATAGTTCTTTTGTATGTTAATTGAATTACGTGTGGTGAAATGCAAAGCGACCTTTAATAAGCAGCTCACTAATGATGATATCTTAAATATTTAATTATCTTAACCTAATTTCATGTTGGTGTTCTGATATAAGATGTCGATTTTAAAATTATGATGATTAAGCGCCTTTTCATATATATTTAATTAAAAGTCTTGAGTTTGATTCGTAAAAATTAAATCATTTTTTATAGGAAAAACTGATTTTTTTCATATATATCGAATATAAAACAATATCAAATGTAAAATAAAAAATATAACAAAATATTGAGATTGTGATAACTCCAAAAGAGAAATGGTGTAACTAACATAACGACCCTTCACCAAGATAACTTGATTAAATAAACTATTTTGTTGAAAATGAAATATAGCTTACGCAATTTGGAAGCATTATATATAGGCTATCAAATAAATAGAATTAATGAGATCATCCTAGAAATTATTAACACATAAAACAAGTTTTGGCTCCTTATTTTTCTTTGTGCCTAACTCTGTTTATGTCATCAATGAACTAAGAGACATGCATGTATTATTACTAATGGATAAAACATGAAAATATAAACAACAACTAAAAAAATCTTAAAATAATAATAATAATTATAATAATACAAATATATATAACTATAGTCAGCTGGTCCATGGGGAAAAGTTCTCTATTCTCTACTCTCTCTCTTCTATAATACATTAAAATATATTATTTTATTATTTATTCGATTTTTCATTAGTCAGTATCTGATATTTATATTGAAGTCAGACTAATATAAAATCACGTCATGTAGGTTTTATTCGAAGAAAACACTTCTTATCAAGTATTTTTTTATATTTCAGACTCAAAAATTAAGATATCTGATTAATAATGAAGCAGTCTTATCTATGCCACCGTATCGTTCGAATAAATGAAAATTAAGAAAGTAGAATTATTGGTGTGGACTTCTAAGATCAAGAATTTATTTATAACTAATTGTTATGATTCGTCCATTTGGCACTTCCTGTCTGCAGGCTGGCTCTTGGAGCTCGTGAAAGAATATGCAAAGAATAATTTATTTTATTTCTCTATCTTTGATTCCCCTTTGAATCTATCTGCAATTTAATTATTTTTATAAATTCAAAAACTTTTAAAAAATTAAATAAATATGACTTGTGGTGTTGATTCAGAGGAATTGCGAAATATGCACGTAATTCTCACTTATTTTGATTCTTTCATGGGAATCGAGAACAAGACAATGCTCATATATAAAATATGAATTTATGTTGATAGGTGTAATGATTTCATTTAAAATTTTGAGAAAATATATTTAAAATATGAGTTAATTATGTTTATACCATGATATTCACTTTCATAAGCAAACACATAAATGTTTCTTTTTTAAAGTGGTCATAATAACTCGTAAGGTCGATCGAAAAACTAACTTTGTCTATTCTGAAATTATAATAAATTTTTATAATTTTGGTGAAATAATTTTTTTACTCTATAACTTAAGATTAGTTATATATCATTTCTTTAGTCTAATGATATTAAATAAAGTCATGTATAATTATTTTGTAAGTAATATATTAAGAATATAATTAACTAATAAAAGTGTGATTTGTTTAATAACTTAAATTTTTAGATGAGACAGTCACAAACTTTAACATTGTATCAGAGTCCTAAGATCAAATTCATTGTCACTCATATCAAAAAGAATTTTCACGTACTTGACCCCTGAAAAAGAATCAGGCTCAAATTCAACATGATATAATTATATAAATATTTTTTATATTATGATCAAGAATATACTAATCTATTTGGTTATGATGATAGGTTTGATAGGTAAGAAAGAATATACTACTAGCAAAAAGGGTCGATGAATTCAAACATCGAAATGGGACCTCTTAAAACCGACCAATAAGGTCCTTTTTAGAACCTAATTTTATCTGTTTTTTTCTAAAATAATTTATGAATTTATCGAAAATTTCATTAGTCAACTCCTAATATTTAAATCGATTATGAGTCATATTTATGTGGATGTAAACTTGTAATATATCTCTACTATTCAAGATGATCACAGCTTCGCAATTACCGACATGGATTATAGTAAATAGTTCAGATTTTTTTGTTTTAATAAAAATTTTCTAATTTAAGTTTTTGAAAATAAAAATAATTTTATTGAAAGTGTTGCTTTCTTAAATGGTTGTATTCAATACGAGTATCAAGTACCTGTATGATATCTTTACAAATTATCAATTATTTATATCTAGCAAAAATAAATATAGAGTTATTATTTTATTACAGGGTTAATTTGTGGGAATCCGAAACTCAAAGGGTAAAAATATTAACAAAAATTCCAAAACGGTATATAAAATTTTATATTAACCAAAACGGTAAAATCGCTGCCGGTGCAGCGATTTACTTCACCTGAAAAAGTTAAATCGCTGCTGAGGCAGCGATTTTGCAAAAAAAGCAGCGATTTCAAAATTTTTCTTCTTACAAATCGCTGCCATGGCAGCGATTTCCTATTATTTTTTTAAATTTTTTTTTTTAAATATTGTATATCGCTGCAATGGCAGCGATTTATCGAGAATTTTTTTTAAAAAAAAATCGCTGCCAGTGCAGCGATTTATAAAAAAAAATAAAAAAATTCTAATATAAATCGCTGCCTGAGCAGTGCAGCGATTTATATCAAAAATTATTTTATTTTTTTTATAAATCGCTGCTAGCGATTTATTTAAATTTTTTTTTATTAAATCGCTGCAATATGCAATTTTTTAAATTAAAAAAAAATTAAAAATGTTAAAACAGCGATTTTATATATAAAAAAAATTATAATATTTTTTAAAATTTATGTATATAACTTATAAAAAAAATATACATTATTTTAAAAAAATTAAAAATAAGTAAAGTAATAAATATATTTTCTTTCTAAAAAAGATATTATATTAAATTTAAATTTATATAATATTTGAATTCAAATAATTAATTTTTTTAAATAAAAAATTAAAGGAGAAAAATTATTGAATTTTTTTTTTAAAACAAAATGATATCCTCTTTAACTTATATATATATATAAGTATATCATTTTGTTTTTTAAAAAAAATTCAATAATTTTTCTCCTTTAATTTTTATTTAAAAAAATTAATTATTTGAATTCAAATATTATTTAAATTTAAATTTAATATAATATCTTATTTTAGAAAGAAAATATATTTATTACTTTACTTATTTTAATTTTTTTAAAATAATGTATATTTTCTTATAAGTTATATACATAAATTTTAAAAAATATTATAATTTTTATATATATATAAAATCGTTGTTTTAACATTGTTAATTTTTTTTTTATTTAAAAAATTGCTTATTGCAGCGATTTAATAAAAAAAAAAAATTTATAAATCGCTGCTCAGGCAGCGATTTATATTAGAATTTTTTATTTATTTATAAATCGCTGCACTGGCAGCGATTTTAAAAAAAAAAATTTGATAATCGCTGCTAGTGCAGCGATATACTATATTTAAAAAAAAATAAAAAATAATAGGAAATTGCTGCCATGGCAGCGATTTGTAAGAAGAAAAATTTTGAAATCGCTGCTTGGGCAGCGATTTCATTTTTTTATAAATTTTTTTTTTTTGCAAAATCGCTGCCTCAGCAGCGATTTAACTTTTTCAGGTGAAGTAAATCGCAGCACCGGCAGCGATTTTACCGTTTTGGTTAATATAAAATTTTATATACCGTTTTGGAATTTTTGTTAATATTTTTTACCCTTTGAATTTCGGACTCTAATTTGTGGTGTTTTGTGTAGTGTAAGAATTCCAAATTTAAACTGACTTTTCATTTTATCATTTTTAATTTTTTTTATTTTACTACTAATATCTACGAGTTATCTACTATTTTCTTTTATTAGATGTCAATGAAAATTAAAGGACAATCAAAGCTTATAAACCCCACAAATAAATGCTAGATAACATTTTTAAATAAAAACTGGCCTAAAGGTGGTGAATGTTAGTTAATACCTACCATTTCTACTAAATATTTTTTTTCAAAAAAAAAAAAACATACAAAATGAGTTTGACATAAAAGTGGAGTGGGTTAAGTCAAACCCATACAAAATGTTTCTTTTCTAATTAAAAAAATAATTTAATCGCACATCAGTTTGTCGATTTTGACTTTCTAGAGAATAAGTAAAGTACTAAAATTGAGAAAATAATTTGTGCATGTATTGATCCTTCTTTAATATTATTGAAAAATGTCTCAGTTGAATTACAAATAAAATGCATTAAATAGGTATAAATAATATGTTTGATATCTAGAAAATCAAATGAACTACGAGTTTTTTTTTAAAAATAATCTCTAATTTATTTATTATGTTATATTATCCACGCTTCATATGTTTAATCGTGCTGGGGAGATTCCATGAGTCCATTGACTTAGCCTTTGAAGATAATAGTGGAAATAAATTGATAAACACATGTTATTTTTATTATGTACTGAACCAAATATAGTAACGTCACTACAAAGTGGAAGGAATAAAGTTAATTAACCAAAAAAAAATAAAAAAAATAAAGGAATAAAGTTTGTCTAAGCGTCAGTTGTCGTTTTCCATTTATGTTTTTTCTTTTAACTTCTTAGTTCTTAATATTTTGTTTTACCATATGATAGGTCATAGGTATACATACCATAGGTTTAATTTGAGCTTTGACAAATATATTGTTAGAGTAAACACTCATTTTATATTATTGCTATGGAAAAAATTTATGCTTAATCGAGACTGTAAATGTTGAACTAAGTGATGATGGGAAAATCGATCGATAAGAGATATCAGAAAGAAGGATTAATAGATTTTTAGATTGATACGAGATAAAATTTTGACTCGAAGGAGTAAATAATATTTTTAGCTTAAAAAGTGAAAAATTATATAAATCGCAACAAATTATATTACCTTATTCAATCAGAGGTGTCATGGCTCCACGATTATATTAAATTCTACGTCTTCGTTTTGACATTTTTTTTAAAAATATCTAAAATACTATTTATTGAGATGCGAGAGCTGCCTAATATTTAAAATAAATATTATACAGCTATAGCCCCTACAAAATATAATAATCATTCACGTTTTTTTTCGACTTACTCATAAATAATTAGTTTAACATAAGACACTTATTTTCTTAATTATAATTAGTGGTTGATCTGCTCTTGAGAGAATTTAATTATATGCATGAAAAGGAGGTTAATTAGTTCATCGATATGGTAATTAAATAATTAATTAACTAGATTGGCAGCCTGAACATACAAAATTAAACAGAAGAAAAATAAGTTCCCACTATATAATTAATGAGTTTTCTAAACCATAGATTTTAGATGCTGGATTAATGATTTCTAATATAGTCAACAAAGTTGAAAATTCTTAATAATCACTTTGCGTAGCCATCTTTGCTTATTTAAACTTGTCCAATTTTAGCATTAATTCTATAATTAATCTTTTAGTAAACTGGTGAAAGAATAATTAACTACCAAAAAAAAAAAGATTTAAGGATAATCTATCAAGAAACTAAAATCACTATTACTTTAATTATTTAATCCTAATAATTGATGCGTAGAATATAAAGACACAACAATTTTTTTTTTTTGCATGAGTTATTGTACACGTATGAGAAATTATATCCCCATAAGTTTTGCTTATCCTTAAAAAAGAAAAATTGGCTACAATTTTTTCAATCAATTTTTAAGTAACAGTAATGAAAGAGATTTGAAAATGAAAGCTCATGTTCTTTTGTATCCATATATATATTATAATCAGAGAGCAGAGTTAGGTGGGGTTCATGTGTTCAGACGAATTCATTAGCTTTTTCGGAAATCCTAGATTTATATTAGAAAATTAATATACAAATTCTCAAGCAAAATCGATTTGAAACCCTTCAAGTTTCTAATCTTAGCTCCGCCTCTGACTGTAACGTTGGTCCTCGATGGACATGAACATGGACCTCGTTACATCGAAAGGACGGAATGTTTTTCTTATATCTACTGATAATAGAACGTGCAAATAATTCAAAAGTGATCTAATAGTATATACACAACTATACAGACAATAAGAAAATTATTGGAGTAAAATTAGAAAGAACATTGTGTGAAATGCTAATTGTTACATAATTTTGCTAGTGCAACTTTTTTTTTTATAAGGTCAAAGCACTCAAAAAAGTACCATAGTCTTTTTTTTTCTCTTTTTGTAATATTATTCTTTATCTTTTTCTTGAGCTGTCCAAATCTGGAAATTTCATATTTTTTTAATTTGTAAATTTTTCTTTAGTCCCTATTCAGTTCCTAAAGTTTGGCAAAGAGATTTTATAGTGATTATTTTCCATTTGTCAAGGTGCCTTTTTTCCATTGGTAAATTATAAAAGTGGTGGTGGGTGGATATTTGAAAAATATTAATCAAAGAATGGTGGAGAAAAAACGTGAAAATATCGATCGGCTCTAATTTTTTTGTGAATTTATATCATTAAACGGCCTGCCTAACTGTCTTTTATTAATAACAAAATAAAAATTTTCAATAAAAATTAGTATAAGTAAGAGAGATAAAAGAAAGACTTTATCTTACCATTCCTAACGAAGTTATGAATCTCTATTAGTTAATAAAGACGAACTAATAAAATAAGACTGTAAAGAATTATGTATAATATTCTAGGATTATTGTAGCGTTTATAGTAAATTATACGATGGTATTACATATGAAAATACTTAAGTAATGAAAATTATAAAAGTTAAGAAGAAAGTTGAGTTCTAAACCTCAAACTTCCTTTTATATAGAGATGAGCTGAAAAAGATAGATTGTTATTCATATTTGTCGAATAACTCGTAATAATTCATGCTTATTGAATCTTGTTAAAGTTATTAACATTGTAATAAGCATGATTTCATTTTTATCAGTCGTATTGATAAAAAATTTATCAATTTGTAAAAAAAAACAAGTGTTTTATATATACTTGTTTTTATTCTTTTTCATATCGATAAATAAACATCTCTTATTAATATATTGTTTTAAATCGATTGATCAGAAAAATAAAAATAAAAACTAGGTACTACTTAGTATTAATATATATTATTTAAATTTAAAAATGATTACTTTTGAAGAAAAAGTAGAAACGTGATTTTCCCCATTGTTTGGGTGCATTCTACCACTTTTCCTATCTTTCACTTATTGAATGTATGGCCACCACATAAAAGTTCTTATATAGGAGTTGAATTATCTTTTTGACGTGCAATATTTATTTGGACACCAACAACTATAGACTTTTGAGTTTTTATTAAATTTTTGCCAATTATTAGTTGCTAAGAAACAAAATACCAAAAAAAAAAGTTGTAAAATTCCTGGGCCAGACAAATGATTTTGTTTTGCTCTTTAGGTAAAATGTAATGGATACTGAAAATCCTCAAATTTTCATGTCAATCACCCATTTTTTGTAAAGTTATATTTTACTCACAAGATACCCGGCAACTATACAACTTCTTGTGATTATTGAACCAAATTGCATTATCACTTTAATTTTACAACAATCCAGAATTTTTACTATGCCATACTCAAGGTTAAAACTAATCGCTTACGATAAAGTGTATTCTTTCAAATAAATTGATTACACACTTTACTATGATATAAAAGTAATGAAAGACTGTAAGTAATAGTTTCAACGGTGCTCATTATCAAAATAATTTTTCATAATAGTGGCTACGAGCCATGGATTCGGCTTAACTATTTTGACACAAATTCTATATATATTTATGTGAATTTATTCTTTTAATTCAGAACCCATAAATTTCGATTCGATTTGATCACAACTCATAATCACTTTCTTTATTGTCAATATTTAATACTCAAAAGGTTATCATCAAACATTACATTCTTAACCCAAGTACAATTATCATATATCGCTTATTTCGATACGGACAAAACTTTCACTTAAATGGTTTTAGATTTAACCCAAGGTAAAACATTTTGTTATACATACATCAACAAATTTTAATTTAAGTGATATTATCTCTTTTTAATTTATTAAACTAGAGATGTAATGCACTTTTTTTTTTTTTTTTGCTTTTATGTTCATGGGTTCAAGCATTTAACATTTCACTATCAATCATTTGAAACTAGCTAGGGACCACGAAATTTCCTCCCAAAAGAAATAAAAAGAAAATAAAAACAATCATGTGGACTTTACCATTCCCACTTATAATGGACCCTAAAATAAAATAAAATAAATTAAACTAAGGTATTAAAATAATAATTATAATAAAAGCAAAATGAATAGCCTCAAATCCACGGCTATAAAAGGGTTATAGAATCAATTGAATCTTACCATAAGTTTTGGATACCTTTCTATCCATCTCCATAATCTTAATATCTCCAATTTCTTCCTTAACCTTTTGATACACACACACACAAAAAAATGTCACTTCCTGAGACACAACATGACACAAAAACTCTCCCAGATGCTTGGGATTACAAAGGTCGACCAGCTCTTCGTTCCTCGTCCGGCGGTTGGTCTAGCGCCGCGATGATATTAGGTAATTAGCTAACATATGTTTTATCGTGAGTTTAACGAAACTTATTATAATAATTATTTGATATGATCGATGACTCTTGATTCTGAACGATTACGTAGGGATTGAGGCGGTGGAGAGGCTAACAACACTAGGTATAGCGGTAAACCTTGTGACATATTTGACTGGAACAATGCATTTAGGAAATGCAAGTTCAGCCAACAACGTTACAAATTTTCTTGGGACTTCATTTATGTTAACTTTACTTGGTGGATTTGTAGCCGACACTTTTCTTGGACGGTTCGTAAATTTCTATGATTTAAAATTTATATAATAATTATGTCATGACTAGCTAACATATTTTTATTTTTTTTAAAATTAATCAGGTACCTTACAATTGGAATCTTTACTACTATTCAAGCTATGGTACGTGTTAATTATTTTCTTGAATATTGATTGGTTGATAACTTAAATAGATAAATAGAATTATTTCTTTTATGAAGTGACTTAGCTTTATATACTTTTTAAGTGCCATCATGTTGGAATTGGACTTAACTTGGTCATCATCAGTATCATCATCAAATCAAGTTTTTTATTTTCTTCTTACGTGGGATTGATGCATGGAAATTTATAAACTTTTTTAAGAATTTGTGATGAGGAGAATGGAAAGAGTAAGAATGACAAGTATGAAGAAATTAAAGAATCAATATGTAAATGATGAAAGTTTAGATTGCATATTATAAATGTTGTGAAGAGGAAAATCGAATGAAAAAGGGAATTAAGATGAGGAAAAATTTAGTAACACTTGGTTTAAAATAACTTTTATTATGAGTGTTGAATATGGTTGATTATGAAATAAGAAAATGGAAAGAGAGAAGAAAGAAGAAGAAAAAGGAGGAAAAACATAGTATATGTTAACTCCCCTAGTTGAATCTTTTAAAAAGAAAAAAAAGATTCTTTTTCATTTCTCTTTCTTCAAAAAGAGTTCCAAAGTTTTATGTATTAAAATAAAAAAAAAATACATATATTACATAGTTAACTTAAAATAATATATAGGATAACTAAAAAAGGATTAATAATCTATTATAACCTGTTAAAATGCACTGATATGCGGTCTGAATATAAGAGGGTTTAATTTTTTTTTTAATTTCATATATAAGTAGATGTTGAATCTTCTAATTTTTTTCGTGTATTGATTTTCTTTACAGGGTGTTACGATCTTGACCATTTCGACTATAATCCCAAGCCTCCGACCACCAAAGTGTGAGCTAGGTAGTTCAACATGCATCCCCGCAAGTGGCAAACAACTCATGGTCCTATACATCGCGCTATACATGACCGCACTCGGGACCGGGGGGTTAAAATCCAGCGTGTCCGGGTTCGGGTCGGACCAATTTGATGAAACGGACAAAAAAGAAAGAGGACAAATGATAAAATTCTTCAATTGGTTCTTTTTCTTTATCAACGTGGGATCACTAGGTGCAGTGACAATATTAGTGTACATTCAAGATAATTTGGGAAGAGAATGGGGTTATGGAATTTGTGCTTGTGCTATCGTTATCGGTTTGGTGATTTTTCTATCGGGAACTAGAAAATATCGGTTTAAGAAACTTGTGGGGAGCCCATTGACACAAATTGCTTCCGTTTTTGTGGCTGCTTTGAGGAAAAAACATTTGGAATTACCTTCTGATCCTTCACTTCTTTTCAATATTGATGATATTCCTGGTGATGGAAATAAAAAAGCTAAACAAAGGTTGCCACACAGCAAAGAGTACCGGTGAGTTTTCATTTTTTACGTTCACGTTATGCTATCAGTATATATAATTTAAATTATTATTTTTCTATTATTATCATATTACTTGTTGAATTAACCACCTAACTACAATAAATTTCCTTTAAAAATATTGTTTTTAGCAAATGATGAGTTCTATACATTTTTAGAAAGAAAAATTATGTTTTTTAAAGTGTAAACCATGTGCAATGTCCTGACAAATCTCTAGATCAAGGGAAAAAAGATGCCAACAATTGGAAAAAATGAAACATTTTATGTGCAAGTTATCTTAATTTCTGATTGGCTTATATTATTTGCATAATTTATTTATTTTCAAGTTCTTTGAACTTATCCCAATGGTAGGCCAAATATTTGATAGGTAACCACCACCATCAAACAATAAATCAAAATATCTCCAATCAAATCAACTCAAAAATTTCATTTTGTCGAAATGTTTTAGCATATATGGGCAGATATTCAACATTTTAATAATATTTTTGCAAGTTGACTTATAATAATATATAATTGAATATAAAGTAGCCTTACCCCCACCACCCCAAGGAATTTGGAGTATACTAATTAGTAAGTAATTACTTTTTTCATATGTGTGGAAATTAAAATATAGCCTTCCTCACTTATTGCCTATAGGCTTATGATTGTTAATATTAATTACTACTATTACTAACACGAGCGCACTTTTAATGACCAATATACTCCCTTTTTATGATATAATTTTTTTTTTCTTACGATTCAATTAAAAGGTTGTAATCATACACCTTTTAAATGAATAAAAACCAAAAAAAGAAAAAGGTGAATAGTTCTATCACTAACTTTTCCTTGATAGTGATTTGTCGTTTAAGCAAATTTTGAAACTTCTTCCTTATAAATTCTTTTTTTTCTTATATAGCTTTTCCTTTATTTACATCGAACATATTATTATTATTATTATTATTCGGGACGCTAGGGTTGGGGATGGGGGATAGATCAAGATAAATGGATAAACTTCGGAACTTAAAAGTTGTTCAAATATAGTATAGTTCTCGTACAAATACAACGTCATATGTCAGATAAAATTATACATAAATATATTATTTTCTCATCTCAAATAGAAAATAAATATTTTATTATTTTAATTTAGAGATTCAGTGAATACTTTTGTCTTTACGAACTAAAGAAAACCAAGATCACGAGATACTCTCATGTCTCAACCAGTCTGTCACTCATACAACTTGTCAAGTTTTAAATCTAAGCAACAAAATTTTATTTATTTAAACAAAAAAGAAGTGGACTACAATAATAATAAAAATAATATTTTCTCCATTTTTTTTTCTTATTTTAAACAATAATGTCATTAAATTACAATTATATTGTGGACCAAAGATTTTGACCATGAATCTTGTTTTTATTGTGCTCTTTACAGTTTCTTGGACAAGGCTGCTATTAAGGTAAATGACGTTGAATCTGCTGGATTTACCGTGGTAAATAAATGGAATTTATCTACTTTAACTGATGTTGAAGAGGTAAAATTGGTACTTAGAATGTTACCAACATGGGCCACAACTATAATGTTTTGGACTGTCTATGCCCAAATGACAACATTTTCCGTATCACAAGCTACAACAATGGATCGTCACATCGGAAAATTCGAAATCCCTCCGGCGTCGTTGACGCTATTTTTCGTAGGAAGTATCCTCTTAACATGTGTATTCTACGATCGTGTAGTTGTACCAATTACTAAACGTGTCCTCAACAATCCACAGGGGCTAAGCCCACTGCAACGTATCGCAGTAGGCTTAGTCCTATCGATTATAGCTATGATTGCGGCCGCGTTGACCGAAGTGAAAAGATTAAACGTGGCACATTTGCATGGATTGACTAATGATGCTAATGCTATGATACCATTGAGTGTTTTTTGGTTAGTGCCACAATTTTTACTAGTTGGGGCAGGTGAAGCATTTACATATATTGGACAACTTGATTTCTTTTTAAGAGAATGTCCAAAAGGGATGAAAACAATGAGTACAGGGTTGTTTTTGAGTACACTTTCACTTGGATTTTTCGTTAGTTCCATTTTGGTGACAATTGTGCACAAAGTAACGGGGGATAAACCATGGTTAGCTGATAATTTGAACCAAGGAAGGTTATATGATTTCTATTGGCTATTGGCAATATTGAGTGTGTTGAATTTGATGATTTTCTTGTTTTTTTCGAGACGATACGTGTACAAGGAAAAGAGGCTAGCTGAGGTTGGGATTGAAATGGAAGATTCAGGACCAGCTTGTCACTAAGATCTTTTTTCATAAAAGTAAATTAGTTTTTTTTTTTTAACTTTAATGGAAGGGTTACGTATGTATGGTAGGTAACCTAGTTATAATATATGTACAAAGAATGGAAAAGAGCAAAGTTAATGAAAAGTTGTAGCTCATTCCAATCTTCTTTTTTTCTCATATGCATATGTATTTGTACAATAACCAAAATAATATAAATCAAATGCAATCGAATGAGCAATTTCCAAAGAAAGTACTATACATCTTCTTCTTTTTTTTTCATCATTCTTTATGTGTGATCACGTTTAAAACTCATCCTAAAAAGGACAAATAATCGATGAAAATATCATGTTGGTGTCAAATTTCATAGTGCACTATAACTATTCAATATCACTAAGGAAAAAAGTTTGTACAATTATTTAGTTTTAATGATCAAGTATTTTATTTTAAACTATTTGACTATAAATAATAAAGCAGTAAAAATAATTTACGAACTTATAATATCAAAATACAACTATTATACTCAAATGAGTACAAAAAGCCCTAGGCATGTCCATGAGGCGGACCTCATAGTGTGGTCACGCCGCACACTGCCAGACTCTTTTTAAATAATTTTTGACGTCATATAAAAAGTTTAAATTAAATAATTGTTCAAAAAAGAAACTAAAAAAAAATTAAAAAAATAATAAATCAATTGAATTGAGTATATTTTATCTCTTTGTTTTGTTATATAAATTTGAACATAACCACCTATCGCTTAAATCATTTAGAAGTAATAATAATAAGAAAATACGAAAAAACAAAAACAATACTATCTCAAATAGTGAAATAGTAGTTTCAAATTAAAAATGTCCAATCAAAATAAATATCAACATGCGTATGATAATTTTCTCTAAAAAAAAGAAAAAAAAAGGTGGACCAATGATCTATCCATTTTCAATAATTAAATTAGGACCTTATACTAAAATCATTTTCTCTAAACTAAAAATCCAGATATTATGACAACACAATCACATGTTTCAAACTCATGATATTTGTCTTGCAATCAGTAGCTGTTGCCTGTTGTAATGGATCAGAAACTCAATCAAACCACACAAAAAAAATATTTTTTTATCAGAAGAAACCGGATTGATGATGTATCAAATTCGAGTCTTAAGAATGAAACTTTTTTAGATAAAAGTATTTTTTTTATATATATATAATTATATATTGCTACTATATACACTCATCTAACACAAACTCTCGCCCGTTGTACTGGATCAGAAACTCAATCAAACCACACAAATAAAATATTTGTTTTATTAAAAGAAGTCGGATCGATGATGTATCAAATTCGAGTCTTAAGAATGAAACTTTTTTAGATAAAAGTATTTTTTTTATATATATATAATTATATATTGCTACTATATACACTCATCTAACACAAACTCTCGCCCGTTGTACTGGATCAGAAACTCAATCAAACCACACAAATAAAATATTTGTTTTATTAAAAGAAGTCGGATCGATGATGTATCAAATTCGAGTCTTAAGAATGAAACTTTTTTCAGATAGAAGTATTTTATATATATATATATATATATATATATAAAAATATATATTGCTACTATATACACTCATCTAACAAAAACTCTCTATCAAATTAATTATGATCAGTATAAATTCTTAACACCAAATACTGATAAAACGCTTTCTTTTTAAATAAGTCTTATGTAATATAAACAATCAATCGAGAATTCAAAATAAATTGATATGAGGTTCAGCAAAAATACAGCCAGGAACATGTTGTCGTGTTTGTAAAAATGCCAACACTGTTTTGTGATATTTTATTTTATTTTATTTTACCAGTTTCCTATACTGTGGGAAAGCAAATATAATTCTAGGGGCTCTAATCAGACACTACGTATATATTTCTCTTTTATTACTTGCCGGTCCCCTCACTCCCCAACATAATTTTTCTCTATTTTAAATCAATTATTTCATTTTTTTTATATATAAAATAAGATCCAGTATTTACACACATATATATATATACATATAATTTGTTTAAATAAATATCGATCCAGAAATAATTAAGAATTAAGTGTTGTCAGGTTATGTTGCAGAGTTATATATTGTTACAAGAGGGGAGATACCTATGCAACGAATCTAAAAGTATCAACTTCTACATTAAATACTTTAATTTGACGACTTCAAGTTTTATATTATTTTTAAAAAAAATTAATATTTATACGTGCATATCTTTATCTTTTATAGAATAATATTTCTCCAAATATATCGTAATTAAGTGGATTTGTATGTATCTGTCTCTTGCTCGCCTTTCTCCCTTGTATATTTGTATATCAGAGTAAAGTATATAATATTCCAGATATATGTATCTAGTGTGATTCACATGTATCTGAGATATATAGACTATATCGCTTGTTTCGTCCTATCTCTCTCACCTCTCTCTTTCTCTTGTTCACCTCTCTCTCCCTATCTCACTATATCTTATAGCAAAATATTTGTACATAGGTGTATCTGACTTGAAATATGATATTAAGTTATTGATTAGTGATTAGGAGCGTAGATAACCTATAGTGAGGAAAGTGTCCAATTGGACACCCTTCGTCGAAAAATAATTAGATAGTTTTTCCTTTTAGTAATTATTCATATTTGATCTTCCAAGTGATACTCATCTCAACGTTAATTAAAGCAGCCCGACATGCATTCCTTGGGCTTTAACGATACCAGCCCATTATCTTTTCCGGAGCAATCAATTACTCTATGAAATTAGCCTCACGCGGTCCAAGTCTCCATTTAGGCCACGTGACCCAATTCTGTACTAGGACACCTTTGGCTCAGATTTTGAAAAAAAAATTGTATTTTTTTATCTTGGCGTTTGCGAAAATAAATTAATCGCAGATGTTATATCATCTCCTTTATTTATATATACATAAACATCAAATGGAATAAATCAGAGATTTTAAATTGAAACTAATCTGTATAACTACAAGGGATGACCTATATAAAGTGATTAAAATATTGTTATTTTAAAAAATTTCCCTATTCAAAAATCTGAATGGTAATTGTCTAATATTAAACATTATATCATATGTTTAAGTGTATAGAATATAAAAACGTATTCAAGTGTATAATATAAAAATACATTCTGTATTTAAACTTGATTTTCAAAGTATTATTTAAAAGGGTCTTGTAAGAGAAGTACCAAAAATGAGCACATATAACCAAGTTGCTCACACACACCATTCTGGTAATACCAAAATTTACCTAAATAGTTGCCACCATTTAAATTTTAAAATAACTAAATTCATGGATATTGTATAATCTATGTATACCAGCTAGAAAAAATAAGTAAATTTGCAATCAATTTGATTACTTTCTTCTGGTCTCCAACAATTAGATGGGCACTCATTTAGTACAATTATAGCTCAAGTATGCTTTGGTCCTATGTTGTGCTAAAATATCGAACTCAATCTACCAAGTTCTAAGATATGGAACTCGAACCCCTTAACATTCAAATCCTGAATTTGTCTTCTGCGTTCCCTTGGAGACAAGATGGCCCAATATCTAATCCTTTATTCACCTTTGAGTATCTAACAATTTTCGAAACGAAAAATAACTAAAAGACTTCAGAAAAAACTTCAAAACTTTTGGGTAAATGAGAATCCAGGAAGCTAGTTCTTTTGTGTATATCTCAACATGTGTAGCACTAAATCTGCATTAGGTTTTTACAAAAGCTATTTGTGCTCAGTTTACTTCTTTAATACATCCACATTTTTTTTGTTGCTATTTTTTATTTTCAACAGAAAGAGTACAAGTAATTAATAATAATAGTAACCTAAACTAATCCCTAGCCAAAGAAAATGAAAGCATAATGAAAATGGGATCAATTTCAACACAAAATAGAAGCCTGATCAAAGCAGCTTGATGCATAGATCTAGTAAGGAACCTCCTCTAGTTTTTTGCTTCCATCGATTCGTTGACTCTTTGCAAGATTGTCTCTATATGCTGAAAAAAAGCCTTCAGGATTGACTTTTATCAACCTCTGAGAACAAACTTTAAACAACTAAAAAAATTACTCCATCCGTCTATAGAATTTACCGATAATACTCTGCTCAAGGTGTTGTCTTTAATCTACAAATCTTCAGGTCCATGAAAAATGTACCACATTGCCTTTTGATATCCCTGTACAAAGATAAACAGGCATGTAAAATATGTCAAAATTAGGTCTAAGGTTTAGCTATAGTACCGAGGCAGAGAGGAAACATTTGAAGGTGTGATTTGGTATTTAGCTAAATGTGTTCATAAGATGGGAACAAAGATAAATGAGGTTACAGCAAACATGATATGAATCTGACAAGTATGTGTCGAGAGAGAAAATTGTCAAGATGACACTGTTTAAAGAGGAAACGAATAACTGGAAATGGAGCCTTGTCAAGGCACGAGTTGACCACGTAGCCATTGAGTTGTTTTCTATAACGAATGTGAAAGTAATAGCTAGGAAATGGAAGTGTTAAAAGCACATGATTTAAGTAGATATGTAATTTCTCGTACCTTATATACGTTCTAAAGCATCAGGATCCTTCAAAGGAGTTGAGGAGATCTTGATCAATTTCGCCAAAAATATTTGGGCAGCCATCCCAAGTAGCCGTCTCCCTTGCCTCCCAGTAGCCACCCATATACCGGAAAGTCCCATCTTCACCTTCTCTTTGAAACCATCGAGGTTTCCAGCCATTCTCTTGTAATTTCCTGGACTGAAAGTAAAGAGAAAGTTCTTTGTTTAGACCCAAAAAATTAGAGATTCTTTGTTTTGGGAACTTGGGAGGATTACAGGGCCAGAGGATACAAATTTATGGTTTCACTCGTAACAGTGACAAACCCCACGAGATGACCAGACACAAGAAGTTTGAGTTATCAGATTGAAAACAATTTTGCCGACTAAATAAGAACAATGAACAATAAAAGAAGAATGTGTACACAGAAAAAAATGAGGAAGGCTCGAGTGGGAGCAGACATACCATTCTCTGCCGTGTCTCTAACCGCAACTTCTCTGCATTTGCCTTGTCGTATTCCCCATTCTCCAGATGTCGCTGATCAGGTCTGAGTCTTGAATCTGTAGGTGGGAGCATCTCCTTTATTCAAGATAAAACACGCAGATTAGACAGGCTATAAACGACAATTAGCTGAACATAAAAGAGGAAATTGATCTTTCATATGAAGTTTCATTAACACACTGTTGTACCTTAAGTCCAGGTGTCAACTCATTCAGTGTAATTGCAAAAGAAGACAAGTTGTATCGAGTGAGATTTGGGGGTGGATTATTCCTTGTCCACAACAAAGATAAAATAGATGAATCCTTAGGCTTGCTGGTCCATTCTCCATTGATATAGTACATGCTCTCATTCCACTTTCCGAATAAAGTAGCAACTTTCTTCCCAGAGACATCTTCAACAAATCCATGAACCTATAGTGTTGAGTATTAATTATCCGGCCAATAGCACAACAAAGTTCAAATATATAGACATAAGTATGTAGAGGAGTAGACAAAAATAAGACATTATTAAACTAATTACAGGATTTCTTCTCATTTACCTGATGAGGATTACGCTCGATAATGGATGGCTCTTTGTACTTGAGCTTGCATGAGTACTGACGATTGCCACGTATATGCATTGTACCATGATGATCACAATATATCTTACCAAGAATAAGATTGTAGATACTTGTCGTGACCTGAGGATATTAATGTCTTGAATTAAGCAAACAAAACAAGAACTTCAATAGAAACCAAGCTATCTTGTAAACAGCTCAATGATCAGCATGATGTTCTGCCTACCTTGCTCCACTGGAAGATCTCCCCATCGTCGAATTCTAAGGTAAGTGTTCCAACAGGATCGACTTGAATTGATCTTCCCCAAAATTTCGACTTAAGATTACTGTCAGCCCAGAATTTCCATCCTCTACCTTCACAGTGACAGGCAATAAGTGTTGGGTGGTGACTAACCTGTTTCAAGAATTGGCTAATTACTATCATACATATCAACTCATTGCATCAGAGACTTATGTAAGAAATTTCAGGTTCAACTTCCCATGTTTCAAATTAAAATTCTTTCTTCGGTACGTTAAACTACCAAGTGCGCCTACTGATTTTTCATAGTAAATCACTTTGGTTGCAAAAAGCTAAGAAAATATAAGATGTTTTCTTTTGTTGTATTCTCCTATACATTGTTATGTCTCTTTTATCATAAACTTTCACAGAATAAGCTCCCTCGATTACTTAAGAAGAGAAACTGAAAAAGGTAAATCCTCAAATTCATAGAAACTTAACACGGAAAACAAACTGCAATGGAGTGACATGACCACCAAACGTGTTTAAAATATGGCATATCCTTCAATCTCACATCATGCTATGTCCAACCTTAAAGACACTACTACAAAAAGCAAATAAATCCAGTTTTATGTTGCGCAGACTCTTCTGGACACATAAACATATAGGTGGTGTAAGATCTGAAATGGGTACATCCAGTATTTGCTAATTCTTAATGTAATATGAAGAAGCCTACGAATTGTTTGAAGTCAAACTAAGTTTTGCTGACTAAAAAGTACTGCAAGGGAAAGTTGCATGCACAGATATAAACCTAGTATTTCTAGAATCAATACAATATATAAAAGCAAGATATATTCTCGAAAAAAATACCTTCTCCGAGAAAAAGCGGATTCCTTTTTCAGGAAAATCAGCTTCATAGGTTTCTCCCAGCAAAGGATTGAAAGGTTTACAATTCCGGCCTTCAGTTGAAGCATAACCGGACACAGCAAAAGCAGCAACGTTTAGAATTCTTAAAAGACTGTTCCCCTGGAAGAGCAAGACAATTCAAATGATTATCAACATAATGCTAAACATCTAACCAAGAATTGCTCTACATCGAGTAAATATAATTAGAAAAAAACTTGCTAATAAAGAAGCCTGCTACAAGGGAGAGAAAGCAAGTGTATATAAACCTTTAGGGGGAAAGCATGACAGCAATAAAAGCAACAGTTATGCTTTAGCACGACGTGCAATGTTATAAATTCGGCTCATACATGCAATATCAAGTTTTGAACCATAGCTGCCATGCGTGGACTATTATATTATCTAAATAAGATTATGACTTGTTTTGCTCATCAAAACAAAAGATTATAATTTGTGTTCTAAAACAATTATTCCAAAAAAAGGTGTGTTCTGACAAACAAATTTATACCTAGCAATTAAGAGTTGGCATCTTTGCAGGCCAGAAGTATACAACCAGTACTGCCCCCAATAAAAGAAGATTCACTAATTACATTTCCTTTTCTTTCTTTTTTTCTTTTGATAGAATGATTAAAAGGAAGATAGTAGATATAGACCTTTTCTTCGCCTCCCAATACCTAAACATTTATTTAAGAGAAAATCAAATTTAATTACTACTTAAATGAGAGATGTGGCAAGTAACAAATTATCTATCAACTTCATGTAGCCATTAATTTAGAAGAGCATGATAAGCACCTTCTAGGGTAGAAAGCAAGAATGTAAACACAAATGCGTAGTCATGTTCTCGTAGTAACAAGAGGTGAAAGCATTAAAGATCGTACCGCTTTTCCATGTTCATATGCTCTATCTAAAAGATATGAGTACTCTAAATCTTCAAAGCACTTTTGTAGGGAGGAAATTGGCTCATTGAAATACACTGGCAGGCAAACTCTTGTTAGATCTTTCCCGACATTGTCTTTGATCATAGCCCAAAGACTAACCCCTTTCTCTTTTTCAACTGGATCTGGAAGCTTCGTTCTGCGTATAACCTGTGCTTGTGCATATGCATCAATGGTATTGTTTTCCATGTTGTCCCCAACTACTGACCCACCAGATGTCTGATGTTCAGAAAAGAATTCATTTGCGTCAAGATAGTTGGCTTCCTCTTCATCTGACGCTTCATCAAGCTCTTGTTTCTCAATATCATCAGACGATTCAGTTGTACTATATTCTGATATGAAATGTATGAGGTCAAATGATATTCCAGTTCTATTAATATACAAGATAAGTTCAGCATCTTGAACATATGATGAGAGGTGTACACAGCAACTGAAACTATTTTAGTGATGTGTGACAGAACTCCAGTACATCATAAGCAAGAGAAATTGTGAAAGCCAGTAGGAAACAATTTGCTGCATCCTCTCTTTACAACTACTACGAAGTCAGTATAATGAAGCGAAATAGAGCTGATAATGAGGCCGTAAAACAAAAATATTAGCAGAACAACTAGTATTTCTGCTGCAATATGCTTTGGGAAAGGAAAATTAGTGGAAGATAACCTCAAAAACTTTGCTCGCATACAAATTAGTTCATCTAATATCATAATGTGCAATGATTTGTCAAAAGTTGAAGAAACTTTAAAAGGAAAGATTATTTTGTTTGTCTGTTTTGCTTACTTAACTTTACTTGTACAGGTAGAAGTAGATGAAAGTATATGATAACATACCACTATACTTGCCACGTCCTAAACTGGAGAACTGCTTCATCAGTTGGAATTCACCATCATGGACCCCGGAAGCTTCACCTTCAATATTAGCTGCCTTCAGAAGCAAAACTTGTGCAATTTAGAGATAGTGAAGATCATTTAAACCAAAATATGCAAATCGTTGAAACAAAGTTAGTTGACTCATGTAACATGACAGCATCAAAATTTATATGACCAGAGGTCCAGGAAAAAATTCTTCATGTATTCTACTTAAATAGAAGTTCGGGGAGATAAACAAATTCAGTAATATGACCAACCCAACTAATTCATCTTGCAATGCAATATGACCTCACTGAAATCTTTCTTATGTTCTAAACTAAAGAATTGCATAATTGACGAAGTTTTATGGATATGTGTTCAGAAAACTCATGAAAATACAGAGAGGCAATGAACAAGGTAGAGAACACCTGTTTAGAAAATACATCTGCCTGGTGCCTAAAATAAGTTATACAACGCAACTCTTCTAGTTTTAGATGACTGTGTGTTGAACTTATATATGATTGACATAATGGGAAATTGGCAGTCAATTTTCTTCTCTTTCTTTTATTCCCACAAACAAAGAACACGGGTAGTCAATTATTAAAAGAGGATCTGCAACAGTCTTTCAAATTTATTCTGAAGCAGTGTGTAGGTCACTATAGATTTAGATGTTTTATGTATACAGAAAATTGAAATATGATAGCTGAAATGGAGAATTGCTACAAGATGTTATGTAATAAAGGGACCGTTTAAAAGGCAAGTTCTGCAAAACGGTTACTCCGTGTAAGACCAGCAATGTTATATCGAAGTGAATTTGGTTTGTTTAAGTCCCAACACATCCAAAAGATTGAGTGTGGCGGATATGTAGATGCTAAGATAGATGTGAAATACAAGGTTAGACAGGATTTAAAATGTTCAGCAGAAGCTGCAAGTAGCACGCTTCAATGAAAAAAAAGAAGAAAATTCCTTAAAATGATTTGGTCTTATCCTTCACTAACCTCCAGATGCACCTGTATGTAGGAGTTAGGCCTACGTGAATAAATGTATTAAAGGGTAACAAGGTAGACCTAACACCAAACGGAAAAAAGTTTATCTCAAAAGATCCACAATATTTTTGAAGTACCTAGCGAAAAATAGGATACAATGGAAGAACAGAAGATTATATTTCTATAGGCAATACCCATCAGTGCGTTTAGTAGTTTACTTTAGGTCTCCTGTTTTCTAGAAGTTCTCTAATCCTATCAGAATTTTATATGCTAGTGGATAATATTAATAATTTGTAGTACTTACTGTTTATATTTAGTAATATAGTTATTGATCTAAAGTGAAAATAAATTCAACAACATGGTCAGTGAGAACTCATATAGCAAACCCAACTTGATTGGGATTGAAGCATAATTGTTACTGTTATTTGCAATGAGTCGGAGCAAACCGTTAGGTGCAATTGGCACTCATCTTGAGAAGGAACAAACCTTTATAAGGGCCATAGAGGAAACACAATGTATTACAACTATAGTTAAAAGTCACAAAAACGACGTGTTTTGAAACCTTTGTTTCCAATATGACCAGAGAATTCTAAAAATTATAATCTAACTCACTAAGGATCTTATTCTCAGATGATCCCGAAAGCATATTACCAAGTTAATGCACAATGGACTTTCTCATGACATTAACTTAGCTTTAGCCAAAATCACTGGAAAATCAAACTTCTATGTTACTTCAGAGAGTTTCAGAATGTTTGGTCACAGTTTCAAATCCTATTGTCTTTAGAGAAATGAATATTCCCAATAAAATTGAATCAAATGCATTAAGCTATACTCCTTATTGATTTGAATGCCTGGTTCCATTCACTTCCACGTGTAAATTATGAGGAAATAAAATAAAGTTACCTCCAACTGTCTCAACGTGTCCAGCAAATTGGAGCGCTCCTCACAAAGACTTTTAAGTTGTCCTTCTATTTCTGAAAACTCTGATAGCATGATCTTCTCACAGTCCTGGACAAGTCCCTCACCAATGCCCTCTTCAAGCAACCGGTTTTTCAATCTTTCCGTAGATATAGATACATCATTTTGCAAAAGGTTGAGATTATCATTCAAAGGTCTCAACTGAAAAAGATTTCTTGTTGATATCAAAGCTTCTATCCATGCAGCCCGTTCTTTCTTTGAATGTGTCCTCAAATGAAGAGACTTGGTAGCTGTAAATATGTAGAATCGCCTACTATCAGACCTGCTCTCGCGGAATGATGACACCTGTAAGGAATCCACACAATCATCTCAAGGTTAATTATTAAAAGGAATTTTTACATTGGATGTGTTTAGAACACGGAAATCATTTTCCATGAAAAAAAAAGTTGGAAATGTTTGGTTGTTGAGTGAAAAAAGTTTTTGGAAAGAAAAAGGATTGCCATAGAAAATAATGTTATTACTAAATCAGAGATTGCTATGGTGAAACTTTTTTGTGTTGAACATTAATAATTGTGGTTAGAGCAAGTGCAACAAAGTTAAAATCAAGTAACTTTTATGGAAAATGACTTATGCCAACAAGTGGAGGAAGTCATTTTCCTCAATTCGATAGGAAACGTTTTCCCTCGAAATATCTTCATTCAAGGATAACAAAATACCCGGTGTAACCCCACCAATTAGGGTTTGAGGAGGATAGAGGGTATGCAGACCTTACCCTACCTTGGGAGGTAGAGAGGTTGTTCCCGACACACTCTCATCGCAAGAAAGGAAAATCAAGGTAGATCAGAAAAACAAATAACGGATATAAGAAATCATGACAAAATACTATAAAAAGTATGACAAGGCCTTCTAGATGGAGAAAAACCATAACTACGAAATGGAAGGTCGAAGAAATGACTTGTGTCGTAGCGTAGCAAACCAAACGACAAACTCATTGTACTATCAATTTCCCTTGCTCCAAGTATAGATCAAAATATCTAGGCAATGAAAGGAAAGAGGCCACTGCTAGTCTAGTAGACAACTGGCAAAGTCATTTTAGCAAAACATATTGATATAAGATAAAAGATACATCAAGACACCAAAGAAGCCAAATATCATGAGAACTGACAGATCAACACACAAAAGAAGCCAAGTACTACAACATAGAATAAAAGTGAGGTCATAATTTAACCAGCAATTGTAGAAGAAGAATATCCTTCCCCAGTTTCCCTTATTCTCTCTTTAAAATAATGAAGTTTTCAATGAACTCTCAAGTCATGATAACTACAAGTAGTACACATAAGTTATTAGAGATAGAAAGAGAATTCACTATTCTTTTGGTTGCTTGCTCCTATTACAACTAATATTTTTAATGAAGAAAATAACATAACTTTCAACCCCACTTCCCCACAACCATTCATGTTGTAACAGCAAAGAAAAAAACTCATTAAGGAAGATGACAAATGGATCACTTCCAAGTTAATTCTATGACAAACATGAAGAAAAAAGTTCTGATTTTTCAAAGAAGAAACAACAAAAAACCCCTCAAAAAAGTGTCCATGTTTGTCATAGTTTTTTACCATAAACGTAGGCCTACTAGAAAAAGAAGAGTCTTTTAGCCTTATTTTGGCCTATAACTCTCTCCCATTTTCTTTCACCTGCTGATGTGACCCACTATGGATTAACAACCAGTCAAATTGCACTGTAAAAACTTACAACTATGACTAAAATCAATTCATTAACCATCGGACAATTGAAGAAAAAAAAATTGATCAAATTGGCTCAGATATCTAAAAATTCAAGATTTTACCGATTGAAGAAAGTTTTAATCTTTACACTAAAATCCCAAAACACCATTTTTTTCCCCTTTGTACCTTAAGATGAACAATGCCGACGGATTTCCCATGTTTCCGGCGACTGGGGTTACTGTCTGGGAGTTTCCCGATGAGCTTGATGTCATCTCCGTCTAGATGGTCTGGCCGGCGATTCTTGGAATAAGAAAGTATCCCGTTCCGGAGAGTAAACCAACGGGATCTCCACCCTTTATGATAATTAGTCCACTTGTACAAGATTCCGGCGACTCCACCAACATCGGATCCTCCAGCATTGATGTCAGATCCAGAGTAAACAACAGCAGAGCCAGTCCGTAACAACGTCGGCTCCGGCGACTCGTCTCCGATCTCCGGTGTCTCTAATGTTATACAACAGAGTGGATGCATTTCCCTTACCCGCATTTTGATCCACCCCAACCCAATTTTTTCAATTGAACTAAAGATCAATCCACATTTGAAAATTCAAAGCAAATTCACAACACCCAGATTGTATTTTACATGTATCTATACAGAGGATGTGTTGTATAAACCAAAAAAAAAAAAAGTAAAATGGGTTTTGAAGAAAGACCTGAAAATAGCTTTAAAAATGAAACCAAAAGAATATTCTTGAAGTTTAGAGAAAAAAAAAAAGTTTTTGGTAAGTAATAAAAATTGAGTCTTTATGGTAATATAATATAAATAGAGTTTTGGGGGAAGTAGGAAACTTTATAATATGCTGAAAACAAGGAGATTAAGGGAAGTGGCAAAATGGTAATTTTCCCATCAACCCCATTGATGCAGAAAATAAAATTTGATTAGTGGCGGCGGCGTTACACGGCGGCGGGGTGAACGGAGAAGGGGGAAGATCAATATGGAAGATGGAGAAATGAAGAAGTTTAATAAGGGGTTTTTAAATGCCACTTTGTAATCATCTGTCTTGTCCCAAATATTTTCCAGCTGCTGGATTTTTCCTATTTTTTTCAAACCATTTATTATATTTTTTTTTTCTTTTTTGCCATTTTTTCACAAATTTATAATGACACTATTAAAGAGAATTTTTACCTAACCAAAATATATACCAAAAAAAATGCTTTAATAATTGTACTCTGCTTTCAGTTATTACCTATTATTTCATAATTATATTGTTTTATTATATTAAATATCGTTTTAATGTTATAACTTCTAGAAAAAATTATTTCTGTTCATGTTTATTTTTATTTTTTTGATTTTATATTTATTCATTTCTCTCAGTCCTACGAAGAGAAAAACACATGATTCGAGAAAAAAAATCTACGCTTTTTGAAGGTGAAGTTTGGAATAATAATCTTTTGAGAAAAGTAGAACACATGATAGAGCTGTTATGAAAAGATATATTTTCAAGAAAAGTAGAACACATGATAGAGCTGCTATGAAAAGGTATGATAAAGACAAAATAGAATTATTAAAAAAAATATATAAAGACAAAAAAAACATATGATCACATCAAATTAATTGTCATATAATATAATGAAGTTTAAAATAATAATTAAAATAAACAATTTAAAGCTAAAAATATACAATACAACAGGTTAACAAACATCCAAACAAGTTGTTAGGAATACCAATTAATTGAATAAAAGTTGAAAAAACAAAAAGAGAAGTGTGCAAATTTGTGACTATCACGTTTTCATTATATTATAATATAAAAATATAATAAATAAAGAATAGAATACAATTTGTAAAATTGAGCATCATTTTTTTTTTCTGTTTTTGGAAAAAAGATAAATGGGAGTGGTTTGAATTTTTAATAAAATAGAAACAAAAATCTCCTTCAAGAATAGATTTTCCAAAATATAGAACAAATTTGAGTACACGTCTACCTTTTGCCGACTCAACAATCATAAATTAACAAATTAATGAAAATATTATTAAAATAAAATAAATTACATGAAAATTTATACATTAATTTGTATAAAATGTATATTTCTAAATTATAAATTAAATATTATTCTAATTTTATATGAATGATTTACCTACAAAAAACTTACTTCAAATGATTCACTCAAACTATTACGTCTAGGATGATTTTTTTTTAAAAAAAAAAAGTTTTATAGTTAATTGGTGTTTTGAGATTATTATTATTGTAAATCAACAAATCACTATCAGTTAATTTATTATAATAACAATTCAACAAAAACATAGTAATAATAACATGCTTAATTTGTACTAGTTGATATGATTTTCATAATATTTAAACAATTAAGCATGACTATTTAGAAACCTGAAAATAATGACCCTTGAATTATTCTAATGTTGGTTCAAAGAAAGCATACTATTAATAAGAAAACAACTTATCAGATTAATATTAAAATCATGCTTAAATTATAATGACTTAATTAGGATAAAACAGCCAACGAACAACTTTCTATAATATGGTTTTAATTACATCCGTTACAATTTGTATACATCCAAAATTCATTTTTTCAAGATACCCATTATGAATCATGATAAAAATAATAATAATTATTAATTCCAATAATAATATTATATATAAAAATGGATTTGAAAAATGTATAAAGTCATTTTAGAACACTTAAAAAATATTTTGAATTTAAAATCTAAAAAGGCATGTCAAAAATACAAAATGCATTTTTTTTAGTAGATAGGAAGAGAAAGATAGTAGTCTTTTTTGTCTGACGGGAATTATTTTAAATTAATTGACTTATTATTAAAATAAAGGTCAATCATTATTTATTAAAATGTAGCTTTACTTTTTTAATTTGTAAAAAGTGTTAATTCAGAAAGATGTTTAAGAAAAAATAAAGTAAAATGATTTAGATAAACACTCTTATGATTACGTTGTTAAATGTATTTTTTTAATGTCTGAATAAATACTAGGAATGGTTGAAATCCTAAATACTCAATTAACAATGAAAAATTCAAATATGAACTTCATAATTAATCAATTTTTTTTATTTTTATCAATTCGATGTTCAATATATGTATGAACATCAAAATATATTCAATTGTGTTACATGATATATTTTAAGGTGATTTATTTTTTTCGTATCATATTTAAATTAAAGACTCGTAAATCGTAATATATAATCACTCTATTTTCTTCTTTTCCCACATGGTTAAATTAACACGCAAGCTGAGTTCTATACTTTGAATTGAACGCTTCAAAGGCTAGGAAGGACTAAGAGAAAATTTTCTTCTAATCTCCCTCATTTCTTTTTTGGATTTTTTAGATGTTATTCGTTTAAAATTTAATTAATTTAAATTAATATAAAAAAAAATTGAGATAAAAGGTATGTTTATATTAAAGCGGCTTATTATGATTTAAATTTAAAATTTCAATTTAAAAATTGAAAAAATACTTGTCAGTTATTATTTTTGTCTTTTCCCAAAATTAGATTAAAATACTTACAAATCGTTTCTGTCTTTTCCTAATTGTCTTTTTAATATGGAAAAAATCACATATATTTCATTTTCTTGTCATACAAATTCACTATCAAATTATTCATTACTCCCTCAGTATGTATTTACATAACATTTTCCTCTCGTCATCAAGAGCTAATTATATTCGATTATTTTTTATAGAATTAAATTAAATTATTATTTTAAAATTAAAATACTTGAAAATTGTTTTTAAAAAATTTCCATGCAATTCTTCTCATGTTTGAAAAAAGTACATTCCAAAATATTATTCAATACATAGTTTTAATATGGAGAGCAATAAAAAATGTCATATGAAATTAGGATAATAAAAAGAATATTAGTTTTGATCAAAAAAATCTTTCATTTTGACCATATGATATTCAATTCTATTAAGACTAATTTAAATTCGCATTATATAAAACCTTCAAACCTCCAAAATAAAGTTAATACTTACTAATTATCATACCTCATAAAGTTTTCAATGCACAAGATTTTATAACATTTTCAATCTAACATAATATGTATATGTAAAAGACTATATATAGGCTTATTAATACGATGACTATCAAAATGGACCAAAATTTTACGTAAAAAGTCATGACTTTAGGATATTTAAAGTTTTTTTTTCAATAAAATAAAATAAATAAATTGAGGAGGGTGTGCAGGATAGAAAATCAAATCTTCACAATAATATATTAAAAATTTTAATAGTCTATTAATTGTTTACTATATTTAAAGTGAGATGGTAAAAATTAAATAGACGGATCCAAAGAAAAATTTTCCTCTTATCTTAATAGTAAATGTTTTTTTTCTTTTCTTTCATTCATTCCATTCTGTTGTGTTCCCTATGAAACTATTATTGTGCAAAATGGGCAAAATATTAATTTAGTGAAAAAAATAATAATTTGCATTTGTCTCGCAGTCACAATTAGCAAGAAGATCACTAATTCTAGAAATTAGTAATAATTTGATAATTTACTATATTAAGAAAAATGAAACATTAAAGTTTTGATATCATTGGATGCCATACAAAAAAGATTAAATTTTGACATAGTATTTATCGTACAATAAATCATTAATGTGAAGAATCACAATACGTAATTCAATTTCGATAGTCTACTTAATTTTTTTTTTTTACTTTTTCATGATTCGTTAATCAAAATTATTTCTAAAAAATATTAAATATGTCAAAAAAAATATCGCAATAGTTGAAGAAATTGTTATAAGTTTTTCGAACAATTCTTATCTTATGAAGAATTACTTTGTATATTCTTTTTGTTTGTATTGTGGGAAAGAAGTGTTAATAAAGTAACGATGAATAATATTTTTAAGCAAAGATAATCCATTATTATAATAGCGATTGATATGAAAAGACGATAACTAAAAATTAATAATTAAATTTAAATTATTCAATAAATTTAAACTCAAATATAGATATTCTACATATAGCTTAAGATAAATCCGACTCCTTCATTTTTTTAATCAATCAGAGCAATTAAACTATTTTAATAACGAGAAGCATATGTTTTATCATTATTATTAATGAAGGATAAAACTGAATTATTTTGGGAAGTACAAATATAAACTTAAATATTCTCTTTTTTTTTAAAAAAAAAGAATAAAATAAAACCAGATATAGAAATAAATGGAAATAATAATATGAAAAGCATAACTTGAAAGCAGGGCATCATAGGGAGCATAAGAATTGGACACGTGCACATGTGGCCCGAAAATCTAGTACCCATGCTCCTTCACTTTTTATTTTCCAATATCTTTTATATATTTATTATTTAATTTTAAATTTATATGATACTTACGTTGAAACTCGATTATATCAAATTTACATTAAAAATAACATATTTCATATTAAAGATGATTTTTAACTCTAATTTTCTTTGTTCCTTTATTTTCGCATCTCTTTCTTGTTAGGATCGAAATAAGCAAGTGTAATGCAAAAGATAGCAAAGCAAATTTTGAAAGGTTACGAGTAAGAAAACAAACGAGAAATTCATAAAAATATATCAAGATTTAACGTGATTCGATCAATCGATCTACGTCCATAACGAAATGAGCAATCACTATATAAAAATGATAGTACAAAATATAGGGAGAAATAACCTTAACCAATTCACTTGAAATATATGGAAGATTCACACAAGTGATAGTATATCAAATTTGTGTCTCACAAAACCCTTTAAGCGAACATTATAAAAACTGATTAAGTTAAAAAAACAATCATTTATTTATAGAATTTTAAACAATTTTCTTTAAAAAAAAAGTCAATCCAAACTCTTTTCTTAAATAAAAAAACATATTTATAGTAAGAAATTGAGAACAATTAATACCCAACATTTCCATCTACCAACTTGCTACAAACTATTCTTGTTATGTCTCGTCTCATAATTGATTATATACATAATACATATGGATTCTAAATTTGGCTTCAAATTTTAATTTTGATTTAATTTTTATAATGCACAAACAAATACTTTAACTATTCAACTTTTAAATAAATAAACACATGAATCCTACACGACATAATATACGTAAGACAAAAAATGACATATAAGATCCCAAGTAGGACACGTGTGTTTATTTGTTCAACGTTGAAGGATATAAATGTGATTCGAAACCAAGTTAAAAGGCATATTTATGTATTATGTCTTGATTATTTATGTTGAAATTGGATTAATTTATTTGTTTTTCATTTAAAATATTACCTTGTATATTCTTAAATCAAATTTAACATAATTATTTATTTTAAAAGTTTTTTGTTTGTTTGCTTGATAGCCGTCCAAATCAACTTTGGTACCTCCCTGTTTTCCACTTTCCATTATATTGTAAAGTTTTCAGTATATATTAAATCGTTTTCTTAAATATTATATGAGTTGTAGAAGCAGACAATACTAATGCAGTTGCTAAAAACTGAATGAAACTACTCATTTCATGTTAATTGAATCTCTTAAAAAAAAATACATTAAATTATAAATTTAATATAGTTTTTATTTTTTTTCGTATTAAATATTGTCCAATGTATGAAAGTTATTACATTGTAAATTCAAATGAAAGATAAAATTAAAAAAATATTTCAAAAGATCAAATAATTAAGTTAATTTAAAAAATAAAAAATATCTTAAATATTCGATGAATATGAGATTTGGAGCGTATAAAGTTAAATTTAAGTTTTAAAATAAATTTGTTATCAAAGTTATCGAAGTATCAAATATATTGTTATTAATAAAATGTTATCGAGTATCTCTTTAAAATATATTTTAAAAAAAGATTATTATACCATGCACCTTGTTGTAGTTTATATTTTTTCTTTTTTCGAATTTCACCACCTTGGATATTCGTGCCATATGATGAGGTAAATAGCAGTAGCTTCAAGTTTACACAAGTGCTTTTGAAGATCCCTATTTTCTGTCTCCTCACAGATTTTTATTTAAAATCAATAATAAAGTTTTAAAAAGAAAAAAAAAATATAGAGAGATGAAGAACTAAAAGATCCCTTCCATGGACCCAAATCTCCTAGTCTTTCTTATTATTACTACTCCCTTCGTTTTTAAAAAAATGACTTAGTTTGACTTAGAATGAAGTTTAAAAAATAAAAGTAGACTTTTTAATCTTGTGGTTCTAAATTAATATTTTATCAAATGTACCAAAATACTCTTTAATCTTGTGATCTTAAAAATGTCACGTGAAAAGTTAAAATCTCGTAAAAAGGAAAGGGTCATTCTTTTGGACTAAAAAGGAAATAGGGTTATTCTTTTTTAAAAGGAGGGAGTGTTATTTTTTCTTTCCGTTTCAAAAAAATGACCTAATTTGACTTGGAACATAGTTTAAGAAAAGAAAGAAGATTTTTTAATCCTGTGGTTCTAAATTAAAGTTATGTCAAATGTATCAAAATGCCCCTTAATCTTGTGGTCCTAAATTAAAGTTATGTCAAACGTACCAAAATGTCCATTAATCTTGTGGTCTTAAACATGCCACGTGAAAAGATAAAATTGAAGTGTTACTAAAAAGGGAAAGGGGTCATTCATTTTGAAATAGACTAAAAAGAAAATAGAGTCATTCTTTTTTAAACAAATATACCCCCGAACTATTGTAAATGATATGCAATTACCCTTCGTCATACTTTTAGGACATTGGTGCCCTTGTCATCATACTTTAGGATATTGGTGCCTCTGTCGTCATACTTTGGGGACATTGGTGCCCCTGCCCCTTCGTTAGAGTGAAGGGCATATATGCTCTAATTTATGGACGACAAGGACACCAATGTCCCAAAAGAATGACGGAGGATATCTGCATGCCATTTATGATAGTTCATAGGTATATTTGTCCTTTTTCCCTTAATAATATGTTAAAGAATGACAAAAAGTTCCACATCGGTGGTTAATGAGATGTATGGACTCCTTATAAGGCTTGGACAATCTTTCTCCCATTGAGCTAGCTTTTGGGGTGTGAGTTAGGTCTAAACCTAATTTCATATGGTATCAGAACAGTAGCTCGATCCAATCTCTTTCTCACAAATTTACATCGTTCATCATTGATCTGTAAACAAAATGGATCAAGAAGAGGTTGTAACTCAGGTGTTGAACACATCCAGTGTTTCAAAGACCAACACGATCGACATCAATCATCCCTATCATTTGCACTCTTTGGATTCGCCTGGAATGAATATCATCAGCTCTACCTTTGACGGGAAGGGATTTCCAGGATGGAGGAGAGCAGTGTTGATAACACTCTCAGCCAAGAAAAAGCTTGGCTTCATTAACGGAGGATGCAAAGCTCTAGGTCTCAATACTACACAGTATAACCAATGGAGTTGTTGCAATGATATGGTGATCTCATGGTTGTTGAATTCACCTTCACGGGAAATTGGAGACATCATAATCTACTCCAAGACTGCCAAGGAGATCTGGGATAGCCTAGAAAGCAGATTCAGAAGATGCAATGGAGCAAAGATCTATCACTTGCAAAAAGAGGTATCTAGCTTAGTATAAGGTACAAATGGTATAACAAATTACTTCACTAAACTTAAGAGGTTGTGGGATGAACTGGATTCCCTTAGTGTCATTATATCTTGTTCTTGTGTCTGTGTATGAGAGGGTAAAGGAAAGCTGGTTAAATCACTCTAAAATCACAAATTAATGCAGTTTTTGATGGGGCTGAATGACGTCTACGCACAGGCAAGAGGGAACATCCTGATAATAAGCCCTTTGCCAAGCATTGATGTTGTGTACTCCCTTTTGTTGCAAGATGAGAACCAACGAGAGGTTTATGTTAATGCAAACCCTTTAACCAACTCAACAGCTTTATGGCAACAAACACAAGGCAAGTGGAATCACAGAAATGGTAACCAAATGATGAGAGGAAATGCTCAATCACAGAAGTATGATAATGGGGAACAAACGAATAGAAAACCAGTCCAAAAGTTCAGGTCAAGGAAGATTAAGTACAATCCTAATGTTACATGTACTTATTGTGGAAAAACAGGACGTGTACATGATAACTGCTACAGGCTCATTGGTACCCCGATAATTTTAGATTCACTAAGCCAAGGGAAAATCAGGGAACAAGAAGGCAAATACAATTGCAAAAGAAGAAAAATTTGAAGCATATCAGAACACATAAGAGGATACAACCTACAAAAATTACAACCAGTCCATGAGCAAAGAATAATACACAAATCTGGTGCAACATGTTAAAAAAAATGTCCTGAAGGAGCATAGGGCAACACCAACGACTGGTTTTAATGGTAGTGTCATTGCTGGTACCATTCTGAGGAACTCAAGCTCATGTTTATCAGTTGTTAATTCCTGTACATGGATTATTGATTCCGGTGCTTCAGAACTTATGTGTTTTGACTCCAATTCTTTTTTGTCGCTCACTCCCCTTCCTGTGCCTTTAACTCTCACTTTGCCTAATTTTTTCAGGATCATTGTGACTCATACACGAAGTGTCTCTATTGTTCCAAATTTGACTCTGAAAAATGTCCTATCTGTCCCTTTTTCAAGCATAATCTGATATATGTGCATAGGTTGTCAAGTCAAATTAAATATAATGTGTTATTTAATCCTAGTGGTTGTGTGTTACAGGACCCTTTACGAATAACATTCAAGCTTTTGGTGAAGTGAATGAGGGATTGTACTTGTTGAAATCCTCTACTATTAGGTCTTAGTTTGTTTTCTAATGCTAATTTAGTTTCAAATTCCACAAGGAAGTAGTTCCATTCCTAGTTCAGGACCAGTTCTTTTTCCTTTTTCTGCAAATGTAATCCCCTTTGTTGATCTTTGGCATGTAAGGTTAGGGAAATGAGAAAATTCAGTTTCAGTAATTTCCCTTTTAAATCTGAACATGTTTGTGATATTTATCCTAAAGCCATGCATATTAGACTCACTTTTCCAATAAGTTCTATTCATTCTACAAAGCCTTTTGAATTGATTCACATCGATACTTGGGGCCCGTACAAATCACCTACATATAATGTTTTAGATATTTTTTTTTACCATAGTTGATTATAGTAGAGGTACTTGGATTTTCTTGTTAAGCTCTAAGAGCAATGCTTTCCCTACTCTTAAGGAGTATCTCGCTATGATAGAGAGAAAATTCCATACCCAAGTCAAGTGCTTTGGGAACAGGTATTCAGGAGGTCTTTTTTCTTAAATCTCAAGGAATTTTGCATCAAACTTCATGTGTTGGAACTCCACAACAAAACGGTGTTGTGGAAAGGAAGCATAAACATCTATTGGAATTAGGAAGGGGATTGATGTTTCAATCTCACTTACCTATTGATTATTGGGGAAATTGCATATTAAGAGCTACATATTTGATTAATAGGTTGTCATCCAAGGTACTACATGTAAGAACACCATATGAAATTCTTTTTGATAAGCAGCTTAACTATCAATACAGAGGAAAGTTTGAACCAAGGGCAGCAGCAGCTTGTGTTTTCTTAGGTTATCCACATGGTAAAAAGGGTTACAAGTTGTTAGAGCTCAACACTAAGAAATTTTTTTGTTTCAAGGGATGTTCACTTTCATGAGCAGCAATTTCCTTTTGCCTCTGACAAATCTTATCACTCTCTTCCTCCCATTTTTCCATCTCATAATTCTACTTTGGATACCCCAGAATCTGTCTTTTACCCTTCTTCCTCTCCACAAGATCATGCACCTCCCGATACTACATCCCCAGATATTGAGACACCCTCTCCTGTCTCTCTTCTTCTTTTTCTCCCCATATCAATGTAGGGAGAACTCAAAAAGTGCGACATAAACCTAGTTGTCTAGAAGACTATTATTGCAATAACATCCAACTCACTGATGTTACCAATGCATGTTTTTTCCACCCTATCCAGACCACTACTTTCTCTTTTAACTCTTTATCTCTTTTCAATCAGCATATGTTTCACTCTATTTCCGATGTAGTTGAGCCAAAGAGTTATGCACATGCTTCTAAACATACTGGCTGGAAAGCAGCAATGGATGCTGAATTAAAGGCTCTTGCATTAAATCACACTTGGGACATCCTACAATTACCACCAGGAAAGACAGCTTCGCCTTGTAAATGGGTTTACAAGGTAAAACACAGGTCAGATGGGTTTGTTGAGAGATTGAAGACTCTATTGGTAGTAAGGGGGATGTTCAACAAGAAGGTGTTGATTTTTCAGAAATATTCTCTCCGGTTATCAAAATGACAACTATCAAGTGTCTACTCACAGTGGCTATCAAGAAAGCATGACAGGTGCATCAATTGGATATTAGAAATGTGTTTCTTCATGGTGACTTACAGGAAGAAGTATACATGAAGTGTCCTGCAAGTCTACCCTGAATCAAGCCCAACGACGTTTGTCTTATCATAAAGTATTTGTATGGGTTGCGACAGACATCTAGACAATGGTATTCCAAGTTAGCTGGAGCTCTTGCTTTCAAAGGGTATACTAGTTCTATGAACGACTACTCACTATTCTTTAAAACATATGGTTCCCTCACTTCTATCATTGTTGTATATGTTGATGACATCCTAATTACATGGAATGACATCTCATAAATTAATCACATCATGCAGTTTCTTTATACAGAATTCACAGTCAAGCATCTCGTAGACATTCACTATTTTTTAGGATTGGAAATCCTTTGAGAAAAGCAGGGATTCATCATCCATCAACACAAGTTTACCGAGGAGTTACTTACTGAATTTGATTGTTTTGGTGTTGCTGTATCTTCACCGCTTAATCCATATTCCAAACTTCATGTCGATGACAGTCCCTCCATGGCTAATCCAACACTTTATCGACATTTAGTTGGGAAGCTCAACTATTTAACGCACACTAGGCCTGATTTGTCTTTTGTTGTATTGACATTCAGTCAACATATGCAACATCCCTCTGAATCACATTATCTTGCTGCTCTTCGAGTCTTGAGATACCTACGGAATGATCCAAGTCAAGGAGTTTTGCTCCATTCATATCCCACCTTTACTCTATTAGCTTTCTGCGATGCCGACTGGGCCTCTTGTCATGAAACTCGAAGATCTGTCAGTGGTTACTTCATCAATTTTGATGGTGCTCCCATTTCTTGGAAATCCAAGAAACAAGCTTCCATCTCCCTTTCATCCGCTGAAGCAGAGTATCGGTCTATGCGCTGTGTGACTGCTGAAATTACTTGGTTGGTATGTGTCCTTGACGATCTCTGTGTTCCTCCCTATCACAGTGAACTCCGATTGTCAAGTTGCCATTAGCATAGCCAAAAATTCAGTCTTTCACGAAATGACGAAACATGTTGAGTTGGACTATCACTTTGTCAGACAACAGTTCGTCGCTGGTCTAATTGCGCTTTCCTTCGTTCCATCGGAGCATCAACTGACTGATTTGTTTATCAAACCACTGTCTGGGGTTCCCCATCGCCATTTGTTGAACAAGTTGGGGTCATTTCTTTACCCTCCAACTTGAGGGGGGATATTAGCGTAAAGTCATTCACCTCCATGACATCGATTCCATACAACAATAAGCAGATGAAGAAATTGAAAAGAAGAGTTGTAAAGAAGAAAGTCAAAGAGAAACAAGAGGCAGAACAATCTGGACTCTTCATCACAAATGAGAAGGACTGAATTTTATCCATCTGATTTAGTGACACCTGTACATATTCATGCCATTCTACAATACTTTGCTCACGTGATTAGCACATTGAAGAATATAAGTTTGTTAGATTAGTTATAGAATAGGTAAATAAAGATAGGACATGTGGATATTGAGTTTTTTTTCCGATTAGTTTTATTCTCTGTAAAACTTGTATATATGCAGGCTTGGAGATAAATGAAATTATCAGACAATTTCCAAACGTTATTAACATAAGGTTTCTTAAAGTGAATAAGTATAAGTACGAGGCAATAGTGATAAAAGTAGAGTTGTCAATATGGGCTAGCCCACCCCATCTGGGCTAACCCATACAAACTTTGACATTTTACGGATCAGGCCGGGCTAGCCCATTTTTGGCGTGGGCAAGAAAATGATCGGCCCAACCCACAAGTACGTGGGCTACAGGCTTGACGGGTCAGCCCACTTTTTTAAAAAAATTATATTTTTTTATAATTATTAAATTAAATTTTAAATTATAATTTAAAATATTATCATAAATATCGACAAAACAATATTACATGATGTTAATGTTAGTACTTGTTAATCAAATCAAAATAAAGTTATTTTTATAATATTTATTAGGGATAATTTCATAGACCTCCATGTTTCGCTTTATAACACTCACCTCTCCTTTGGTTTACGATATTACGTCTACCTCCCTTATTTTCATTTACTTGTAACCATTAAAATAAATATAAATTAATATAGATTTGACAATTTTACTCTTTTTCTTTTTTATAAATTTCTTCTTATTAATAAATACTATATAAAAAATAACTCATTTAACAAATACTTAAAAAATAAATTAACACAAAGACTTATTTTTTTAAACCAACAAAGATCAAAGTCTTCAACTAAGCTGACCCACATTTTCACCAAATATTAACTTTTTATCTCTATTTCACCTTTACCAATTCACGTAATCCCCCCCACCCCCCCTCCCACAATAACCCATCATTTTTCGGCAACAATTTCTTCAAATAGAAGACAAAATTGAACTTTCCAAGAAAGAAATTTGATAAGAATGATAAGATTTTGTTCTAGTTAAACATTTACACAAGCGAAGAAGAAACATGATCCAACGAATAAAGATAAATCATTGAAATTAAATCTAATTCATATATAAGGGTAAATTTGTCAAATCTAAATTAATTTATATTTATTTACATAGGTTTAAAGAATGGTTACAAGAAAATGAAAATAAGGGAGGTAGACGTAATATCGTAAACCACAGGGAAGGTGAGTGTTATAGAGCGAAGCCTGGAGGGAGGTCTCTGAAATTATCTCTATTTATTAAGTTTTTTTTTTCAAGTAAAAGTATAAATATATAAATAAAAATATTAACCTAATTATTTTGAATTTGAACTCTCTTTAGTTTTAAATTTTAATATTATATTATATTTTTTAATCAATTATTATTTGCCCACGGGCCGGCCCTACCTATATTTCTCAAGCCCATCAAATCAACATGCTTATTCAGACCGGGCTAAAAAATATTTTTCTTAAATGGGCTCCAAAAATCTTAGCCCAACCCTATTAAATCTCGGGTTAGGCCAGGCCGGCGTAACAGTCCTAGCCATATTGACGGCTCTAGATAAAAACTTTACGTATGATTTTGAAAGTTCAAAGTTTATTGGTAGTTGGAGGAAAATCTATTTTCATGAATTCAATTTTTTTTATTCCGATATATATATATATATATATATATATATATATATATATATATATATATATATATATATTATATATATATATATATATATATATATATATATACACTCTTCTATTTTGTTAATTTTACTTTTAACGTAAGTTTGTATGTGCTTATAATTAATTTCAAGCATAAAAACATCCTCACTTACCTCATTATCAATCTTTACAAATTCGACCTAATTTCGTAATTAAAACCCTCATATTTTTTAATTAAAAAGAATTTAGAATTTGTAAAAGGAGGGAGAAAAGAGATAATTATACAAGTTGAAATTTGTATTACTTTAAAGTTTTTATCTTTTTCATAAACATGAAAACACTATCATTTGTAAAAAAATATAAAAAATCACCGAGTATTATAATCTTTTCAAATGAGTAAACTTTATTTCATAATCGAATCGAAGTATTATTATATTCTAAAGTATTATAGTAATAATGAATTACATATCTCCATGTTTCTCTGTAAATAATAAAAATATTACATGCAATACAAACTTAAATAAAAATAATTTCTTCAGAGCATAAGTAATTTCTTTTCTTGTTGTTATAAAACATAATATTATGAGTCTTTTTTTGCCAATTACAAATATATACATAATTTTTTTTAAAAAATAAAATAAAATAAAATTTTGAATTAAAATCTTACCATTTGATTGAATTTACGATTTCTAACATATTAAAAATTTTAAAATGAAAACTTCAAATTACATATCGAAACGTCGATACGAAAATTGGGACCATTTGAAGCAAAGACAAAATTGCAGCGTAGCAGCACCTGCTCGGAAATTAAGGCATAGACTATAGTTTATGAGTATGAGCTTTCGAAACTGCACCTTTAGCAGACACATAATTTTTTGTTGACCACAATATTACTAGGATTTTCAAGACTGGTATTTTTTCGATACGAAAAAAAATATTTTTTAATTTTTTTATTACAATATATAAGAAAATATCTATATTTTCGTCCTTACCTAACGCATCCTAAACTTTCTATTTCATATAAAATAATGCACACATATATCAACTTCATTTCGATATTTATTAATATCGTCAATCAAACATCACATTAATTATGTATTGATAGTTTTGATATAATCAACTAAATGGAGTATATTATTTGGTATGAAATTTTATAATAAAATAATTTATAACTATTCTTATTCGATCAACCAAACGAATCGTAATATAACATATGAGATAGGACATGTGATTTTGAATATAGGTTTGCAGAGGTGGGGAAATGTTGAATTAATTACAAGTTCCCCACCCTATCATGACTCGTGACCAAACAAGGGATTATATATATATATATATGATCGATTAATTTAAATTTATAGCATTTTTTTTTTAATCTAATAATTTATAATAAGAGTATTTTGAAGTTTAAATTTAAAAACTCTAATTGATAAACGAAGGATAAGGTAATATTTACCTATAATAGATTTTATAGGTTTTTAAGGAAGATTATATCATAAAGTAGAAAAGAGAATCTTTCGTTAAAATTGACTTAAAAGCACCAATTTTATTGAGTTATTTATGCTTCATTCAACACGTCACAATGAGAAAGAGGAAAATTGTAGGTTTATCTAAAAAGTTTATATCGTATTTGGTCATAAAATATAAAGTAACGTGATATTTCGGAAAATGATTTTTGTATCAAAAAGAAAATTGTTTACAAGTTGTTTTTTTACTTTCATACATAAATGTTTTAAATAATCAATGCGTGTTTAATGCTTGTTTTACTCAATTATTCTTGATGCCGTTAGAATATATATATTCATATAAACCTCGATGATATCAAGGAAGAAAAGTATTGTTCAGTAAATATAATAAGGAGGACAGTCGAATAAATAGTTTAAACTATGAATCCAATCAAAATAAATATATTGAACTAAAACTAAGAGAATTCATTTCAAAAGTAGTTTTCCCATTTTTTAGTTACTTAATGAAGTCCATTTAACTACAATAACTTTCAAATGCAATAAAAAGCAAAAACATTCATATACTTTGTATACAAAATTATTAAAGGAAAAAAAAAGTTAGGTAACTTATAAAGGCTTCACAATTGCTTCCTTTTTTCCTTTTTCAGTTGCTTCCTTTCGTTCTACTCACGTTGAGTAATTTAAATTTCTTCAAAAATAATGGCATACACATAAAAACTTTTTATAAGCGATAATAATATTTATACAATTAACTAGAACAAGTAAACACACCATTATAATATCTCGTATTATTATATATGGAGGTCGGTGCTTTTATTTGTACAAATTATATTTTTATTAGCGAATAATTAATAAACAAGATATCTGAGAAATACTTTTAGGAAGATTCATAGTCTGTTTGATCAAGCTTTTGAAAGGTCAAATATTTATTTATTTTTCTTTCAAGAATGTTTATTTTGTAAAATAATTTAGGTGTTTTGATTAAGTTTTAAGAAGAAAATAAGTATTTTTGGAGAATATTAGAAGCTAAAACATATAAGTAGTTTTTTCCAAAAGTACTTTTTTAGAAAACACTATGAGAAAAACATACTAAGAAACACTTGTATAATGTTCGCTCAAACATTAATTATTACTCAAAAGTTTATTTTTTTTATATTTATTGACCAAACACAAATCATTTCTCATCAAAAGTATTCTTTTTTTCAAAATAAGTTGATTTTAGAAATTTAACAAAATTAATTAAAAAAACAATGTGCCCAACAAGTGAGCTATAGCAATTGTTGATGGTCACATTTCAACCTTTCATATTATTTATCAAATAATTTTATTTGTAAAATATGTATTAATATATACACAATAAATTTTTTTGACAAAGCCTAGTTTCATCACACCATTTCTTAAAGGTGGTTGCTTCACCATGCTACAAAGAATAAAAATTATCTAATAATATCTCAACGATTTCATGTGAACACTTTGCACGATCAAAACCGTTATATCTCTAAATAATTTAAATGTTTGATGTTGATGTTGTTGATCCCCCCGTTTAGTATATATAGATTCATTAAGCCCCAAGACTAGTAATGCCAAAAAATTTCAATCTCAATTTTTATATATGTACAAATTAATAAGATTTTTAAAAAAGTGAAGATATATACGTGGTCATGTAAGTTGCCAAAGAGGGCAAATCAAATAATAAAAATAAAGAGATAATATATAGTCCATCTTAAACAATAGTATTAATTGTTATGGCTTTGTGAGACCAAAAATGCTGTGTTATCTCCAATCCCATGTGTCTAACTATTAATGAAAAAAATGTGTTAATCCCCTAGCAATAAGGGGTCCATAAAATTAACTTAGTCAACATCTCAAATGTCTCTTCCAACAAAAAAAATAATTATCTTCACAAAAAATAGATTGTATAACAACAAAGAAAAACTCAATTCATAATCACATCTCTTAAAAAACAATAAAAGATACGAAATCAACGATAAATAAATTTTCATATATAAATAACAAAATTTTATACTGATTCAATGACGGAATACTAATAAATTTTAAGAAAAGTTGATTACCTAGAATTTTTTTTAGCGACAATTAGCTATCTAGAGATTATAGATAAATTTTCGTGAATAATTTTTAAATAGTAATATTATAATACTAAGACCAAAAAAACTTATTTATCATTATTTTTTTCTTTATCCAAACCCTACTCCATTTCAATTTCAATCTACATGTACCGATTGAGATGGGCATAAAATAATGTTTCTTATCTTGTCAATTTGACACCATTTATTTCTTCGTACTTAATATTATAAGTCAAAGATTATTTTGTGAAATGACATAACGTGTTGTAAAAAGAACTTTTTATAGACACATAATTATTTCCCTAAGAAAAAATTACTTTTAGAGTAATATTTATGGAAATTATAGTACACGTTTCAATAATTTATGTAATTATTTTGAGGCTTTCCACAAGACCATGTGTTAAAAGGAGTATGGAGCCTTTTCAAATAATTAAATAAAGAGTTCAATTATATACACCACTGGAATAAAATGAAAAAAAAAATTTGGCCAAAAAATTTGGTTAGAATAGTATTTTATCTATATTATTTTATTTTTTTGAATAATTTTTATTTTTTAATTAAAAAATAGAAACAGATCAATTTATTTAAAAAAAATAAATTATTACATACTTTTAAAATTTTCTGGTTAAGTTGTTGTCAAATTTGCTGGTCATACTATAAAATAGATAGTAAATAATATCTATGAGTAAGTTTTCTTGATAAGTGAAATTTATAAGGTAAATGTGATTTAGTTGTGCAACTATTTTTTATATTGATCGTGCATGTATACTTATAAATAAAAGAAAAAAAGAAATAGGGATGAATTAATGTTTTCACTTTTCATGTTTTTTTTATATTTGAAATCTTTAATTGTTTACTAATTATTTTAGCATTATAAAATGTTGATAATATGGGTAATAATATGGTTAGGATTGGGAAGACAAAAATCTGCCAAACAAACGTGAAGGGGGCTGGCCACTGTTTCAGAATTGATAAACAAATTATTTATTTGTTTAAATAATAACATCTTTGCATTTATAGCCTCCCAAAAAAAATAAAATAATAAGACAATATATGTATATACTATATGTCATGTTTAATTAATTTATCAAACATGGTTACGTTTATATGATTTTTATATAAATTGAAAATCACGGGCATGATATTCTTAAAAACTTATGCTATTTGTTTGATTATTATGGTCAATCCGAATATTTCTACAATGGCATTTATTATTTAGGTTTGCTTTTTCTTTTTTTAATGATAATATATTTAATTTATTTTAATTATATTTTAAAATTATTGATATATTATAAATTTATGATATTTTAAGACGTATTGTAAAATGATTGTTTTAAAAAGAACAATATAGTTGCATACCAAGTAAGATCAAGTTTGGTGAACAAAATATCTTTATAATCACTCCCAAGAGAAATTAATCTGAAATATTGATGATGGGAGAATATTCATTCTATTGATATTGGAAAAAAAATAAATCTCCTACAAATCCAACAAACATGAGAAAAAATTAATATGGAACTATAATATGGAGCTAGTGTGTTTGGTAGGGAATGAAAATGTTTTACTACAAAATATTTTCTTCGAAAAAAATGTCAGTTTCTTATTTATTTTCGAGCATTTAGTAAGTAAGTAAAAATATATTATTTAAAAATATTTATATGTAATCTAGTAAGATACTATGAGGATCAGATGTAGAGGTTCAGAAATATATGATCAGGAGACAAGGGTTTTAGTGGATAGGTTGAAAAAAGATAACATATTTAGAACGTCACTTATGAACTTGTTTCTCTTATTATTTTTCTTATTTTTACAGAACTCATTTTCTATATGACATAATATCTACGAAACATGAAAAAATTTATAAAAAATATATTCTAAAAAAGGATAGAAACTACTCCATGTAATTGGGCAACTAATCTAGGAGATAATTAATGATTAATTAAGACAAGCCTAATGATGATGAGACAGATAAGTAAGTTTGACTAGTCTAACTACACTTCTAGATCTCTTGACTAATTTAAAAATCATTAATTTATTTTTCTCCTTTTTTTTCTTCTTCTCTCCTCTTTTAATTTGTATAAATAAAATTCCATCATCCTAAAGCTAGAACAAAAGAACATCAAAATCAGAAGACAAATTAAGAAATAAAAAGTAAATTAATTTGATTTGGAATATGAATGATTATTAAAAGACAAATAAGGAAAAAAAAAACCTAATTTGATCCTCTTATCTTTTTAGTATTTTTTTGTTCTTGTTATGGCATACACTTTTGGAGAACAGCTTAGAGGAATTTATTCTTAGGGTAGTTGAGTTGTAAGATCATGACTTTTTTTTTAAAAAAAGATCGATTTACACAGCAAATATACTATTATATGAATGACCATTTTATTATATTACTATTATTATTTTACTATAAACTATATCTTATATAATTAAAAAGTGAAATAATTATTATTTTAGCAAAAAGAAACCTTTTTTTGTCGTAATTTTGAGAACAAGGGGTAATGGACCTAGTTGCTAAAATCATTTCCAAGATTTTAGGGCTATTACTATACTAATTAATTTGTATATAATATAATCTTGGATTATTCACAAGTTATGAAGTCCATTTTTGTTTTCTTTTAATCGGTAGGGTTTCATATTCTTTTTTATTTTAAAAAAAAATAGAGAGAGTAGAAAATCATGCTCTACTAACAAAATACGAATTTTAACAAATATTTAATAAGAAATGACTCGTCATTATGAGAAACATCTACCATGAATATTGCCTATGAGCCAATTTCTGATGAGACGTGAAATTATAGTAGAAAATTATGCTCTATTAAAAAATACGAATTTTAATAAATATTCAATCAAAAATGACTCGTCAGTATGAGAAAAATCTATCAGAAATATAACCTATGAGCCAATTTTGCCTTTTTTTTAATATATGAAGAAATAGCAAATGATGAATGTTTATGGATTTGGTTAATGCATGATGCATGTCACTACTTGTTTAGAGTTTTACACACAAATATGTGTAGGGTGGCCTCAAGACACAAATAACTTTTTATGTGCAAGCACGTTAACTTCTCCTATAATAAGAATAATAATAAAAGACTCATATATATTATATACTCATTCTTAGTGCAAAAAAAAAAAATTAAAAAATACGTAACAACGTGCCAGCAACCAAAACAAAGTACAGGTAAAACCAACAAGAACATTAACCCAAGTTAGACTTATAGTATAATATATAGAGAATTAAATGTATGCAGATTTTACTATATCTTTATGGAATAGATATACTATTTTTGATTTTTAAGAAAAATAGTATTATTATATACTTAATATACAACTAAAACTATTATTTATTTTTTTAAAAAGGAAAAAAAGAAAACATATATAGACTTGTTACACCAAACTTCCAGTTGGGAAACAACTCAGTGAAGCACTAAGAATAGGCCCCCACTGCACCATATGTCCTCTATCTATGAAGCATTTTTCATCTAATTTTAGTTATATATATATACACACACCTACCTAAAAAATAAATTTTAAAAATATTTTTTAAAAAAAAAAAAGATGAAAAAATAAAAATGTACCCACCCCACATAAATTTCAAAATTTATATCAATTCAAGATTTATATCATTTCAAGAAAATGTGTCCCTTCCAGCATAACATGTGCTTAGCCATTCCATCAATCCTTTAAAAGTTCAGTAGATAGAACCTTTTGTTGTTGTTGTTCCCACGAATAATCTTCAAAATTATCACATATTTCTTTATTATAATTTAAAAAAAAATATTGTTAATGAAAGCCAAAAATTAAATAAAATGTTTAGACAATTTTTGGTAAGTTATAAGGTAGGGGCTACTACACATATTTACATATTAGGTGTACCCACTAATAATGGGGACTTTTTAAGGGTAAGACTAATAAGGAATCGTTTCCCCAAATATCACAATCGAAATTATGTCTCAATCTCAAATAAATTAGATAACAAGCTTATATGATTGATTCTTAATGTCGGTCATATTCTATATATAGTGGGAAATTCGTTGTAACTAATCGACTAGTTTTAAGCTAGACATTGTTTGCCTACCATAACTTTCCTGATTTTTGTATCTAAATTTAAGATCGAGAATATTTATGAGCTCATACTTGCAGGATTCCCCCACCCCACCCCCTCCTTCATGATTATCACACTTCAATCACAAGCTAGGTACGACTCTATGATTAGTTATCGTTGATTATGTCGTTCATATTCTATATAGAGAGGAAACGTCATAAAACAAGTTTTATACTAGCTGTCAGCCTACCTTAACTCTCTTCTTTTATTCAAATTTAAGATCGATAATATAAACAAAACTCATATAAACGATACTTTTTAAATTTCCTCTCTTTAATGATATTTTCTTCAAAATATTTCAAAAGGAAAAAAAAAATTAAATAGTTCCTTCTCCTTTTGTTTTATTAATCAAACTTTTTAGTGATTGTGATTGGAAAAGTTAAAAAGACATCGACCATGTGGACAAGACTAGAAATCATATCTAAAATGTAATGGTCCTATATATATGTTTTGTGTGAATTCTATAAAAAGCGTGATTTCATGTGTTTAATTTTACTTTGTAATAAAACACTGAATTTAGGTGACAGCATGTCCTTTTGCCAACTCCGTTCAAACCTTGTACTTTAACTATGATTATTAAAATGTCTCTTCAATTCACACCAAAGAATCTAACAGCCAATTCATTTTACTTATCAAACTCCTACCTTTGGTGCTTCAATTATTATTGCATTATCATCATCTCATATATATATATATATATATATATAAAATATTCCCGTTACGAGAATGAAATGACGCCCCAGCTTGACTCGAGACCAAGACTCCTTACAACTCGCACCATATAAATAAATTAGTTGCATAAATTTTAAATATATCACATGTATAAAATGATGTTAAATTTATGAATTAGAAGTAAACCATTCAATTGATTAAGGATTTCATAGGAGTATATCATATGTCATAGAGACTTGAAATAAATAAAAAAGATAGTAATAAAATAAAATTATCAAAATTGCTATTAATCAGTAATAATAAAAAAGACCACTGGAATAATTAGTCCTGCATTACTTGATAAGGTTTAAGAATTTATCTTCAAATATTTGTTTGATCATAAAATTTAATTAGATTTTCAAAATGTGATATTTAATTATTTTCAAGTCAGACCGAGTTTTAGCTTTAAATACTTAAATTTCAACGTCAATATTTATGATAGTTGTGACTAGCAATTACTCAAATTATAATTCAAATAGTTAAAAGTGAGACAGATGACTATATTATTTGGGATTTGACAAAGTGGTGTACATTTTTCTTAATCTTGAAGAAATATACGTATTTGCATATACTTCTACAACAAGAAAATATACGTATTTTTCATCTTACCATAAGTCAGCATTTTTTATTTATTAAAAGAAAGAAAGAATGGATCCATTCTTGAAATTAGAGGAAATTGTCAAGAACCGTACATTATTTTTTCTTGAAGTAATGAAAAATATAACCTTTTTCCTGTGTGTTGTTGAATAGGTCCTTTTTTGGGTTAAAAGCATTTTTAATATGTAACGTTTTTGAACTTTCGTATTACTCTAGACCCCCACCCCACCCCCCACCCCCTTTGATTATTTAGCAGCAACGATTCATATTCCACACTTGTAAAATTACACTTCGTATGTTATCATTATTATTGATATAGAAAAAAGTTGTTTACCATCTTTGCACTATATGAACAAATGCAAGTTATGCAAACGGTGTTGTGTGAGACATTTCTTCAGAAACATTTAGTAAAATATGTATATAGAATGCGTAAAGCAATATAAAATAAAATAAAATATAGAATACGTAAAGCAATATAAAATAAAATAAAATAAAATAAATGATGATGCTACTTGACATTAAATGTTTTCTAGATGGTCAAGCTTCTGGATATCATTTGAAAAATAAAATATTTAGAACAAAGCCAGTGGGTCAGGACCAAAACAAATTAAAAGAAAATAATTCATACATATAGTCTTTTTTTTTTTTTTTGGGTGTCACGCGCATTTGTCCGATGCCTATAAATTTGAATTCACGTTTGAAAAGTTTCACATATCCATATTTGAGTTGACTAAATTTGAATTTGTCCCGCAAGTCCTACATTGAGGGCAATGCTCCATAACAAAGACAACTCTATACCTAAAGGGACTCGAACCTAAGACTTGATTAAGAGATGAAGAAGTCCTTATCACAACAACATTTGAAAAAATACCATCAAAGAGTGATTCTCCGTTCCTAAGTTACTTGTCATGTTTTATTTTCAAAACTAAATTAGCTAATTAAAAAATGATACAATAAGTGTGATAGCCAACTTTAGATATAAGAGAGTGAATCTTTTAAAATCTCTCTTCTTAATATTATGGTTCTAGTGTTTACTTTATGAATTTCAAAAGAGATAAGGGGAAGAAAAATCCATGGACAACGGTTTTATAAGTTCAATTATTAGTTTTCGAAAGTTTAAATTTTGTCGGTGGAAGTCTTCAATTAACTACTATTGAAAAATGAAAACTTATACATATAACTCATGCAAAATGAAGTAATATTTTTATAAATCTATTACCAGAATATACAAAAAATAAAAATAAAAAAAGGAAGAAAATGGAAAAATAAAAGAGGACGCTAATCAACAGAAGTCTTGCAAACATGCATGGACCTAGCTAGACTATTTACGTACTATAGATATCTCCTATCAATACAAGTACTGAAAATAACTACACCTCCCAAAGTCTAAACAAGTAAAAAGAAAGCATATAGAATCATTTTATTTGAATATTGCTTCATTTGTATTCTCAAATAATTAACATACTACTTTCTCTATACAAGAAATAATATTGAAATATCCCTCATGAATCATGATGAAGTAGACAACAAATCTCAATATCAAGTCAAATAGTGTCGTATAAATTGAAACGAGACTAAGTTTGTAGTAATGACATAATGTTGTGTCAAAAGAGAGAAAAAATTTCACCTGCCAGAGGGATTTCATTGATTGTAAAAGGCAAAAGCAGTGTCAGTATCACCGCTGGATTTGTACGTAATGCCTAAATTTCCCTGCATATATGTCAGTCCCAATTTTGGTTTTCTTTTCAGTCTATCCACACTTGCTACTATTCCATAAATACCTTCTTTTTTTCTATAAAAAAATATCTCTCTTCCTATTTTTATGTACATAAATGTTGTGTGAACATAATTTTCTCTGCATTATGCAGTCACCTATGTTGAAATGTAAATAGAGAGAGGGGAAGTAATAGGAAAGAAAAGTAAAAGAGGATGGCATATAACAAAGAAAACAAAAGTAGAGTCCCATAATAACAAAGAAAAGAAGTGCAGATGGGGTCAAGACTGCAAAAGCCCCTCGTGTGTGTGTGTCATTGCTTTGTGGGGTAAAAAACTTTAAAAAGTGTGACAGTGGTGGATCTACTCTTTCTTTTCCTTCTAACTACAGACATATCCTTCTCATCCATGTCAGTCTCTACATATTTCTGCACTAAAATATATCCCCTTGCTCCTCATCATATCTCTAATTCAATTTTTTAGACAGCTATATCTATTTCAAACTGATGACCAAATATTAGTGCAGTATCTTTTTACTTTTCTGAGGCATTGTACCATTCTACTTTTGACCTCTGTTTCAGCAATGACTAAAATTTACATCTAAGCAATGTAATGGCAGATACTAAATTTAACAGGGTCAAAGAAGCCAAGAAATTTTGTCATACGTGTCAACCATACACTGTATGTATATTTTTACAGGCGCCAGGCCAGAGGTCTGAAAGTGAGTAACCATTATATATATCTTCCTAGAGTTCAGATTTGTCTCAATGTTAGGTCATTATCAAACTAAGCCACAATGTTTGACCAATGACCAAGACCTAGATTCCATGTCCAAATGACTCTCAAGGCAGGGGTTTGGACTTTGGCATCATCTATCATTTTCTGCAGTTGCATCATATAATTCTAAAAATCATGTCTTGGTGGGAGGAGTAGGTGAGTAGTACCAACAACCCAATGAAATAGTACGAGTGCGAACAACTAGCATGGATAACATTGTTATCAAAGAAAAAAAGAGACAAGAAATTTATCTTAAATCCTTTGCACGTATCGATGTACACTGAGCTCATAGATGTGGTAACACACATATATATACTTTTGGAAGAGAATACCTCTTAGCACTTTTACAAGTTCTTGTTCTTCAGTTCCATGCACCAATGACAATAGAGAAGCACATATGCCAATGCTAAGGCAAAGCTGGTTGGTGAATTTTTAGCTAACCTTTTGAGCATATCAGGAGGGGCATAAGTTTCAAATAACAATATTAAACCAACTTACTTTTTGACTAACTCAACATGAATAATAGCAGCTAAGCATCTAGGGGGGAGTGAGTTTGAAATATGGCAGGACCACCACATGGATATGTTGTAGAAAAATGAAAGGAAAACAACAAATAGAATGCCATCTCATGGAGTGTAATGCTCCTAGCTTATCTTGAAGTTTCACAGAAAGTAAACATGACAGGACCACATATAATTCTTCAGAGCAACATGATAATAATAAAATTGCTACAGAAAAATTAATCATGATTCATGTGAACACAAAAATCAGACAAAACAATTATGAGAGTACATTTCACTGAAGGACAATTAGGTGAAAGGAAGTTACATGATTCATTTGATTCAACAACTACGGACACAGTGAGTGATTCTTTTGTTCTATGGAGGGCAAATGATTCAGCCCCAGATGTCACTTCAACTATGAAAAGGAAGAATTCTGTCCATTTATGTCTTCCATGTTCTATACTACTGTAAAAGATAAAAATTCCAGATCAATGTCAAATGTGCCAACCAGAAAAATGCAACTTAATTGGTAGTTTCTGAGTAATTAGCAAACTAGAGTAATAGAGGAACTCAGGACATCTAAATCACGAGGAAAGGACAACTTCCAAGCAAGGATATATTTCACTTGCACACATGACGAAAGATGCATGAATCTCACAATAGCCCAGACGCATCCAAAAATCAAGAATTGCCATGAGAGTTGTTTTATAGATGACCAAACAACAATACATTATATATGACAACATCACATGGTTCAATAAAGCAACCAGCTAGTCCATCAAGTACAAATTTCATGACAGCAAACGTGCAAGAAACTGGATAGATATTTTTCATAAACTCCTTGTCAAAATTATTATTTTTCAGAGACTTGATGACAACCACAAAACGTTAACGTAGGAACAGAGATGGTCAATAACATAGGCCCAACATTGAACCAACTCTGACATGTGTTTAACTTAATGTCACTAGTCACCCAACAATATAAAATGGAGCCCCAACTGTGCTCTATGATCAAGATAATAGAATAGAGCGGCTAAAATAGACTTTTCTGAGGCAAGATTTCACATATATTTGTAGTTCTTTCAAATTCTTAAAGACACAGAGTTTGAAGTTTCAGAATAAACTTGTAATGGCGAGCATTCTGGAAGAGTCCTCAGTTCAAAAACTTTTCTGTCCTAAGTTGATTATTTATAGCCAAACATCTCCAATAATCAAGACAATTTGACATAACTATACAAGTGAATAGACAAATGTTTCATGTCTCATAACATAGCATCATAAACTTAAGTCTATGGATAATTGTCAACCAGAAATGACCTTCTGTCTCAATAAAACTCATAGCAATTGGGGCAATGACGTAGCTAGTGAGGTTCTAATCAAGGGACGTCTATAGCTGGTTGAAAACTATTTTCAGTCTACATAAAGGTCAGGCATCATTACTCTTTGATTCAAACATGTGAACCGTTGATCCTAATAGAGAACTTTGGGGCCAACATAAGATAAAGTACTTGAACTAGGAAAATTTCTGAACTCAAGGAGAAATATACTTCCTCTATTCCAGTTTAAATGACTCTATTTCCTTTTTGATTTGTTCCCAAAAAAAATGACTCTTTCTAAATTTGAAAATAATTTTAATTTGAACTTCCTATTTAATTCTTAATGACGGGGTTTTATAGCCACACAAATGTTATGGTATGTTAATAACCACAAGTTTCAAATATCATATAGTCAGACAAATGATATAGAGTTATAGACTTACGGTATGTTTAAATCCAAAGTTCCAAAAGTCTTCTTTCTTTAGTAAAATCTCCCTCAATCAAATAGGTTCACATAGATTAAAATGAGGACGTTATTTTTTTTAAGTAGGAAAAACATAATATTTATTATTACACCTTTCCTTCTCATCGGAGGATATGCAAATTCCAATCATATAGAGTTATAGACTTATGGTATGTTTAAATCCAAAGTTCCAAAAGTCTTCCTTTCTTTAGTAAAATCCTCCTCAATCAAATAGGTTCACATAGATTAAAATGTGGCTGTATTTTCTTTAAGTAGGAAGAACATAATATTTACTATTACACCTTTCCTTCTCATCGGAGGATATGCAAATTCCATGAGCTTTAGGCCTATCTCATCCCTTTTCAGCACCTTCAATCAGCCTATATCATACAATCTGTCCATGAACCTAAGTTGACTTTCTATCACCCTTATAATTTCCTAAAGCCTTATGCTCTGTCACTTGTTCCAAAACTTTCATCATGCGATTTATATGTTTCATACCACAGCATTTAGTATTCATTATCTCCTTTATACTTATATCGGAACTAAAGCACTCTTTTTCCACTGATTTGCCATACCACACCACCTCTCCAATGACTTTCAATTACATTTTTTACAGCAATACCGGCAGGCTTTTCTAACCATCATAATTTTGACGGCATTTCTTTACTTCATTAAGATCATCTGTAGTTTGAGCAGAAGAGCCCTTAGTGTACAACTTACATAATTAAGCACGATTGACTTAATAAAAAAGAACAGAAGAATGATATGCCAGAAACTTAGCTTTTTGAAAAGAGAAAGGGAACTACTTGACTAACGGAAGTTCAAGTTAACTCCAACTTTGGGTATAAAAGTGGAATTCCTTTCAGCAAAATTTGTTGGAATTGCCATAAGACCATAGGGATCTACTTCAATCTAGGACCATAAGTCCCGACTTTTCTACTCGCTGGCTCTCCTTGAATAGACAACCTTCCCTTCCACCATTGCTCAATTAGAACGTACCACAAAATAGAGGCAAAACAGTTAACAATATAACAAGAAGATTTACCTCAGGATATAACAAAGTATTAAAGTGACAGATTAATAGGTTTATACAAGCCCTTGTTATCTTACTATTTGATTTAAGACTTTAAGTTGACAATAACTTGTCAATGCCAACAGGCAAGCACAAGAAAAAAAAAGGAAGAGAAGTTCCTTACTCGGCACTCAGTTTTTTTTCAATGATTGCCAAAAGCCTAAAACCTATGAGAACTACATTTAATACTAGAACTTTTTGTCCTAACATTAACCAGTCACAGATTTTTATACATGGGCAGCTTAATTTGTTGATTAAGTTACTTTTTACAAGATAAACAATTTTCATGATGTGGGAAAGTCCCACACACAATCCATATACCAAAAAGTAGAGAAGCTAATTTGGCACTGCTATCCAGAAAATATATGTGCATGCATCATATCCTCGCAGATGATAAATTTTCTGAAAGCATATTTCTAGAACATATTAATATCAGGTGGTGGAAAATTTAATTTGACAAAACAAACAAATCAAGAGATAAGCTATTACCATCTAGTTTATCATCTACAAATGTCAATCCAAAATCTTTCATCTTGTGCTTTCGCAAAACAAAAGTATAATGAAGCCATGTAGATATCAGCAAACTAAAAATAGAGAGCAATAACAATCATAATTCATGATTGATAAATAGATTCCAGCTACTTTCATTCATATCTTGAATCCCGATAAGTTAGGATTGCAAGAACACATGCATGATGTGCATTATTTGAATGCAATTGCATTGATTCAAACAAGCATGAATAAATAACACTATTGAAGCTAATTGTCTTCATGATAGTTCCACACAACTCAGTAAAACTTAACATGACATGAAAAAATGCAACAAATTGTGAAACTTATCTTAATTTTTGGTCCAAAATCAAAGACCAGAAAGGAAAAAAGCTTACAAGTTTGCCAACTCAAGAATAAGGTCAGTGTCACTGGTAGTTCTAGAAACCAGAGCAAAGCAATATAAAACAAAATCAACTTCTATTTCGCCTCAATCTCTAACTGGTCGGGGCATTTATATGAATTCTCAACATCCATTTTGATCTTTGAACATGTCTCATTCTAATACTCAATAATTTATCTTTTAACAAAGCAAAGCACAATAAGAGATACAAAAACTTGCTCCCGAAACTAATTAGAGCTGGCTATATGAATCCAAAGTATCATTTATAGCATTAACAGAGATAGATATCGAAACGAACTTCATTCATATCAATTCTGCATCAACAATCACCACAACAGATAAGGAGTAAAGCTTACAACTTCGTCATGTGAAGAATGAGGTGAATGTCACATAATTGAAAATCCGAAAGACAAACAATCCTTCGAGAATACCCAACAGTACACCAGCAATAACATCGAATACGAAATGCCGTCCAAGAAGTACCCTGGAACACGACGTGGTTGCAGCCCATCCGATCACAATAAGCATCACATAATCCACAAATAAATCATATTTAAGCTGAATCAAAACATCCCGAATGAAATCGGATGATAGATAAAAGAGAGTAGCAATCATGGAAACTCTGGATGAATGTCCACTGGGAAATGACCAATGGTCGACGGCAAAGGATAGAAACATGTTTTTGTTGTAAACGGGTCGGGGCCTCCGAATAAGATGTTTTAGGGGTCCGATTACGATAAGGTCAAGGATGCCACCGAGTAGTAAATTGATTAAGAAGATGTTGGAATTTTTGGTATCGGAGAAAGCGAGAGGGTAGAGGAGTAGTGAGAGGACTAAAGGGAAGAAGAGGAAACCGTCGCCGGAGATCTCTAGGGTTTTGAGGAAGTAGTAAGGGAGAATAGGGTGAGTTAGAGTGTAAAGACGGAGGGAGATGGCGGTATCAAAATCGACGATGCGGCGGAGCAAAGACGGCGCCGGCGACGGAGGTGATGACTTGGATACCATTGTTCCAGTTTGAGTGAGTAGAAACCAACTAATTTGTGGAAATGTCAAAAATTCGTTAAAAATTGAAGCCCAACAGTGAGTACTAACAAAATGAAATAAGATTTACAAAATAGCCATTGTCAATTTTTATAATTGTAACCAAACTCCGTACATTTTTACTTGTCACATTTCGCTTCAGATAAGTGAAATTAACTAATTCTTAGAGTTAAATTATATTATTTAATTTAATATTTTAATGTATGATATAATTTTCTTACTTTATTATATCATTGAGCTAAAAATTAAATAATTTTGAATTAGACAAATTTGATTATGACTAATTCCTCAACTTATCTAAGATCAAAGCAATTCTAACTCAAAATTTAGGTGGGTTAGTATGGTTTTGTTGGGTCTAAGATTGGGTCATGAAACAACATGACCAAACGAGTCCATCTAACACTTAAAATGAAGTTGGAACAATATGGGCCTGATCCATAATAAGGCAAATAAGTAATGGAAAGCCCAAGATTTTCCAAAGAAAACTCATGCATATAAGCATCGAATACAAATTCGATCAAACTCAATATCTAGCTTTGATTCAAACCATGTATGTATCTTCAATATCTATTGAATGTGTACAAAATTACGAGTTATTTAATATAGTTACCAATAACTTAAAAAGATTAGAATTCAAATTCATAAACTTCAAATCCTGACTTCACTTTTGTTTGAAATGGTGAGTAAAATACTTACACAAACTAACGATGTAAAACTTGAAAACATTTTTTTCAGAATCTATATGAGCTGAAAAAACACGTTCAGGTTTATGGTCAAAATCAAAATGATTAGAGATGATCATTAGGCTGTCCAAATAAACAAAGTCTAAATCTTCCACTAAGAGAAAAATAAAATAGTAAGAGAAATTAAACCATAGTTATAATGATTGTTGACCATAAAATAAGAAACAAATACATCATACATGGTATCAATAATTCTATAACTTTAGAAGGTGGAAACATTTAATGGTGCCAACAAAAAGTTCCCAAAGATGGAAAAAATAAATATTTCAAACGGCTTAAGTGATGATTTGTTTCTTATTATTGGAAAATGACAATCACTTTTTCTTTAATCCAAAATGACCAAATCTAACAAATTCTTCAAAGTTTTAAAACTAGTAGATTCTATAATCATATTGTTGAAAATAGTAATACTAGCATTATATTGTGGGATATCTTTATTTATTTTTGGACACGATTGTATAGCAAGTCTCCAAAGGTTTCAAAATTTTCGACACTATAATTAATTATGTTGTCAAAAATAACTCCATTATTCTAGAATTAGAAAATTTCTTTTTATTTGTCAATTTTAATTTTTTTACTTGTCATTTTTTTTTAATCAAGAAAGAATAATATTTTAATACCCTCAATTTATTTAGAGAGTTAATTTTTATGAAAAGATAGAACCTCTTTAATGAGTAATTGATTTTGAAATTCTATCAATTAATTGGGATAAAACGGTAACTCACTATTTCAATTATTATTTTTTAATAGGTGTACCAAGTCTAAATGTGTTAGGACTGAAGTAATCTGGTGTCGTACGAAAGTTAACAAAGCAAAACTCAAAAGACCACTAGTAAGAAGAAAAACGAAATCTATATCATAAGATACAAAGGTTTAACATAATTCGGTTAATTGACCTTTGTCCATGAACGGAGATGACCAATCCCTTAATTTAGTCGAAATATAAAGAGTCCTAAACTTTTTCCTAGTCAAAACAAAAGATTTTATGTTTTTATTTTAAGAAAAGAAAAATCCAATTATAATAAAGAGATTAAAGACAAATAATACCCAACAAAATGGGCAAGTAAATATACGGACAAAGGGAGTATAATTGCTTGTCCAAATAATGTATCTTCAATGTGGGAATTATTAAGCTAGTTCAGATTTAGTAGGACTATAATGCGAATATTGAATATTAATTGAGAAATCAAAAAAAAATTGAATTTGTTTTTTAACTATTAATTTCTTGAAGATGATTAAAAAGTATTGGGAAGTTAGTAATCTGAAAATCAGGTAGCTAGCTAGCTGCTTTGATGTTGAGTTAATTTTTATGACAGTGAAAATTAAATTTTTGCTGCCAATTATTTTTAAAAAAAATATAAGTTGACTGTCATACTGCCCAATTTATTAATGAAGGCACAATTAAAATAATACGAGCATTTAATAGACTAAGATGGTAAGTATTTGGTAACATTAAAGTTCACATTTGAATAATAACTATTTCAAAAATAATGAAATGGCTACGCCGTGGCTCTTAGGTTGTCTACAAATTTGAATTTGAATTAAATTAAATTATCATTAATAAACTAATGATAAGCCCATACACATAATTAAATAAGTTATCAACGATTTGATCATCTTTTAAAATTTCAAGTAGCCCTTTTTTCCGTCGATTGATATTCATCTGCATTAAATATTTATACTGAACTAAGTTTTTGACAAACAATGTGAAAATTATCATTAACAAACAAAAAAACTTAAAAATATCATATATTGATTGGATTATCATAAACACCAGACAAATAATTAGGCTTAGAATTGGTGTTAAAACAAATTAGTATCATGTTCATACCACTAATTAACCATTATGCTTCAACTACAAATAACTTTCCCACCTCGAAAACAATGCAAAATTTCAAAAGAAATTGATGTATTGTTTTTTATATTATATGCATGTCCATTTATTAATTCAATTTAGACTGGTAATTATTTTTATTTTTAAATTTTAAATATAAAAACAAGCTACATAGCTATCATTGTTTTGTTATATATATATTTGTCTCAAATAAATACTCTATATATAAAAACAGAAATAATTAAATGAAGGACATAATTCACTAGTCACAAGTTACAAATCAGATAAATTTCTGCAATATACAATCAATAATTAATAATTATTGCAGGTGTCTGGATTATTTTTAATTTTTTTTGAAAAAAAAAGGACCATAAAAATGATGACTTTGTAACATTTTTTGTGATACTGCCAAGGAACAATTGATGTATTTTGCATGTTATTTAAAAACATGAACAAGGAAACAAATATTATAATTGGAGGTGGGGGCAAAACTTTAAAAAAAAAACAAAAAGGGAGAAAATAAATGAAATAAATGCATTGTTCTTTATAAAAATATATGCATTAATTTGTTGTACTGAACTATAGTTTTGGAAGTTGTTGTTTAGTCAATTTCAACATGAAGGCTGGTTGAGCCTTAAAAATATCATATGATTATTACTCTACTTCTAGCTACTTATAACCCTAGCTAGATCTATGAATTTAATCTATTCAGCGTAGTCAGAATTTAAAGTTTATAAATTCGTACTAGTAATCATACCTTCTTAAATATTTGTGGCTCAACTTGATTCGATAAGCTTATGTTGTGATGAATTTTTTTTTACTAGTAATATCTTTTTTGAAAATGAAAATGCATTGAACTATGTATACTAATTTAACTGCATGCAAAATGCAATGGTTGAATAATATTCAAATTACCATTTATTCACTAGTTGTACTTGTAAAAAAAACTGCTAATCAAGAAGGGAAATAAAACATCAATTTATGTTGATTTGTCCCCTCCCTCCCTCCATATATACCCCTCCATGCTTTTGTCCCATCAATTTTATGATTTTCTTTGTCACAATTTACGTGACACTTTTCGAATTTTGAAATTCAAATAAATTTATCTTTGATTGTGAATTTCTTATATATCTTTTAAATATTTTGAATTGTCAATTATTGTGACTTATGATACTTTTTATACAGTTAACAGATATATAAATTTTATTTCAAATAATTCAATGATTCCTTGCACAAATTCCTGATTAACTTTTAATTGTTTGACTCTCGAAAAATAAAAAATATCACATAAATTAAAAAGACGACCTATTAATCATCTTTACCTTTCAAAAGTAAATTTATTTGCACACTTTCTTTACTCTCCTCACATTTTTATTCCCCATTTCCAATTTTACTAAATATGTGAATAAAGTATCACATGAGGCAACCATATCGAATTTTAAGAACAATCATGATGATTTGGCTCAAGGCGAAAAAAATATAACATATGATAATAAGAGTATTTTAGGCCGATTTAATTAAAAAAGTTTCAGATACCTTTAAAAAAATTTCGAAATGTTAAAAGTTTTTTTAATCCACTCTCTACGTAACTTATCACATGTTTTCACTAGTCTTATTTTATTTTATTTAATTAAAGTGTCTACATTTAAATTTTGAATTAGGCTTGATCCTATCATAACTTTAATATGAAAGTAGAAACTTTATCTTATAATTACTTTCTTGGTAATAATGTTAGTCATTTGAACGTAATCATATATATGTACTATAACTGTTTTGCTATTAAAAAAAAAAAAAAACTATAGAATATACCCAACAAAGTTATGGGGGTTCCAAAAATAAATGCATTGGTGATTGAAGAGTACTCAGAAATGTTGAACAAAATGGGAAAAAAAGATGAAAGTAAAGGTTAAAAAAGGTAAAAAGTGAAAGTATAGGGGGTCGAAATTGAAGCACGCCAAGTTTCATTTTAGTAAATTTAACACCATTCCCGGGGATCCAATGGATTCTACAAGCGTGAGTCTAAAGACACTTACCCTTATATCCGGTCGGGACGTAAGGGGTGGATTTAAAATATCGTCTATATTCTACAAATTCATGTAAATTCTATAGATTGATATTTTTGAAGAAATTTATGAATTTTAAATTTTAAGAAAATATATTTTTGAAGTTGAAAAAAGTAATATCTATGTCTCAACTACTCCCTCAGTCAACTATATGCTAAAAATAAATAATCACTTGTACTTATTTAGTTCGAAAAATTACCAACATGGTTTGTGGTGCACTGGTTGGAGTGTTGCACCCATTAATTAAAGGTCTCAGGTTCGAGCCCTGGATTTGGAGAAAATCATGTTAGGAATGGGCTTTGCAGAGCGTGCAATGTGGGTTTCGGACACCAAATGAAAAAAAAAATTAAAAAATTAAGAGATAATTTACCACTTTATAGTTATTTTATCTTTATAATTATCAACTATAGTCATTTTCAACTATAAAGTTATTATATTTAAAGATAATATAGTGAAATTATTATATATTATTGCTTAATAAAGTTGTACTATCAAGGCAATATTGAATAAATAAAAATGGACGATGTTGTTCCAATCGCTTTTAAACTTGTTAAGTTTAGAAAATCAAGAGGTAATTAGAAATAAGAAAAAAAATTCAAATATTTAATAAAGTTGAATATGTATTTTGAGCATGATCAAGTTGAACCAATTTTGTTTCAAATGGGGAATCATTTTCTCCTTTTCATCTTGAAAATTTTCTTCAAAGACAAGAAACTTTTCTTTCATAAAAAATATAAAAGAAAAGTTCAAGATTCTATAAATTATAAAGATATATATTCTATAACTTTTCACAAAAATACAAAGAAACATGAGAATAAGATACATATAGAAGAAGAAAAAAGTCGTCTATATGGTGAAAAAGAGAACACGATGCATTTTCCCACAATAGATAATAGCAAAATTTTCAATTTTCTTGTGGTTCTCATATTATTTTGGTGAATTTATATTCATATATAATATATAACTAGCTCTATATGGTGTGTGAATTTGTTATAATATACATTATCTATTAGGAAAAAATATGGTTGATATTGGAATTTGAGGAATTGTATAAATCAATGTTGTCACCTTTTAAGTTAAAAATATGGACCACCCTCCCAATTATAAAACACCAAACTTCGTGTATAGTGACATGTTAACCTCCGAATCATTTGAATTCAGTAATTTTTACAAATTTAAAATTTAAAAACTCAATATTATAAATTTGACTTCAATAAACTATATATAAAATAAAAATATAATTATTTTTTAAATAAATAATATACGTAAATTTTATCCTTATTTAACGTAGATAGATAAAATGTGTGGTGAATAGTTTAAAATTCAGAGCTTTTTGGAGTTTTTCTTTGACAGCTTCCATTCTCTTTCTATTCTTCTATTTTATCCCTTCTCTCACATGTTTCACTTCAAACTTCCATAAAAAAAGATTCCACCCTGCTTAATTCCATTTTATTTATTTTAAAAATAACCCTATCTTGTAATTTGTGAATGTAATTCAAAATTAGAGATAATGTAAAGTCAATTATACCCTCTATCATGCAGGGTTATTACAAAAACCCCAGGAGTGTGAAAAATTATTTGCATCTTGTTATGATAGTTATTAAAACAAAGTATAATGTTATTGATATATTATATCTATATTTGCATCTTGTTATGATAATAAAAAAAGTATAGTGAAACAAACAACACTATTATAGAGAAATTTGTTTGTAAATAATATCATGGTTAAGTACTGCATATTTTCACTTTATTAAAATTGTAAGATGATGTAACATATCATAATATTTAATTTTTTAATTGAAAAATTATGATATATAAAATTGTAGATAAGTTAAATTTAGACATATAATATTTTAAATTCCTTTGGGATTTCTGTGTGTATGCTTTCTTATATTGTCTATTTTATATTTTCTGTGTGTATGCTTTGTTATATCGCCTATTTTAGATTTCGTAAAAGTTCATGCTTTAGTTCGGCGGTTGATTTTAAAGTTGAAATTTGTAAATTTTGAGTATATTGTATTTTACTTAACGTAACTGTTGTTAGTGAAAATAAAATTTATTCCTAAATTGATCCAAACTTGAAAATATTTTTAAAGGTAAATTTTTAAAATCTGATTCAAAATCTTTAATGTTGGTTTTCACGAATCCCGCCTATCTCTATTAAAGTGAACCTTTTATAACAAACAAGTGGAAATAACACACCCTACAGAATCATATTCTAACTATATAAAAGAACAAATTTTCTTGATGAAGTTATCTAAAAAAAAATGAATAAACTTTTCTAAAATAGCCTAGAGGAAGAAAATGAGTTATATTTCCATTTTTAGTGAATTAGTTTATAGTTGAAACTTCAGTCTTACCAAATAATACATGGTCAATAACAGAAAATACCTTATTCTTATTTTGCTTTGTTTACAAGGGAGAATAAAGATGAAAGGTAAAGGATTTAAAAGTTACTTACATTAGGACAATAATACTTTGTTTTAATAACTGTCTGCCTATTTGAGGCAAAACCACCCTCACCATGTGGAAATTATAACAATTTAATTAAAAAGGACGGTCTGATGCACAAAATATTTCGTGTTAACAAGGTTTAGAAAAGAATCGTGATATAAAAAGTATGATATATACAATCAGTCCTAATACAAATATCAATAATTAGTTCCATGGCCTAGACCTATATGTCACATAGAGACGCTTTTTCAGTCACTCTAACTAAAAAACATAATATCATATTTTAAAAAAATAGTAAGGATTGTGAAATTTAATCATCGACTTAAATTGTAGCAAGAATAAAAGAAAGAAGAAGAATATTCTCATTGATGTCAACAATAGATACTAATATCAGAGTATGAATCGATAAAGAATCACAACTTTCAGTAGTTATCGTATTTAAATATTTATCTTTACTAATCACTACACATCAAACAAAGAATAAAATAAGTTTAACAAAATCTACAAATTACGTTATAAATACGGTAATAAAATGATTATTTTTGCGATATTCTTAAATTTTTTTGATATCTTATTTTAAACCGTTATATATATTTACGACATTTATATGGTATCTTTATATTTTTAGTCGTTGAACATTGCAACTAGACCTATATATATCAGGGAAATAAATATGATTACATTACAAGTAGTTTGTGAACATCAAAATCAAATGGATTAAAAAGATAAACCTATGATTACATGTTAATAATGTAAATTAGTGTACAATGTATCATCATGATTAATGCGTGATTTTCGTGACTCAAAATATTTAATTTGGCGGTTTCTACTAATCATTTCTTTTAGTTACTCCATATTTCTATAGTAAGAAAAAAAAGAAAAGATTATTATTATATTTTAAAAATATTGTGTATTAAAAAATAGGAACGTTTTAAAATTAATGCATCATTAATTGGATCAAATTATTTGGTCAACTGTACTGTTCAAATTCAGTAAAGAGTCTTGATCGGATATAAAATGCTATTTTCTTTTATATTAAATATTACAATAATAATAAAATAGCAGTACAGTCCCATAAATGTGCATAAAATCTTAAAGTATATCAAACTTTATAAAAATAAAAACACTATTTTCGAAAAACGATTGTTTCACCATAGAAATCATATATAGTACATTCATGAATATGGGATAACGTTTTGTACATTTGACAATTGACATAATTGAAATACAACAAAAAAAGAAGCTTCCATTTCAAGAATATTTTTAATCTTTTAAAATGTAATGATACCTTAACTTAAAAATCAACAAGATTTTTTCTTTTTAAACTTATAGCTCAATTATCATGAAAACAAAACCATACAAAATCTATTGGGATTTATGAAAATCTTAATTATATATCAAAATCTTTCGTTTACGAGTAGAAAAATAATCAACCGTAATAATAATAATTATTATAACAAATAATATAATTTTACGAGTAAAATACAAATATGCATAAATTTTATTATAATATTATTTCGTAAGTCAAATAGCTAAACAAAAAGGAATAAAAAGTACAAATTTATTTATTTTTTCAAACCAAAAAAATAAAAATAAAAATAGCCCGACCAAAGAAACATTTTGACCATATGACAAATAACAGAATAATTTGATTTATACACCAAAGTAGGACCCTATAAAAAGTTGCTACTTTTTATAAAATCTTTTTCAATATCACTACTCATTTATTAATTTTGTTCTTTCTCTTCATCTACCATTATGAAATATAATTACAAAAATGAATCCCATTTATGTAATTAGCTCTCCCTCACAAGGGTATTTCTGGCATTTCACATCTCTTACCCCCCTTGACCGTCTTCATCACTCTGTCCTCTGTCATTTTTATATCGCGCCATGTCCCTTCCATTTTCATTTTCCTTCTCAGAACTCAAAAACTGAAACCAAAAAAATTCGTATAAAAATGTTTTTTTATTTACATTTATAATATAGTTTCAAGATTGAACAGTGGAGATTGAGAATACAGAAGGTGATTTAAAAAAATTTTGTTTTGATTTGAGCTTTGTCGTCGTTAATGGCGACTGGTTGGGTAAAATCATGGCAATGTAAGTCGAGAGCTTTAGATGACGTTGTTAACAATCACCACCATCAATATCACATCTTACCCAACTCAGCTAGTTGCAAAAATGGAGTCAGAAGCCTCAAAGATGTAGTGGAGAACAACAAAAATGGAAAACCCAGAAAGAAAAAACCGTCGCGGCAGCCGGAGCAGCAGTTAACGAAACGACCCGGTTCGAGAGGAGGACCTGAACCCGGTTTGAATAGGGAGAAATCTCGAGCGAGTACTTCCACGAGACTATCACGTGCGGCGACGACGGATTCGTTCTTCCCGGCGTTAACTGAGTTACCGGAAGGTCACCCATCGCGAAATGTAGTCGGGATTATTTTTCAGACGAGTTGGTCTCCGAAGGTTTTTTCGGGTCGGGTTGAAATGGTTTTCAAAGTGCAGAATCTTCCCCGTACTGTGACCCGGTTTGAGGAATATAGAGAGGTTGTGAAGTCTAGAGCCGGAAACGGCGGTGAATCGGCGGCGGAAAAGGGTGGCGAGGACCATGCACGTTGCGTTGCGGATGGGAATGAGGTTATGAGGTTTTACTGCCTGGGACCCACTAACGGCGGCGCGTACGAAAATGGAAACAGCGCGTGGACTTTTTCTTCCGGGAAAGGAGCAGCAGTGTGTACGTATTCCGGCAGCGGTGCGGCCCATGAGAATGCTGGCGGAGGGAGAGGGAGACGAGCTATGCTGGTTTGTCGGGTTATTGCGGGTCGGGTCGGTAAACAACTCGGATTCGATTCGTTAATTGAAGGCCGAGTTGGATATGACTCCGTTAGTGGAGATAACGGCGAGTTATTAGTATTTGATTCACGTGCCGTTTTACCATGTTTTCTTATTATCTACAAATTGTAAAAAAAAAATAAAAAAAATATTGGCTTTAAAAAATCTCCAATTTTTATTTCATTTTTCTACTAGTAGTTATATCTTTTTTATTTAAATATTTTTGGGCTCTGTAATTATGCAAATATTGGGTATAAATACTTTCTATTGTGCATGTCATCATACTTTCCATTCAAATTTGAAAAAAACTTTTGCATGTGTTATCTCAATATGCTCAATACATCTTAAGATTTTACGCTCGATTCAATTGAAATTGATGTGTATAGTTAAAGAAAACGTCATATTTTATCTGATTAGACACTTGATATTACCTTCGAATATTTTTTTAATATTTGAGTTGAAAATGTCTAATAAATTTATTTAAACATGTGCTTAATCATATGATTAGGAATTGGGTTAAATGGGGTTTAGTGTTGATTACACATGATTCCTTCCAATATATTGGGTATAGAAAAGACAGAATTAAAATCCACACTCAGAGCTGTCATTCAATTTCAACTAACACCATATCAACTTTTAAATTTCAAAAATGATTTTTTTTTTAGAAAAGACAAATTGTAACAAAGTTTATAGTTTCTATAACTAATTAAAAAAAGATATGAAAGCTAGTTGTTATGATGTCAAGTAATTTTCAAGGAACAATATTTGCTTGTTGATCAAAGTTGTTAATATTAGTAAATTGATTTGATTGCTTCTAAGCATGTTTGTTTGGTGGCCTTAATGAAAACAATGTTCAAATTGCTATAAATTAGACATTTCAACTACAAATCGATACGATGGAATTTTCTAAAACCTATTTTCTTATAGCAATACTTCATTTTTTTTAGTGAATAACGATCACAAGAAATATATTTGTAGACAATATAATTTGAGGATGTCTCCATCGTCTGATTTAAAAAATTACTTAGAAGACAAATATTATGGATTTATTTAATATACATGTGTTTACCATTGGAATTTCTTTTTTGTAAGGCATCTAATGTGAATTCTTTCTAACTTGGCTTGCTCATATATAATATATGATTCTTTGAGTCAATTACTAATTATATATTATTCTTTGAGTTTATTGTCAACAAAGTAGAGAAGCAAAATATGAGATGTTATCTTCTCTTTTTTCCATTATGATGTTAACTGAATTTATTACATATAGTTGAATACTACGATAAATCTTATCTTGAATGATATATAATGTATATTTATTATAAATATGTTTGCGCCAGTTACGCCTCAAGTTAAAAATGGTCGTTTTCTCTCCTTCTTACTTTGACCAGTTTCTCAGTCTCTTTGTTTAATTTTCAAAATTTATGAAAATAAATAAATAAATGTAGGTGCCATAAATTCTTTATTTGACTAGTGTAGTAATTGTTTGGTTGATAATTTGCTCATTAAATTGCCTTAATATTTTAAGAAATTTCAAATTATAGCTATACGTTCATTCAAAAAATACCTGTAAGTATGGTATGTGTACATTTACATACCCTCCCAGACACCACTTTGTTGGATTACACGAAATATGTTGTTGAAACCGGAGGCTCTATATTTCAAAGAATTAGAAGGGATTGAATAAGATGATAAATTTCTAATGACCAATCCATTTTTCTTCACTTTAGCTCATGAATGAGTTCTCCACATAAACCAAGAGGCCTTTTTTTTCAAAATTCACTACACATAATGAAGAATGAAAAGATAAATAACCCAGACAAGTCGGCCAATAATAGCGCCCTCTAATGTACAGTTTGTTATAACAATAAACATAATTCGTCTGCAGATACTACCGATACTCCACCAGCACATACAATGGCTTGCCATTCAACTTCTCCTTACCCTGCAACAACGACAAAGTTATCTTAGAGAAGAACACAAGCCAGAAATAGCTTCCCAGGTATAAGAAAATGAGAGGACGAATCATGCATCAGGAGGACGCTACCATAACTTTGGTTCTCCCTGTGTAAAAAGATAGGTTTTGGTACACTAATGTTTAACTATTCACCAACTTGACAAGGAATTTGGAAAGACGGGCAGTTAGTTCACGAGTAATTCTGATCTATCTTCACCAAGATCTTCCCTTGAAAGTATTTTTGGCAAGAAAAGATATGTTCTAATTACATAGTCCTGAATATTTCGCATTGTAACCTGATGACCAAGCAAGTTAACCCTACATTGCTGATCAGAAGAAGAGCATAAGATGCACCTTTAATTCTGGTATTTCAATCACACATGCACATTCAACCACTTCTGCGCCAGCACGCTCTGCAAAAGAAACAATTTTATTCAACTAGCTGCTTAGATACTAATAACCATTAAAATAGAGCAAAAAAGATTGTAAATGCAAGACATAGGGCATTGTTGGATGTGATGATACAAATCCCGGAGACTACTTATCATGAGAAGACAAACACCTTATATGACATTGAACCATCAAAAGTGCGCTTGTGGTTTGGGTTAGTAGACACATATCTATACCAACAGGTTGTGCCAGAACAGCTAGTATTAAAGAGAAAGCAGAGCTGGGGATGTCATGTGTAGTTATGCAGAAGCTTGGAAGAAATTATTATATTATACGATGTCACATCCTTACATCAAAATCACTTATTCTTCAAAGCATTCCCAACTGAAAATACAATCCTAAATTTGATATACAAAGTATTAAAACCGATGCCGAATCTCATAGGAATTTAAACTTATATTTCAACAACAGTTTTAAGACGTGCTATGAGATAAACCATCAACTACTCGCATACTATATGCCTCTCTTAAGGAATACAGAACAAACACAAAGTTAATCTAGTGTCCTCCTAGCTATGATGCCATTAATTGATGCAAATTCCAGACCATAGTATAGGATGTTACTGTTGCCTTGCCCCACCCCAGAATTAAGCAACTGAAGCTCTTTTTAGATCCAATTGAAAATTGCCTAGCAATATCTTGCTCTAGTGCTATAGCGTTATTCAATTGTGTATTCCGCAGCATATGTACATGTTGTTCTATTGTGCACATTCATTCGAATTAGTTGAATGCCATTCGAAATTTCATGGTCTAGAGTTCTATCCACATGAAGAGAATCATAAAAATGTTTACCAAGTAAATTCATAGCTGCAGAAACAGTGCCACCAGTAGCAATTAGATCATCAACCACCAAAGCTCGCTCACCAGCTTCTACTGCTTCAATATGCATCTCAAGACAATCACTTCCATATTCCAAGTCATACTCTTGTTTGAAAACTTTACCTGCAGTCATTTAAAGTCACGGTAACAGAGAAAGTGAGATGATAATTAGTATTTAATGGTGTCAATAGAATGCACTCATACTAAACAAACATGATGAGTTCACTGTTTTCAGAAGCATTCTTCAGTATACATATGTATATGGGAGAGAGAAAAGGGAACAATGGATTATCTTCCTCCTTTTGTTCCCTAGATGAAACAACATTTGAATCAAACATCGGGATTTAAATACTTCCATAGCAGAATTCCGATTCTCAGAAATGTGTCGAGTAACTTCGTTTACAGGTAAGGAAAGTCAGATATCAATGTGTTTCCAGAAACTGGTCCTTCCTAGCAGCCATAGTAGACAAAAGGTCAACCTTTATAGTTTCACCATCTTGGTCTGATCAATGTCACTAACACGCTTGGCCATCCAAGCCAACCAACTTATTCTAGTAAAAAGGCGCACGTGACAAAGAGATGTCATTATTCCAAGAAGGTTGTCGCAAGGATGAAAATATACCTGGCAATTTGTTTGGTTTTCTCAAAGGGACAAATTTTGCCCCTATCGCCAAAGCAATTGGTGGACCAAATATGAATCCTCGAGCCTCTATTCCTGGAAATATTGAAGCAATAACGTTGAGATCGAGTCAGCTAAAAGATGATAAAGAAATAATATTTGCAAGTTACTCAACAGAGTATTGATTACAAATTTATAATAGTATGGGAATAACATAGCAAAGGGCTACAACATTAGGCCACTCCAAGATAAACAACATATTAAAAGAAATGCTTCATATTGAGGAATAGAAGTCCACAAAGAGAGGACACAACAATAAATCAATACTATGACAAAAGCAATTAAATATATGAACGATAGTCAAAATCCTCTATGCAAGTTGAGAATAAGCAACTGATAGACCTTTTAAGACAATAAGTGTAAAAGGTCATAAAGCAGGCTTGACACTTGCTAGTTGGTATCCATCTCCAGATCTGATTTTATTTTCCCATGTGCTGGATAGAATTAAAGCACGTAAGATAACATCAGGACCTTACCAGTAAGACTCTTAAAAAAAACGAGGATCAAGCCACAAAGAAGCTTTTTTGGCATGGGAAGCCCTTTCAGTAATTTGATTACTATATCCTGATGAGAAGAGAAAACCATCAGGATGATCTCTGTTCTATCTTCTCTAAACCCCTCACAGGATCCTACATACTTCAAACATTGCCATAAGTGGTCTGCATATCACTTGATATTCACAGCTAGTACAATTGTATGGCAGAAACTGCAAGAGGGGATGCTCATGTAATTCATGAGGCTTTTAGTGTCCATAGAATGTTAAGGTAAAGTCTTTTTGTACCTTATACCTTCAGATCATTTCCTTGTTTGGTGCAAGCAAAATCACCCATTCACATCCCTAGTCTTTTTTGGAAACAACAAATCTTTTGATGCAAGATGCTGCTTTAAACTAGCCAGCCTGTAATTTTCTAATGTATAGATGCATAATTTCAACCTATAGGAACCTACTGCTTTATCTATAATCCACCTCTCATACTTCTTTTCTTCTTTTTCCAAGGCACTATATTGCTCTGAATAGGACACCAGCAGTTTTTACAAATTGCAGTTGCAGTCCACTATTTGTATCCACATGGAACACCTACTGATTATAGGCTAACATGTTCCTATCTCTTCAGTCTCTTTTAATCCACTCTCTCATATGGCCATACACAACCAGAAAAAAGAAAAGAAGAGTAAGGTTTAGAGGAGACTCTTAATACGTGTGGTGGCGAAAAAAAAACAGCAAATGCAGAAAAATCAAATGCCAGGTGGTTTGGTCCGACAGAAGAAAATGGCAGGTCACAGGTGGAACCAGAAACAAGCCAGGACAAAGATTTCAAAACCAGATGAGTAATAAATAGAAATAAATATCATTGGCCAGACCTAAGATCTTCAGTTCGGACTACCACAATTGAGACATGGCTTGGTCTGACTTAAAATTCCAGGAAACATTGACATGGCTTTACCTTATAGCCTGATACACTTAGTGGGATATATAGTGCAGCCAGTGGTTGATAAAACACAAAATCACCAGATATTCATAAACCATCTAATTAGTAAGTTTTGTATATTAAATCATGATATCCTAAAAAAATGAGAAGGCAAAGAAAGATGGTAGAATGATAGACTACTCCCATATAGTAACAGAATACTATAGTTACCAATTAGGGTGTATCATGTATGCATAAAAAAACACTACAGTTTCATCGATTGATGACGGCCAACCTCCTTGAATATACTATTTAAATAAAACCATCAGGTTTGGTGAATCTCCTTACATTTTGTTCACTATTCAGCACTCAGCAACCTATTTACTTGTCCAACTACTCTGATATTACTTTAGAGTCTCAGAATCATTCATTGGATATTTCATCAAAATCATTTTAAATTACTAGTATAGGACAAGGTAGCCTGGAAACATATGACAACGGAAAGTTATGAACAAGGTGCACACTGCTCATTTCCGACTTTATTATAATGTTCAAGAAGTCTCCCAAGTCATAGTATAGCTCAAACCAGCCACCATACATCATGCACCAATCACAATGAAAAGGACAAAGAACCTACTCATTGTAGTGGACTCAGTCCTCAATAAACAATTCCATCAAGCAATATCTCTAGTCATAATCAATCACACACAAAAGAGAGAGTGTTATTGCGTCATCCATTGAGAGGGAAAAAGAAATCAACTAGGAGTGAATATCCCTGTACAAACACAAGGGGTGAAGAAAAAGGAACAGGAAACACCAAAAGCTAATGGGTCCGCGCCCATATTTCACCAATATTATTATCCATTACCAACCACCACCACCACCACCTAGGCCACCCCAAAACCCAAAATCCAAATGGGACTCCAGCACATGCCCCCATTGAACGCTCTAAATGATTAACATTTTGTTCTTCACACAAAGTCATCAATAACATTACCCACTAGCTACCTTTCATAGTTAAATAACTCAAACACTCAAATGACTTCAATAAAGAAAGGATTAAACAGTAACTCCCACATTGCCCACAAAAGCATTTCAGAGGCCCCCACAACACTGTAAACACCACCACCCTCAACCCACCCAGTAGGGTAGCCACATGTAGTAACACACCCTTCATCAAAAAAATTCTACTCTATATATAAATTAAAAAGTATTTTTCATATATATATATAAAATGTTGAACACGCTTAACTAAATTTCTAGCTTCACCACTACCCCACCTCACCACCACCTCCAGACACAAACAAGATTAACTAATAAAAAAGTAAACTTTGCAAAAGACAACATATATACATATATCAATACATACATTACAAGTTCTTGAGTTATATGTGGGCCACCAGAAATGCATATAATATATATTTTTCAAAAGGATGGGGCTTTTTTATTTTTTTATTTTCTATTTTTATAATTCCATTTTTCTGGTTGTTGAAAGCAATCTGCAGCTAAGAATGCGGAGTGCTTACCAGCAACAACTGAGATGCTTTTGTCTTTGTACCGTTCCACAAATAAATCAATTGTATCTTTGAAGGCTTTTGGATCCAGTAACAGAGTAGTTATATCTTGAAACATTATCCCTGTATAAATTTCAAAACCCACAAAAATTTAACAACAAAGATTAAAACTTTAACTAACTTGGGGTCGACCCATTATCCATACTCAGTTAAATAAAAGGGAAAAGATAGAAAAAATACCTGGTTTGGGGAAATTAGGGACAACACGAATTGTAGACTGTATAGCATGGATACGTGGATCTTGATCTTTGCAAGCTGACATTGCCCTCTTAGATACAAATAAATTCAGCGAACAAAATGAAAAGGCTTTTCTCCTCTGTTTCTAGCTCCGGCAACTGAAGATTTTTGAGTTTTTGGCCGAAAATAACAGTGAAAATGAAGTAAAGAGGACAGGGGAGGGGAATGAATAAAGAAGAAGGGTTTTTATAGGAGGTGGCTTTTCAGTTCTTTTGGGGGTTAAAAAGAAATTGAAATAAAAAAGTTGGGTCTTTTTCCTTTTTTTTTTCTTTTTTTTTAAGAAAAAAATTATTTCCGCTACTTGTTTTTGGATTCGACTAATTTCACGTATCGTACCTAGAAAAAACACACTTTTTGAGGATTTTTTTTTTGTTGAAATATCTAATTGAGAATGAAGAAATTGAAGAAAAAAAATTGATCTTTTTAAAAAATTTATTTCTGTTTTTTGTTTTTGGATCAGACTAATTTCGTGTTTTGGCTAATCCAAAAATACTTTTTAAGGAACTTCTTTTTGTTTTTGGAATATCTTGTTAAGGATGAAGAAAATTTTTTTTCGCTACTTGTTTTGAATTCAACTAATTTCATGTTTCGAACCTAGAATAACACTCTTTTTGAGGATTTTTTGTTTGTTTGTTTTTGGATCAGACTAATTTCATGTCTCGAATCGCTAATCGAAAAGTACTCTTTTAATGAACTTTCTTTTTGTTTTTGAAATATCTAGTTAAAGACGAAGAAATTACAATAAAAAAGTTGCTTATTTTTTTTGGTAATCCATTTTGCCATTTGTTTTTTGGATCCGATTAATTCCATGTCTCGGACCACTAATAGGAAAACACTCTTTTAAGGATCTTTTATTTATTTTGAGAATATCTAATTAAGGATGAAGATATTAAAATAAAAATGTTGGATCTTTTTTCTTCATATATATTTTCGCCGCTTGTTTGTTAATCGATTAATTTCACGCCTCGGCTTATAAATCAAAAAACACTCCTTTTAATAATTTTTCTTTTATTTATTGAAATATCTGATTAAGAACATGAAAATATTATTCATCTATTGAAATGTTTTTAAGGTAGAAAGTTAGGAACAATAATTTATTTTAAACTAATTGATGATAATGTATAAAATGTGTCAAAAAATTTAATATTATACTAGAATACTTTTTATTTATTTTTAAGCAATATTCAAACTTATGATATTGAGATTTTATTAATAATAATATAATGACAATTGAACTGTCCCAATTGAAGACTTTGACACCACAATAATGATGATATTATTTGATTAGTTTGTAAATTAATTCAAGTAAACAAGTATAAGTTCTAATTTAATAACAAAAATTCTTTGTTTGAGAGTAGTATTTCAACTATCATCCAATTTGTGTTGAAAAATGATTTTAAAGCCCCATTTCAAAATAAAAACTTAGTGGAGATTTGACGAAAACTTATGAATTGACTTTGCATATTTCTGAAAAATGTAATAAATAAAGTATTGATTTTATTATATTATATTAAGCAATTACAAATCATCTCTCACTTGTTAGAGAATCAATTAGAAATAATTAGTATATGATAATAAAGATAAAATTAATAAATATAAAGTGATATAATTATCTATTATTTTTCAAACTAAACAAGTAAATTTAGACGGATGAATTAATTAATATACTTATTAGTTATTATACTATAACAAAAATAACTTTTAGCGGCATTAAATATTGACATTAATAAAGAGTGTTAAAGTCTTTACACGCATTAGTTAAGTGTCATTATGTAGAACCAATGTCGCTAAAGATTTTGGGGATATATACAAAGAGTGATAATTGTCGCTAAAAATACATATTTAGCAGCAATCAAGAATCAATACCGCTAATGATCATTTTTATTTTAATGTTAACGTGTGCATTTATGAAGTGATTTGTAAAGAAATAGTAAGTATTCTGCATATATGGCAAAAAAAATTCATAACGATAGTTCGTTTAGATATATTTTGATAACAATCAAAATATTGTAATAAAATGTGATATGAATATTTTATTTTAATTTTTAAGTTTTGAATATAAAATTATTTTTATTAGGGAAGATTTAATTTTTAATGTTGAATTTTACCGTGCGAATTCAAATTTAATAATGCAGAGATAAAAAAAAAATAGTTACTCTTCAAGCAAGGGTGAGAACATTTTCTAATGTATATTAAAGAAATAATTGTATCCCACTTCAGATCCCATAATCTTATAAATTGAAAACAATTAGTCCCTTTAGCAATATATTATAGATAATAATAATAATAATAATTCAATTTATAAGCCAACTAACGTTTTGGCACTCACAAGAGCAATCGACTAAATTTTAGGTTCACACTTAGGATATCTAAAATAATTGATAAATAATCATTGCACAAACTTGTAGTGCTAATACTATTTATTTTGTTTAACAAATTTTATAAATGTGAAATTAAGATGAAAGTACAAAAGCATCAATAAATTATATAAAGTAATTCCTCGTATCACCAAAAAAAAATAGATGGATAAACATAAAACTTAAACAAATACTAGATATCAACTTTGACAATTCTTTTAGATGATGTGAGAAAAAATATATTGGTTAATGTTTTGTGATTTTATTTAATGTTATCATTACTCTTGTCTTTTTTTAGATACAATATGCATAAAGAACCAAGAGGGATTCAATTTTGTGACATTTAGATTTTTAAAGATCTCTTATCTTTGTATGTTATTGTCAAAACTAATTTTGTATGTCAATTTGATCTAAAAAATTTATAACTTTCTTTGTTAGAACATTATCATGATATTATCTACACACTTGTAAACGAGAAGGGAAATTAATATATAAATTAGCTTGGGTTATCCATTGTTATAATGATATGTATGTGACGTAGATCATGATGGGTCAATGAGCTTTTAGTTTTCACAGTTTTTAAAGAAGGGATGCATATATTATTTTACGTAAATCTCATATCGCTTATTAAAACGTGAAGAATTTTAATAGGCATAATATAAATTTTATATAGTGTATAGATGTTTAAATTTGATGATGATAAGTCTGTTTTGTTAATAGAAATAATACGTAATATGTGATAAAAATTAAATATAATATCAAACTGAACTCTATCAGAAATAATTATAACGAGGACGATGAGTCCTTAAAAAAAAATATTAGACGATGGAGGATAAGCCAACAAAAATTTCTAGTCGAGAAGTCCATACATCATCTAATAAAATTTAATTTTCTTTTGAATTATTATAATAAATACAAGTTCAAATGGTATACACATTTTTATATAATACTTTAATTTTCTCCTTTGTTATCCAAAAAGTCGGTAGTAGAAACATTTGAAAAGACAAGAATTTGGCTAAGTTCAAATCCTATGATGTTCACTAAAAGATTTGTTAATATCATAATAATTACTTACATAGACTTTAAAGATAAAAATAACCAGTAATAATAAGCCACTTGACTAGTTCCTAAAATCCCACGATGTCCTCCCACAAATAATTTATCACAATACTAATAATAATAAAAAAAATTAATAAAATTTGAATTATTTATATTTGATACGAAGATTTAAGTTGCAACCTAATAGTCTGTAAATCTAACAATAAAAGGCATGTTTAAATATAATTATTTAATAACTTAGGGGTGGTGATTGTAATTAGGGAAATTCACTTAAAAATAAATTAAAATAAGAAAAAAGGACTGCACCATAACGTGCCTATCTCTTTCTTCATACATCATAAGTAGCTATCAAATCTTTATAACTATATATTCCGTGCACATGTTTTATTTTACATTTTTTTCCTTGTCAAAAATAAAATAAAATAAATCCTACTTATGTATACAAATAAATAAAATAACATATGTTCTAACGAAAAAGATTTAAGTAATTTCATTATTAATTATAAGTTTTATGGTATAAAATTGTCTTTGTTAGAGAGCGTTTTATTTAAATTAGGAAAAAAAATTTGAAATTTTTTTTAACTTTGACCAGATAAAAGGTTATTATCAAAGTTTAATATCATAAAAATAATTTTAATCAAAGTTCAGATATATTTGAACGTTTTTTTCTTCAAATTATCTAATACGAGACTTTTCAATTCAGATCTAAATTTAGTCAAATATTATTCGTTGAAAAAAAATCCACCTAACATTTTACATGTAACTCTAATTTTATGTATGATGCCTAACTCTTTTTACTTGCATAGTTGCATGGCCCTTTCAATTTGCCAAATCTATTGTAAATATTTAATTATTATCATTAAGGAAAAATTAGACTTAAAAGGAAAGAATTGCTAATGCTTAGATTGGCTTTAAATAATAGCACCCATTTTATGGAAAGATTTAAAACATTTCTGACCCCTCATTAATTTTTTGTTTTCTTCTTGTTGTAAGTGATTATGATTCCAACTTTGCAACTTGTTGCTAAAGTACTTGTGATATCTTGCCTAACTTTTAAATTTGTAATCTTAATCAGATTAATTAGAGCCGTTAAAGTATTATCCATTTCCAGAAAAAAAACAATTTAATTCTTGATTAGAAATTAAGTGTGCACACACGAATTTAATTATTTCTAGATATGATCATCAATTTGAATTCATAAAATAAGTGTATGCAATGTTAGCAGCGATTTGTATATTTGTATTTTTTTTTAAAAAAAAAGTTAAAATAAATCGCGGTAAGTGCAGTGATTTACCTAATATATTTTTTTAATTTTAAAAGAAATCGCTACAAAAACAGTAATTTACCTAATTTTTTTTAATGTTTAAGTAAGTGGGAATGAAATAGATAGAAATACTGAGTTACTAAAGGAAAAAGTCATTCTTTGTTCAAATAGATTAAAAAATGAAATAGGTCAAACAAAATTAAAATAATTTTTTTTTCATGCTAGTTTTATATTATTGGAAGAAAAAAAAGAGACTTTTATCTAGTTTTGGTGTAAATGTAAGAGACTTTTTAAAAGAGAAGTTTTTAAAAGAGAAGTTTCATTGAACTTTTTTTTTAGGTAAATTGCTGCCGATTTTCTTTATGCAGCGATTTGTTTTAAATTTCTTTTTTTTAAAAAAAAAAATGTAAATGTACAAATCGTTGCTATAGCAGCGATTTTCCAAAACTTCGGTGGAAAAATCGCTGCTTCCTTAGCGATTTCACTGTTTTGGTAAAAAAATGTTTTTACATATCATTTTGAAAATTTTGTTAACATTTTCCCCCCTTTAGTCTCCGGACTATATGTACACCTGAAATGTATGTGGAACAACTATCAAAATCTTTGCTTTATTCTTCATAAAGTTGTATTAAATGGGTTGATAGTTAATTTTTGCCCTGTATATACCAATCAAACTTGTGCATAGTAGAGCATAAGTTCTTTAAAAACTGAATTCACATTCTGATTTAACTTGTAATAATATAATTACAATGAAAAAAAATATAAATCTTCATCTACCAAAAAAAATATTATTACGAGAGACAAAAATAAATATCAGTACATATAAAGTAGGAACAGAAGTGCAAATTATTGAGCTTAATTAAGGGAATTGACATGAGATATTGATAAATAATTACTGGAATAATAAGATCGATTTTTTTATAGTTAACTTTAGGTCTCAAATTTAAGTCTTGAGTTAAAGAAAATCTCGAAAAGATTTAATGAAAAGAAAGAAAGATTTTTATTTGACCTTAACTTTGCCCCATCCTATTTGATTGAGATTATATATAAGGTTTGTTTGTATGTCACCTCAAGCCAAACACTAGGCTAATTCATTTCAACAGTAAAAGATCTTCAGAAAACAACTTAAAAACCTATACTTTCCAAAGCCAAAAAAAAAAAAAAAAGTATGCTAGGTATAATATTGTTTATGTTTTTTCCTTAATCATAATTATAATCAGGCGACTCAATATAAATGATGACTTAGGTACAACCATATCTTAATATCTAAGAGGCATTACATAGATTTAATACAATTAATATGACGTGTTTTTGAATCTTATTTCAGTTCGATGTGATATTGAATTACTCTATCTGAAGATCACTTGATTGTGTCGATATGCTATTGGTGGATAAAAGTTAGATTAATACTTTCAATCTCAATCAACGTATAACAAACTTGGAAGAATTATAGACAATCATGTCACTAATTGAAACTAACTATAAAAAAAAAAACTCAACTAGTGTGAACAAGTAAAGGACAAAAGTCAAATGGCATGACAAATTAAATAGAATCGTGTGGGATTGGAATTATATTAATTTACCACCAAAATAAAGTAGAAATTAAGATAATGAATTGGACTTTCAGATTTATTTTTTAATTAAAAGTTATGGATTTCAAATTAAATATTAAATCTAGATTTAGTACAATGGATTTTTTAGATATCATTCAAAATCTGGAATTTTTTATGCCTTATATTCAGCTTTATCCATATCTTATGTGTCTAATATGAAATTATACAGCATGGTAGACACAGGGACCTCAATCTTTATTAATAGTAGAAAGTTTATCATTATGAGGAACAAACTATTAAAATGAAGTGAGATTGTTAATTATTATGATCGGTCTTTAAAGGTCTAAAAGTCAAAATTAAAATTTTGAAATATTCAAACTAATAAATTCATAATCAAACCTTAAAAATTCTAACCCAAACATTATTTGAATAATTAAATTTAGATTATAATTTTTTTCGAACGTGTAAATAAATTGCAAGGGCGGAGCCACCTTAGACAGGAGAAGGGTGTTTTAGGTGCACACCCTTCAAATTTCAAAACTATAAATCATAATTTTAACGTTTTATTTTGATGTTAACATAAAAAATATCATCTATATTGTTCTTTAAATGATTCACATATCGAAATTGAAATCAGATATCAATGACCATATTAAACTATTCATATGATTAAGACTCTTCATAACCTAAATATACATTAAAAAAAGTCAGTATAAATATTATAACCTATATATCTTTGAGACATGACTATAGACTATTGAATATTCATGCTCAATCAAGAGTCCTTACATTCTAGACACAGAATTACTTATGATAATTGATTTAACCAAATATGGCAGGTTAATTATTTTATGAGTTCTTTAGAACAATATATTTTGGACACATAATAGGGCTCCCTAACCCTAGGTGTACAAGCCATTGTTATTTGTCTTGTAGCAGCTAGCTAGTTTACACTAATAACTAGGGGACAAACAAATCTTTGATGTAAGATAACTACTTAGATTTTCTTTGTCCCCATCCATTTTTGTACTCCTCTCTCTTGTCATCAATTGTCCTTAGCCCATAGGGACCTTCAATAGTGAAAACTTCACAAATAGTAGTCACCTTTCACTTCTAGTATTTCAAAAAAAATTATGTCATGGAGTTTCAAATTTCATTATTATCGTGGATTCGGAATGTCATGAGAAATGATAATGAGTGTTTTCTTTGTTATAGAGATGAAATATAGCTAACGCGTATTATTACTATCTTACAGTGATTGATTTTGGGAATGTATGGATTTTCTTGGAACTCTATATATCATATATGTGTTGTATGATTCTCTTCAACTCGTGGCGTGAGATGTTTGAATAGAAATATTCGAACTCCAAGGTTAAAATAGATTTTTTTTGTGCTAAATTGTAGGACAAGGGTTGGTCCAAGAAATTTAAACCGGTGCGAACTAACACTGTATTTTTCTAGTTAATATACATTAATTATACAATGTTATACACATATTATAATCTGTTAGCTTTTAGTTTAGATGATCTGATGGGCAGCTATTTGCTTAGCTCTTTTATTTATTTAATTTATTAATTAATGACATTGAAGTTCTGAATTTAAGTTATTGGTTTAAGTTGCAACTCTTAGGTAAACATAAAACAAAATAAAAATAGTCAATTGCATTTACCTCAAACTAATGAATATTAAAATACATTATTATTATTATTTTTATTACTCTTGAAAATTGCAAACACGTCAATCATTACACACAAGTAAATTAAAGTAAATATTCAATAAAAAAAATTATATCTTACAACATAAATAAATTTAAAACAACTAAATAACTTGTATTAATATTTTTAAAAAAGAAAAGTGTAAAGAAAAAACACAACAAGCCACATTAAATGCTCTTTTTAAAGTCAAAAATTTCTCTCTGAAAGTACACAATCTTAATTTATAGCTTGTAAGATTATCCAAGTCTACTAATATATGGTATTAAGAGATTATAACTTTTTAAAAACTATTTCATCAACCTTCCTTTATGAAGAAAAATTCTAGAAATGATTATAAATTTTTTACTAATGTTAAAGTAAATACATGATCTCCAATTAAGTTGCTCACATCTTGAACCATAATGATATGTTTAATTAATAATAGCACGATATAATGTTAACGAATGACAGAAAGTCCCACATCGGTGATTAATGAGACGGTGGACTCCTTATAAAGCTTGGACAATCCTCTTCCTTTGACCCAACTTTTGGGGTGTGAGTTAAACCTAATATCTTATTTCACATGGTATCAGAGTAGGGCCCCGTCTCATCCACGGGGCTCGTAAAATCAAAATTGCCTACGCACCATATGCTAAACACGCAAACACAGACACATAAATTATGTATCATGGTTAAGAGTCATAACTTCCATAACAGCTCCTTGATCCTATCTTCTTTGCTAAATTTGTCACAATTTTCTCTCAATATCAATGATGAAATCAACAATTCATGAATAATACTTGCGGCCTACATGGTTGAGTCTGGATCTTCTGTTTCTTACAGGATTGAACCACTTGTTTCCATCAGTCATTTTGGACCTATGTCTCTTGTATTCTCTTGATCTAAGTGCTGTCTCCATAATCTTTATATCTTCATAAATCTCATGCCTAGAAAGTGTTGACAAACTTGGCATGATATCCCTTTGGAAATCTTTCATTCTTCGTCCTCTCTTTAATGTTATTCCGTAGTCTTTTCTCTCCGTGGCATTGAATTCAAATGCATTTGAGGTCACACAACAGTCGTCAATGGAGCTTTCGGGTTGTTTAAGCACCATTTTTTCAAAAGTGTCTGAAGAACATTGTGGTTGTTCTGTATTTTGATCATCTTCAATCTTGTTCATGTTAATAGCAACGGTTGGTTCAGAACATTCCAGTGCAAGATAGATGAGGGACACTGCTCCTCTTATGATCTGACCATCGACGACTTTTGATGTTTCTCCCATCTGATGATCACTGTTACTGGATGAGTCGACATCCTCTTGACGTGGAGATATATTTGCTTGAAGTGTTTCAGATTTTTTGGTATTTGAATTTTTCAGCTGAGTTCCGGATTGCATTGTTTCTATGCCACTTGAAATGTCCTCAAAGCACGAAGATTTGCATGACGAGAGAGATCTATCAGGACCACTAACCTTGACAAAATCTTGAGTCTTATAGTCAGGAGAAGACATTGGATCATGCTTGGCTTTCTTGCTTTTGTTTTCTCGTGTACTAGAAACTTGATCAACGTTGTCAGTAGTGAGACTGCCAGGATTTTCACTACTGTCTGAAAGTGGATGATTGAGGTTTATCAAGAACTGTTCAACTCCAACATTTTTTCTTTTATAGCCAGTCACAGAACTAAGAATTCTTTGGGGAGCAATATCAGAGGTCTCATTTGGACTGTCATCATCTTGCTCTCTTCTGTTAGAAACAGTGGGAAATGTGCTCTCAGAAGTTTCACCAGTCAGTCTGTGTGACTCTCTTGAGAAAGCCTTACTTGAAGAACATGTCAAGCTAGGTTCATCAAAGTGAAAAGAATCATCAAATATGGATTTGTTAAGGTCCAAAAAAGCTCGTTCATCGGAAAAAAGAACTTTTCCCTTTCCTGATATATCTCCAGAAAGGAGAGGCATCTCACATTGTTCAACTCCTGCAGAATATGCAGAAATTAGATAAACACAAAATGACATAATACTGATAGTATTCTGCCTTTAAAGTTTGTAGCTACGAGCGAAGGATAAAGAACTATCAGACCTTCAGCTAAAGGGTTCTGCTTAAGACAACTCGTGCTGTCATTTGGAACAAAATAATTTCCTGTAGTTCCAATCCCATCAAATGAATTATCTGTAGTGTTGTTTGTGAAGCTATGAGTGCATTGGTAATCACGTTTATATCCAGAATAAGAAACACGAGCAGAATCCATAGGAGACTGGGGATATAGTCCTGCATTAGAATCCCTAGTATCATCTGATTCTTCTAAATCAATGATATGATCAAAGGTCTTTGTACAGACGGTTGCTTTCATATTGTTCCTACCAATGCTCAACGAGAGATTAACCTCCTCAGAATGATGTGCTACACCACCATCATGGTGATAATGATTTTTCGTGATTGAATTCTCTAAACTATTGAAGAAACCATTTCTCTTATTCAAGTTCCCCCTATCAATATGATCAAGATAATGAGTGGGACAAATTTGAGGATTTGAATATTGTTGCTGGAAACCTGGAAACATGACTTGCTGCTCTTGTAACCAGTTGAACACCTGATGCACATGAAGAAAAATAACAATAACATGAACAAACCATCAAGTAAAGCTTTTCAGAGATCTTTTAAAGTCCAAAACAACATGTTATCTCTCTGTCTCAAAGTAACAACTACTTGATTTAGCTTTTCTCTGATATTTTCATAAGCATGACGTTTCTCTTTAACCTATAAAAACTCTTGGCATGTTAAAAAGAATTCCATGTTCAGTTACCTTAGGGCTACTGCAAATTCTCTTCTGATCAACAGACATAGATGATCTGGTAAAATTTCCAAAAGCAGCTGGATTTCCTTGTCGGCCTCCTTTGCTATAATAAGCTCCATCCAACTCTTTCCAGCTCAAATCCTTCATCGTGTCCTTTTGTGTGTAGCACATCTGATGAGGTTCATAATCCTAAAGAAATAACAAAAAGTGGGTGAAAAGTACACGTCTTCTATTTATTTTCTTAGACATATATATGATGTTTGCAGGTAGTATACTTGCAACATTTTAATTATGTCAAAAAAAAATGTCCTTAAACTATACGAAATTGAACTAGTTGATATCATTAAGTAACTTCCTTAAACTAAACGAAATTGAACTAGTTGATATCATTAAGTACCTTTGTCTTGAATGTATGATCATGCCCGAATATTTTCTCCTTGAAAACGGCTTTGACAGGTTCCTTATAATTCAATGATAAACTCAGATCATAATCGCCAGTAACAAACATTATGATCTCTTAACAAATGAAATCTTAAATCAATTGCCTATTGAGTTTGACAAGTTTATGGACTGTCAGCTGTTGCTACGACCTTTTACATTGCAACCCAAGTGTCGTAGTTCCATGCTTTCACTGCTTAAAAAAACACAAAAAAGTAAACGACAAAGCAGAAGAAACAACAAGTGGTGAGACAGATTCTCATCTATAAAGCATACAAAGAATGATCACACTGTTCAATCTCATACCAACTACACACAATGTGAGAAATTCCAGCAATAAAGAAGCTCAAACATATGTTGTTATCAAAATGACAAGGAACATACTATTTTGTTGTACAACATCAAATTTTCAAGATTAATATCATAGATCTCAGTCTAGTAAGTAAACTTTCTTGCTACATTTTCTGTGATCTGCTTCACTTAAAGACCTAATACAGAGAGGCACCCCAAAATACAGTATCATGCCAAAATTGCTAATTTTCAATGTAATTTTCTTTAGACTCAATCTTAAAAAGGGAAGAATATATAATCCTACAGTAGTCAAGTGAAGACACCATTAAGAAAGAAGACATTTTTTTCAGCAGGCCAAACAGTTCAATAATCAGCTAATGTTAAAAAACAAGCAGTACAACTCAGATGAACCAATGCATTATTGACCTAGTCTTGTAAGCTCAATCATTGTTTTCTCCTACTGGCTTCTGTCCTCGGATAAGTACTATTTATTTTTATTTTTCAACTGTAAGAACAAAACCAAACAAAGAAAACTAATTTATGAGACAGAAAAATAATCCCACACTACAAAACAGAAACTGATAAATTTAAACCACAAAAAGATCGTCTTTTTTCTCTCAGAAAAACTTTTACAACAGAACCCATGAAAATATACTACATTGGAGCTTAATGCCAATGCTAAAAGAGCGTAGTTCCACAAGAGTGTTATTAAGAAACTGCATGCAAGCAAAACACATAAACAACAACAACAGCTACACCTCAATAGCCAATCCAAAGAAAAAAAACACATAAACAGAAAAAAATGAAACAAGAAGAGAATACCCATAAGAAATCAATCAAAAGAAAACAATGCTCACAACAACAAACATTTGAATCTCAAAAACTCAATAGTGAAAAAGAGATCTCTTTCTCATATACACATAAAGGAAGAACTTACAACAAGGGAATGGATGAAGAAAGAGTCCAACATAACCCCATTGAGCAAAAACAACTTCTTTTCTACTATCCTTAAATGTCTGCACTTTATGAGAAGGTGAAAGAACAAGACATGTTTTTGTGGATCCAAGAAGATCAAAATTAAATATTGCTGGATATATAGATACTACACATTACCAACCAATCACCATTAATAAACACACACAGAAATTTCAGAAGCACAAAATAAGAAAAATCAAGATTACAATTTACAGATACTGAAGCAAAAATGGTATCTTTGGAAGCTTAAAGGTTGAGTCTTTGCGTGGGATTTACCATTAGAATAGTGTGGGATCATCCTTCTTCATCATCCATAAATACCCTTTTCCTCTTCTCTTTCATCTTTTCTTTTCTGTTTGCTTTTTTTTGGACACACTCTCTCTCTGTTATGCTTAACCACTCTCTTCCCTATATTGGACCCTCTGTTTTTTCACTAGCCGAAACAAAATTAAAACATTTCGTATTGAAGTTCGATTATATCAAATAATATAGAATAAATTAAATCGAAGAGGATAGTAAATAATAAGATTGAAATGAGTAGTAATGGTAAATTGGTGATGTAGAACTTTGTATGCCAGTTGGTGCAATTATTAGTCTTCCTTCTATTATGGGATCTCCGATTATTTCTCTATATGTTATTACCTTAACTATTGTAGCACGGATTCAAACTAGGGGCGTCTAGCTTAATATTTAGGGGTTTTTGTAACTGAGTTATTTATTTTTATTTGTTATTGAATGATTCAAAATATATACATTTATATAAATAAATAAAATTTACCTTATATATATCGTGCATTTTTTTTTATCGAGGAAATGTATCTAACATGGATCCGTCCCTGATGTAACTTATTATTTCTCAATGCAACAAATTAGTCGTTTACTAAGAAATAATATCGTGATAGACAAATTTCGTTAAAACTTGTCTTCAAAATAAACAAACCCTTAAAGTCTTATTTTTCGAAATGACAAAATATACATAAAGTTGGTAAGTTTTGCATTGGTATCCAATGCATTAGAAACTAGTACTAGATATAAAGTTTTTACACTTTTGATGCATTTATATATATATGCAAGCTAAATAAATAAAATTAGCAATATAAGGTAAGTGGTCCATAAAAGTGTTAAAAAGTGAGAATTTTTATCAATAACGCAATAATAAATATAATCTTAATATATAGAAATGGTCCCCTAATGATCTGGGGCTAGCTTTTTTCTTGGAGATTAAATGACCACGTAGGAAGTGAAAAAACAAATACAAATCCAAACTTTAGGTTTAAAGTAAATGTTTCTCACTCCTTCATTAACTAAGTCATAATTTCACAGATTGTATCAATCCAGTTATATTTATTATAGAAGAAAAAAAAGTCCACTTAAATTAAAGATACTAACTAGTCATTTATAAATAACCAACTTTCACATATAACAATTATAAAATTTATATTTGTATGTTATAGCAAAATTTGCATAATTACGTTTTATAGTAAACATATATACCAATATGTATAATTCGCTATACATATACAATTGAAGCGAATTGTATAAAACGAAATGTATAAAACGAGAAAGAGAAAAGACTTGGGCAGAGAATTGTATAAAACGAATTGTATAATTATAAGTGTATAGAGTGATTATATACAATTTAAATTTGTATAAAATGAGAAAGAGAGAAAGGCAAAAGAGACTTGGACATGCAATATACAATTGAATCGTATTGTATAAAACAATAAAGAGAGAAATTATATACAATTTGAATTTGTATAAAATGAGAAAGAGAGAAAGTCAAAACAAACTGGGTAGGGGAGTATTTTTATTGTATAATTATAAGTGTATAGGACGAAGATATATGTATTTGCAAGTGTATATACAATTTTCTCTTGCTTTATACAAACAGATAAACAATTTATACAATTCGTTTCTGTTTGTATAAGTGATAGAGCCGAGGGTGGCGAGCGAGATCTGGGAGAATGGAGAGTGAGATCTGGAAGAGGGGAGAGAGGCGAATGAAAATATATATATATACACAATTTTTCTCGCTTTATACAAATAAAAACATATTTTATACACTTGTATTTGTATAAAAGTGAGAGGAAGCGAGCGAGAGAGAAGAGTGGCGAGCGAGTGAGGTGACTGACAAACAGTTTGCTACGAAGCATAATTAAATCAAAGGGTGATTATAGCATTTAATTTGATTTATTAATTTGCCATTATATACAATTTCCCCTTTATAAAAATAGTTATGGGATTTTTAAAACAATTATTAAAGATGTGTTTGATTTAGAAAAAAAAATTGCGATTCAAATCTGAGAAAAAGAAAAAAATCTATGCACCAGCCGGGAATCGAACCCGGGTCTGTACCGTGGCAGGGTACTATTCTACCACTAGACCACTGGTGCTTTATATGTCTATGAATGTTCTTAGAATTAGGTATAAATTAGGTATTATTTCACTAGGCTAAGCAAGGTCTCTCCTTTATCTTTTCTTGATTTTGCTTTTCATGTCACGTATACAAGTCTAGTTTAACTCAACAAAAGTAAAAATTCATCTAACTATGAAATTCGACGTCTTACTTAATTTGATCTTCTGAGTCAATTGAATCCATTAAACCATGAGGTTCTTGACTTACTAGTGTAAAATAATGTCAGAATGCATTAGTATGTGTGTATATTGAAACTCAACACATAGAATTCAGCTAGAACTGAAATTTTGTATCTTCCTCTAATGCCACTATGGGTAGAAAAACTGTGTGTAGTTCACTTGATCATCTAATTCTGAGAATGAAAATCTTTGTTGAGGATCTTCTAAGCCTTTGAGTTTGCATATGACTAGGTATCATTCTTTTAAGCTTACTGTGTTATTTGGCCCAACTGTTACCATGAGTTAAGTGTCTTCATATGATGTTTTTCTTTGAACTTTGAGTGTAAGCTTGGTGGAAATTACATTGAGGCAAATATTGCATCCAAATGAGACTAGTTCAGCAGGTAGAACAAGAGGTTCAGTTTTGCAATAACTCAGTAGACTCTGGTAATTCCGGAAAGTGGGGTCTGAAGAACGTGGTGTACACAACCTACCCCTACCATGTGAAGGTACAAAGACTGTTTTCAATAGACCCTCGACTCAACTAAAGCATACATTAGGTCGTTTCCTTTTTCAATAACATTTAGTTTTGTTCACTTATTAGTAAACCTCCTCTAAACCAGTTAAAAGTCTGATGTTCATTTGCATGGAAAGCTAAGTTCTGCTACATGATCATTGTCTTACATCTTTTGGTTTTTTGCTGTACAACTTAGCATTAGGGGTAAAGTAAACAAGAATTTCTAAATGATTGCCTTTACATTGATTCATTACCAGTGAAAATATGGAATTCAAAACTATCTCTACACCATTTGATGTATTATAAATAATAGTAATAGTAATAGACAACAAGAACAATAAGAGATAGAATAATAAATCATTATTGAGCTGCTACTTCTTGAAGCCTAGACTTGATTCTTTCCAAAGTGCCTTCAATTGCAATATCAAATGCATCTCTTTTACTCCTTAAACCCAAAGAACTTCCCTGCTTTCTATACATAACTCTAGGCAACATTTCCAAAACCTTTTCTCTCATCCTTCTAACTTGAGCTCTAGGTATACTCGATAAAACATCAACAATGCTCAACCCCTTAAACACAACGTCTTCTTTAGGTATCGACACTGAAAATTCTTCATACTTCTCCTCTGGTAAATGCCATCCATACTGTTTTTTCGCGGACAAATCTTCAAAGAACACAGGAATACACCCTGCAAGAATCCCATCAAACGTGGAACGTCTAGTCGGTGTATCCCCTGGAGGTTGTAAACAAAAGGTAGCTTGCAACATTGGCTTCATAAACCTTATAGGATCATGTTGACAAATCCCATTAGAACAATCAACAAATTCGCACAATTTCTCGTACCCTGTGCCATTAGCACTCATACTAGTAGCATTCTCACACTCAAGTCTAATACTTCTCCTAACATTAGGATTAGCTGAAATTCCACCACCACCAGCAAACAACATCAATGTAGTCCTCCTAGACCTCCTTAACCTATTCACCCAAGATTCGAAAAAGGCTAAATTCGGAGGATGAAATGAAGTGGGATATGGAATAGCTTGTTCTTGCCAAGGATAAGCTCTACTTTCATGAGTCAATGCAGTCACATTGTAAAACTCAGGCAATTCAAGAAATGAAGTACCAAAATACAAAGGATCACTATTCAAAGGTTGATTAAAGTCCCAAGCAGGCCTTGCCATAACCATAAAATGATCATGACCATAATTTCTACTCCAAATATTAGGTGAATCAACATGGACAAGAAAATCATACAAATCTAAACCATGCTGAAAACTTGAATTAATTTCAGGACCATACAAGTACTTAAGACTATCAAGACCACCATAATAAGGCACATAAATTGCATTGGCATGAGTAGGATCAGATGTAAGACAAGGGTATTCAAGCATTCTACGATGAAAAACAAGCTCAAGCATAAAAGGATCAGTGCGATACCAGCTGTGTGATTTGTTGTGAGTCTTTTGACCAAGGCCATGGTTTGCTAAATAAGGACAGAAATTATCAAACAGAGGATATGCAGAGCAATTTGATAAAAGGTCAAGATTGAATTGAGGTGGTAGATGTCTGATATGGATCCATTTGTTTGTGCAATCAGTTTCAAGATCGGAATCTTGACAAGTTGCAGACAAAATAAACAGCAAAAACACAAAAAAGATGAAATTGGTGTCCATTAAAAAGGGGGTCTCTGAAGAAACTGTCGGTGGGAGGGTAGAGATGAGTCAATCAAATCCAAATAAAAATCCAATCTTTACCCTCAAAATCTTCAAGAATTGAACTCTGAATCTTGATTTAAAACGAAAAAGAGAAGATAGGCTCAAAAAAGAAAACACCAAATCTGAATCAATAACCAAAACCAACCTTCTGCAGAACACAAAAATCTGCAAAAATGGTGAAATACGAAATGGGTTTTTTGGAAGAATGAAGAAAATGGTGGCAAATACCCAAATGGCAGTTTGTGTATAGACCGAGTCAGAGACAATGGTGGAGAGTGAGATACCGTTTTTTTTTTTTTTTGCCTCCTCTGCGATAGAGTTGGAACAATCTGAACAGAAATAAATGGAATTTATCTCAATGTGGCCATGTAATATTATACGTTATCTCCGTTCACTTTTATTTGTTACTTTGATATATATATATATCCCCGAAAAAGTAAGTTATTATAGATTGTGGAAATAATACTAAAGATCAAATCTCATGTATTTAATATTATGGTAAGTTAGTTACAACCATATCAATTATATTTTGGTAATATAAGGGAATCGAAATATCAAATTCGTTTTTGGACTATTTTGTTTTTAAGGATAGTATTTTCTTGAATTTATTGGCTTTTGGATGTGCTATTTATAATTTTAAATATAAAAAAAATGCAGTTTAGAATTGAGTAGCCAATAGTTTATTGGTGACTTTATTTTTAGTGTAGTTTCCTTTAATTTATTTAATAATAGGTAAATCTATAATGTTCACATGCATGGAGGTTTTTGACTCTCCTCGTGTTGTCGTTTTGTGAGTGTTACAAATTTAATTATTATTTTCTAAAAATTTCCACCGACAAGAGAATTTAATAGTTTTTGTGAATGTTACAAATTTAATTATTATGTTCTTTTTTATGGATCCCTTTTAAACTATGTCGCATTAAATAACATTAAATAGATATATTTTCTATTAATAATTTAGTTTAAAATGTCCTTAAAATTAATAATTTATTTAAAAAATATCTTCACTATTAATGATTTGATCTTAAAAATGTCTATATGGTTAATTTCTTACTTGACTATGTCAAAATACACTTATTTTTTTTAATGAACATAATGTTCTTTTTCTAACAAAATTATTGTTTTTAAAGAATTCATTTCTTGTTCCTTTTCTTTTGAAATCCTTTTAGCTAGAAAAAATAAAATAATATCATATATTTTTTAAATAATATCATAATAACTTAACTTTAATTTTTATTTAGATATGATAAAAAAAATTCCTAATAAAAAAAATTATTTCTTAAAATTTTTAAAATTGATATTTAAATATTTTTTTTGTAGCTATCACGATTATGGAAATATCATTTTCTTTCGTAGATAAAAATGAAATATGAAATATAAGTGGTGATTATACTCAAATGATCTTATAGTTTGTTACATAGTAAGTGATATATTAACAAATATAAGTAATTTAAAATATGCAAACTCGTCAAAAACAATTATAAATGAATAATATATATTTATGATATTAGTAAAATTATTTAAAAAAAAGTTCTGCTTTATGGATTGGTGCACAGTTGCGGGCCCTTCGGCAGAAAATTATATTATTTTTATATGGTTAAAATAATTTTTAAGTATATATAGTAGATGTCAAATCCCTTCGACTATTTTGTATATCTATTTTTTTAGATTTTGAATCCCCTATCATAAAATTTTGCTCCGCCACAATTAATGCAGAATTAAAAATTAAAATTAATTTAGTGATCTAAGCAATATGTCTACTTGACACCCAAAAAATTCAAATTCTGAATCTCACTCGATCCAATACACAACCCACTAAAAGACTCCAGACATACACTACATATACACAATCTATATTACATACACAACAATCAGCAAACATAAAAGAAAAAACGCATACTCAAAGAACACACACAAAAGTATATTTTATATTATTTTTCTTTCAAAATTCTACAAATACATTCACTTTTTTCTCCCTATTTAATTATTTTCATATAACTACAAACACATATACTACTACATACCATCTATCAAAACATTCGTGAGTGTTTTAATCGAGTTTCGATCAAGATTTTATAATACTTATTCTTTTTATTTAAGATTAAATTTTATTTTATTTCTTTAATTTATTCATGAAATTTGATATAATTTTATGATATATATCTTTTATATATTGTTTTGTTTCATTCATAATTTGACTGAAATAAATTTAAAATTAAATATATCTTCTATTATTTATTATTGTGCAATTATCATGCTTTGAATGAATTTCTAGTTAATGTCATATAGAATCTCATTGAATATGGAAAAATTAATTAAGAATTTAGAGTTAGTATTAAGTTTTATTTTATTTAAAATAACAAGTTTTGGCTTAAGATAGGTTCAATCATTAATTGAATTACTATTGCTATACAAATTTCTATTGGTGTTAACATTTTCGAGTTTTAATCTAAAGAAGCGTATATCATAAGTTATGTCATTTTTTGTTTACTATTTAAATTTAACTTGTTTGACCTTATATAAATTTAGTCGGAGTTAATAATAATGATTTGCATTGAATAAGTTGTTTTGAATTTAATAAAGAAAAATAATTATTTTTAACGTCAAACAAACTTTTATACACCTTTTAAAAATATTTGTCTCAAATAAGAATGTGATTACACATTTTTTTTTGATGCATTAAAAGAAAACTCATGGATGCGGCTACACACGTTGGCCAAATTATTTTAATAATTAACTTTCAACAATTCAAATCAAGAGGTGTAAATAGAAATTATTCGGTGTGAGGTACTCGAGCGGAAAAGACAGTTATGCCTCTAAATGTCAAGACTAATACTGTGATTACGCATCTAGGTCCAAACTAATAAAAATTGAACAATAAAAAAATGTGAGAAAATCTTCACCTGCAACATAATTTATCCAAAATAATAATAATAATAATAATAATAATAATAATAATAATAATAATAATAATATTCAAGTATAAGTCAATAAAAGCGATCGTGCCTAGAATCACGGTATTTGAGGGATGCCTAATCCCCGATCAAAAGAATTTCTTACCCGAACTTAGGGTTCACAGACCAAATAAAGAGTCATTACCTTTTGATTAGGGATTAAAGAAAAGGTAACATGTAACACCATAAATTAATTTTAAGTGACGACTCTGAAAAAATAAACAAATCTTTTAATTAATACCGTCACTTAAATTAAAAAACTTCTTACCGCTGATCGAAAAAAGAGCATAACAGATATTATTTATGATATTCGTATTATTAATATCTTAAAATTGTAATTGAGTATGATTTCAGTATCTAAAAAATTTACGCCTCACTAAACATAAGTCCAATTACTAAAGAGTAAAAATTAAGAAAAAAAACAGTTTATTTGAAAGACAAAAAGTTAGTGACTTTAAAGGAAAAAAGACGTGCAATTTTAGGTTAAATTTCCTCTTTAATTTTAGGTGCAATAAAACCTAAAGAAAATTGTGTTCAATAGTTTGGCAGAATAACTCTACCTTGATTAGAGGTCTTGGAGATTCGACCCTAGAATAAAAAGTAAATTCTATTAGGAATTCAAAAGGGGATTAGTCTAAAAGCAGCGAAAGTGGTTGATTTGATGCTCTCTAAAAAGAGCCAAAATAGCCGCGGATGCAGAGCTAGCACTACCCTGCTTCCATCCCCTATCTCACCTTCTTTTCCTATGTCGACGTTGTTATTTGGTCACTAACGATCTAACTAATCATAGTTTCCTTCTTCGGATGATTGATTTGTCTTCTCATCTAGCTTAAAATCGATTGAATGACCTTTTCTTTGTTTACTTGGAGTTCTTTCCGTATAGTATCTACCCTCTAGGTTATGAAAGTTTATTTTGGTATTAGTCCTACCCTCAGTGCAATGCACGATATGAAAGTTTATTTCGATGGAAAATCCTTCCATCAAAATAGATCTTGCAACGCATGACATGAATTAGTTAGAACTTCAATGTGGACGTCAAATATGGACCGAAAACGAAAAAGTTATACATTGGGCTCATTGTAAGCTTCGCTAACGTAATTGGCCCAATAGAATCCCATATAAAATCAGAGTAAATAAACCAATAATATTACCCGCTAAGTTTGAACTCTGTTTCTTCTTCTTCGCTTCATTTTCTGCTAAAGAAGAAACGAAAACAGAGCCATTTTTTCTCTTCTCAAAGATGTTCAAAGCCATAGGTAAGTACTTTTTCTCTTCCATTAACACATTGTACACATTCAATCTCAAGAAACTAACAAGTTTTCGTTTTTGTTTCTCATTTCAATTCAGCTCATTTTGGGTTCAAGAAATCTTCGAAGCCATTCAAAGATTACTACGATGGATGGTTCAAGTCTCTCAAGAACGTTCTCCTCCCTCAGCTCCGTCATGCCATGTCATCATCCGCTACCTCCGGTCCGATTCTCCTAGCTTCCCACGTCGAGGTAATGCACCGTCACTTCCTTAAATACTACGAAGCCCTAGATCTCGCCGCCGCAAACGACGTCTCTCAAGTACTTTACCCAGATTGGCGAAACCCCTTTGAAAAACCCTTCCTCTGGCTCGGCGATCTTCACCCATACCTTTTCACAAATCTCCTCCGTTCATTTATCGGCGACTCAGAATCCGAAATCGACTCAGATATATTCGACAAACTGCAAAATTGGCATGTGGTAATGGCGTGGAAGAGCCCGTCGAGGAAATTAACTACTGGGGTCGATCAAATCGAGTGCGGATTGAGGCTAATGGTGCCTGCACTGGCGGCGCGTGCACGCGACGCGCAGGCGAAGTTCGTCGAAAAAATGGCGGTGGAATGGGGGAAATGTGAAGGGAGGAAGCAGGAGATGAAAGGGGTTGTGGAAGAATCATCGGCGGCGGAGATGGAAGAACTGGTCGGAGTTTTTGTGGATGCAAATAGGCTACGGAGGAGTGTACTTTCCGATATACTGAACGTGACGGATGTTAATCAGGCGGCTGTTTTTCTCGAAGCTTTAGCTCAATTCCTTGTTGGGTTTCGAAATCGTGAATTGCTCAGTCAATTTGATAAGTGTTCTTTGGAATTATAGTTTGCAGAAGAAGAATCAGTGCAACAGATTCTAATTTTGTGCACTGATCTAAATTAAGCCACTAATCTTTACAAATTAGTCACTAATTTCTGCTTCTTGAAAGGATTAAGACTGCAGTATTAACTAGCTAATGTTTCATTTCTGTATCTCTCTGTTTTTTTCCCGCCAATTTTTGGCTCAGTTTGTAATGCCAATTGTGTATGGAGATGAAATTAGTAGATTGAAATAATACAGTGGAGTTTGTTTTGTTTTAGGCCTTTCAACATTAATAAGTTAGCATTATCACAACTTCCTACTGTGTGCATGTGTTAAATGGGTCGGGTCAAATTCAAATATTTTTTTTCTTTAATAAAAAGGAAAAAAATATTAATTCAGTTGATCCTCATACATATGGCCGAGCAGAAGGGTGAGTTGAAGAGAAGGTTTAAGAGGCTTCTAGATTTGCGAACTTTCTGAGAACTGAATGATAGAAGATAACGAAAACTTTTGGTTCGATGATGGTATAGCTCAAGGAATAAAACTGTAAATTGGTTACCTGGTTACCTAAGAGAACAATATATGTCATGGGCTTAGACTGTAACACTCGAGTGTGAACCAATCTCTCCTCTCTCAATAAAATGTCCATGGACACAACCAATTTGTGGGGTTGTTGATTAGGCCTTTTAGTATCTAGTTGTCCTATATGAATTGAATCCTCAATGTGTCCAAGGTCCATCACATGGTGTAGTACCCTTTCAACTTTTAAACCCAATCCATGGCCCAATAATCTAAGTCCATGATTTACTATGAAAAGATTGTCCTCTCCTCAAAAGCCCATGACAAGAGGACAGATCATTGAAAGGTGTTTATCGGGAATAGTATCTCTAACTTTACAAGATAGGGATGAAATCGCGCATACACTATATTCTTCGCGCATACATTACAAAGTATGTAAATTAAATGTACAACATGTTGTAAACAAATATAGAACAGAAGGGCACATGGGCAAATGGTGTTTATTTATTATGAATAGAAAAAACTTTGCCTTGTGTCAGTGAAGATCTCTTGCAGCTATATTTCCATATTAGTCCACTACGCTAAAATAATGCAAAAGGACAGTATAACACATTTTTAGAATTAATTATGTAATTTAACAAATGGTTAATAATTAATTAATCAAACTTGTTATCCAAATGTTTAAATTTGCTTAATTTAGCAATAAATGGAATCTTTTTCACATTCAGGTGTTCCCTAATTCTTAAAGATGCTTTATTTGTACATCTCTTTTATATTCCATGAAAATTTTCCAAGAAAAAAAGAGCAACAAGCTGGTACTATATATTTTCTCATTTTGATATGCGTTTATTTGAGTCGAAAATCTATTGAAATTGACATCTCCAGTTCGTCTATAATTTTAACTAATGAATATATATTTTCTCATTTTGATATGCGTTTATTTGAGTCGAAAATCTATTGAAATTGACATCTCCAGTTCGTCTATAATTTTAACTAATGAATATATCATAGTTCATAAAGCAAAATATTTTGAAATCACAACATATATTAAAGCAAAATAATCGAGGAAGCATGAGTCCTTTAGCAAAATCTAAAGTAGGATATATATTTCTTCCAAACATATAAACTTCTGGATCAAATTTTACGTCTAAAATATTTTGAAATCACAACATATATTAAAACTCTTATTTAAAACTGTGATTTCAAATCGCATACTCAAACACCTACTAAATTAATTAACTGCGACAATGGTATGGTTCACCATAAAAATGAAATGAAAAAACTGAAAAGGTTTGATAATGTACCTGAAAAACGTTACGTGTAATGACAAATTTTTTAAATTCTTTTTCTGCCAAACAAAATCAGGCACAAATTAACGTGAACAATTTGCAGCATATTCAGGTCAACTTGGAATAGACAAAAACTTTAATTTGGAAATTAAATTATTTGCACATGCACGTGTTTTTCTTTTTTTTGTTATTTTTAGCAGAAAGATCAGAATTAATGCTGCACAAAAATTATATTTAGTTATAATTGTTCATATTTGGTAAGTTGTTACCTTACCAAAAATGGCCCTTTGTGACTTTGAAAACGTTTTAATACTGGAAAGGTCATGTTAGAGCAACTAGTGAATTATTAAGATATTTTTTTCTGCTCCAATTCGATTAGATACATGTGAGATTTTATCTATAACTTGCTATTAATATTATACACTTATCTATAAAAATCTAAAATAATTGTAGTTTAGAGATGATCATGAACATGATTTTTTGACAGAGGAAGGAGTAAGACTTAGGGGTGTAAAATGTAATGGACTCCAATTATGATATATCGCAAAAAAGATTGAAGTAAATGTAAATGAGTAAATTAATAATTTAATAACGATAGATAGTAGAGAAGTCAAAATTTTTATTAAAGAGTATCATAATTAAACAACATAATCAATTGTCTAAAAATGAAAAAAAAATGAGTTGGAATCAAACACTAGACCATTGAGAGTTTTTGCAATCCAACTGATGTGTTAACTCTTTATCGTATGTAAAGAGACGTGAAATTTAATATATAGAGATATACCGTTAAAATTTAACCTATCTATACGACATAATTTTTCAGGCTATTTACCACCTAAGATAGATTATAGTAAAATTTAATTCCCCACTTTGTTAAGAATTTTTATTAATTGAAGGAACTTTAGACGAGCAAAATTAAGAGAAAAATTCATTGATGTATAATTAATTAGTTGTGCGTGGTTGTTCTGTTTGTTAGGGAACAAGAACATGTTGCACGAGAAGCTTAAACTAATTTATAATGATTGATAATGTCCATGTTACTAGAATTGGATTGTGATAAAGATCGATATTTATTTATCTTCAATTATAAATTTGAATTTAAAATATCATCGATAAAAAGTTATATTAAAAGTGTTGTAAAATTCACCTCTAGAAATAAATTTTATATATACAAATTTTAATTTAATTGAACTTTAATATTAATAGCATATGAGATAAAATAAAAAAGGGAAAATGACAAGTTGTAGAGTGGCGGACAAAAGAGAAATTAGAATCTATTAGTTGTAGTTAAAAAGGCAACAACTAATTAAAAGCCATGATCAACCACTTGTACTGTCTATATCAATGTTTTTTAATTTACATATTAATCATTTTATCGTTTAGTCTTAATTTTCAAGGATCAATTATGAGGCAAGTTAGTGAAAAAAAAAATAAGTTTTAATATAATGTGATTACATATTATTGATTTTTCTAAAATAGATCCTCACACTATCAAAAAAATTTGTTAATAATAATTAATTAACAATAATAAATTTAATTAATTACCCTTAATTGTATTTCTTAAAAGTAACTCTATTTATTCATAAAACCTTAGTGATGTAGATCCGATGACAATTAATTCATACTAATAAATTTGAGAGCTTTTTTTACCGTAAAAATATATCACACTAATACCAATCTTTTATAACCAAACTAAAATTTTCATCAGAACGCTATGTGATAATGTTATGATGAGTATTCTGAGTGTTAGTTAAAGCAGTAAAAGTGACTAAATTAAGAAAGTGAGATATTGAGAAGGATATTAAAATAATAACATTTTTCTTCTTAAAAATTAAATAAATGTGACAATCAAACACAAATATAAATGACTTATTTTTTAACATATGTTTCGTGAATTTTTTTTTTATCAATTAATATAAATAAGAAGTTATTTGGTAGGATGTATTAGCTATAATATTATTTGATGTTTTATTAGGTTAGAATTTTGAGTTTATATATATTTAATACATGTATTAATTATATATCATATTTATCATATTTGACTTATTGAATAATATATGATAGAGGTATAATACATCTATACAAAGCAAACCATGATATAACTGTACTAAGCAACGCATGAACGATGATTACGTGGATAAATACGAGTAAAGAATAGTCTCAAAATAACTAATTATAATATTATATTATTAATATATTATCTTCAATATTATTTTCATATACTCTGTAAATGATTTTTAAGTGTGTTAATTAAAATTGTCCAGTAAATATTATAAAATACTCGATGAAGTGTCATGGGCGGCTCTATGCATAAAAATATAAAGCCTTTGCTAAATCTCCAAATTTTTATCAAGAGTAAATTATATGTTAAAATTTTTATAGAAAAATTAATTATTTATGATAAAAAGTAATAATTATTTAAAAATAAATTATTTTAATATCTTTGTGGAGTACTTTGTTAAAAATGAGAATTAACAATGAAAAGTGTTACAAAAGTTAATTACAAAATCTTTTTTATTTTTTAAAATTTTTTAATTTCAAGCATTACTCTAAGCATATTAAAATGATGTTATACCAAGTCACCAATTTTTGAGTCAAATTCTATGGTTCTAGCTCTTATCTTTATTTAATATTTATCAACTTATTACTTGTATCATTATGTTAACAATACATATAATAATTGTCTCACTTAAAGATATTTTTAATGTTGAGTTGATAAAATTTTATCTAAAATTAGTAACTGAAAAAATAATATTAAGTACTAATAATTTTCATCTTAATAATGTATTTTTTAAAAATAAATACGTATATAAAATATATTCATATTTTAAACCACAAATTAAAATTTTAATTTATGCCCCTAATCACGTTGAGCCGCCCGTATGAAGTGTAGTAGGTCAAACAAATAACACGTATAAGAAGGAAAATTTAGTTTATGTCAACTTTTTCCTAATAAATAATTGATGAACATAGTACCATTATTCCCCTTTAAAAATGTTGAAAATCAAACCAACTTAACAAACAATATGTGTAGTCTGTAGACAACTAATAGAGTCCATCTAAATAACCAAAATATTTACTATGCACCTATTAATTGACCAATTCTGTTAGGAGTAGTTTGATATGAGTATAATATATAATAGTAGATCTTTGAAATAAAATGTAAGACTATTTTATTATATATTTGGTTGGAGGTATGTATTACTTATATAATAATAATAATAATAATAATTTTTAGTAGTAATTAATGTGCACATTAATAAAAAGGGTTGAAATTTTTATTCGCATTAGTTAAGTGTCATTATATTCACTATCGTTAAAAGCTTTAAAGACGTATACAAAAATGTTAATTGCTGTTAAAATACATCTCTAGTGGCAAATTGGAAATTAAGCTATTTATTAACTAATTGTCACTAAATATCATTTTTGATATAGTATTATTAGGTCCTCTTGAATTATTTATCCCACTATTTATATCATATGGATCTTTTCATGTGAACGATAAGAATAAATAATCTTGAGATAAAATTTTGGTGTTTATTGATTGCCATATTTGTAAAAATTTATCTCGTCATTTATGACATAGTGATGAAATAAATTATCTTATATACATGCTATTTCTGGATAACTAATCTCAAAATTAATCGTATGATAACTTATTTTTAATTAAATAATTCCTTAATAATGAAATAAGTTATCTCATGTATATAGTAAAATAATTTATTCCTGATCAAACGATCCATAACTAATTGTCATGCTTAAGAGAAAAGTATTATTATATAAAATAACAGTTAATTAAGTGATTTTCTCTCAAAAGCAACATGCTATAGGCATGTAACCCGGAAAAGTATACATTTTCACATCAACAAGAAACTATAAAGCTTGGCTTGCAAGAACTGACTAATGAGATCATATATAATTCATTTAATTTCTCTTTGTTCTATAAACTAGCGCTACTATACAAATATAAATATATAAAAAAATTTGCTCTTTCTATTCTCGAATATATTACTTTACGCGATATATTAAAATATTAAATGATATTTATATACTCATTCAGCTCCTCGCAAATAAAAGGATTCAAAAAAATTCAATTTGAATTAAGCTAGAATAGTAAATCTTAAGTTAAGATATATAAGATATATATGTATTTACTGAGTAATACCTTGAACGTGGGCTTCTTTGAGATTTCATTAAATCTATTAGTAATTTGTATATCTTGTTTGAATAGATAACTAAACTTTGTAGTTTTCTAAAGAGAAATAAAAAAAATTGTATTATTATACCAAATCCTTATTTTGTCCTTTATTGTATTGTCCTAAATTTTGCAATAAAAAAGTTTTCGCGGGCGAATATTTACTCTTTCAATCCCTATTTCATTTGTAGGGTTAACTCGTGACTTCTCAGATCTCAGAATACATGAATTAATCTATGGTTCGTTCCGCCATCCCGACCAGTGAATCATTAAGATTCCTTTTTCAATAGAATCTTTTGCATTCACAAGTTTTGTTGGACACAATTTATCGAGACGTTTTGAATATATTTGAATGCGTTAAATTTTTTAAAAAAATTATAATTTGAAAAATAATAGAAATAAAGTAACATTTAAAAAAAAAATAGACTATAAGAAAAATAAATATATAGAGAGAGATATGTATGACCGCCTCAACGCCGACAAAGGGAGTAGTTATCTCTTCCGTAGCGCCGTCGTGGGGAACGGCGATCTGTTTCGCCGACAACCACCGCATAAGCAGTGAGTCAGCACACGACGGGATGGTGTCACTGCCACGTCACTAACTTAAATGGGGTCCACTAAGTTGGGGTTAGTCCACGTCAATCAATCAAAATGAGTTTATTTTGTCCTACACACACATGACAACGTTTTACCTCGTGTATCCGAGGTGGCTAAATGAACCGGAGTTTCTTTTTTTTTTATTTATTATTTCAAACGTGAACCGGAGTTGCAATAATAAATTACTTAGCCACCAAGAAATTAATAGACTCAAATTCGTATCGTAATTTGATTTTGTCAAATATTATACATATAATAGAATTATTATTATTATTATTATTATTAAGTAAAAGGTAGATTTTAATTAATTATTAAAGTACTAATTATATTAGGAAATGGTCCCAACTAACTAATAAATTTAATGAAATGCATAACATGTGTTTGCTATTGTTTGTGAATTTGATTGATTGAATGTTTGATTGACTATTTGATTCCCTTCGATACATTATTTCTTTCGGTGATAATTATATTTATTAATGTAAGTATGATTTCTGTGTTGCTCTGGATCGTTTTTAAGTGAAAAAATAACTTTTTTTATTATTACTTAGTAAAATTATATTGATTATATTGTTGTTGTTGGAAACAAGCTTTCAAAATTGCTCATCATGATCTCTATATCAATCGTTTTACACGACATTGATATTCTAATCAATCTAGCATATATATAGGGAGTTTTGCGCCTTGGCGGATTCCGCTTATTATACAAATATTATTCTTATTAGGTTGTGAAGTCTGATTAATATTTGATGTACTGTCATATATTAATGTTTACACGGTTCAACCTAAGAATTTTAGGCTGTATTATTTATTCTCTGTAACCAAAAATATTCTGAATAATTAATATATATCCCACCGCCGTGGAAGTTTACTCACGGGATGTTATCACGAAATATTGATTTCTCTCTTTCTCTCTCTAGATCTCTCATTTCTTTCTCTTGAACATTCTTGTGTTCTTCATTCATCAAGTGTGTGTGAATTCGATCCTAACAATTCTTCCAAGAACTCTAATTAGGAAGGGGTCTTTGTAGATATTGAAATTTAATTGCAATTAAAACAAAGATGTACTCCATCTTCTAATTCTAAGGTCTATTAGGGTTTCTAAGAGTTTCATCTACCCTTAAATACTCTAGCATCTCAAACATCTATACTTAAATTATTAGATATTGACAATTAAATAACTTATAACTTTGAATATTCACAAAGAGATGAAGCTTTCGAATATTTCAATTATATAATAATAGGTATCATAGATCTATTTATTTTTCTTCAAGTCCAAATGCGCGTCAAGCAAATTAATTACAACCATGTTGAGCTCGTGGCCAATCTTTTTTCTAAATATTTCAAGATTTCGAGCTGGATTGGTGGTTGGCAAGTACTATTTTATGGTAAACATGGAAAATACATGTTAACAAGTTGTTTAATTTAACATCAAAATATAAATATATATGTTCTAGTATATTTTCGGTTGTAGCTTGCAAGTCACAATCACATATAAATACACTAATTAGTCATATAAAAAAGAACAAATAATTAAATAAAAAAGTTGGTGTCTTTTTAACTACCAAAACGTCAAACTCACTACTATAAGAAAAATATAATAATTAAAGAAAAATAAGATTCAGAATGCGAAATTTAGAAATAAATTTAGGTAGGAATAAGCATTATTATGGTATCTATTAAACTTTCGTTGGTATGCTATTTACGTTAAATAATTGGTTGGTAGGCTTACTGTTAAAACTTTAATATAACAAATACCAAACTATTCGTACTGTAAAAGAGTCACATCACCACAAAGTGACAATCTTCTCAAATAAATATAATTAATAATTGAAAGGAAATGAATATAACTTTAGAAAAAAAAAATTGAAATTGTTTTTAATAGATTCACGGTCATAAAATAAAGCATAAAAAAATCATGTATGAAAATGAAAGGCCGTAAACACAATACTGTAGAAGAAAATCGTAATAAAAAACATGTAATATGATAACCAGAGAAAGAAAAACTAACATATACTAATGAAATTTGAAAGCATGATAGCATGTGAATAATAATAACAATCATGATAAGACAGTTCGACTAGATATCGCTCTATTCTATTTAGGACCGATATATTTTTAATAATTACATTATAATTATATCATATCTTGTCTAATCACGTTATCTAAATACTTTTTCGACCTACCTCTACATGAACAATCGTCAATCTCTCACGCCTGAGATGAACGGAATTACACTAACATGTGGCTACAATTTTGTAATGCACGTAGCTCAGGCTTACAAAATATTTGTGAGTCGAGAAGTCAATAAAAGTAATTTAAACGATTACACAAGTGGTGGAAAAAATAATAAAAGTTGTGTGTTGCTTAGTGCCCTAAAGAGGTGGTACAGGAACCAATCAATTAAACAAAATCAAATATAATACAAAAACAAAAAGTTTGCAACAATTCAAAATCATGTGTGAAGCTTTTAATTAGTCGTAAGTTGCTGTAAGGTTCCCAGTTTTCATACCTAAACCTCTTTTCTAATTCTAATTATTATAATTAATCCTTATTATTATGTAACTAATTAAAGTACTAGTACTATATATATTATATTGTGGGGACCCCTCTAAACTTAATGAATTGGCAATTTAGGTTTTGGCCACCATTTTGGAAACTGGCAAGCCATACTGTATATATATATATATATATATATATATATATATATATTATATATATATATATATATATATATATATATATATATCTATATATATATATATATATAGTAATAAACTCTTTTTAATTTTGTCGCATGTAACGATCTATTCTCACCAATCAAATGTCATCATAATATGCTACAAATTAGTTAAGTTACTAATGCCAATTTTCAAACATAGTTGAAAAAGTCATTTATGAGAATATTGAGGGAAAAAGAAAATGTATTGTATTATTTTGGGGTTTGGATATATATAGTCTACCTTTTCACATTTTAGAACCTATTAAGGGTTGAATTTTAGCTTGCGTCGATTCCAATCAAACAAAAGTGGTGATCTGATTGATCTTATATGTATCTTATCATGCGTATTTATGACAGCACATATAATAAAAAAGTGTAATAATAAATTGACAATATTATTATTGATCTGTGTAAATAACTAATGACAGATATCTAATTACACTAGATGGTATTAGTTATGTAAGTAACATTATGAACTAAGGTTTATTTGGTTCATATAAATAGAAGGGAATAAGTAATGTTTTTCTAGTTGGAAATATTTGTTGAAAAGTGTATTTAATACACAATGAGTAACTGAAATTGATGGAACCAAAACTCCATAAAATTAAATAATAATGATAGCCCTCGTTTGTAACGTTTTTGACCTTTGCATGGAAAAGGTAAAAGAAGAAACACGGCGTTAGAAACGGAGCCAGTATTGCTCCCCGCAACTCATGCATTCGCCGTTAAAAACAACCTTCTTTCTGATCATAGAAGATTCCACGTCATTTTCGGTAAACTCGCTCCTCTTTATGGTCCCAATATCCACCTTTTTACACCGTAATCGTTTATAAAGTAAATAAGTATTATTTGATATTTTTAAGCGTGACTTGATAGTGTTAAAAAGATATGGATTTTAGGTCTCAAATTTAATAGGTTTTATTTTTAATAATAATACGTTATAAATTATTATATTTTAACAAATATTGAATATTATTTGTAGAAATTTTTCTTTTGAAAAATTAACGAATTATTAGAAAAAATTTGACATATTTAGAATACTATATCTCATGAAAAATAATTTTAAATAAAAATGATTATATAATCAATTGAAACTAAAAGAAATCAGTTATTTAAAAATTATTAACAATTTAAATTTAAAACCTCGTTTGACTTTTATTTTAAGCTATTAATATGTTTGAACCGCTTCTGAATATTCTAATTAATATAATACATAACTATTATTGAATTAAGAAAGTATATGTTTTAGATATTTGAATGAAGTAAAAGAAAAAAAAAATTCAAATTTAATCTTTTTATAAAACTACAACCACAAAATCAGAAATAGGTAGACGACGGACTAATTACTACCAACATATAAATTTAAATTAATCGATGCTAAAAAAATCATTAGCAATTAAACACAAATACACTAAAAAGAGATTTGGATTTGGAAGACACGTGACAATCACACGTGTAAAGTAGCATACATTTTTTTAAAAAAAATTATAATTTTTTGATGTTTTTTTTTGGTTGCTAATCAAGACAAAATATGGGAAAAGAATATCAATTACTATTTATGAAAAGTAGTGAAATCTCTAAAAGCGCCACATCATCAAACACCACGTGTCGATCGTGCAGTGTAGGTACGCCACGTGTCGCTGACAAGTGTCCACGTGGCACTGCGTCTCATTTGGCCATTCGCGTGCAAGCTGTTGTTGTGATCGTATGTCGACGTATTTGCATATGTATTTAAATTGTTTTCACTTTTTAAAAAAATATATTTATTTACTTAACTATTTTTTTTAAAAAAAATATTTTATTTTATTAGAGAATTTTCTAAATGTATTAAAATGTGAAAAATTCGTTAGAGCTACGAGATTTGAAAACTAGGAGAGGATATTTGAATCAAAATCTAACAAATTTCTATTGATATGCATTTTTTGTATTTAAAACATAATATAAGTTTCGGAACTTAATCAGCCTCATTCACTATATTATACGGTAATTTTAAAATATGAATTATAATTATATTAAATATAATTATATTGTATTTCTTGATGATAGAAATTAAATAAGAATTAACAAAGATCAACCTAGATATTCATAACTCTACCCTCTAACGAACAACTGTATTTGTATCTCTCAATAATAAATGTGAGAAAAGAAGTTACCAAAAACAAAACTATAATTCATGACTAAATCCCTAAGGAATAATTATATTTGAATCTTTCTACAATAAAAGTCTAATAAAAATTAATAAGAAATCAAGCTAGATTATTCATAATTCAATCCTCTATAATGAATAACTGTATTTGTATCTCTTAGTGATACCAAGTCAAAACATTTTTAATAAACCCTCAAAGTAGATGTTCATGACTCAACCCTCTCACAAGCAACTGTATTTTATATCTCTTGATGATAATAAAAGTCAAATAACAACTAAAAAATAATCAAGATAGTTATTCATAGCCCAACCCTCTAGAGAACATCAATATTTGTAATTGTCAATGATAAAAGTAAACAACAATATTTAAGAAAAGATAATCAAGTTAGAATTCATGATTTCATCGTCTAATGAAATTATATATTTATATCTCTGAACGAAGAACTCAAATAAAAATTCACAAATTATTAAATTAGATATTCATGATTACATTCTTTAACGAACAAATATATTTGTGTCTCTCTACAAAAAGCTCAAAGAAAAAATCAACAAAAATCAAACTACATACTAATGGTTACACCCTTTAACAAACGTTTATATTTGTATCGATAAGAGTCAAATAAAGTTTAATAAAAAAATTAATTAAAAATTCATGACTCAACGTCTCAACCCTCTAACAAATAACTATATTTGTATTTTTCGACTATAAAATCTAATTCATTTAACTTTTAGCAATTAACAAAAAATTAAACTACATATTCTTAACTCAACTCACTAGCATATATATATATATTCTTGTATCCCGACTATAATATCAAACAAAAAATAAATAATTTTATTACACAATTTAATTTTTTAACGATTAATTATATTTATATTTTACTTCGGCATTTTAATCATTCAACTAACAACTACATTCATTGTATATAGACTTTAAACCACAACAAAATCAAATCATCTTTTAAACTAAAAAGGATTTAACTCATCAAATCACATTTTTTAAAGAGAAATAAGATGATTTTTCGGTATCTCCATATTCTTATCTTTTACTCCGACAATTTTCTCACCCATGTTTTACCTTTATAACTTGCTAATTCATCGTATTATTTTACAAGATCTAATACTAAATATTAGTTGATCCGATATTAATGTATTATCAGTAAAATTTAGATAAAAAAGTTACTTTATCTACTCCTAATTATGCTACTAAAGAAAAAGGTTTTCTTGTTTGGCACGTCTTTTTTGGGTTTATCAAATTCAAAACTCTATATATACTTAGGTTTCTTCACCTTAATTTTCCTTCTTCTTTCTTTTTTTCCCTTTCGTTTCTTTTATTTTCTCTCTCTCTATTTTATTTTCTTAGGGTTTTTCTCTTTTAATTTTCTCTCCACTTCCTGCTGCCGTTTCTTTTTTAAAGGTAGAATCTTTTTCCCTTTATTTTTCTTTTCTTTCTTTATTTTTTTTCGAATCTGATGTGAATTTAACTCTTTCTTTTAGGCATTTGAGAATTGGATTTTCAAGATTGATTCTTTCTGATTCAAAGGGGCATGATATAATTAACAGGTACTTGTGGGGTTTATTTTCTTGATTCAAGATTACATTTTTAACTTGTGGGGTTTATTTTCTTGATTCAAGATTACATTTTTAACTTGTGGGGTTTATTTTCTTGATTCAAGATTACATTTTTTTTAGTTTATCATGTAATGCTGTTTGAATTTTATATATTTTTAGTACTTTTCATGGGTGCCCTGTTTTATTCTATGTATTTTTTCCATAGTTGGGCATGCAAAAGGTGAAAACTTTAGCCATTTTTTGTTGTGGGTTTTTTGCTAAAGAAACAAAAAACTGTTTTTTTAACCTTTTTTGTGTAAAATTTTCTTTTGGCCATGAAAGGTGTTTCATTTCTGGCTTTTCTGCAGAGTTCTATCCTTTTACCCTTTTTTTTAATGAGTAATTTGATTCGTTGCACTCGAGCCGAGTTTCTTTCGTGAATTTCAGTGAATATGTTATTGTTATTGCTGTTTGAGTGATTTGTTTATGAGTTATGTACAATTATAAATTTAGTTGTTTGCTTTTATGGATTATTAATAATGGATTTGACAGCACCAAATAGTGAAGGTGGTGTACTTAATTTAGGTTTTTTGTCGTGTAATTTAAATTATTTTATTTTTGTCGGTTGCTGTATGATTTTGAAATATTGATTATGCGTCATTATCAGTTTTTTCGTGGTTTACCCGCGGAAAATGGAACTAAGCAGTGATTAAGCATAACATGTTTTCAATAAGTCAGCTTATGATTCTTTAGTTATTAATTAATTCACAGCCTCGTTTGAATTACTAACTGGTCACTGCCTTTTACTGACATTTTTTTTCTTGTTTTTGATTCAAGTGAATATTGCTTTTTGAGGTCCTTTAACTCCTCCTCCTCCGCCTCGATTTACGTAACACTTTTTGGTAATCGAGTGTTAATTCGACTAAATTAAATTAGATCAATTAAATATCTAAAATTAAAATTTAGATATTCATAGACTAACCAAAAAGTCGTAAAAGTTAAAATTTTTAATTTTGTTATGTTCATATGATTAAATGATATGCTTATTTTAGAATCTCAAAAAAGGAAAGTGTTAACTACATAAATTGAGACGGAGGTTGGTATTATTTCCTTCTTTTATATATAATTTTATTGCCTTGTGAGGTCAAACTTACTCTCTGATCTCAAGTTTATATAATGTACTTGGGAGTTATTAAGTTTTGATCAAGAATTGGCTTAAATATGTGTTAACAAAGGTTTAATGAAGTTCAGAAAGCTCATTAGTATTGAAGTTTTTTTTTTTTTTAAACTTTAATGGTGGGGTTAAAGTAGGTTGTCTTGACATGTAGGTTGGGAAGTCATATCATTTCAAGTACAAAAATGGCATTACTTGAATCAATAGTAATGTTTTTTCCTTTTATTCATTTAATTTTGGTTTGGCTTTCAGATCTGAGATTTTAGTTGGAAAAAGTAAAAAATCATGTAGGGTAAGTTGAGATGTCAAGTCTTTCAGCTTGACATTTATTACTTTTGAAATGTACTGTTGCTGATAAAAAAGGCTTTTGTTCTTTTCTGCTATGATGGAAACCAAAAAACAAAAGTTTGGTGGTATTCCATAAACTATTCACCGATTTCATCGCCTTTGTATCTCTCCTTAGAAGTATTTACCTCTTCAACGACACTAGAATAGTTAGAATTAAAGAGTTATGGAAATTGGAACGGAAGTAGTACTAGTATATCAAAATTGGGTTATGAAACTATGACCATACGCAAAATTTTGAACCGCCCTTACTATTGTACTAGATTGTTGTTTATGTTGAGGCAGTTTAACAGCTTATACATAGCGGAAAAAATCGTTTTTGCTTTATTTGCACTGTACAATTTTATGGTGAAGGGGATTTAATTGATGAGAAACGACTTAAAGTTTAGTGATGTCTTCATAATTAAACCAGACCATTGTATTGTTTCTTGGTGGGGTTCCAAATATAGTCAGTGTGACAAGATCTGATCTTCTTGATGCGTTTTCTGTATATCTTAGCATTTATTTTGAACTGAATTGTGACAGGGACGTTAAAAAAACCCATCTTCTAGCTGTTGGGAAAGAGTGAATTAATGTTTTCATTCGGTCGCTTTCCATGAGGTACAATAGGAAAGTTGGAAATTTTTGTTTGTTCTGTATGTGAGCTGTAAGCTTAAAAAGTTTAGTGCACCTGGTCCTCTTTCGTATTAACCTTAACTTAGGTTGAAACTAGGAAATGAGATCTCTTGCCCTCTTACAATTTGAATGGAACAAAATGACTTTTTGAAATTTCTTACGTGTAAACATGAAGATAGCCTGTAGAGAAGGCATAACAATAATAAATTATGGAAGGCAAGGAAATCATTTCTCCCTGGTGAAGCAGGTAGGTCCTTTAGTAAGTACACTATCAAATAACAAATGCGGTGGCCGATATGGGAATTTAAAGTTAGCAGATTGAGATTTCCACTTTGCTTACTATGCAAACTTAATAATCAAGAAGACAAATTCTAACAATTTTCTACTACACGTGTACTTTTGTAACTACACTTGAACATTTTCAACTAGACGCGTATATTTTCAACTATACTGCTACATTTTTATGAGGTAAAGTACCCACACTGACTTGTCCCTAGATATCCGTCTCTGGCTAAATGAATGTGAGGGTAAGTTGGTGTAGGTGCACAGTTTGTCTTTTAACTCATGAAAATGTCCATGTATGGTTGAAAATGTACACGTGTAATTGAATAATGTACATGTGTACATTTTCATGAGTTTAGCGTACCTGCTCATCTTCCATATTTATGTTAACTTAGGCTGAAATGGGGAAATGAGATTTCTTGCTCTCTTCAATTTGATTAGAAGAAAATGACCTTTTCATATTTCGTACGTGTAATAGTAAAGATCTCTGATAAAAGGACATAAGATTAGTTTTTGTTGGTGAAGGGGCTAGAAAACCATTTCTCCCAACTGAGACAGTAGGCCCTTTAATTTGTACTCCTACAACCTTTCAAGAGGAAAATATGGATTTTGATTTTGTACTATAAATGTGGGTATGGGATTTTAAAGTTGATAGATATAGATTACCACTTTTCCCAATATACAAACTTATTAATTAAAAAGACAAATTTGATAATTTTCAACTGCACGTATACTTCTTCAACTATACGTGTACATTTTCATGAGTTGAAGATAACTGTGTATCCATACCGACATATTCCCTCATATTCATCTTTGGCAAAATGGATACCTTCCTGTTCACAGTGGTTTTCACTGCTTTTTTACAAAGCAATGTCGAGATTGAAAATGTACACACATAGTTGAAAATGTACATGTGTAGATGAAAAATGGACACGTGTTCATTTTTCATCAGTTGAAAACAACTGTGACTCAGCCACCCACACCGAATTATCCCCACATATTCGTCTCTAGCTAAATGGATACCTTTCTGTTCACGGTTGTTTTCACTGTTTTCTTCCAAAAGCATTGTCGAGATTAAGATACTTGGAGATTATCTTCAAAGATTAGTCCTGGTTGATTTTTGTTTCTGCAAAAAAGAGAACAGCTTAATCTTTATGTAGAACAGCTATTTTCCCAACATTTTAGCATGAAATGGATTATTATACAAGAGCAGAATAAGGTGTAACTTCAGTTTTCGAGTCTTCTGTTTCTTCAAATGGAAATGCATTTAGTAAAGATTCAAGTTTCTATTTTTTGCCTTTTTTCCTGTTAACATGAAATGATTCCATTTTTTTCCCTTGCTCTGTAATGGTGATAATTTTTATAAGAGGTCGTATAATGTTTGTTCAGACACATAGCTAACTTGTTTTTCCAGGTAGGAAGACACGGTAGACTCAGCTAATTTTTGAGCCAAAATGTCTTGTTTCTTAGTGTAAATGCAGTGTGGTTCAGGAGATGAGGTACTGCTCAATGGAATTCTGTCCGTCTAATATCAGACAACTAATTTCAGAATCAAATTGCTTGACATTTTGCGATTTCTACAGATTACAGGAAGCCCGTACTTAATGGAATCCATTCCCAGCAGTAGTGATAAGAAAACTTTGAAGAGGTGGTTTTTCATTGATAAAAGAGTTGGTTAAAAATTCGCTACTCCCAAACATCCACTATAAAGTATCAACTGCATACCTATCAATTGCATAGTCAAACTCTGCCGAATCCATAGTGTTGCAATGGACTTGAATTCGGCACAAGCTTCTCCAGTTCTTACTGATCCTTCACCGTTGAACAAGTCCAGATTGGGAATCCATTCTAGTTTATTTCCTTATTCACAATCTGGGCCTTCATTCTCCACTAGTGTGCTATCAATTCCTAGAAAAAAGCCAGCGAAGCTTGATGATGTTCGATCCAATGGTTGGCTTGACGCAATGAAGTCGTCTTCACCTCCTAGGAAGAAGATTCTGAAGGATGTAAACATTGATGTTTCTTCTGATGATGCTGATGTTACATACCTTTCTTGGATGGTACGTTAAAACTTTTACCAAATGCACATTTGGCCTATTTATTTCTGTTTTCACCAAAGCTTCGTATTTCCTTTTTCCAGATAAAGTATCCATCAGCTCTCAACTGCTTTCAGCAAATTATGAGGCAAGCAAGGAATAAACAGATAGTGATTTTCTTAGATTATGATGGAACTCTTTCTCCTATCGTTGATGACCCTGACCGTGCTTTTATGTCCAATGAGGTACATCGAACTTTCATAAGCGGATACAATGCTTATCTGTAGATGTTCACATAAAAATATATGTTGTGCAGATGCGTTCTGTTGTCAGTAATGTTGCAAAGTATTTCCCAACAGCAATCATCAGTGGGAGAAGACGTGATAAGGTGACTTTTAGCTTAATGAGTACTAATTCAAGTTGTTATCCATGTACATTTTAGATCTCTCTCTTAATTTACAGAAGTGACTTATGTTCTTATTGTTACAGGTTTATGAGCTGGTAGGTCTAACGGAACTCTATTATGCCGGTAGCCATGGTATGGACATCATGTTGCCAATCAAGAATACGTTGTCTGCTAACGATTCAAATTGTATTAAAGATACTGACCAGCAGGTATTACCTGCTTTATGAGATTCTCCTTTCATTATTTGTAAACGTTGTATCTTGGTCATCTTCTTATAACTATTTCTGTCCACCTTTTTTTTTGTGAGCAGGGCAAGGAAGTCAATCTGTTCCAGCCTGCGCGTAAATTTTTATCAATGATTGATGAGGTGCTTTAGAAGTTCTCTCTAAAAGCGTTTTAAACCAGTAGATGAATTCTTGTTTTGGCTTAGGAAAGGTTAAGATATTTTGCAGATGTTAACTTGCTTGACTACGTTGCAGGTTTTTAAAACCCTTGTCGAAAAAACTAAAGACATTAAGGGTGCAAAAGTTGAGCACCATAAGTTTTGTGCCTCTGTACATTACCGTAATGTAGATGAGAATGTGAGTGCCAGCTTTATCTGCTGTTGTTCTATATTGAATGCTGAAGGTTGCCTTTGTTAAAAACAGAACAAATATTTAATGATCTTCATTTTGATCGCAGAATTGGTCTCTCATTGCACAATATGTCCATGATGTCTTGAAAGACTACCCTCGGCTACGGTTAACTCATGGGCGAAAGGTAACTAACTTGGTGTCACTACTGAAGTCTCTCCGTCTCAAATCTTTGTGAGTGCAACATTATGTTGATGATTAAATCGACGCTATAACACCTTATGTTTTTTCTTTCTTGAATAGGTTTTAGAGGTCCGTCCTGATATTGACTGGGACAAAGGAAAAGCAGTTGAATTTCTGCTGGAATCACTAGGTATGTAGCTCCTTTCCTCTCATCCCTCACCGAATCCCTAAGGGAGTAAAGTAAATAGCTGCAGTGAACATAGAATTAGCAAAGTCAGGGTTGTCGAACTGTCCTTTTCAGATTTGTGCATTTGTTAAGAAAATTCATATGGAACGATGCAGGTTTTAGTAACCCTAGAGACGTGCTCCCAATATATATTGGAGATGATAGAACAGACGAAGATGCATTCAAGGTGAGTATGCGTCTGTGTCCGATAACGAAGAAACTGCTTTTCTGTTTGTTATCATAATTTGCTGACTACATTTTCTTTCCCCAGGTATTGAGGGGGAAATATAAAGGATATGGAATTCTTGTTTCAACTACCCCAAAAGAGAGCAATGCATTCTTTTCTCTCAAGGATACTTCACAGGTCTGGCCAACTTTTCGTTTACGGATGTTAGAAAACGTCTTTTCTCTCTGACAAATCGTATAGTCTAAAGTCATGAAACTCGAATATATGCAGGTGAAAAATTTCTTGGAATGTCTTGCGAAAACGATGGAAGTTGAAGATGATGATATATAAAAAAGCATGAGGAGAGCTACATGGAAATTTCCATAGTGTTAGGTTTATAGAAAATGGGTACTAGGTTTCAAGATTATTTTTTTCATATATGAATAAGCCAAAAGTCATCTCTCAATCTTTGTTTACTGTTTTGTTGAAGGTTCAAATTTTGCAAAGTTCCATTCTTTTGTTACTTTGGTTTTAGATTCTTTAGTTTTTATCCTATTTTGGTAATGTAAGGTCTTCAAAGGATGACCTCCTTTTCTCTTGAGTTGGTAGTAGTAATAGGTTGCCCATTGTTCTTACAAATATGTATTTCTCATGAACACATTTTGTTATTTTGATTGACTTTCTATAATATTTTCTTGGTGATTTTTAGTGTGAATTTGCATTGACAAAGTGAACTCTATCTCCTCTTATTCAAGTATATTTTTATGCAAAATTTTGAATTTTTCATGTCTGGTTGTTTCAATATTTTTCAACGCATTTTTTTTGGAGAATAAGTTTTTGTAAATGAGAAAAATAACTTTTCTACTACGCGGGAAACAAGTTTCATATTTGAACATATATAATCTTCGCCTCAGTTGACATCCTCTGTCCTCTTTCAGTTCTCATAATATTTGTCTATATTATATACACAATACAAAAGATAATTTAATTTTGTCATATCGAACACACCCTTGATTAAGTGTTGGACTGTTTTTTTCAGTACTGATCCAGGCCCATTCACAACTATTGGTTTACTTTGTATCGGAGTTGTATATCTGCTCCTTTAGTGAAATTATGGCAAGTATATATTAAAATACAAGTAGCTAGGCGGAGAATGCGAGGAAAAATCACTATCAATCGTTATACTTATGAGATAGTCTATACTATATTATCCTTTCGATGTTCACTATATATTCCAATTTCTATTTCAATATTTCGATTAATTATAAAAAAAAAAAGTTCTGAATAATTTAGTTTGATGTTAAGTAAGATTCATGTTTGAAAAACACTTCTTATTATATGATTTTTCATAAACTCGAATTTGAGGTAATTTATTTAGGGAATTATATGTGCTTTAATTGTAACATTTGTTTGCAAATAATATGTTTAGTGTCTCGATAATCCTTTTTTCGATTTATTCCCAAATAAAAATATCATATTTTCTTATTTAACCAACGTAGGGATTTAGTACTAAAGTAATTTTACTAGGATAAGTTGTTAAATATATTCAACTGTTATTTTATTTGATAAGTTATGTATCAAGTTAAATAATATCATATAAATTAACACGTATTATAATAGTCAAAAAATCACAAAAAGTTTCTAATGTTATTAATATTTCCTTTATGGCTTTATCCATTTCGTTGTGCCAAGACAATAGTCAATTTCTCATATTGAACTATACGTTGCGCATAAACAGTTGTACATCCTCAATTTTTCTCCATTTTCAATATATAAAGCTCGGATTGATTCAATCATCACTCACTCACACACTCACTCTCTCTCTCTCAGTTGAAAATGTCATCCTCTTTGCATTCTCCGCTATACTCCTCTCTCTCATCTTCCTCAGCTCTCCAGGTATCACTCTCTCTTTCTCTCTATGTATGAGTGTAATGTTCCTATTTGAACGTTCAATGATTTGTATATGTAATCGAACAGGACAGGAAACTGAGAAATGCAGTTAATTTTGCGAAGCCGAATTTGATTTTCAAGCCTCGCCGGTCGTTTCCCCTAATCCGAGCTTCCGCTGGCTTCTCCTCATCTCTCGATACAGGTACTGCATGATTTTTCGATATGTATAGTCAAATTGGTGAATTTTTCAGTGATTTTGGATGACAAATCAGTGAAATCGGTGAATTGTTTGTAATGATTTTAGGTTTGAGTACTGAATTGGATGCTGTAGCAAGTCATAGTGAGATCGTTCCAGATACAGTCATTTTCGATGATTTCGAGAAGTTAGTTGTGTGCTTTTTTGATTTGCTATGTGTAATCTTCTATGAGCGATATTCATTTGATGTGTGTATATTTTTTTGTTGCTTCTCGGATTTATAGATTTCCTCCAACTGCTGGTACTGTAAGCTCTTCTCTGCTCTTAGGCATATGTGGTCTTCCTGATACAAAATTTAAGGTAATTATTAGGAGTATTAACTATTCGAAATACTATGAAATATACACTTTTTTATACTTATAAATCAAGTAGATATCATGAGAAGACAGAGTGAAAAATTAAGAATATGATCCAAATAGATACTGATTTGATTTTGTGCTGACCGAAGTGCATATATTGATTGTAGAGTGCTGTAGACAGAGCTTTATCAGATTCTGAGTGTTATGGATTGGAGAGTTCTGATCTTCAGATGTCTTGTTTCTTCAACAAGGTTGGTGCCTTTATTATGTTAGCTAAGTGTACTATAATGTATTTGTAGTCAAATGATTGTGTTAACTATTGTTTGTTGTGATTAGGCTTTAGCGCACGTTGGTGGTGATCTAGCAAAGCTTGTGCCTGGTCGAGTTTCTACTGAAGTGGATGCTCGCCTCGCATACGACACACATGGCATTGTGCGAAAGGTAGTAATGAAAATCAGTATCAGTAATTCAGTATTTGTTAGGAGGAGCTGATGAAAACTATGTTCAATGGGTTCAAATGAACATAATATGTTCAATATGAAAAACCCACTAAAATTTCAACAAATTCTAAATTATAACCACATTGTATCGGAAGTCCAATAAGTTCAGTACTAATAATATAAAAGGTTGAAACGGTCAAGTATAAATTTTTGATCTGCCTCTGCATTAGGATTCATCTGTTTAGGGCTAGTCTTTTCCCAGGCGTTGACCAGGCAATTTAATAATGAGAATTTAGTACATATTTGAACACAGTATATAATTATAACAGTTCATATTAGTGTTTCCTTTGTCTGTATCATAATACAAGGAAATATACAAGGAAATATACATTCATAAGACTCGAACAATATGATAACAAACTAACACAAACTTCTATATGGAGTTTTTTTTTTCAAAAGAAGCTCTCAGTTTTTGGGTTCTACGAGCATAAAATTGTGAAGTTGAAAGAAATGACTTGATCGAAACTGATGAATTAAGGGAAGAAATGGCAAGGATCCTCCACCTTCAACTATAAGGTTGAGGGTACATGTCACCAAGGGAGCAAATGTGGCAGCAATCACTATTGGCTGCTTGTTAGCTGGGCTTTGCTGACATGTGGACATTACAGTAGCTGGAAAAATAATGAAAAACATAACTTGTTGGAAAATTTGTTAGCCATGAGATGTCCCTCGATTCCACTTTGTTAGACTTAGTCATTGATAGAGAATCAACAACGTTTTTCTCAGGCGTTGATCTATTTAATATATATATCTATATCATTTGATGGTTTAGAAATTGTTAACTACAATTCTCTCCATCCCATTGATGGTGGTAGAACTTTTATCTACATTTTACTGATGTAGAGTGCTTGGAATATCCGATACATAGATGATAAACATGAAAAATTGAATCAATCCTCTTACTGCTTGCTAACCTGCAAGTTGGTGGTTGTTTGAGAAATATGATAACTCTTATTTCCCTCTCTTTAGCTTAGAACTTTCCTTGTAAGTGGGAAGTAGTAAAATATACTAAATCCTGGGGTAGTTCTCTCTCTCACTATCTATATGTCGCAGTACTAGTGTTGTCTTATCTTTTTATTTTTTATCCAGTAAATGCATCATACTATCGATTTTAAGTTCCCTCTTTTAATTTGAGCACAGTTATTAAGATACTAGATTAGTAGTTAAGGTTTTGTTGTGTTTGAAATAAATGGTTCCTCAATAAAGCTGACTTTTTCAATATTCTTTTTTTCTTAAGGAAAATGCAGCTTCTGCATTTTTCTCTGTTTTTTTTTTTTGCAAAAGTGTTGAAGAGTGTAGTGAAAAGAAAACTTCTTTTCTTCAAGAAAAATCAACCCAATTTATTCAGCTTTAACCTCAGCTTGATTACTCTTAAAATACCAGAAGATCAAAATCACATAATGGCTGCATATACATGCCCGTTTTTAGGGAATTGTCTAATTGGTTAGCTGTAAAAATGTTATTTGATGTTTTTGAAATGTAAAATCACATCCTGTCACCACCATATCACATTCTTTATCTTTCTCGTGGAATTTCCTTCTTTTTTTTTTGGGCTAGTATTTGAGCGGTTTCAACTTAACTTGCAGGTGCATGACCTTTTGAAAGCCTATACCGAAATTGAAGTGCCTCCAGAAAGATTGCTGTTCAAAATTCCTGCAACTTGGCAAGTGAGTGCCATAAGACAATTATAATTGTTTAAGTCTCATGTAGAACAACTCATCTTGAATCTAACTGTGCCTCTGAAAGTTCTGAATTCTGATTCTTCTGAAGGGTTATCCTTTCTCATTTGTCAGTGTTTATCTTTCTTGTAGGGAATTGAGGCATCAAGGGTGCTCGAAGCTGAAGGTATACAGACACATTTGACATTTGTTTACAGGTATTAACTTTCACACACAGATTGACAAGAACTCATGTTCATATTCCGTGTGTGGCACTAATTTTTCATCACCTTCTTCCCCTGCCACCTCCTCCTTCCATAGCATATCTATCAAATTAGACCATACATTATTCTTTGTTAGCATGTTATTTAATTCATTATTGATGAGAGTTTTGTGCTGGTCATTAATTCAATAGAGCTGTGAATTGAGATAATTCTCATGTGTGCTCTATATACTCTTCCAGTTATTTAGATTTTATTTTTAGACAAACTCTTTGTAATTGTTGTTCTTCACTTTGTTCTGGTTCATGTAGCATATACTTTGTTGTGATCTTGAGTTTACATGAGAAAAAGGAAAATTGGTTCAAGTCCTGATGCATAACTAAGCTTTACCAAGTATGTTGTTTTGATATACTGCTCCCTCACTCTCTGTAATATCGACATGTATCTTAAAAAAGTTTCTCCTCCATTCAAAGTCAACATGCAGTATATAATGTAGGTGAGAGCTTGGAATTTTCTTGTCTTATCGAAAATCTATAAGAAACTTTTGTCATGACTTCTCAGCTTTTGTCAAGCTGCTGCTGCTGCTCAAGCTGGTGCTTCTGTCATTCAGATTTTTGTTGGTCGCCTGAGGGTAAATTCTTTTTTCTTATAAGAAGTTGTGTTGTTTGGATTTCTTTAATACTGTTGGCATAATATTTATCTCTATTTTCAGGATTGGTCTCGCAATCACACTGGTGACTCTGAAGTTGAAAGTGCTCTTAGAAGAGGAGAAGACCCGGGGTTGGCTTTGGTCAGTTTTACCACCTTCTTCCTCTTATTTTTTCCCCAAATGCATAATTATTCCATTAGGATTTAAATATTATAGGGGGCTTGGATGCTTTTACTAAATTTGACTAATTTTCAAATCTAGATGGTTTGAGAATAACATATTTATATATAAAACATAGGAGCTCGTAACCATATCACAAAATATGGACATGTATGTTCTTTTACCATAGCAGCTGTAGAACCCAAGCTAGATATCTCTGTTTTGCTCCTCATGAATACCTGAATGCCTCCTTAGATTTCGTTTTGTATTGGTCAATTGTATTTTTGATGTTATTATGCCAAGTTGTCATTGGATTCTCCCATCTTTGAACGACAGTCCTGGAACTGAGATATTATGAGCCTTTCCTTGTATGACTTTCCCCGAAAATCTTGCAAGTTCTGAGTGTTCTTTGCACCTTTTCAGGTAACAAAAACTTATAACTACATCCATAAGTATGGGCACAAAACAAAGCTGATGGCTGCTGCAGTACGGAACAAGCAGGATGTCTTCAACCTTTTGGGGTAATTTTGACTTACTTCGAACCCGTAAATGCTTTGTTGTGTCTGATCTGGTCCATATGTGGTGCTTATAACTTTTTTAACCACTTCAGGGTTGATTACATTATTACCCCACTGAAGGTATTGCAATCTCTTAAAGAATCTGTGACCCTACCTGATGAGAAGTACTCATTTACAAGAAGATTATCCCCACAGTCAGCAGCTGCCTTCAATTTCACTCAAGATGAGGTATGGTCTCAAATCAATCTCTTTATCTTTCATTCTCATGAGCCTTTTTCCAATTGACAAAAGGAAATCATGGGACATCATTTGATGGGAAAGCAAAATGGATCTGATACAAATCATGTCCTGAAACTTGTTGAGGTTAATTCCAAAGAGAAATAAGCAGCAGAATGGTCTTTGCTGCCTGTGAAATTTACGAATTACTCTATCTGTTTCATTTTATCTTTTATGTGCAAATTTGGAGCACGAAGTTTAACATGACATGTTCTTATAAGGGAGTATCATTAATGGTAAAATGGGGATATTGGAATTAAAAACTTACAATGTGATTATTGTGTTTTGAAAGAAACTAAAGATAGAAAGGATGGAGGATGTACAATTCTTTCACTCAGTTCAATTACAAATGTGTGTGGTGTCATCGTGTTTATTTATATTATAAGAAAAACATAAAAGGATGTGATATTAAGATTTGAAGTAAAATTTAAATCAAGACTGGTGAAAAAGAAAAGAGAGAAGAAATTGAGTGTAAGAGATGTGGGGGATTCAGGCAAGAGGCAGGAAAGTGCCTTAGTGCATGTTGGAAATGATGCTTTCGGGGGTGGAGGGGCAAATATTGTGGTTACCAAACATAACTCTCTTGCCCTATAGCTTAAAAGAACAACAGAAAGGCTGAGGAGTGTTTCTCCTCATAAGTATTTTGAGGTGTTAACATTGTTTTATTTGAATTTGTATCTGCAACTTGTTAGAAATTCTATGTTCTCAGTGCAATTTAGTTTTAATACAATCAGTTTCAAAAAAAAATTAGATTGAATACACTCATCAGTTGCTGTTATGCTATTTTATTTCAGCTTCAAAAGTGGGATCAGTATAGCTTTTCCTCGGCTATGGGTCCTGCATCGGTGGAGCTCCTCACTATTGGAATGGATGGGTATATTAATCAGGCTAAGCGGGTTGAAGAGTTGTTTGGCAAGATATGGCCACCACCAAATGTATGAAAAGCGCAACATGCAACTGCAGGATGTTTGTGTTTTCGTGAAATGATATATGTTAGCTTTTCTTAGTTTTAAACCTTGAACAGAGTCTTGAACACCACCTACCATCAAGGCTTAAGTGGAGTTTCACACACTGTGTGGGTTTACTTCTCACTGTCCTTCCGGCATCTTCACTGAAAAGAAACTTTTAAGAACTCATCTAGCTTTTCGGGTTCCTTTTCTTGTATTTCTTCCAATATTAATGTTTAAAAAGAGTCCAAACACTACTTTGATGATGTTTAATAGCTTTGGCATTTTCATACATTTCATTGGAAATTCACCTTATTTTTTAAACAGTCTTCATGTTCCCAAAATACCCAGTTTCAAATTTGTACGTAGCAACAGGAAACACAAGTATTGGAGGAATCTTGGTTTATGCTTACATTAAAGGGCAAAAACGTTACTACAAGAAATTGGGTAAAATATTTACCCTCTTACATCAAATCAATCATGTTGAGCAAATTAACTAGAGAATTTTTGTAACTTAATTTTTTTGAGACCTAGAGCTTCTTCACCTTGGTGTAATCTAAATCCAACAATACTAGAGGTTCTGGAATGAAATTGTATCCAGGAGCCTCAACCTTCAATTCGCACAATCCATCTGCAGTTGTTTACATAATGATTTATATCATAAGGATCAATGTCCATAATAATTGAGATTCCAACTATGATCATAATTCATATCATATCACTAAAAAGTTCATATGGATGTGTCCTAATAACAAGAAGATCAAATAATTTTTTAAAATCGAAAAATCTATATCGAGAGAAAAAAGAACTACAAAGGAATACAAGAAAGCAGGTTGATCGCAGATTTTGCTTTTGATGAAAAATTATATCCCTTTTACTTACAAATTCGACATCAATCTCATGAGTAAAACAAATCATAGAAAATACAAAACAGAAATTAAAATAATTATCATCGACTGGTATATTGATCTAAATTAAGAACCAGACACCAATCGATGTGGATCCAATTTTATTGCAGTAAATGCATGTGAAAAATCTCATTGTCGCCATGTGAACTAGGTAAATAATTCCAAATTGGTTTCATGTGGAAGCATGGACAGTTACATTATTATAATTTATAATTAATCAATTCAATGTATCTAATGTATTTCATCTCTCCTATAGGCTAACATACACTAATATGATTGATTTTAAGATATGGTCCATCAGACAAAACAGCATTATTAACATTACCTTATAGAACCTTGTTGCAACTCATTACATGTGGTCAAGCACATGCTTTTTACTGATTTTTTTTTGTTGTACACTTGACCCAATTTCATTAGGAGTAGATGCAATTGGATCCTATTTTTTTTTTAATATTTTGTTGTATTATTTCACAATGTGGAGATATGCTTGATCCCAATGTAAGAAAATGATTTTAAAAAGGAGGAAAGAATGAATTGCCTATAGACTTTGTAATCCAATAACACCCTGATGGCAGTTTGAATCTTGAAACATCATTATCTCACGATTCAATTTTACGTGTTCATTATCTTAAAAAAATATTTATTTTTATTTATTCAGTATAACTAATTTTACCTTTATTGTTAGTGAGTAGCACAATATTTAGAGTATGCTTGATTGATTTTGATTATTTAGATGACTTATAATAATTAGAGATCATATAGTAATAATGGTCATTTTATTTACTATTTTTTAAGAGTTTACGAAAATCAAACATGGACAATGAATAACAACAAGTAATAGTTTTTCTCAATCATTTTCATTTACATGAAAAGTATAACAGACTTATAAATTATTATAATTATCAACTTAATACAAAAAACTCCTTTCTTAATCATAGTTTTTTTAATAATCACTATATTAATGGTCTTCGTATTCCTAAAGAAAACAAAGATAATTACGGAAACTCAATAATTAGCGTTTTTTGAACGTTGAAATTTCCAAAATTAAGATTAGTCATTAAATCTCTATGATGACGGCTCTTTGAAATTGTCAACTCATTTTCAAAAAAACACCAATAATAAAAGTAAATAATTTGAATTTTTTTTTAAATATTTTATTTCCTAAATTAGCTTGTCAACCTTTTAACCAAACCACTCCTATTCTTGTAAAGCAAAAAAGGGAACCCAATATTATAACAAAACTAAACAAATCTTAAAAAAGAAAAAAAAAACTTTAAAAAACAGATTTTATTTCCCACCGTCAATTTTTCCGAAGTAAAATAAAAAAATAGGGTTCGTATTTTTGTAGTGCTATAAAAGGTCATAAAAGTAGATAGTGTCTACCATGCAAAATCAAAAATTAAAAAAAAAAAATGTCGATCCCTAATTCAGAAACAAACAACGGCGTTCCGTACACTCATTTACCGGAGTCGGATAACGACTCCGGCAATACTCCGGCAAGATGCCGGAAACCCAACAAATCCACGTTCATAATGTTAACCGGTCTAGTGGCATTTTTGTTATTTTTTGTGGCCGTGAAATACGGTAACAACGACGGTACTGATGATATAATTCCGGGACCGGTACCACCGCATGAAACGGTGTGCAACATGCTCGGTTCGAATCTAATGCCGTTAACCACCATGAGGACGGTGGCGCGTGGGGTGGAGGAAGGCGTCTCCGCCAAGTCACACGGACATTTTTTGGGTGTACGGCCGTTCCCGTGGACCCAAAAAATGTTGGCTTGGCAAAGAACATCATTCCATTTTCAACCTAAGAAGAATTGGATGAATGGTTAGTTATCATTCTAAATAATGAATCGCGATCATGCATGATTTTTTCATGAGAATTTCAATAATTGTATATTTGGGAACTGAAAGGTGGATGGAAAGTAATTGCGCATGAATTTAAATAGTTGAGGGACATTTTAGTCTTTTTCTTTACGTTTTATAGGATGATATTATTTCTTGAGGTGAATATTAATGATTTGTTTTTATTTTGGCATTCGTTGGATTCTTTGACTGGGATGGCGTTTATCACGGAAATTGCTTGATTTTGTTTCTCAGATCCTAATGGTAAGTTCATATTTTACTTACTACTTGTTTATGTTTATCTTTACGAAATAATAATAACGTATGTATATATTATATTCTCTTAAAGACTTTGTTTATCGAGTTTTACTTTGAAAATTATTGATGAAATCATGACTAGAATATAATACAGTAGTAGTAATTTTTTAAGTAGACAAATTTTGTTAACATGATGAAGACAGTTGTCTTTAGACAATTGCATGTGAATTTTCTAGGAGAAAACACAAACTTCCATCATGTCTTGTCATTTATAACCTTTTTTCTTGTTTTGATCCATGAAATCTTTTTCTTTTTTGCTTCAATCAAGAGTGGATAACTTATTTAATCATATTTGACCTTAGTTTATTCATACATTTTTAAATTAAAAACTCCTATCTGTAAAGGCCTTTTATAGGTTCTTTTGAGTTTGAGTCGGAACATTTATAAAAAATTGTTACTCTTTGTAAAATATCTTAATTCTCTATTCAAATTTGAAACTAAAATAATGAATCAGAGAATACAACAAATACATAAAAATTAAAATAATGAATAAGAGAATACAACAAATACATAAATAGAGGTGGATTCATATGTATAGATGAGTGCACTAGTTAACCTTAGAATAAAAACAAGTATATTATGTATATCTATTACGAGAAACATTAGAAATACCATCGTACCACTAATACAAGCTAAAGCAACCACCAATAGATCAGGGTTCAATTTCACCTAATACTACATTATCCGTTAATTGTATTTGTTACGGTATATTCCATTTGAATGAATAATAAGAAGTATTTTTTCTACTTTGTTCTAACTCCAAATTTTTTTTAAAAATCTTTTTAGGTCCATTATACTACAAAGGATGGTATCATTTGTTCTATCAATACAATCCAGAGGCAGCTGTATGGGGAAATATCGTATGGGGCCATGCAGTCTCAAGAGACCTAATCCACTGGCAGCATTTGCCAGTGGCTATGGTAGCGGACCAATGGTATGATATTAACGGTGTCTGGACTGGATCCGCTACCTTTTTATCTAATGGTGACCTTATCATGTTATATACCGGGTCAACCAACGAATCGGTTCAGGTCCAAAATCTTGCGTACCCGGCCGACCCATCGGACCCTCTATTAACAAAATGGATCAAGTATGAGGGCAACCCGGTTCTCATCCCACCACCCGGAATTGGGCTCAAGGACTTCCGTGACCCCACCACCGCGTGGACCACGCCGGAAGGCAAATGGCGTATTACTATTGGTTCAAAAATTAATAAAACCGGAATCTCATTGGTCTATGACACAATTGATTTTAAAAATTTTGAATTATTGAAGGGTATGTTACATGGTGTACCGGGTACGGGTATGTGGGAATGTGTGGATTTTTACCCGGTTTCTAAAATTGTTGAAAATGGGCTTGATACTTCAGAAAATGGGCCTGCAGTGAAACATGTTTTGAAGTCCAGTCTCGACGATGATCGAAATGACTATTATGCCCTTGGAACTTATAATGCAGGGGCAGGAACATGGGTACCTGATAATCCAATAATTGATGTTGGTATTGGATTAAGATATGATTATGGTAATTTTTATGCATCAAAATCATTTTATGATCAAGAAAAAAAGAGAAGAGTTCTTTGGGCTTGGATTAAAGAAACTGATAGTGAAGCTGCTGATATTTGCAGGGGTTGGTCCTCACTTCAGGTATATATATCTTCTTCTTCTTTTTTCCGCGTATCATTTAAAGGTCGTGCAAGTAGATATATACATGTGACAAGTAATCAGAAATCAGACAATGACAGAACGTCTTATGATTAAGTAATACGGAACTATAACTTTATACAACTTTTACTATTCATTTAACATTTGGTAACGTGTGATTTTTTATTATTTCGAAAAACAGCCAATTCCAAGGACGATACAGTATGATAAGAAGACAGGTAGCAACTTAATTACATGGCCAGTGGCTGAAGTTGATAATTTGAGATCAAATAACAATGAATTTAACAAGGTTGTAGTTAAAACAGGCTCAATTGTCCCACTAGAAGTTGCTTCTGCCACTCAGGTTAGTAACATTTTGTCGATTAAATTCCAACTTATATACACTGATATCGTTGAATTAATTATTAATTATTGTTACAGTTGGACATAATGGCTGAATTTGAAGTAGATCAAAATATGTTGAAGAAAGTAGATGGAAGTAATGCTACATATGATTGTATAAAGAGTGGTGGATCTGGTGAACGTGGTGCATTAGGACCATTTGGTTTATTAGTGTTAACAGATAATAGCTTATCAGAACAAACTCCAGTTTATTTCTACATTGCTAAAGATCTTACTGGCAATTTCAACACATTTTTCTGCAATGATCTCACAAGGTACATACTAGCTTTTATAATCGCACAAATATTTACGATATGCTTTACGCAAATAATTAACCCTTTTTCTTATTATGTTACCATCTAGATAGAACATTAGATTATAGTATTATGTTATAAATGATTAATATATTTTCAAGATTAATTAACTATTCTATCAAGGGTATAATAGGCAAAATATGATAATTTATGCATAAATTTTATAAAATGACAAGTATTGTGGTCCAGCAATTAATAGAAAAGGATTAAGTTTAAAATAATTTATGACTACTCTAATTAAGTATGATAATGACGATACTAATATTTGTTTTTTTTTTTTATATTTATAGGTCATCTGAAGCATCAGACGTACGAAAATTAATCTACGGAAGCACAGTTCCAGTTCTCCAAGGAGAAAAACTTTCTCTAAGGACACTGGTAATTAATATTAATTTTCCTTAATCATTTTTCTTAAATATTATTTTCGTACAGAATAATTAATTAATTAATTAATTAACAGGTTGATCATTCGATAGTAGAAAGTTTTGCGCAAAATGGAAGGACAGCAATAACATCAAGGGTATATCCGACAAAAGCAATATATAAAAATGCTAAGATCTATTTATTCAATAATGCAACAGATATTAGCGTTACTGCAACAATCAAGATTTGGCAAATGAATTCTGCAAATATAAAATCTAATTAAATTTAATGTACCTAGATTAAATTTTTTAATTTTTCAGCTTGTATTTTGTTTCGTGTCATTCTTTTATTTTTTTGTAATTTTTATTTCTCCCAATTTTCCTATTCTTCTCTCCATTTATGTAATGGAAATAATGAAGAAATCAGTGAAGAGTATGTTTTCTATATTCGTCTATTTTTTTTATTTATTTTGTGCAAACAAAGGTTAGTGAATTTTTCGTAATAATTAATAATATTGTTGTGAAAATAATTGCTCCATAAGAAAATGTAGCTGGATATATTGCATCGCGCAATAAATGACAATTACTCCATAATAAAATGTAACTAACCATATACTTTGGACTCGTATGTAATATGAGTAGTTGGATCATATTATTAATTTTTTAGTATATAGTAAAATTATTTTTTTATTACGTATGAAAAATAGTTTTTAATAAAAAATTTCATCTGTCAATATAAATAGTATATATCAACTAAACTTTTATAAATTGAACTTAGTGGATCAATAACCGATTTAAATTTAAACGAGTTTAACATATGAGAGATTTTCGTGAGTTCATTTTTTCATCCCTAATATTAACAAAATTAAAATCCCAGGGTTAGCAATGGACCACTACACTGTCCAATATTCATCATGGTCTAACTTTAATCTGTTGGGTTTTTTCATGTATAGTCAATTTATGCACTGCTGCTTGCATTACAATACAGTATTTTAAATCCCACTATACAATTTCTTACTACTATAATCCTTTTGTTTTTTCTATTTTCAAGAGGCTGTGTGTTGGGTTCGATGATTAACAGAGTCAGAAATTTAGTAAAAAGATATTAAAAATCTCTTTTTTAAATTGTGTTAAAGCATATACAAAATTAAAATGCATTTACAATATGTAGTTATTGTTTAAGTACATAATTTTTTAGCGAAGAATGCGCATTAGACCACGTCCCTTCACCTTATATGACTATTGTACGTGTATTTTTTAATTTTGTAATGTATTAATGTTAAATTAATACATTACATAATTTTTATTATTATTTTTTTAATGTTTTGGTCAGAGCCTGGCATCTTGAGGATGAAACTGTTTGTTTGAAGCATGTTCCATAAGTTCCATTGACTTTGACTATTATCTGCTGCGTGCCCTCACATGAACTAATCACTATTGGTTGTTAAAAGGTAATAATTTATGTTATTAGTGTGACGAGAGGGAGTTGTTCGGATGGTAAATACTTTTTATTTTTAATTTGAAAATTATGAATTTGAGTTACTAAAGAAACAAAAGGGATAAAAGTTTTTGCGGAGGGTTAAAAAAAAAGGTTACTAGTGTAATTTCATTGACTATATTTATACCTATGAATTTTCGTAAGTGGTCATGTAGATATTAGGAAACAACAAACCACCGAAATCAGTGTAGTAATATTGAGTAAAAGTGAACTGATAGAGTAGTAATAGTATTTAATAATAAGAAAAAATATTTATAAATAGATAAATTATCTCTTCAAGTATATTATTGAATATCTATTTTTAATAGAACAATTTTCACATATAATAAACACAAAATTTATATTTGTATGTTATAATAAAGTTTGCGCTCCATAGCAAACATAAATATATATTATTTGCTATACATGTACAAAAAAATCAATTGTATAATTCGCTATACATATACAAAAGAAAGCAGTTGTATACAAATCAATAGTATAATTTGTTTATGTATAAAATAAGAAATAAAGAAAGATAAAAGAAATTGGACAGGGGAATATTTGCATTGTATAATTATAAGTGTGTAGGACGAAGATATATTTATTTCCAAGTGTATATACAATTTTTTCTCGTTTTATACAAACAGAAACGCAATTTATGCATTTCGTTTTTGTTTGTATAAGCGATAGAGGCGAGGGTGGCGAGCGAGATCTAGGAGAGTGACGAGTGAGATCTGAGAGAGGGGAGAGAAGAGAACGAAAATATATGTATATATACAATTTTTTTCGCTTTATACAAATAGAACACATTTTATACACTTGTGTTTGTATAAAAGTGAAAGCGAGCGAGCGAGCGAGAGTTTGAGGGAGAGAGGTGACTGACAAACAGTTTGCTACATGGCACAATTAAATCAAAGTGTGATTATAGCATTTAATTTGATTTATTAGTTTGTCATTATACAATTTTCCCTTTTTAATATAATAAACAAATATTGTTGAACGGAGAAAGTAAGTTGGATAAGTAACTTTATTGGATAATTAAAAATGGACAAGTGAGTCTTGGAATTTAGTTAAAATATGAGAGAACGTCAGTTTAAATTTTTAAGGGAAAAGAGTATGATATATCCTTCAACTTTGTCATTTAGAGTTGATATATCACTTGTTATGAAAGTGACTCATATATATCCCTATTTATATACTAATGACTCATATATATCTTTTTCCTTAACGGAAATGAAAAACATTAATTTTAGTTTAACTTTTTTTTTTAAAAAAAAAGATATAATTCCATATGAGTATATTTAATCCTCCTCAAACATATATCATATTTATATATATATATATATATTTTTGTTTCAATGACTAATTTAGATTTATTATTTTGATGGTCAAATTTATTTATACTTCATTAAAACTTATCATAGATGACCAAATTTTTTTTCTTTAACAAAAAATAAATTACAATATAGACGAAAAAGATTTAAAATTATAATACAACAACAAAAAATAGTTTTTGAATTTTTTTCTTTACAGTAATAAATGAAAGAAAAAAATAAAATAAGAACAAGAAACTCAAATAATTATAATAAAAGAAGTCAAAAATTAATTTATGTTAGAAAAATATTAAAATATTTCTTAAACTTTGCTAGAAGAATTATATATGCGCTTAAATAATTTTTAAGAAAATTAAAAGTCAAAAATATTAATTTAAAACAAAAATTTTCACTTTCATTAAATAAAGGGTATACATGAACTTATTTTATAACAGTAAGAGTTGGACGTATATCAAACCTTTTTTATAACAAGAGATATGTCACTTCTAAATAACAGAGTTAAACGTATATCAGACCTTTTTTCAATTTTTAATAAACTATACTCTAGCTGAAAACTTTACTAAGCACTTCTTTGTTGGTAAGTCTTTTTTTTGTTACGTGTAAACCTAAAATAGAATTGAGCGCACAATTACGGTAACTAGCCATATAGTATAACATTATTGGATTCTCTACAAACTTATTTATTACACTAGTAATAGCTTCTACTTTTTCATTATCTAATAAAATGTCCTCACTTAAATTCACCACAAATTTCATACATCTACGAAAAAACGTTCATTTTTACTTATCACTTATTCATAAAATAAATTTTAACTTTTTCGTTTTACTTTTGATATATTAAAAAAAGATACTAAATTTTTTCATATTTTATTTTCAGTATTAACTTTTTATTTTTCAAGACATCATTTACTAACGAATAAAAGCTATATTGGCAAATGTGTCATTAGATCAAACTAATTAGTCATTAACATAGTAGTAGTAACTTGTTTCTTAGTGATGATGAGCTGTTCAAGTTAAAATGACCTCCAATCATTTTTTAATAATAATTTAATTGTATACCATATTGTAATGTCGTTTTGCCACAAAAACCCTGTATTTAAATCATAATTATAAGAAGAAGAAAAAAAGGAACTTTCCAAATAAGAAATAAATCATTTTCCTTTTAAAAAAACAACAAATATCACATGGGTATGACTAAGAGCTGATGATTACATTCTATAAATTGCCGTCTTGAGAAGATAATATACCCTTCGTTTCGAAATAATTTTTAGCAATTGTTAAAAGTTTTATTTGTTATAATAATTTTTTTTTCTAAATTCCATAAAAGAAATTGAAGAAAAAATTATCTGATTTGATAAATACGTAAATTATAAACTTTAGATGTTATTAAAACATTAAATTTTAGGTTAAATACATAAAAGCAGATTTCTAAACTTGTTGGGTTTTTCCCTCAGGTACCTCAATTACATCATTTTTCTATTGAATCATTGAACTCTCATAATTTGTTCCGTTTAAACAAACACCGTTGTCTGATGTGAAACCAGATTTGATAGGGGTATTGACAAATGATACATATGTTGTTCCACAAATCATTAGTCCAATTGGTAGTGAAAATGTTTGAGAATAACTGTATTTTACTTAAGTCATTTAAACACATTAGAAAACAAATGAAACTAATGCTTTTTGTCTTCATTCCTTCGTACAAAGTTATTACAATTCGAACACAATTGAAGACATTTACAATAGAAAAGCTGATCAAAATCAACCAACAGTGTTTTTAATAAACAAATTATGAGTGATTCAATGATTCAATTGAAAAATGATATAATTGAGATACCTGAGAAAAAAATCCCAACAAAACTAAACATTTATTTATGTATTTAGCTTTAAATTTAATAGTATTAATTAATTAATCTCGATACAAACTTTAGATATCATTAAAAAAAAAAGAGTAGAAACTAGAAAGAGCCGCAAATAGGACCAACTAGAGTCATTAATGGTTGAATCCACCGAAAAAAAGCCCCACACATTGCCTCGATAACCTGCTGGCAATCATGTGGACATTTTTATTATATTGACATTTTTTCTTTTTAAAATTATTTTATTTTTTTCAAATTGAAATTTATTAATTTGACTAATTATTTATAGTAATCTTATTTAAATAGAGTCGTAGTTTTTCAAGAAAATAAAATAGTTGCTTCTCTAAGAGTTGTCATTCATGTTGGTATATATAATGTTTTCGATTGAATACACACTTGAAAATATCAATTTCATTTGTAACTTTACTATAGTATATCAGTTTGATATATAAAATGGAGTAACTAAATAGATAATTAATGGAATTCAAAATTTTGAAAGAAATAAAGCTGGTCAGAATATTTAAATGGGGTTAATCATATGATGTGAAGACGTTAGAATAGAAAAGAGTATTAATACAAATTAAAACAGAAAAAGTATACTTTACGATTGTTTTAAAAACTTTTGTTTTTAGTGAAATTAAGTAATGTTTGATTATCAGGAGAAGTAATAAAGAATCAACTAATTAAAGACGCAATCTAATTATATATTGAAATAAAGGAAAAGGGAAAAGGTATCATAGCTAGCTAATTAGTAAAATTAATTTCAATACTAATGAAAAATATTAGAAGTTGCTAGCATTTCATTTACTTGATATCGAAGGACTTTATAAAATTTATCATATATTTGATTTAAAATATATAAAAATTATGATTTAAAACTTATAAATTTGTAAAGTTTTGGCTTCGAAGTATTTATATTATTGCTAATAGACAAAACACAATGGAAATTTTTTCTGAACAAATTTATAGTTTGAGATACGATAATTCGAAGTTGATGTATAGTTATAATTTATTACAAACTGTCCTACAAGTAGATTCAAGCAATTAAGAGCTGTTAGTTTGGATTTACTTTGAATTAACAACAAAAACAAGTGTATATTTAGAAGTAAATTAATCATAAATGTAGTACTAATTAGTAAATAATCTGGATCTATGATTTTTTTTCCTAGTAAAAATAATACTCTCTCTGTTTAAAAAAGTGCTTTTTTTTTAGTATGTTTCAAAAATAATGACCTTTTTATTTTTTTGGTAACAACTTTCCACGTGGCATTTTAAGGCCACAAGATCAAAGGGCAATTTTATATATTTGATTTAACTTTAGTTTAGGACCACGAGATTCAAAAGTCTTATTTATATTCTTAAACTCCGTGCCAAGTCAAATTAGGTCATTCTTTGTGAAACGCAAAGAGTAACACAATATATGATACAAATACTATATTATATAAGTAAGTCGCTCTTACTCAATCAAATATCTCAAATTTAAATTTTGAATGTGTAATTATTTCGACACAAAACACTTCACCTGAATGGAGCTCTATACGATGAAAATTACAATTAGTGAAACTCCATTATAATTATCAAATAACGAACGAAAACAAAAGATAAAAAAGAAGAATAATGAAGGTTGGTGGAGGACAAAAATTGGTTCTCAATTTTAGGCGTGTGGGTTATTTTGTATGCCTCACTCTGAACTGTCCATTGGCTGTCATGCCACCCCCTTACCCCACCTCAAAAAAAAAAACATTTTTTTATTGTGTTTTTGAAAAATTACTCAATAGGGTACAACTTTTTGCAAATAGAATATGTTTGGGGCACATAAATCTAGAAATATCGAATGGATAGCGCGTAAATGGTAAAACAAAATATTTTCAAGGTTTTTGTGTTGATAGAAGATTGAAATTGATCGAAGCATGACTGGACCTACTAATGGTCTTTCTGGTGTATTGATTGAGTCTTCTATACCACGAGATGAATTCAAGTTAATTAATGAAATTGAGAAAAAAAGATGAATAATTATCGAATCATTTTTCACCTTTTATTTTTATAATAGTTGGTTCTTAGTCAATGTGAAAGTTTAAATGTACTTGATAGTCAAAAGGAGCACAAACAATTTAAAAATATTGTTTCATGTTCTAATGATCTTCAAACCTTAATATTTCGAATCCAGTTGAATCATTGTGGTTCCAAAGCTCAAGTCCATAGTCGCCGTAGAGAAATATTCACTTCACAGACCTAAAACAACCTATCTTGACATCAAGGTTCTCGGTTTAACTTGATTCATCACACTTTATACATTATCTTTCTAAATTGTATACTATGTACATAATATATATAAACTAGCCTTTGACCGTAAAAACAAAAATTATTATATTTACCCTAATAATTTTTTCATTATGAAATAACTTTTATTGACATCCTAGACATTAAAATGTCAACTACAAAGAAAATATTTAATTTACTGTTGCTCAACTAGACCTTTTCTCGTTTTTGAAAAATATATATACTTTATTAGACAAAAGTGATGATATTATTTAGGAAAGGATCATTAAATAATTTGTGGTACATCCATATTACTGTAAATTGTGGGGTTCTAGCTACTACCTTTAATCCGTATTGTTTTTCTTTTTGGTCCATATTTTTTGGGCGTATTTCTTTCTCTTATAAAGACAACTTTTTGTATTGTTTTAATATTTTCATTTATAGAAGGAAATATCACAAAGTCATCGTTCACTAATGTTTGTGTTGGACGGAGCTAGTCTTTTCTTAATCAAAGTCAAGATATTTCGAATTTGAGTTTTGTATATGAAAATAGGAAACACTTTTTTTCAAAACGATAAATTTGAAATACGAATATCGAAAATCGAATGTGATTAAAAAAAAACATATTTATGTTATTAAATTGTACATATGTTGTATATGCTGAGGTACACTAACAAGTATATCAAGCTGAAATTAATGACTGAGCTAGAGCAATTATAGGATCCAAAGTACATAAAATAAAAATAAAACATACCCCAAAAAAATAAAAATAAAAATTAATACAAACAATTGTCGAACCAAGGAGGCTCAGCCACAAGTTGAAAAAATTCATAATGGTGCATTCCACGTATACCACAAACAAAGTTATAAATTCCTTTTACTTTCTTCAAATATAACCTATGACAATTAACATATATCTAAACTTTTTTCTAATAATAAATTTATTATAATGATCATAAGTAAATTAATTTTTATATTATATTATATTATATTATAGTTTTTTATAATATATTTTGTTGTAACCGTTGCAAATATAAAAATAACATCCTATGTAGAAAAAGTCTTTGATTGATGCACATGCACCCTATATTTTCATTTTATTAATTTCATTCCCTTGTGAGAGTTTTTATTTTTTCTTCTAATTTTATTTTAATATTTTTCTCCAATATATCTTATCTGTCATTGGCTAATTTCTGGTCTCACACACACAAATACACGCTTTCCTTTTCTTGAATACACTCTGTTTTCCCCCACAATTCAAAGCTTTCCATGCATTACTCTTGTTCATGTGCACCCTAATAATTATACTAGTTTTTAATATTAATTATTTCATCCGTCTATATTTAACTCGATACATTCTTTAGAATCAATTATTTAATTATATTATCTTTTAATATTAAAGAATTTTTTTGAAATATATTCAAATTTTGATTAAAATTATTATAAAGATATAAAATTATAAAAAAGACCTTTTATCCCTTATTTACGTGGATATCATAAATACTATATCATTACAAATGCTAATATGTCGACGTAGACTTTTGATATACAATACTTTTCAAAGTTTGATATCATTATAATAATTTTGATCAAAGTTCAGACATTTTCTATATTGTAGCGTTAGTCATTTGGACCGACAAAACTTAGAGCTAATCACCCTCTAAATTCCAAGCTAGCACCACCATTCCTTTTCTTTCTCTCTCACCTTAGCTATGGCCAACAAATCTGTACCCCAAATAAAGTGTATTGAACCGTTGCCCACTTTCTATTATACTATTAATATGTAAAATAAACCACTATACTAGAACTCTACTACTTGCAACTTTCTCTCTTAGCTACTTTCTCTGTTTTTTGCTTTCTTGCTCTCTTTTCACCTCATTTTTTTCTTTGTTCTATCCATATAATGTAATTGCACACAAAAAAAGAACATTTTCTTGAATCTTTATTGTAAAAACATCTGAAAGTTTCAATCTTTACTTACTTTGAACTTCAATGGCTTCTTCTACTTGGTCTTTCTTAATTACCCTTGTCTGCATTTTCTTGTTTATGGGGTTAAGTTATGCTGGAGATCCATTTAAGTTTTTTAACTTTGAGGTCTCTTATATCGATGCTTCTCCACTTGGGGTGTCTCAACAGGTATGTTTCTTCAGATCTCTACCTTACATTGTTGCTTCCTAGGTAGCAGGGGAAATGTTTGATGTTTTGTATAGTGTTTGGTTTCAGATCTATGGGATATTGATGTTAAAGTTTTGAACTTTATTTAAGCTTACAGTGTTTTAGTGGTTTCTTGAGTTACATTTTTTGCTTATCAATCTTGTTCAGGTTATTGCTATTAATGGAAAGTTTCCTGGACCAACTATGAATGTAACTACTAATGACAATGTTGTTGTTAATGTGAGGAACAAATTAGATGAAGAGCTTCTCTTACATTGGTAAGATACTTCCTGTTGAGCTATGTTGTGCGGACTCTTTACTTTCGATGTCACACTTGTTTTGGATTCTACAAAATGCACGAGTAAAATTCTGACACGCATTGACATTTTTGAAGAGTCTTGGGCAACATAATGGGTTTTTGTTCTTTCTATTTTTGGTGCATTTGATCTGATTTTTGTGGTAAAATAGGTCTGGGGTTCAGCAGAAGAGGAGTACCTGGCAAGATGGTTTACCAGGAACAAACTGTCCTATTCCTCCAAAGTGGAACTGGACTTACCAATTTCAGGTCAAGGACCAAATTGGAAGTTTCTTTTATTTCCCTTCTCTGCATTTTCAGAGAGCATCAGGTGGTTTTGGTGGAATTACTATTAATAACAGGGAGGAAATCCCAATTCCTTTTGATTTTCCGTATGGTGATATAACTATTATGATTGGTGATTGGTACACAAGAAATCACACGGTTAGTCTCTACGCGATGACAACTATGAGTTTATCGTTTAAATCTTTTATTGAAAGTTAAATTTGTGTAGTTTAGTGTGTAATGTGTTGTACCTTTGCTTGTTGTTGGATGTAGTCTTTGAGGAGCACTCTTCTTGCTGGCAAAGATCTAGGAAAACCAGATGGTGTTTTAATTAATGGGAAAGGTCCTTACAGATATAACGATACTATTGTGCCTGATGGCATTGACTATGAAACAATCACTGTCCATCCAGGTAAACTACATTGTGCTAGAAGTGGACTCATTGTTTGAAAGGAGTTAGATTTATGTTGTCGTTAGACTAATTCATGTTATTTGTTGCACTTTCAAAAATCAAACAACACAAATCTCATGAAAATTTCTAGTACTGCCGTTTAGACATCTGTATGGCTTTTATCTGCTAAAAAGATCCTGCGTTGGTACTTCTGCTATAAAACTTTCTCTAGAAACTTAAGAGCTTGATAGTGAATGTTTATGCTTTTGTGTTTTATTAGTATAGAGAAGGGAAATGGTTCTCTATACTAATGCATCCAAAGTTCTCATTTAGGCTGTTACTGTCTTGCTAATTATCTAAAATGTGGCACACTTCTCTTCTTGGTTGTATTATAATGTTAATGTTATGATTCTGCAGGCAAAACCTATCGAATTCGTGTAAGCAATGTAGGAATATCAACCAGCTTGAACTTCAGAATTCAAAATCATAACTTACTTTTGGCAGAAGCAGAGGGATCATACACTGTGCAGCAAAATTATACTAGCTTAGATATACATGTTGGACAATCTTACTCTTTTTTGGTATCCATGGATCAGAATGCAAGTTCTGATTACTATATTGTGGCAAGTGCCAGATTTGTGAACCAATCACAATGGCAAAGGGTCACTGGTGTAGGCATTTTGAAATACACAAACTCGAAAGGAAAGGCACACGGCCCCCTTCCTGAACCACCACAAGATGAATTCGACAAAACTTTCTCCATGAACCAGGCGAGATCTATCAGGTTAGTTTCTCTGCAAGACACTTATCAAATTGTATCAGAAAGATGTAAGTTTGGAACAAATTTATCAGACTAAAGCTTTTCTGCCACTTACCATTTGGTGTTATGGTGTATGTTATGTAGGTGGAATGTAACTGCCAGCGGAGCTCGTCCTAATCCTCAAGGTTCTTTCAGATATGGCTCAATTAATGTGACAGAGATATACGTGGTCCAAAATACGCCACCAAAGGTGGTAGATGGAAAAAGGAGAACAACACTTAATGGGATTTCATTTGTTAATCCTAAAACACCAATCAGACTTGCTGACCAGTACAAATTAAAGGGTGTATATAAGCTAGATTTCCCTACGGCACCACTAACCGGACCTCCTAAGATGGAAACCTCTATTATCAATGGTACCTACAGGGGATTTATGGAAGTGATATTTCAAAACAATGATACTAAAATGCACACATACCATATGAGTGGGTATGCCTTTTTTGTGGTCGGGTAAGATCTGGCCTCCCCTCAATGTTCATCATATTCAAACATGAAACTGAAAACTCATTTCTCTGAACCTGACTTATTCACTAATGCAAACTTGCAGGATGGATTTTGGCATGTGGTCAAATAATAGTAGGGGTACTTACAACAAATGGGATGGAATAGCTCGTACCACAACACAGGTAATCCTTTTCATATCTTGTGATTTTCTCAAGATTCGTGACTAGTACATGCTTACAATCCTTTATTCAATATAGCCATTAGTCTGTGATATCTGTATACAACTATCTGTTTACAACCCTGATATTGCTCCAGAACCAGGCCAGTATGGACTTCCCCCCCTTTCATTTTTGTGCCAAGAAAGTAATGAGTCTATTATAACGGTGAAATAAGGTTGATAGTAAGTATATGAAGTATGTTTCAAGACACTACTTACAACTCGATGAGTTCAATTCTGTTCTTACTTGTATATGTCAGTCATAAGTTGTTTGCCTTACATAATATTACTGCTTATCTTCAACAAGAACTCAAACCTCAGTTTGCTTGTGGTTTGCCTCTCAATGTAAGCTAGTGAACCCGTACTTAGCTTGTTCAACATGTTATATATGCCAACAAACAAATTACTTTTTTACCAACTTTCTTTGAAATGATAATTGAGAAACATTTTCTATTGCCTAATATTTCCTATGCTGCTCACAGGTTTTCCCCGGGGCATGGACAGCAATCTTGGTCTCCCTTGACAATGTTGGAGTTTGGAACCTGAGGACAGAAAACCTCGACTCGTGGTTTCTAGGACAAGAAACATACATCAGGGTTGTTAACTCCGAGCCTACTAACAAGACAGAGTTGCCAATGCCAGACAATGCTCTCTTCTGTGGTCAACTCGGCAAACTACAAAAGTAAGTAAAAACAAACAAATATCTTCAAACATAACTATTTAAAAACACGGCATTGTCTAACATAGTTCATTACTATTCAGGCCACAAGATATATCATATGCAACATCCAACGAGTCGAAATTCTCCTTCATGATTATCATGCTGGTATCCGCGATATTCGTTGTGTTCCAGTAGAAACCTTGCTTTGTTTTAGTGTTAAAAAAAATGCGGGAGCCTGGCTTTGTGAGGTCTGTCTGTTGATTTAATTTGTAAGATGTAGGTTGTTTTAGTTGTAGTTATGTTGATATCAAGAAGAAGAAGGAAGGCCATTATTATTATTATAAATTGTTTTTGACTTGTAATCATTTATTATTTCCGGTCGTGTTAAAAATGCTCCCCCGGATATGCTTTGTTTAATTTATTGATAATTCTACACATTCTTTCTATTATATATGTAATGGCTACTATTCATTCATTTTATTTTTCTTACATTACATTTACTTAATTACAAAATAAATGATTGTTAAGATTGATTTATAATCTACTTAAGAGGTCTAATTTCATCGGTTTTGGGAATGATATCGATTGAACAATAACGGAAGTTGAGAATACAATTAAATAATAAAATATATTCTTTCTAATAACTTTAGATGAAACGATCGTACACTTCAAAATAGTAATATAAGAGTGGACTTGAGATTGAATTTCATTCGCGTCAGAATTTTCGTAGAAATGGTCATATGATACGAGATAAAATTGGTGGTTGTTGATCTTTTTTCAAAAATTTCTTTTGAAAAGGTTAATCCATATTTAGAAGGGTTACATTTTGCCAGTTATATTCTAAATTGAGCCAAATTACTTTCACAAGAAAAGATATTGGAGAAACAAAAACCAGCCAAATACTTGAGAAATTTTGTCTTGAGACTAAAATTTAAGTAAGAATTTGGATTTATTATAAGGTAGCATATATGCTTCTCTGCATAATAATAATAATAATAATATTAAGTGGTCCAAAATTCAGAATATTTGATTTCAAAGTACCAGCCTGGACTTGTTTTGCAGTCACAAATCAAATCAAATTTGCATTGATTCTTTACAGATAATTTTAAACAATAAAAAATGCATCTCCTTTCTTGTTATTTTTACTCCTATAACCCTGCTGATTACTTTGGGTTGAGGCCTGAGGGGTAATTTTTGGTGAAACTTTGTGTTAATGTACTTTCGGTCATCTAGTTTACCAATATGATTGAAGTATACACTATCAGATATTTGTATACGTAGTGTATAAACATGTATACACTACATACATATTTAGTAGTGATAGTTTGAAATCAAATCATAAAAAAAATTCATACTAATTTATTTTGATAAATTTTATTTATCTCATCACAATCTTATAACATCGAAAAAGAATTTGATTCCCCTTTTGATGTAAGTACACATTAAGCCTTTGAATTTTTGTACCAAAAAAAAGGGCAAAATAATCGTAGTCAAACTTGGGGCAAAAACCTTCACATGAATTCACGTGAGGTGCCTAGGTTGTCATTAACTCATAAATGTAATGCAGCTGGTTCTTGTTGATATGATGTATTACTTAATTTTAAAAAAAATTAGAAATGTATTTTTTAGCAAATTAACTTTGTTAATAATGTTTTGAAATTTTAAATTTAACTATATAATTATTCAATGCTAAGGTCTAAGGGTAGGATAAAAAAATTAATAATAAACTTTACTAAATTAATATAATTATATGTATATCGACTATCGAATACAATGTGGCATGATTAAAAGTTCAAATTCATTCCTTAATATAAAGACAAATTTGGTATAATAATAAAAATAATGATATTATTATTCTCTAATAACTTTAGGATTTGTTTATTTTGTTCATAAACCAGTCACCTCTATGGCACAATGAAAAGATATATCGAACAGTAAACAGAATAAGTTGAACTAATTAATAGAAAATCACATGACTTTTGAACATCATTTTATATTAATTGTTGAAATGTATAACACAATTAATCATATAAATGGCCCACATTTCTTTTCTTCTTCATGTCTCCTGAATGTCATTATGAGGCTAACTAATGAAAGGGAAATGTTAAAGAGATATTAATTACTTAATGTTTTAGGAGAAAAATTATAACTTAAAAAATTCAAATAACATGTTCAGATAAAATTTATATTTTAAATCTAACGCTAGTTTCAATTTATGATTTGATGTCCAAACAGGCTCTTAGACTACTTTGGGCCCTGAGATTCGGCCCTACAATGTAGTCAATTTACTCTAAATTTGGTAAAAAACATTGACTTGGGCCAATAATAATTTAATGGGAAAATTATATATAATAGCAAACTAATAACCTAAATTAAATGGAATAGCTAGAGTTTGATTTAATTGTGCTCCATAGCAAACGTTGGCAAAAATTTGCCAGGCGTCTCTCTCCCAGAAGTCTCGCTCGCCATTATCACATTCTCGCCTCTCTCGCTTTATACACAGAAGTGTACAATTTCTGTTTCTGTTTTGTATAAAGCGAGAGAAAATTGTATATACACATGCAAAAATGTATATCTTCGTGTTATACACTTAATTATATAATTTACAAATATTTTACTTCAAATATTGCAGAGAAAAAGGCCAAAAATTATACAATTGTGAATTATACAATTGCAGTGAAATACAATTTTTTCTAGCTTTATACAACAGAAATGTATATATTGTGTTTCTGTTTTTGTATAAAGCGAGAAAAACATATATCTTCTTGCTATACACTTATAATTATGCAATATACATACATTTTAATTCGATTCAACTGTATGCAAAACTAATTATACAATTGCAGCGAAATAGGCCAGCGAATTATACAATTTAGGCCAGCGAATTATACACTTGTATATGTATAGCGAATTATACAGTTTTTATGTTTGCTATGGAGCGCAATTATGCAAAGTTTGCAATAGCATACAAATATGAATTTTTTGTTTGCTATATGTGAAAGTTGCCCATTAATTTAATTTAGAGGAAATTTCGCAACTTAACATTACTTAATCAGAGCCATAACTATAGTTTGCTGATTACGATTCGTAACTGCGTGTTAGTGGGAGGAGAGAGGCAATCAAGTGAGCACAGAGTGGAGAGAAGTGAATTGTATTTGTATATCTATCAAATTATATATGTATATCTGTCAGATAATTTTATATATATATATATTGGTTAATTAACTAGTACAATATATGTTTATTTAACCGCCTAATTTCCCCTTCTATTTATAACAACTATTTGAATATACTTGAATAATTATGACTTTCACATCAAATTAATATTAGCGTGAAAAGACTTTTCTTTGTTGAAGAATACGATTAACTAATTAAGTGTGCTTTCTTTAATAGTTTAAGCACGTGTGAGGTCGTGTTGAGAATATAATTAACTAATAAAATGTGTTCTTTCTAACTACTTTTAACTCTTAGACGAGATAACTTTGATAAAAATAATCACTTAGCTTCCTCTCAATATTTTTGTTGTATTTGCATATTGATATCATGATTTAACATATTGTTTTTAAATGCTATTATAATTTTATAATTGCACCCCTCCCCCCCCACCCCCACCCCAACCAATACACACGCAAACACCAAATCCAGAAATGCAATGTTAATTTTGCCTTCGTGTTTTTACCTCTGTCAAATAGTAAAACTTCAGACATTGCCCTCAAGTTTTAAATGTAGATGTTTCAAATTCTATGACATTGTCTTGGAATCTTACTGATTAAAGTCAAACTAGTGGACAGTAGGCGGAGTCAAAATTTTAATATAGAGATTTAAAATATAAAAAATAAATATACAAAAAAATGTTTAAAAAGGTTTTTTTTTTACCATTTAAGTATATAAAAAAAATAATTTTAACAATCTACAAATAGTATAATAAATTTTCCGCCAAAAGAGATTCGAATGAACCCTTTGGCCACTTGCCAGTAGGATAGTACTTGTGAAGTCTAGAACTGATCTAGTGAATTATCTATTTTTCTTAGAGTTTCACTTGCAAAATGTTATTAGTTAGATTGAAGAGTTTTGGTAATATTGCTGTAATTAACTTGAGCAATATCAACCTTTATATAGATTGGGTTGTCAACTTACACACACCTCGATTAACTTTATAGAATTCTTGTTACCTCCCAACAAAAACATGTATATTGACGTTAACTACAAGTATTTACCCATGTTTGTTGTTTCATTTGTGGTTAACTTTTAATACAACACGATATATAGTAGTATTAGTAGTACAAATTATAGTTCATGAAAATGTAGTGCTAAAGCAAAAAGTGAATAATGTTCAAGCAAAAGTTGAAACATTGAAGCCAAAAGTACACTTCAACACAAAGATAAAAAGAAAAAAAAATCACACATTGAACATGCTAGAAGAGTCACATTAATTGGTTAGACACTTATACATTTAGCTACTAATATAGCTTCTGCATCCATCTCAAAACTTGTTCACTTTTGATTCTCATCCCATCATCAGTAAGGAGACACACTAACATTGGCTGATGTATTAAACAAACCATCTTTCGTAAGAACATCTTCTCCATCCTACCAACAAACAAAACAAAAACATCTGAAGCGTGCGATCATCTCATCAAAAAATATAAATTGTTATAAAGAGCACATGACTTCATAAAATGTCCCTCACATGCCGACTTAATTTTTTTTTAACAATTTGACATGATTTTCATTTTTAATAATGGATAACAGTGAGACTCGATTATACCTGCTGACGCACATTAGTCCTCTTAACAGTCTGTTCAGGCATGAGACCAAATTGAATGTGTGGAAAGTGGGCCCACTGTGTCATCAACAAAAAGAAAAAAAGTATCACGTACGAAGCTTAGCTTTAAATAAAAACATATGGTATAAACCCTAGTTCTCAGTTATCAAGATTTTGTTGTTGCACACATAAATATGTTTCTTAACCTAAGGAGTCGTTTGGTTCATGGGATAACGGATGAAATATTTCACGATTAAGTAAAAGATGTATTTATATCTTCAACCATATAAAGTACTATAATTTAATTCCAAACTTAATCCTGAACATGCCAACTTATCCCATTAAACTTAGTTTTATTTTATCTCGCATTTCAAATGGAATTCCAAAGATTATGTTTCCATAACTATATGTCCGAAATAATTTTGGTCTGCGAACCAAATGACCCCTACATGTTCTAAATGAAAGTTAAAAGAAACCCTAATTAAGATCATAGTCATACATTTTTCGCAGCGGCGCTGAAGGCTTCTCTGTGGCTAATATCAGGATTCCCTGCTTTTATGCGTTGGATTTCATCCCTGCAAAAAAGTGTAAACACAAATATATAGTCTAATTTCATATGAAAATATAAATATAATAATTACCTTTATAAGATATTTGTAATTATAGAAAAAGATGTCTGAATGTGTTCATTATACTCCCTTCATTTCAATTTGTTTGTCCAATTTTTCTTTTTAATCCGTATCAAAAAGAATTTTTTTTTCCTTTTCAGCAACTTTTTAGTTCTAATTTCTTTACGTGACATGTTTAATATTAAAAAGTTGAATTGGTGTAGTACATATGACATATAAGATTAAAAAAGTTAAAAAGTTTTCTTCACTTTCTTAAATTCGTACTAAATCAAATTTAGACAAACAAATTGAAAAACAGAAACTTATGAGTCTTACTTGATGAATCGGTTGTAAGCAGAAGGGACTCGCTGTCTCTTCTCAGGAGCTGTAAACACAAGACAGGAAAAATTAAGAAAAAATAACTTTAATTACGTTTATTGTAAATAATCTTTCTATTTTCACGAGAGTGACTTGTTTATGTAAACACTAGTTACACAAAATACTTGACATCTTTTAGTTTCATCTTTCATCACAAAGTAAAGTCAGAAAAAGAAAATCAGAGTTGGTATATGTTAAAGAGAAAAAAAAAAGATTTACTTTATTTACTAAGAAGCATCACAAAAAATAAGGGTAAACTTTTAGTATTTTATCGTATCAGTACATATAACTTAAACTCTTAATATAAGATATCTCACGTCTGTTAACAACGGGTGGTGGTCTAGGAAGATCATCAAATCCAGGTCGAGCAGGCAGCTGCACAAATTCATGAGCAGAATTACTCTGATTCATCAAGAAATTTGGGGTTGCATTGCTTATTTCATCCTGCAAATTAAAAACAATAGTCATTTATCAAAATTTTCTAACAAATTATAAAAAAATAAATATATAATTATCTAGGGTTTGAGTTTGACTATAAATTTTGAAAATATATTCTTTAAATATTTTCAAGTTATGAAAAACTCGCCCGTGAGCCAGTTTTGATACTTCTACTCATAAAACTTCAAAATCTGTGGTCAAACGAGAGCGATATATTCGAAACATACCAGAAGATTGTGGGAAGGAGAGAAGTAAGTGTGACCAAAATGATGATGATGATGATTAGTGGAAGGCAAAAGCCATCCAGGCAAAAGATTAGTGCAGTGTCCACATCGAACCGTCACAGTTTTGAACAAACTTGTGCACGGTACACTTACCTAAAAATAAAATCATAAAAAAAAAAAATTGTTAGAATCACAACTTTTTTGTTATCTTAATATAGATTAAATTTCATATTTTAGGGGTTTAGTTTCGAGATAAGGTCAAACCCCCCTCTTGTATCCTATCTTTTAGAATTTAAAACTCATTTGATAATCGGGAAAATTTTCTTTAAAAAAAATAAAAAAGAGTCAAAAACACCACTCTAGTAAATTAGAGGATTAAGAAATTATTTGAGTATTTGATTAAGAATATTAAAGCTTACACAAAATCCATGATGGGATTATTATTATATAAAAGATGAGATTAAATCAATATTATAATCTTGGAATAATCTTGTTTTGAACAAAACGACCTAAAAGAAAAAACACAAGTTGAAAATCACAAGAAACCCTAATAAGAAAACATGATATATACATACGTAATTCTTAATTGAAAAACTAGTATATCTATCTATCTATATATATATATATATACCGCGAGGACGGTGTCACAAACATTGCAATGGACATAGCAGAGCTGCTCGGAAGGAGGTGGAGGAGGAAGGTGGTCCAATGATAAGCTATTTGAAGAGGACATTATATTATTTCTCTTATTCTTTTCCAAATTGATTGGTTTCTCCTGCTTTTGTGATTGATTTGATTGATGTCTTTGACACTTCCTTGTATCTTATGATGATATGAGTTTGAGGAAAGAAGATAAGAGTCAGAGAGGGCAAAAAAAACCCTTTTTTTCTCCCTCACTATTAATTAGCACACTACTTAATGTCTTGGTCTTGTTTGTTATAGATTTGTGATGGATGTTATGTATGTTATGCATATATAGTGGACAATGCACATGCATGGATGTGTAAATATTATATTTTTATTTTTATAATATGGTTTTAAAATTTATGAAGTAGTATTATAATTAAGAGAGAAAAGATGAAACATATGTTGTGTGGTTGGCATTCCCAATGTTATGTGTATGAATTGAAAGGCAGAATGCGGCAGATGTGGGGGAGAGGAGCTAGAAAATGACCTTTGCATGGGGCGTTATAAAGCTCCCAAATACACACATTCACTTGTTATTTTCATTGTTTGTAATTTTAGATGGTATGCTTTTTAACTTTTTCATAGCAATTACTTAACGTTTATGTGATATTTTTTTAAAAAATTTAGTCTGGTCTAAAAAAGAATCTCATAATTTAGTTTTATTCTTAACGAAATAATGTATAGGTATATACTTCTTTCTTTTTTAAATTTGATGTTAAGTCTAATAGTGCCAGATAAATTGAGAAGAAGAGATTAGTATATTCTTAGAAACATTCAAACACATAATAGAAAGTAAATGAGTATAAGTATGAAGCGTCAGATCATTTTATTTTAATTTTTTTTAATTATAAATTGCTAGAGAAGTCATACTTTTATGTACTTAACTATTTCTCAATACGACGTCCCGGGAAAGTTTAATTCCTTTTTAGTGAGTCAATCAAGTATAAATTCTTTTTGATAATGTGTGACCGAAACTAGCTCATGACGTGGAGATTGTTTAGGACTATGTAGAGAGGCCAAAAGTTCCATATCCCATCGGTATGAGATAGTTAAACACCCCACCCGCTTAATTTTACCAACTGAAGCGCGAATAATAAACTATTGGAGCTTAATATCGAGAGACAATAGTACTATCTGTGAAATTAGGTCTTGGACCTAGCTCCCACCCCCAAAAGCTAACTCAAAGGAAGGAGAATTGTCCAAGACTTACAAGAAATCCACTCACCTCATTAACCACCAATGTGAGACTTTAATCATTCTTAACACCCATCTCATGTCCGATGCTTAACATCTGGTGCATAAGAAATTTTGATTTTGGGAAGCCCCAACATTATGTGAGATAGATCATGCTCTGATATCATATGGATTAGATTTTAGACTTCACTCACTTCCCAAAAGCTAGCTCAAAGGGAGAAGTATTTTCCAAGCGTTAATAAGAAGTTCACTCATCTCATTAACCACCAATTAGACTTTGTCATTCTTTTACACTATCTCTAACCACTTAAACTAGATACTCGGTGCAATAATAATACATTTAAATGTTACAATAGAGCATATAGAGGTCCCAAGTTTGACTCGATCTTTCATCCTATTATCCAAATGAATTTATTTAAGATATGAATAAAGATCATTACGACTCACATGTTATTCGATCGTTTCAAATATATAATTAAATAAAAAAGTCATTTTCCATCTAACAACTAAAACATGTCAAAATACATTTGTATTGTAAAAAAAAACACTTACCATTCATAATAATAACTATTTGAAAAGATAAAAATATAAAAACACAAAACCCTAGAAAAAGCTTTTTGAAGAACTTTCTTGTGACCCCAGGACATTAAGCCATATCCACATTAATTCCAAATTCCAAATACTAGTAATATATCCCATCCAATTGAACCCTACTACCCCCTTTCGTCTCCGCCTCCCTAGGGTTTTGAAAAATATAAATAATTGTATAATGATGGTGTTTTTTAAAATACTAATTATATAGCCATGATTATGTGATAATATGTAAACAGTACAAAGGACTAGCTAAAACATTACTTTTGATGATTTGACCATTCATTCTCTTCTCACTTTACAGAAAAAATGAATTCAAAGTCAGTGAAAAATAAAAACATCTCAGTTGTGTCAAATACTTTTACCGTCCTATTTTGTCCTTTCCTTTATTTTTTTTTAGATCCATTCACTTCTTTTGCACGAATCCCCACACACTTCTATGAAATTCAAAAATAACGATACTTTGAGTTTTAATTATAATAATAATAATAATATCAACAGATTGATCAATAACCAAATCTAATAATAGTTTAATTACAAAAACTCGCAACACATAACATTGATTTGTATTGATTAACTTCATATTTATTCGCTCTATGTCAATGTATCAGAGAGAGAAAGTGAATTGATATAATAATACAAAGGAAATCAGTGTAAAATTCTAATTTGAATAAATACAAGGAAATAATTTTTCCTACTTATTTTTTATTCACTTAGAAGAACCCTAATGTTGCTTCAATCATTATTAGGAATTATTAAATGCTTAAATGTGCTTAGTTAATTAAGTGAAAAAAGAAGTCTAAATACAATCAACTGGTTAGGGATTAGGTGTAACGTTTTTTATTTTTAGTCAAAACAACACTTATTGAAGTGGAAAAAAGAATCATTAGAGTGGTTATATATATGCTAAAGAGTTAGACAAATTAAGTTAAATTTATTAGTTGGACAATCTGATTTAGAAGCATTTTAAAACCTATTTACAATGTTTGGTAAACATCAAACTATTTATATGTAAATTGAAGTCAAAATCATTTAAAACTTGATCAAATATTTTACGTACTATATACTCTTTCATTTTTTTCCCCTAACATTAAATATCATTTTCAAAACAAAACTTCTAACTTCCTAAATCCATAATTGTCATTTCCTCTCTTGTTTACACGGATGTTACAAATTTGTAAACTTTTTTCACAAAATTTAAGGGCAGTTTAGTTATTTTTACAAACGAAAACCTTATCAGATATATTTTACTGAACATCAACTATTTATTAAAAAATGTCAATACTTTTATTCAAAAACATAACTACGGTTTAATTTTTTTTGTTTTCACTTAATATATGATATATGTTTTGAAACCGACTTGTAACTGTTTATATCTACCGTTAAAAAAAAATCACCACTTAAAAAGCTTATTCACCTTATGTCATCAACAAATTAAGACATGCTCTAAGTTAATAAAATTGATTTACAATTACAACAACATATCTAATATTATAATTTTATATATTAATATTTTAAAAAAATAAAATATACGTAAATTTTATCACTCTATTTTTAACGGAAGACTTAAAATAAGTATATATTGAATTTGTCCATATAACCCAAAAGAGAACATTCTAGTGGTATCACCGATTAGCCTCTTCCACTCTACAATATCTATTATAGTAGCTCCCAAGATCCGTCAAATCATTCATGTGACGGATCATAATAGATATTGACATAAAATTTAAGAAAATTAAAAAAAAATTGATATCGTAATGTTAAATTGAAATAAGGTTAAATATATTAGAATATCATTTATTCTTACATGTAACATGTAAAACTTAAATAAAAATATGTCGCTAAAAAAAATATCCTTCGTTTTAAAATGAATGATGACATGGAGTATATTATTTTGTGTTAGTTTAGCTGGTTATAAAATCTAAAGGATGCAAAGAAAACTAATATTTAACTTTTTTTTTAATAGATGACTATTTTATTTATTTATTAATTTATTTAGTGGGCTAGTGCTCTTAGAGTAAGTAGAATTTTATGAATAACCATAGCATAAATAGAGAAGGGGCTGTTGATATTCGAGCCTAACACAAAAGACTATCGAAAGAATGTGTAGGGGACTAGTCTAGAAGTTGAAAGAATTAATGCATAAAAGTGTGATATTTTCAAATTCAGTTCATTGAAAATTTTATTAATATAGTTGTAGTATTTAATTATTTGATGTGTTATATATCACAATAATAAATTGTTTTATATGAACTAGTTTTAATTTGACAATTCGCAAGACAAACTTTGGACAAAAATGCAAATGACCTGTTTATTGGACGATTTTTCATGTATATGAGGTGATTGATTTAGTTTCGAAGTAATAAATTTTATTAAGAAGTTCAAGATTTTAATATGTATACATATAAAATTTTATCTATATAATTATAACATTTATTAGCTATTTAAGTTATATATAGCTACGTCACTTAATAGATCGTGTTAAACAATTAGAATAGTGTAATAAATTAGAAAACCCTACAGGCCACAAATGGTATACATTGAGTTGTGTTTGTGTGGACAAATACAGAGAGACATTGGAGAGCCCCACAAAAGGTACGTTTTTTTTTTTTTTATAAAGATGGCACCTTGATTGTTGTTGGCCTATGCTTTAAAATCATAAGCTATAAATTGACTTCTTCAACAATTAACACACTCAGAAAAATAAATATCATACAAATAGATGAAATGTACCTAAACTTTACATTTATTTTTTTTTATAACGTGTAACAGAATTGAATATGATCAAAATAGATAAAATATATGTACATTTTATATTATTTTATTTGTGAAGTATTTTAGAAAAAGATATATTAAACCTTTTAGGTATCGTTTTATAAAGTTTATTAAAATAAAATAATACATTTATTAACTTTGTATTATTATATCAATGTCTTGTTTGAAAAACTTTTCTCAATCTATATATAAGTTATACACTATATTTAATTTGATATTAAAATATATATAACTAGGAGCAGCTCAAGCTTATTGATGGCCTAAAAAAAATCAAACAGGATCTTTAACTTAAATTGTTAATAACATTTATATAATTTAGTTCTTCACCTCATAATATAACCATTCTTATTTTAAATTATTTAATAAGATATATTACTCAAAATAGTCAAATTTCTTCTAATAATTCCTACATTTTTCATGAAATGTTTACTTTTTCTACAAATAGTATTCGATTTTGTTAAAAATAATAGCTTATAACCTATTATTATAAAAATGAGGCCCCTTAAATTTGAGGACCTAAGACACATATCTTTTTCTAACACTATCGAGTCACCCCTGTATATAACTAATACATGAAAATTCATATTATGAGTGATGCAAGGAGTTTTAATTAATGCATGCATTAACATGGTTAAAGTAACAATCACCTCTCAAAGCCTTTTCCACCTACTCGTGAAGGGTTCTTCTGTAAAAATAAACAAATATAAACTATGCAATACATATTATTTTTATGCACAATATATAAATATGTCCTTTAGCATTATTGTAGTTGGCATCTACATCCTTCAACTTTCAGTATGCATAACTAGACACTTAAATTTGTATAGAATTGAATAATAGACTCATTTGTCTTACATGACAATTTTGTGTTCTATGTAACGTCCTACATGTATTATGTTACATAAGACATGTCTTTCTACTTGTTTAATTTTTTTACAAATTTAAGTACCGTGTACATTCAAAATAAAAAAATATAAATATCAGTTAAAGTAAAATTAAAAATACATATATCTTTATTAATTTCTAATATACCAATTACTCGTATTTTATATATACCCTACCAAACGACCTCTCAATTAGATATTTAAAGAATGAATTAATGAGACAAATGTTAGGCTGGTGAGAGGACTAAAGTATGGTGGTAGTGTACTAATTTTTTGTTGTACACAGCTAGGGTCCATTACTCTTTACATTGATTCGTCCTCTTTTAAACAGTAAAACACATCTCTTTTATGTTTCAGAATTTTCATATAACTTACTGTGGGCTATTAGTAAAACCATCATTTCAACATTACTTTCTATCGATTGTAATTAAATTCTATAGCCGTATTTAGAGCCGTTAATACGAGCTTAGTCTATCAGCCTAACATTTTTGAAATGATTAAGTTAATATTACTTTTAACTTTTAATAAAAATCCCTAACATTCGACTAATTGAACAATTATTATTTATGCAAGAATGACACCATAAATGGTCCATTTTATTAATGAGTACTACCTACTTAGCTCGTGCAAGAATAAATGCTATCTCTCCGATTCAAATACGATTTTCATCCAGAGTTCAACATCCATTAATATGTACTTAAATAAAAACTTCTTTACGTAATGTAATTTTTTTTGTAAAGAAGATTCGTATGAACTCTTCGATTCCCTTCTAACTCTGCCCACTCTTATCAATTTTCCGTATGTAGAAGAAAATCTTTCAATCAACTTTTCATTGTACGGACTACACTAGATAATATTTTCCCAACCCTTTTTCTTATTTTTAGATTAGAATATTAACTTGTTGAATTAAAATCTCTCATTTTAAATTAGGATCCATGAAGTAACAAAATGGATTTTTAGGTCTGGAAGCAAGTCCAGCAGATTATATTATATGGGCCTGTTAGGATTAGAATCGGCCCATTGAATTATGATGTTAGGAAAAATAACTTAAATACATAACTATAAGTTTTATATTCTCTAATTTTCCCTTCTTTTTTTAAATATTACATAATTTCCTTTTTTTTAATTTTAGTGTAAGTTTATAGATACATTACATTCTCTCTCCTATAGTACACAATTACCCATTTTAATGCCTATTTTTTCTCCATTAAAACACTCAACCTTTTAAATCAGTTTTTGGATTTTGAATTTTCTCCATTTAAACACTCAACCTTTTAAATCAGTTTTTTTATTTTGAATTATTAATTTTAATTAATTTTAAATAAAAGACCTAATTTTGAAATTTTAAATTTCAAATTTCAAATTTCAAGTATGGTGCAGATTATTGCAGCCTCGGACCAGTTAATGGGCTCGAGGAGAAAGAGCTACTTGCCCTAGCGGCTAATAAGGACCTATCTTTTGCTTACACACGAAAAACAGAAGAACCAGTGCCTCTTGCCTTAGAAGAAGTTAAGGTGATAAAAACAAGTAGACAATCTTCATCTCATCCCAATACATTCTCCCAGTTACTACTTCCCCTTCCTCTTCCTCTAGCATCAACTTTGCATAAGGCCAAACAGGACTCAAAGAATTAAAGTTTGGTAGGCCTACATTGTCTCAGGTTAGTATTTTGGTACTTAAAACTGTTGTTGAAATTAGTAAAAATTTTAAGGAATCTAGTGTGCTTGCCGATACATTGTATAGTGTTTTAGATGGTGAATTGATACATGAATTTGTTGTGTATCATAATATTTTATATGTATCATGAAGTTTTGAAAATTGTTATAATGTATCATTCAATAAGTTTAGTAAATGCGTCATCAACTGTGCTTAATGATACATATAGAATCAGTGTGTACAATGTTTAGTCAATTCACTGATACATGTAGTAGATATGTATCACATGTTTTGCATATAGTATGAATTTCTGAAAACTGATATCATGTATCAGTAAGGTATTAGTTGTTTAGTTGATGTACTGATACATGTTTTGAAAATTGTTATAATGTATCATTCACTAAGTTAATGCGTCATCAACTGTACTTGATGATACATATAGAATCAGTGTGTATATTGTTTAGTCGATGTTTCTGATACATGTATTAGATACGAAACTGAATCTCCAACAACGATTCCGTCGATTTTGTAACTTTCATTCTGCAATTCGTTCACCCAAATTCCGGAATGTCTCATCAAAATCGAAGTATTCATCTTGATATAATCTTTGTTTTTCAAAATTTGAAATTAATATCCAATTAAGTGCTGATTTTATGCTGATTAATGATTTGTCACCGTAAATTTAGCTGTTTTATTAACAACATTAACTGTACCATTTTTTCTCCTTTTTTCTCAACAGTTTAAAATTATCATGTATCACTAGAGTCTAAAGTATCACGGCTCAACAAATTTAAGGGATTTTTTGTAAATACTAAATTTATCGGGACAGAATGAAATTGTTGAATTACACTATGAGATTCCTTAAATTTTTACTTTATGTTGTCCGATATCGGCCCATTTCAAATGCTAAATGTGAAAAGCAGGCCCATATTATGTTTGTTTAAAGTCAATTTTATCTGTACTCCCTCCTCATAATTTAGACATCTTAAATTAAATTTAGAATCACAATAACCAACTTAACCGTGATATTTCATGCATTTGTTGAAAATTTGTGAAATAGTAAGGTACTTTTGATAATTTAGGATGAAGATGGTCTCAAATAATTAAATATTGCTTACTATAATAGTATAAAAATGTAATTTAAATCTTAAATTTTTAAAAAAGTATCATAACATTTGGTGAGAGAGTAATAAATCAACTTTCATTTATCGAAACTAACTTAAATAATTGTAAACCCAACTTCTTAAACTAACAAATTCATCTGGTTTATAATTTATGTGTAATAACTCAATATAATAAATAGTGAATTCCGATTGTTATATGGACCTTTTGGAAACAAAGAAAATAAACTAAAAAAAATTCCGATTATTATTTCGGTAAAAGATCTCAATTTTATTTTTTTTCCGATTTTTCATCTAGTGTTCAAATATTGAAGCTCACAATTTCAATTTTGTATTGTATAGAGCCTCATTTGAGGAGAAACATTTTTTTATATTCAAAACTCGAACTTTAAACCAATCGTTTAAAAAAACAGTTATACAACAATGACCGACTATTCCTCACAAAATAGAAATGTAAAAAAAAAAAGAAGAAAAAGAACAGGAGAGAAAACATATGTACACTTTACAAAGCCTATCCAATTTGTGCAAAGAATTGTGGTTGAAAGAAGTGGACAAAAGAAAAAAACATAATCCATCTACAAATCCCTTTGTTCTTGACAGAAACAAATCACACACAAAAAAAAAAATGGCACTTAATTCCATGTCATTACTTCCCATAAAATCCATTAACATCTCTTCCTCATCTACTTGTTATTATAAAGTTTTTATTCCTCAAAAATCCTCCAAAATTGTTTGTCAAGTGGAAAAGTCAAATTCAAATAGAGAAATAAAGAAGTGGAAGGCCATAGTTTCCACTGCATTAGCAGCTGCAGTGATTACATTTAGCTCAAACATGGCTGCTATGGCTGACTTAAATAAGTTTGAGGCAGATACAAGGGGTGAATTTGGTATTGGTTCTGCTGCTCAATTTGGTTCTGCTGACCTAAAGTTAGTTCTTTTTTTCAATTGCAACCTTTAATTTTTTTTATGTTTTTGTGATTTATGATGTGTCTGAAACAGTATTTTTGTTTGTTTGTTTTGATTTGCAGGAAAACAGTTCATACAAATGAGAACTTCAGGTAACCTATCCTCTGCTATAGGATGATACTATTTGTGTAGATAAGATGTTTAATTGATAACAACATACCTAGTGTAGTGTGGTTTGGAGAGAGTACCTTACCCCTGCCTCGTAGAGATAGAGAGGTTGTTTTCCAAAGGGTGAATTACTCTGATAAAGAACAGAATTTTGAATTCCCAAATCAGTAACTTGACATGGTAAATGTTATAGTAAACAACAACTTCACTTGGTTGAAATATTGTCAAATATTTTAGAATGTCTCAGAATGAGGAGACTGATGAATAAGTTGGAATGGAGGGAGCATTTTTTCTATTTTGTTGAATCGGTTTTACGGAACCAGTAGTTTAGCATGAAAACGAAACCAGAAAATGTAAATTGTAAAGTCATTCAACAAGAACTGTAGAACAAGAAGTTTTGTCAGTGCAGACTAGTATTCATGTTCCCATTGGACTTGCTGATACAGAAGAGCCAATTTCACATCTGCTGATATGAGGGAATCGGATTTCAGTGGTTCAACGTTCAATGGTGCATACCTAGAGAAAGCAGTTGCATATAAAGCGAATTTCTCAGGTACTTTTCCATAGCTAAAACATAGCAATATACAAGATAGAACTTTAGATATATGAACAAACAAGTGTTATTTGTTGATGGATTATTGTTTTATTCATTGTCAAAGAACGTCATATGAAGATACTGATAAATTCCCTTTAGCTGTTTTACCTCTTCCGCTCCATCAGAAAACTGTGCTAAGATTACACATTAGTTTCTGTAGCTTTTACTCTGGTAGGAGCCATCAATGCCAGAATAACAATTATTGGTGCTGATCCTTTATTCTGTTTTTTCTTTAGAACTTTGCCTTTGCTTTGATTAGTTTTAGTTTCTGATCGGTAAGGTTGGGTTGGCATGCTGGGACATCTTCGTGTAGCCATTGAATCCTCGAATATAGTTTTGTGTACGCATTTTACTCCTATTTCCTTTCCTCCAATCTGCTTGTTAGAGTCCGTAACTTCTGAACTACTCTGTGTGCTTAACGGTGTAAAATTAGCTCCATAACTTGACAGTTCTTGTTTATCTGCACCAGTACCATCATGCCCTACGCATGTCGGTTTATGAACCGTATTTGCACCAAAATTTAGAGTGTCTTCCTTAGGAGTGAGTAATGTCCTCAAACTGTGAGATAAGCCCTTCTCAGTAGGAGCTGAACTTTCTTGAGACTCAATCTCAGTTTCAATGTGTTCTTCATCATCTTGGGAATCACATGTTGTTTCATTTGCCCGGGCCAATTTGTTAGCTTCTCTGTGTTTCAGGTTTTCCTCTGATGCCTCGTTATGTGCTTTCAAGATGTTAAATGCATTCGGAAAATCACGAACTGCAGACACTTTACGTCTTTTTGGAAACCGACAAGGGTACACCAACAAACATAGCTTGTTTAGCAAATGAGGATTTTCCGCATCTTCTAATGCTTTCTCTACAATTGGAACATTCTCAACCATTGGAAAACTGTTATTATCATGCTCCCTACATTCAAACACGCCAATGGCTTCTTTATCCTTGATAGCCTCATCATGGAACTCCAAATCTACATCAGACTGTAATACTGCCACTAGTTTGACCGTAACCACAGACTCTTGTTTCTCAAATTCTTCTCCACTCGAGAATGCACCTACCACGGGATCAACTAAACCTCCTTGAGACATAAAATCAATCTTCAAATGTTCGTCAAATTCATCATTTGTTTCTACATCACCAGATTTCCCCACGCAATGCTCTTGATATTCCTTGTCAACTACTTCATAACTCTTTAGATCCTTTGGAAAATCACGAAGTGAGGAAACCATACGCCTCTTCGGCTTAATCCTATCACATTCTCTTGTTTTTAACTCATTTACCATAACAACACAATCTCCATCACCCACCTGAAAATTCCGTGTAAGCGTATCTACAACCTTCATCATATCTATATGCTCAGTACTTCCAGACTCATCAACACTTCCTATCTGAGCAATTTGTCCACCATCCTTCTTATACCCTGGAAACTCATAACCTAATGTTGAATCCGCATTTCGTTCACAAACCACAAGCGGCTCACCATATACTAACTTTTCTCCAACCACAACATTATCAAATCGCTTAAAGCTCTCTGGAAAACTGCGTACTGCGGCTATCTTTGATCTCTTAAACTTGGACATTATACACTTGGGAGAAATTTTAGCATCTCCTACTACTGATTTCAAGTTCTCCATCCTCAGCTGCTTATTTCAAAAACTCAATTCAGAATTAATGCAAAAAAATATTACTCCCTCTATTCCAATTTATGTGACACTTTTCGTTTTTTAAAAGAGTCAAATACTTTAGGTTTGACCATCAATTTACGAATGAAATCTTCAAATTTTTAGAAGTACAATAAGTCACAATAATTGACCATTCAAACTATTTAAAAGATGTATGAAAAATTTACTGTCAAAGGTAGACTTGTTTGAATCTCGTAATTCGAAAAATGTCACATAAATTGGGACTGAGGGACTACAATAACCAAAAAAAAATAAAAATCAAAGCGTAATCCATGAGTCTAGAGAACAACAATAGCCAAGAAAGGAGAACCCTAAAAAACACTCAGAAAAAATAGTAAATTAAAGACGGAAAAAGAGATACAAAGTAATTAGTCCAAAGCAAATTAGAATTTTAATCTGAAACCTAAAAGAAAAAATCAAATTAATGTAACAATAGTAGCAATTCTTTTAAAACGAAATTAAAGAAAGAGCATTACCTGTTCTTAGAAGGTTTTTGTGGAAATTGTTATTTGGGATTTTGTAGCATTGAGGATTTTATGGTGAGCTGACCGATTTTTACTGAGGTATCACTATATCCTGAATAAAACCCTTCAAATTTTATTATTAACAAATATTTAAATTATAATACAAATATTTTAGTATTATTAACAAATATTTAAATTATAATACAAATATTTTAGCAGCTTGAAAGTGCCCATAATTTAGCTACTATTGGGGTACGTTTTTGTAATATTCACATTTTGATAGTAAATTTAATTGAAAAAGTAGATATTTTTTACTACTAACATCCTTTAACTAGGCGAATAATAGTGAGTGAAAAAAGAGATCGATGTTACAAAACTAACAAGAATTTGCTAGGAGGTGCTCCACTTAATTACACTTGTAGGTATATATCCTTTGGCGAAAAATCTACAAAAACACGAGGCTTTAAAGTGTAAGCCATGCTACCCGGACTCTTAAAAAATGTCAACAGATCCATGTCAGATCCTCCAAAAGTATACTTCAACACGGGTGTGGCGACTTTTTGAAGAGTCCGAGAAACATAGAGCGCAAAGACACTCATACTCATTGAATTCAATCATTTGAACCAACATTTTGGGAGGTTTAATATACTTTATTATCTCCTTGATGATTGTGTTATCCGGTTCAATAGATGCAGATCTGTTACTATTACTTGCAAAATTTTCTGTTTTTGATTCAAAAATAAAGGGTGGTTCAGACCATAGATATTGCTAATTCCGGTTTGCTTTGGTCTTTACAGGTGCAGATTTGAGTGACACATTGATGGATCGGATGGTATGCACATTGTAGTGTATGATTCAAGTCAAAGTCGACTTTTAGTCATGACAATTACATTGGCTAATGATTCTTGCGAAATGATGAACAGTTCACTTTCAGAATGTGAAGATAGCTTTGTTTTTTTCATTTAATGTAGGTACTTAATGAAGCTAATCTCACTAATGCTGTTCTTGTTCGATCTGTTTTGACTCGGAGTGACCTTGGTGGTGCCATCATTGAAGGTGCTGATTTCAGTGATGCTGTTATAGACCTCCTGCAGAAACAGGTAATCCTTGTAACCGCTTCAGATGCAACTTGTCTCGGAGAAATGTGTCTTAATGCTCATGGCCCTGACCAACGTATTTCCCCTTCTTTAACGAGCATGTTGCTGGATCGTCTAACTTAATCTTGTGTCTTCGTGTGATAAACATGAGCTTCTTTTGTTATTTACTTCCACAACGTCTCACTATTAGTTATTGTTGTCTCAATCCCACATGTTATGAATGTATCATGCTTATTTTCAGGCACTTTGCAAGTATGCTAGTGGGACTAACCCCGTGACTGGGGTTAGCACCAGAAAAAGTTTAGGCTGTGGGAATAGCAGACGAAATGCATATGGAAGTCCATCGTCTCCTCTGCTTAGCGCTCCACCTCAGCAGTTGCTCGATCGTGATGGATTTTGTGATCCAGCCACTGGTCTCTGTGAAGCAAGCTGAAAAAAAATTGTCCATGTACATAAATATATGAAGAAAGAAAAGAGTTGTGGCATCTCCTTCAAATTATGCGTGCACAGTTTAACTCAGGCAGAAAACATAAGCTACATCTTGAGAATTATTTGGTTCAATTATGTTTCAATATGGATGCAAAAGTTTGAATACAAAATCTTGAAACATCAATATTTGTTGATGTCTTGATGATATATTTGTTTTAAACAATCTTAGTTTTTCTTGCAGCCATCAGTTTGTTATTGTTAATTGTTTTTGTTTTTTGTGTTAAGGCAGAGGAATTGGAACAATATTAAAACATGTTACCTTGATTGTGTAGATGTGGTCCCAATTGTTTGGATGAAAATGAACATTGAAATTTTACAAAAAAGATAACAATGTGACACAAATGATATCATTGCAGGAAGTAATGATTATTCATCTTGCACTCTTGTTTTAAGGCTTCACATTTTGAATCTTTTGAAAGTTGTTATAGAAGGCGGTATATTTTGTTCGAACTTTTCAAAAATATTGATAGGTACGTTCTGAATCTTTCGAAAGTAGTGCATTTTAAAGGAGTTCGATACCAATTGTCTTTTTAACTGAACTATTAAAATTTCTCGAGTGATCTTAATTTTGAGGTTGTTGGTCAAAGTCTTGTTCAATGATTGAGAAAAGATCAAATGACTTGCTTGTTTTTTACTTAATTCCTTGTTTTATTATTGCATTAGCATGCCTTTTGTCAAATTAAAGGAATGTTAAAGTCGAACATTAATCACCAAGTAGAAAATTGATGTTTCCTTTTTGGGCATCACTTGCTCATCATTTTGACTGCCTCTATTTCTTGTCCTAATAATGAGGCAAAATGAATGGTCCATTCTCTACAATCAAGGTTGAATGAATAAAAAAGACTTACAACAAAGGCAACAATACCAATAAATAGTACAAGAGAGATGGATTTGTAATTAAGTTTGATATTTGCAAAGCACAATTATTGTATAAATAATCATGGAATTTTATTTTGCAAGGTCACTCCTTCTACGAATTAAAATGAACTGAGTTAATAAAGTAAATTTTTTTACAAGAAATCAGAATTCTACGTCTTTATAGGATAGGACAAGATTCAAAACATATGGGATTATAGAAAATAAATACGAGGAATCAAAGAAAGCATGTTTCAAGATCCTATGAATGCATCAAATAAACAGAAGATAATTATCAAAAAAAGTTAGTGGTTGTTAATTAATTAAGACTGTAGATAGAATGAGGGCCAAATTTGTTTTAATTGAGACAGTGATGGTCTGGGATCTAGGGTGTAAAAAGATGAAGAACAATGATGGGACATCACATGGATTTTTAATAATTGAGTCAATGCTAATTTTATTATTAATATTCCATAGTCCTTAAAACAACACAAGTAGAGTGCAAAAATAATCATAATAATAATATATTCACACATGACTTGCATGAATGCGCATGGACTGATTTAATTTATTTTCCATCCCTAGTACTAAACAAATGGTAAAACAAATGGTGAATTAGTTTTTCTTCCACCTACCCCATTCAAAAAAGAAAAAAAAAAGACTAAGGTCACCGAACATATAACTTTAGATAGAAAGATTTTGGAGATCACAAATATTATATGTTGTTTCGCTTTCCTATAGATTAGGCTTGGGGTAGTATATCATGCACGTACGTGTTTCTCTTTTAGTATCAGTAGTATTATTATTATTCTCTATGTCTCAATTTATATAGAACAATTCAGATTTGAAAAGTCAAACAATTTAATTAAGTTTGACTATAAATTTGGGCATGAAATTTTATAGATTTCTGAAATAAAATTTATATATTTGAAAACTACATAAAAAGTACTATAGACCACTATATATAATTGATGACTCAAAAATATTTAAAAGAAACATGAAAAAATGTCTTGTTTTTGCAAAATTTGATGTCTTGTGATTTATGTTGCTACCATTTGTGTCTTGTGATTTAGTTATCACATGCCTTTGTTGTTATTTACGGGGGTCATCATCCCACTTAGAATTAAACGGATTGAATGAGTCGTATTTTTATGAGCTAATGAAGAAATTAATGGCAATTACTTGATTCTGTCATTAACAATGCAAAGCATATATATGTTTACATACAGCCTAATTCCCTAGAATCAAGGAAACAACAACCAATTACATCAATTATGCCTAATTACAAGATATTTACCCAAAGATTATATTCCAATCAAATATTCCCAATATTCCCAAAAGATATGTACCAAATATGTGCATATTCCCGTAATACCCCCCCTCAAGTTGGAGCATGAGGATCATGAATGCCCAACTTGGAGAGTAAATTATCAAACTGCATTTTACCAAGAGCCTTAGTAAAAATGTCTGCCAATTGAGAAGATGTAGGAACATGAGATGGAGAAATTAAGCCCTCATTGATTGCATCCCGAACAAAATGACAGTCAACTTCTATGTGCTTCGTTCGTTCATGAAAAACAGGATTCTTCGCAATATGCAAAGCGGATTGACTGTCACAGAACAACTTAATTGCCTTTGGATGATGTACTCCCAAACTCAACAATAAACCTTTCAACCATTTTAACTCACAAGTGATGGCCGCCATAGACCTATATTCTGCCTCAGCCGAGGACCTAGAAACAGTATGCTGTTTCTTTGTCTTCCAAGATACAGGAGATTTACCAAGAAACACGAGCCAACCTGTAAGAGAACGACGAGTAAGTGGACATGCTGCCCAATCTGAATCACACCACCCCTGCAGAGTTAAATCACAATCTGCACTCAAAAGAATGCCTTGACCCGGTGTCCCTTTCAAATATCGAACGACCCTCAAGGCCGCTTCCCAATGCTCAGTTCTGGGTTCCTGCATGAACTGAGACAAGATATGAACAGAATAAGCCAAATCTGGACGAGTAACTGCAAGATATATCAATCGACCAACAAGCCTGCGATACGATTCTGGATCTTCAAGTAAATCACCACTGGCTAAGCCAAGCTTATGATTTTGCTCTATAGGAAATCCGCTTGGCTTAGCTCCTAACAATCCTGCTTCAGAAATAATATCCAGAGTATATTTTCTTTGGCACAAGAACAGACCTGCAGAACTTCTAGCAACCTCTATTCCCAGAAAATATTTCAAAGGACCCAAGTCCTTCATTTTGAAACAATCACTAAGATAAGACTTGAAAGTACACAAAGCAGCGGAATCATTCCCAGAGATCACAATATCATCAACATAAACTAAGACATTAATCTGTATACCTGTCTTAGTGTATGTAAATAAAGAATAATCTGAATAAGATTGAAGAAAGCCATACTCTTTCAAAGCTGTGACTAACTTTGCAAACCAACATCTGGGAGCCTGCTTCAAGCCATACAAAGACTTTCTTAATCTGCAAACCATATTAGGATCGGAACACTCAAATCCGGGAGGCAACTTCATGTAGACTTCTTCATCAAGATCACCGTGCAAGAAGGCATTGTGAACATCCATTTGGTGAAGTTCCCAATTCTTAGATGCTGCTATTGCTAAAAAAATACGAACAGTAGTCATTTTAGCAACTGGAGCAAATGTCTCAGTATAATCAATACCTGCCTGCTGATGATTTCCAAGTACAACCAATCGAGATTTCAGTCTTTCAATCTTACCGTTGGACAAGAACTTTGTCCTGTAAACCCACTGACTGCCAAGTGCTTTCTTACCAGGTGGAAGCAGCTCCAAGGTCCAAGTGCCATTGTTTTCAAGTGCTCGTATTTCTTCTTTCATTGACTGTCTCCAACCCTCATATCTCATTGCCTCCTTAAATGATTTAGGATCATTGTTACTAACTACAGCTGCAACAAACTTACGGTAATTTACAGAAAAATTATCACAATGTATATAATGTGCAAGAGGATACGGAGTACCTGAAGGATGATCAGAAACTGAAGCCGGGAGGGATGGACTACTAGCAAAAACAGTGTGAGTGACATGGTCACGAAGCTTAACCGAGGGATACTTAGTACGGAAACCACGACCCATATTTTCAGTGGACTGTTGTAGGTCTTCAAGCTGCTGTTCATTGCTGCCAGCATCAGGCTGCGTGACAGTTTGCGTGGGCTGGGGCTGCTGGGCAGACGCTGCGGGTTGGTTCCTATGGTTCCCATGGTTACGACTCGTTCCTTCCCCCCCTTGATCACAACTATGCATTTCCACACCACAATCTTCATCACAGACACCCAAGTCCGCAAAATCTTCATGAATTTCACCCACATAATCCGCATTGGACTCAATATTAACATCATCGGGAGAACTAAACGGGAACACATCTTCAATAAATTTGACATCTCTAGAAACAAAAAATTCTTTTGCATCCAAATCATACACTCTCCAACCTTTTTGCCCGAATGGATACCCCACAAACACACATTTCCTACTTTTACTAGCAAACTTGTCCCCTTTTGTTTTCTGATTATGAGCAAAGCAAAGACATCCAAAGGTGCGGATAACATCAAAATTGGGTAATTTATTGAACAGAATTTCAAAGGGTGTTCTATTTTGCAGGATAGGAGTTGGAGTGCGGTTTATTAAATGGGCTGCTGCAAGGACACACTCTCCCCAAAAATAAATAGGCAAGTTGGCTTGAAAACGCAACGCTCTCCCCACACTCAAAATGTGTTTATGTTTCCTTTCTACCCTCCCATTTTGTTGAGGTGTACCCACACAAGAGGATTGGAAAATAACACCAGTATCTCGGAAAAAATTGAATAAGCATTAAATTCAGTACCATTATCACTTTGTACAATTTTAATACTTTGACCAAATTGTCTATCAACCATAGCGACAAAAGTCATAAACATAGAAAAAACTTCCGTTTTATTAACCATCAAATAAATCCATACAGCCCTTGAAAAATCATCAACAATAGTCAAAAAATAACGAGCACCACACGAGGACTCATGTCTATAAGGACCCCACAAATCACAATGAACTTTCTCAAATATTCTAGAACAATTATTATTACTCAAAGGAAATCTGTCTCTGTGATGCTTAGCACGAAAACATACTTCGCATCCTTTATTCAAACTAGTCTTAGACCGACTAACAGGAGGAAGTAACTTAACTACTTTCTCAGAAGGATGTCCCATTCGCCTATGCCACAATTCCACATCAGATGTAGCTTCAACTGCAGACACCACCTCTGGTTTGCTGAAGTAGTATAGTCCATCCCGCCTAACTCCCGTTCCAATCAGAGCCTTCATTTGGTCCTGTATCAAACACATATCAGAATTAAATGTGACAATTGATTGCAAATTATCATTAAGTTGCGAAACCGAAAGTAAATTAAAGTTAAGTAAAACATAAAGAACATGATTTAGAGTGATCGTATCTGACAAATAAACTGATCCCTCCATTGATGCAATAACAGTGTCCCCATTTGGTAAACCAACAGGACAATGTAATTGTTTAATGTCAAACAACCAAGATTTTTCTCCAGTTACATGATGAGTCGCTCCTGTATCAATGATCCAAGAAGTATTATCAAACTTACCACTCAGGCGATTTTCCGGTATATTAGAATTACCAAAAAATCCCACAATTGCTTTCCATTGTTCATCTGAAAAAACTTGACCATGTGAAGACGAAGGAGTAGTAGACTTGGATGAATTTGATGGCGGAAGAGGTGGAGAGGGGCTGCTGCCGGCTGTGGCATTGGCACGCGCCACCCCACGGCCGTGACTGGTCGTGGTGGGTTTGTTTCCTCGATCTCCCGGAGTATAACCTTCAGGGTACCCATTAAGCTCATAACATCGACTAACATTGTGTCCTCGCTTCTTGCAATGAGTACATACTTGGAGAGCATAACAATCAGCAACAAGATGGCCTGGCTTCTTGCAATGGCTACACACAGGCTTATTCGTGACATGCTTATCATTTGAACCACGACCTTGACCTGTTGTCGCACGAACAGCGAACCCTACAGCAGATGAGGGGTCGTCTTGAACACGAGCAAGGCCACGAACAAGCTCCTCTTGAGACACTTGTTGATAGGCTTTGTTCAATGATGGCAAAGGATCTTGAGCAAGTATATTAGACCTAATCTGCGCATAATACTCCGAATACAAACCAAGCAGAAATTGTTGCAACATATCATCTTCTCGTCGTTTTTCATGTTGCTTGCCCACATTACAAGAACATTTACCACAATTACAATTAATTAAAGGTTGTAAATTTGCAAGGTCATCCCACAAAACCTTTAATTTCCCATAATAAATTGCAACAGACATGGTTTTAGTTTGCTCACATTTATTAATTTGAGATTTCAGTTGATGAATCCGAGGTCCATTCACAACACAAAATCGTTCGTGCAAATCATCCCACAACCGTTTTGCATTATCATAATTGGAAAGCATAGATTTTACCTCGGGATCGATCGTATTCATGAGCCATGATACGAGCATACAATGGACTACGATCCAATCCTCCTTTGTGCAGGAGATACAGCATCCACGATCGTACCATCAAGAAAACCAAACTTACGACGAGAGGAGAGAGCAACTTTAACAGCATGTGACCAAGAATCAAAATTATCAAGCTTGAGTCTAATAGGTGTTATAAAATCCCCCGGCCTATCATGTGCACCGAGGTAAAAGGGATTGTGAATTTCAATTTTTGAAGATGGTGGTGGTGGTACACCATCATCACCGGCCATGGCAGATAAGTTTCAAAGTTATTATAATTTTTTTTTTTTTTTTTTTTTTTTTTTTTTTTTTTTTTTTTTTTGGAGAAAAAATCAACCTGCTCTTGATACCATGAAGAAATTAATGGCAATTACTTGATTCTGTCATTAACAATGCAAAGCATATATATGTTTACATACAGCCTAATTCCCTAGAATCAAGGAAACAACAACCAATTACATCAATTATGCCTAATTACAAGATATTTACCCAAAGATTATATTCCAATCAAATATTCCCAATATTCCCAAAAGATATGTACCAAATATGTGCATATTCCCGTAATAGCTAATTTTATCATCGTACCCCATAACTCTTATCGGAGTGCTTTAGAATGGTTAATTATGAGAGCAACAAAGCACGCTCAATAATGATGTCTACTCAAAAATTGAGCATTGCTTGAAAGGGAATGTCAAGTTTGAGTTCAATTTCAACCACATCAAAGTAAAAAACCATGATTATTACTACTAAGTTCTATAATAATTAACTGCCTCAAAAAGTAAACAAAAAAAAAAACACTTTTTAGTTTCTTCTTATTGTTATTGCATAATTATGTTATCAAATTGTTCCGTCCTTTTTTCCCTCACTTATCCGCTAAGTTCTTTGAGTATTTAACACCAACTAAAATTTGAATTTCTACATATATATATATACAACTACCATCTTCTTCCACCTATAGAATACACAAATTAAAACTCCTCTAGGTATTGAGCTTCTACGTACGTAGCAACAAAATCAACGACAACAACATATTCAGTGTACGTAGTTCCATACATTGAGGTCTGAGGATGGTGGAGTGTAGTAGCTAGACCTTACCTCTACCTCAGATCAACAAAATGGCTTTCAATATTCGAAGATAAATTAAGGTGAGCTGAATTATGAATCTTGAAGTGATGACTAAATGGGAATTTAAGTTTTAAAAATAGATATCTAGATTCATTATTCATTTGTATTGATTTATTTAATATGAGGTATTCTTGAACTTCAAGGTAGGGCAAACAAGAAGGTTTTGGTTAATCTAGAGGATTTGTTTTAACTACTTAGTTTTAATTATGCTTTGCAGTTGGAAACTTTCTTATTAATTCACGATCCTGGTAATTAAAAACAATAGAAATGGTGTACTACTCTTTTACTTGATGTGTAAATTTTTTTGTTATAATAGGTCGTAGTTTAAAATATTGTCTGCTTTGATAAATATTGAATCGTGTGATCATCTCATTTACAAATTAATAAATAAAAGTCTTTATCGTAATTTGGAAGTGTTAAGCAGTTTTGCTTCTTATTAAAGTGGAATTAACCGCGTATTATTGATATCTTCCAAGAGAAGGCTATTCTTTGCATAATAATCACGTTAGCAACTCTATTATATTTATGATTTATTTACTTTATTATTTACTATATAATTTTCTTATGAGTTGTCATGTTTTATTTTTTTCTTTTTCTTTTTCATAATTACTTTATTTGTGTTATATTATAGTAAGTACATGACTAGCTTGCACAAGGCTAATAATTTAATATGCACACATACTAGTACATGTCAAATTAAATGGTTATCTTTAGTTGACACTAACAATAGTTTTACATTGTTAGATTTACAAGTTTGGATATAAAATATAGATGTAATTATGAGACTTAAGGTGCATATAAGAGGTGGATAAATTTGATAAATTCAATTATATATGAGTTGTAGGAGTATAGATAATAGGCTTATTATATATGAGTTGTAGGAGTATAGATAATAGGCTTACCCGTAGCTTCGTGAGGTTTTAACCAAACTAAGCCATTATATAAAATCATTCACCAAAATAATATGTTTTTCTAAAATTTTACAAAACTAGTATAAACGTATTCCACAGTAACATTTTAGGATATATTTTATTTTTTAAAAGTTGATAGCGTCAGATTGATATACGTTACTCACAGTAACATTTTACTCCTAAAAGGTTTTAGGAGTAAAGCGTTACTGACAATAACGTTTTAGGAGTAAACGTTACTTACAGTAACGTATATCAACCTAATGCTGTTAGTTTTTTTTTAAAAAAAAAATATATCCTAAAACGTTACCGTGAAATACATTTATACTAGTTTTGTAAAATTTTAGAAAAATGTATTACTTTGGTAAATTGTTTTATATAATGGCTTAGTTTGGTTAAAAATTCTAGCTTCTTACGATTTTTTTTTTTTTTACCGTTATTAGTTTAATAAATTTTTAACTTCTTTTTAGTTTAATTAATTGTTTCTTTTTGTTAAATAAGTTTCAACTTATAAAAACATTTTGTGTAATTAGAAATCGAGAACACAGACTTATTAATTACTTAGAAATTCACGTCTTCACGATCTTTTTTTTATTAGACCAAATGAGAAGTTTTTATTGACAGCATAATCATTTCAATATAAATTATCTACTTCCATCTGCTGAAAAAATAAATCTAATTTTTTTAAAATAATACCCAAAAAACACTTCAACATTCAGCTGGAGAAAATTAGTTAGTATAAAAGTATAAACACAATTAATCTGGAAATTAGTATCATACTATTATTTTATTTCTTTAGATCGCAGTAATTTCTTTGAACATCCGATAAAATTAGAAAAATATTTAAAAAGTAAAACATGCACAAATCGAGAAATGATCGAAATTGTTTTTAAAATGTTAGATCTTTAGCCTTGAAATAGTACTATATACATATATTAGAGGTCCTCTATATGTTTTTTGTCCTTTTTTCTTAAATACTAATTTCATTCATTCTTATAGATGAGTACAAATTTTTAAACCTCTAATACATCACGTACCATATTTGAGTTTTATTATTTACATAAACTGAGACAATTTATAAGTACATATATCAAATCCAATCATCATATATTTTCTATGATTATATATATTACTTCCATATAGTATCAAACTGTGAACTTGAAGCAGATAATGATGCAATTTCTGAACTCATTTCTTGTCCCTTGGTATCACTTTGAAGCTGCATGTTCATTTTTTCAGATGCTGGGGAACTAGAGCAAGCACCATTATAGCCATCTTGTTGAGTACTTAATTGAGATGCAACAAATTTATCGAGTACTCGCCAATCGGTCACTTGATCATAGTTGTTGTTGTTATTGTAAATTGAGTTGTTGTTGATTGATCCATAGGACGGAGGGATTTTTGGTGACTCTAATTGAGGGAGTTGAAGAAATAATGCATCATTATTATGAGGGTTTTGATGCATATTGTTGTAGGGTAACTGATGGTGGTATGAAGGTGTAACATTATAGGGATTTGGAAAATTGTTACGTTGTGGAGAGTCAAAATTAGATGTGAAATTGGAGACTAATTGGTCATCGTTATACCAACATAGTGATTCATGTTGGTATAATTGGTCTCCTTCTCTCCTTATTGATGTTGCTAGTTTTTTCTTGAATACTCTACACACTGCCCAACCTTCTTCCTGCTAGATTGATTTGAATAATGTTAGGATATACATAGAATTTATAATATTTCATGCATTGACAATATAAATAACGTAATGTATATACGTTTTAACTTGAACTAATTCTTTAACAGGCAAGATATTCCTACTAACCAGACAAAAAGTAAGTTTTCTATGTTAAGTTGATCAAGAATATTAAGTAATTTTGTGTATCAAGATTGATATGGTAATAACCTCATCAAATTGCAAACAACAAAAGAACAATTGACTAAACTTATATGTTGATCAAACTATACTACTTTGTGACCATCAATTGGTCAAGCACCTTTTTATAAGTCAGAATCAATTAAAAGTAATAAGTTGGTCAATTCTAAATTATGATTCTACAGTTTTTAAACACTTTTAATTTGACTAATCTTTTTACAATTTTACTCTAAATATCTTTTTGTGATCTTCAGAACATTCCTGTTAAATTATAAATTTTAATTATCTTTGTATATTTATATTTTCATCCTTCATTTATGCTTTTAAGATATAAATGCTTTTAAACTCCTTGTTTTTATTTAAAGAAAGCTCTAGGGATATTTCAATTATTTTGACATAAATGTTTTTATCAACACATTATTATAAAACGTACTAACTAATTCTTGAACTTCTATCTAAACACGTAACTTACTCAATAGCTCGTTTGAAATTATTTTTAAGTTTAGAAGACTTGCCTGAATAGTATTGGCATTCTCATTGGTTTCAAGTCTGTACTCATGCATTATATAATCTGATTTTTGTCCATTTGGTGCTCGACCTTTATAAAATACCAATGTTTTTCTCATTCCAACTAAACATTGCTTACGATAAATAGCCTTATCTCTTCCAGTTGCTTTCCAAAATCCTGCTTTTGTAGCTCTATTTGTTCTAGTACCTGTTGGATACTTCTTGTCTTTATGACTAAAAAAGTACCATTCATTTTGCTCCTCACTTCCTATCTTGCACAATTCTGAAAAAAAAAAGTATTAAACAAACAAAAATCAGTACAGTTGGATCTCTCTATAACAGTCATCATCTATAACAACATTTTACTATAACAATCATGTTTGTTTTTTAAATAAACCGATTTTACATGTTGTATAGCAACAAAAAGATAGTTGGACATATGATGTCGTTATAGACGGTAATTAGTAGAAGGTCATTTTTTTCCTGGCTCTATCGGAAATAGCTTCTCTACATCCAACCCTTCCTAAACCCCAGTTATTGTATTGAAATTTGTTATATTTTTACATCTAGAATTAACATATACTACAACATATGTCATTGATAATTAATGATGTTATAAATCAAAGCTATGTACCTTGAAGATCCCATGGCTCAATTTTATAAAGATCAATTTCCTTAATGACATCAAGGTCAATTCTTTTTGAAGCAATCTTTTTTCTGAGGTAATAATCAACTAATTCTTCATCCGTAGGGTGAAATCTAAAACCTGGAGGAACATGTGCAAAAGAATTCATCTCTTTTCTTGATCCACAAAATCAAAACCTGCATTCCCATGAATCAAAAACATTATAATATATAATTATATCACATACTATAAGTTTCAAGAACATACAAATGTAAGGAAACTATAGAACATTTCACCAATTTTCTTTAGTGAAAAAAAAAATTGATATTGTACATGTGATCACATACTTTAATCCATTCAAGTGATTAAAAATGTTAAACATCAATTCACTTCATTGTTGAGAAAACATATATATCATAACGAAGATGATAATAATACAGAAAATAAGACATGTTACCTACTATAACTAAATAATGAATATACACACTATTTTTGTATAATCTATGTAAAACCCTAATAAATAAAAAAGATAATCAAACCAACACTAGCTAAATTCTTTCATATCATAAGCAAGAATTTTGTAATTCAGAAATTAATTACCTAAATTTAAAAAAAAATGTAGATATGCTAAAACAAGACACTAAAAGTAAATGATGTGTGTATAATTTTGTTTTGTCAACTTTGTGGGGATAAAAGCATGAAATCCCTAATCACTTGAAGATATGGCTAAAAAAAAAATACTACTCAAGTTTGCTTTAGCCTTAGGCATGAAACTTGAATGAAACAAGTACCATAAGTATAATGTCTTCTCCACTCATAAAAGTATAATAATATAATGTCTAATCAAAATTATATACCTTTTAATTTGTTTAGATTTAACAAATATAAAAACCATATATTAAATCCTCAACAATTAAGTTCAAGAAGCATGCACCAAAATTAATATCTCACCACAAATGCATATAGTAAGAATTTGTCTATCATATTTGTTCATTCTTCGATTAGATTTAATTCGATATCGAAAAAGAAGGAGGAGGAGAAAGAAGAGAAGTGTTACATAATATATACTCATCCTTTTTTAAGAAAATAAGATCTAATTAGAGTGAATAAACATTTGATGAAAATTATTACTAAATATTTTGAAAAACATTTACATTATTATGAAAAACTTTCTTCATCCAATTTCTTTTCTTTGTGTGAGTTAAGCTACCTTGATGGACTTTCTCGTTAAAAGATTGAGTTAATCTTGTTTGTGTTATCAGTGACTTACCTATCAGATATTAAACTGATACGTTCTATTGAATTATATGAAAAAAGTGATCAAAGATGAAAGAAGCATATCAAGACAACCTTTGATGATAATTGTAATGATCCTTTAGAGTTTGTTGTTGATCCACAGATCTGCTTCTTAGCTCTTGTACAATATTCAGATCAATCAAAGTCACTGTGTAAAAAGATATATAGAATTATAAAACTCTCATTCAACTTTACAAAGCTAGTAGACAAAAAGAGAAGCTACCAATTCCTCCTCGGGAATCGAACTCTTTTAACTTTCACAAACAAAAAAAATACTTGTCTCATGGTCCTCTCAACCAAAAAAAAGAAAAAATATGATCAGATCCCAAAGTATATATGAAAAGAAGAAAGAAAAAAAATTAATTTCTTCCTTAAAAGGAAAAAAAATGAGGAGCTAGAGAAAATAGGGTTTCACAAAAGAATATGCAAACAAATTAAAACATTCTTTTTTTTTTCTTCTATAGAAAACAACTATGAGTGTTATATATATATTTTTTGTGTCACCTTATCACTTGATGAAGAAGATAAAGATCATTGTAAAAAGATTTGGAGGCAGAAAAAATGGTGGCTGAGGGTGAAGCACACAAGTTAATTATTTCCACCACCACCACCACCCCACCAATTTTTGATGGAGACTTAAGTTGATTGTTTTTTAGTATATGAAAAAAAAAATGTGGTTTTAGTGTTTTTTGTATGTTTTGTTTGATTAAAAGAGATAGAGAATGAAGGTCAAGAAAAATGAGGGCATATATTAGCTAGGCCTTCTTAAAGAGGCAAACATCATCCATATACCATAAGACAACACACCCGACCAAAAAGAGAATGTATTTGTTAATTATTAACTTTGTTTGTTAGCTTATTAAATTGTTGTTGTTGGTGACATAATCATTTAATCAAATATTTAACATTTTCTTGGTTCAATTATTTAAATATTATGAAGTTCGGATCGATGTCAATAGAGGAGGATTGTTCAGACCTTATAAGTAGTTTAATGCATATTTATGGATGGGGTATTTCCAAACCTTTCAATCGGTAGTCTAATTCATACTATAAAAATCAGTTCAAAGAAAGGAGGACTATTCAAATCTTATAATTATTTCAAGAATCTCATTCCTTTATCAATGTGGGCCGGATTCGATTGTCTAGTCTAGTGTGTGCATATTTATGAACGAAGGTCCCTTTCAATAGGTTTGGGGTCGAGGGTATTTCCACCCTCTTCCCTTGAACCGGTCCTTCGAGGGGGACCATATCAAAAGAGTTCGACTCTGATATTATGTTAAATTAGCCTTTGAGCTTAACTAACATTTATAGAAATTGGTTCAAGATATATAGAAGAGAATCATCCAAGTATTATAAGTAGTTCAAAGATCTCATTCCTTACAAGAAATTAAAGATTAAATATGTATGTTGAAATCTCTTCATCTTTTAATTAAAGATTTTGAATTCGGACCCTAAATATGAAAACTCCTATTCCAAGCGCCACCCTCAAAAATAAATATGATAATACACTATTCAAATTCAATTAAACTCTAATATATATATATATATATATCGAACAGTATTCGGTAATGATATTTTGGTAATGACATTGGACTTCCTCTTTTCCTTTTGGTACAATTGTAATCATTTGAAAGCTCTAGAATTCTTTTAATTGTCTTCTTCTGTATAAATTTTACATGTTACTGTATTACCTACTGGAAATTAAAATTGAGTAGTTTCCTCTTATTTTAATTTATATATACAAAAAAACAGTTTCTTCAGTAATTTACACCATTACATATAGGTAAATTATACTCTATATATACAAATATTAAAAGAAAGGGTAATGCACCTTTCTATTCCTTGCCGCAACGTATCTCAGGTTGGCTACCCTTCCCTTGCGAAATCCTAATAGACTCTTGCTTGTAGGCGTAAGGAAGATTTCACCGCTTGGACCTAAAAACAATCTACTAAAAATCTTTCGATTCTACCTTAAAAAATGAAAAATAATTTTTTATTAAGTGTCAATAAGTACACTGTTAGTGTAAAATATCTGTAGACCTAACTCCTTAATTTATCAGTTACAATAATAAAAATCACTATTTTTCGACAAAATTGGTACTGCCTATTTTCATAGATATTTAATTGAATCACCGAGAAAAGAAAAAATATTCAGTGACACAACAATCGGAGTTTCACCTCCGGTGGGAACACTTCAGTGAAAATTTATTTGTATTTTTTCAGTGAATTAATTTAATGAATATATATATATATAAATTTTATTAATTAAAGTCTCTTTTTCTAATAGTGTTAGTGCACACAAATGAAAAGCTTTTTGTAATGGTCTCCCATTACGGGCTCTATATCGTTAATTCCTAAGATAAACAAAAGGTGAACTAATCTTAACCAAAACTAAATATTTTTTAACTGAATTACAATACTCTTGAACTTTTTCAGTGCCACATTAATTTAAACAGCATATGACAAAATTTATAAAAATAAAATATATGAACAATTAAGCTTTTTTGTGGGAATTTATTATTATAATAAAATATCAAAACGTAAAATACTCATAAGTCAGCAGCAACCTCACGCGGCCTCTGATTGGTTGGGTCTACAAATTAATAATACTTCTTATTTTTTTTATTTACACAAAGGGATATACCCTACAAAAACCGACCCAATACATATTTGAAAGTGACTCTTCTCCAAATAAATATAAAAAGAAAATACTTAGTAAATTTTTTCCTTTTTTAGTAATTTTTAATTCTAAGTTTCTACATGAATTGTTTAAAACTATAAGATTAAACAATATTTTTAATTTAAATCTATGAGATTTAATTTTTTTTCTTCTTAAATTTCGTGTCTAATCAAAATAAATCAAACATATAAAAACGAAGAGAATACTAAATACTATTTTTCGTTCTTTTTTAATTGTCATATTATTTAACTCTCAAAAAACTAAAATAACTATAAAGGAACAGAGAGAGTATTTATTTAGCCCTTCAAAAACCCGACACACATAATTTATTGTTTTTCAAAACTCAAATTATATAAATAATATATTAAAATTGATATATCATAGACAAGCAAAAAGTGTTTCGTAAATTAGGATGGAGTAAATTATAACAATTTTTTTGTTAAATAATTTTTTACAAAAAAATGTTATACATCCAGTTAGGCTGAAAGAGCTTTTAGGAAATGCGTGGGAAAAAAGTATCCCGTGGTAACGGTGGAGAGTGGGTCCCGTTGTAACGGAATGATGGCTATATATTAAAACTTACGTGGTGGCTGTTAATGGCTCGGCGTGGCTTAATCCTTTATCATTAAGCTCACAAACCTCCCTTTGTTTTTCTCCAACATTGACCCACAATCCTCAGTGTTACGAATTTAAATTTTATATTGGCACTATTAATTAATTGCCAACAAGCTAAATTTTATCTGTTAATAGAACATGAGTGATTTGTATTATCAATTTAAAAATCGATCTACGATAACGGGTAATCCTTTACCTGCTATAAAATGATATATCATATTAATTTATTTATAACTAAATTTATTAGTTAATTATAATGCTTCAAGTATATCTCTTTTAACTTTGTGTGACAAGTGTACATATACATATTATGTTTTAAAAAAATATTTAATGACAAAGTGTAGTGCTTGTGCGTGCCGATTAGGTAACCCAAGCCTTCACTTTTGCAGAGGAAAAGGCCTCTTCTCCGCCTATGGTTGTGGAGAAAGTCTCGATTAAAATAAGGTTGAAGCATAGAAACAAACGTGGTTATGGTGCAGCGGTGAAACTGATTTATACTTAATTAAAGATATCAGATTAAAACTTTATATATAAAGAAAATTTAATTTGAAGTGTCATTTTCAGATATACTCATAATACGTGATCTAAATTTAATCGAGACTTTAATATGAGGTTACAAAAAATTGAAGTATAGAAGTGAAGCAAAAGTTAGAGACGTTATAGAATGGTCACCAATCTGGCCCACTTACTATGCTTATGTGGCTGCCAAATTCCCAGGTTTAACTTCTACACTTGTAATGTCTCTCCCTCCCCCCCCCCCCTCCTTTTTTTTCCCTTTTAATGTTGCTCGTATTTTTTAAAAATAATAATGAATATGTATTAATTTTTTTAAATAATTTATTTTTAAAGAATCTGATATAGACAGTATTAAAAGCGAAAAGTATACAAAACTTGTCGTATAAGTGTGTTATTAAATGAGCGAGTTAAGTTTAGTTTGATAAATTAAATTAAGTTGAACTAATAAATATGAATATAGTCATGTAGATATAAATAATGGATGGTCCAACTCGTGCAACTCTTACCTATTTATTTTTTTAAAAAAAAATTATTACAACTATTTATAACATGTCAAACGAAAAAAATATGTATTTTTGAAAATATTTGAACAAGGTTTTTAATGAGTCACGAATCAGTTCAACTTTTAAATTAAATAAATTGGGTTAGTCAAAATGAGCTAAATTAATAATCGTAAAAGTCGTTTACTTTGCCAAATTTCAATAGGTTAAACAATCATACTTTGAGAGGCTATTTTTTCATCCTAACAATAGAGATAATTGTATCATTTGCACTATGGCTCTCATTCTGCGTTGATCTTCAATCTTTGTCCCTCAAGAAAAATAATATTTTTGTTTACAAGTTTCATATTGTACTGATGGAGTCGAAATTTTGACTAAGATATATCTAAAATATAAGAAATAAAATTACATAGACGTCAAGAAGTGCTAGTATTATATATAATATATACATATAAAAATATTTTTATCTAACTACATCGTATAATTTTTTATGAAAAAATATCAATATATCAATCGACACTCGTTAAATATATATGATTCCACCATTAATTATACCCTATCTCTTTAAAACTATATCTTGCTAGACGTAAGTTCGATGGTCCAAAATAAACTATAATGACAAAGAATTAGCTCAAAATAGGGGATATGAATAAGTTAGGCAGATTAATTTTCACCATCCCATTTCTCCCCATGTAATAATAACTCTTTCGACCAAAAGTTAAAAACTACCAGTAAATAGATAACATTTGCCATGAAATGAAACAATGATTTTTACTTTTATGGGCACCACATACAAGGTATATATATCCTCCCTTTTAATCAGTTTTTACTTTTTACTTTTGTAAGCAAGCTGCATTATAATTTAAAGTATCCCTTTTTATTCTACTTTTCAAGTCTTTTAATTAAATAGTGCAAATTGTTGTTAACTATGAAGTAATTGTCTTAGATTGATTTTTTTTTCTTGACTATATATCACACGTACATGCAGTAGTAAAATTATTGAACATCATTGTATATATGTCATGGTGCACTACATGATCAAGTAACACCATTTTGGCAAACTTTATTTGTTCTTCTTGAAAAAAAAAGATGATAAGTGCATTTCACAAAGAGCTATTTTTAGTTTTTTTTTTTTTGGTTTTACTTTAATCATATTCTTGATTTCTATCATTGTATATAATACGTAGTCATGTAACTTTAGCACCATGAAGATTGAAAAATGAATTTGATTATGTAAATATTGACTCTTTTATTCTTTGGTACTATGATGAAACTCTATTTTTCAACACAAGCTAAATTGTATATATGCAGCAGCACATCATTTGAGGAGCATAAAATAACTAGGTGTATGATGCAAAAAGAGACAAAGAGTGAAGAGTCAAATGATATCATGGGCTAGCTAAAATTTAGCTATTCAAATCTCATCTGTATGGTACATTAATTAATTAATGGCAGTACTTCATCATCAGAATGTCAAGTATGGTTAATAAATACGAGATCTGAGTTGAATTTGAACGAATCAAATTAAAATAGGTTGAATTAGTAAATGAACAATTATTTAACTCTTTACAAGTTTGAACTAGAATGTAAAATTAGGTTTTAGGTCTAACTCATACCTCAAAAGCTAGCTCAAAGGCAGGAGGATTGTTCAAGCCTTATAAGGAGTCCACACATCTCATTAACCACCGATGTGGAACTTTTGTCATTTTTAACACCCCAACCTCACGCCTAATGCTTAGCATCTAGTGCATGAGCAATTTTAATTTTTGGGATGCCCCAACATCAGGTGACACGGGTCCTGCTCTGATACCATGTGAAATTAGGTCTTAGGCCTAACTCATACACCAAAAGCTAGCTATTGGGTGTGAGCTAGGTCTAAGACTTAATTTTACACGGAATAAACTAAACAACATAACAAATAACATTTCAACTTGTTCTACTTTTACGACGTTTGTTTTCTTGTAATTTGATTAAAATTTAAATATCAAACAAAAAATTGATTTTAAACATTTTGAAACAAAAAAAAATCTCATGCTGGATTAAGATGAATTTAGTAAATAAATGGTAGATGAGAAGCACTTAAACAGATTAATTAAGTAAAATATAAATTTCATGGACTAATTTTGTTACCCTCGTGAATAATTACTATGAAAATACAAGTTAATTACCTCACGACTAATGTAACCTAATCTATCTTTTTTCCCCTTTTCTTTCATAATGAGCCTTTAATTAATAACAGTTTAATGTGGAAAGAGAGGGTTTAAAGTTAAGGCATGCTTCAAACTAAGTAATTAGAATGATTTAATTGAGAAACATAGGGTTACTTGTGCAAATTTATCTCAAACAATAAACTTAAATTTACTTTTATTTTATTAAACATTGTAATTGCGCACCTTAATTTTCAATCATCAAGATTATATATCTTGGTAAAAAATAATGATGTAATGGGCATAATTGGATTACAAATTACTTAATAAGTTAATACAAATAATCTTAATTAATTTAGAGGAAAATGATGTGTCTAAAATGGTAGAGCTAGTGGAGCCATCTTTAATGATTGCATAAATAGACACATTATTGTTTTGGCTCCCCACGTTTCAACTTGGAAGAGACTAGAGCTGGACGAGCACAAATGTGTCAAAAAAAAAATAAATAAATATATATATATATATATATTATATATATATATATATATATATATATATATATATACACACAAATTGCAAAGAAAAAAAAAGAATTTAAAAGTTCATTTTAATTTCGAACTATGCTTCACTCTTACTCTTTTTTACATAACAAAGTTTACACAAAATTTTGTTATTATTCCTTTTTAGGATAATTGTTTTGTTTAATAAATATGTTAAGTGGAAGAAATTTGTCCTTCGTCAACAATTGGAATTAAATGTATTTTAAATGTAAAGATGATAAATTTATTTCATTTCGCATTATTCTAGCTAAATAGACCTTCTAAATTACAGTGTAAAAATCTCTTGTGAGCTAATAAAAAGTTTTATGAGAAAACGTTAGACCTTGGTCTAAAATATTATAAATATAAGATGTCAACCTAATACTTTGTTAATTTCAAAGGTTATATGTACTCTTCTTCAAAATTTTAAAAAATTATAGGCAGTATCTAAATAGTTAACTAAAACAGTTTAAATCGATTAAATATTTATTATGATCATCGACGGGTAAAAACTTACACATATATGTTAGATGTTTACATCAATTAGTCAATATATACATGTTATATATATAAATGTAGTGTTCTTTTACTTAATCACAATTAATTTACGTGTGTCTTTATTTTTTCAAAAAACTTGGTATAAAATTGAACTATAATTATTATACCTATAGCATCTAATATAAGGATGATTACAAATATAATTGAAGAATAAGAAGTCAAAAAGTAGAAGAAAAAAATTTGGAAAATGTGGTTAGTTACCTGCAAATAGTATAAGGACATACTATGGAGTAAAGCTTAGGCAATGTGGAGACACAAGTAGAGCATACGTTTCCAAATATATATTCTACGAATTAATTTTCTCATCTTATAATTATTTTAGGGCCAATGACATACATCAACAAACTCGACTCTCTACCAGCTTTTTTCTATTAATAGGTCACCCCCCTCCCCCCCCCCCCCCTATTTTCCTTTTGTATATCTTGGGAAAGTGTGTAGTGGGGGGTGGGGGAGTATTTTATAAGTAGGTCATAGAAAATCTTAACATAGATAAGGTTAGAATATAAAGTATATGAAAAAATAATTAATGAAAAAAATTAAATGAAAATGTGAAAAATAAAACAAGAAGTGTATAGACTAAATAAACAATAAAAAGAAGAGACTTTATCAATTTTGTTTGGTACTTAAAATTATTTTTAAAATATAATCCGAACTCAGAAAAGAGTTGCACAAATTATGGTATGATTAACTAACAGTTTATCTTGATCCAATTAATCTGAATATATTCTGAAACAATTTCAAACAATGTCGTAGTTTATTTCTTTTTATTTGAAGTTAGACAGAAATAACAATTTTTTAGGAATACATGCCTAAATTTCAAGCAAAATGATTGAAGTTTATTCAAAAACAACATCATATTAAAATTATCAGACATAATTAAACCAACACAAAATATTAAGTGTAATTAACAAAAATAAAATAGAAAGCAAGTACTATCATAAAAGAAGCTATAAAATACATTTTTATTTTGTAATAAATACCATTTATTTGACCCATATATTGTTCAAGAAATAATGAAACATATTTATTATAATATATATAGAATGAGATCTAAGACTTAGTCATTCCGTTCCCACTCCCTTGGGATTAAAATATTTCATTTATATTTATATAACCTTTGCAATCCAACTTCTTATAATTCGTTGGGTGTGAACACTAATCAAACATGAATAAAACATAAAAAAAGATCAGATAATAAGTATTCATTATGGCTTTTTAAACTATATTAATTTATTTTTATACACAAGAATTTCAAACTTATAAGTGCTCATAATGGTATTTTGAAATCCCACCAATATAGTACTAAATTACAAAAATATTATCAAGTCAATATATATTTTTTGTTGTAGTTAGCTACATCATGAAATTGACTATACATTTGTGATGAATATAGCTACGATTATTACACATTTCTGCCTTTTCTATTCTCTGGTCAATTCCATGCTTCAAACTTTTGACCTAATGATGTTATGTATCAACTATAATCTCTTATATATCTTGTACTATATATTATATATATTATATATACAACATTCAATTAAAGTTACTAGCAATTCTTAATTAAAGGATAATTAAAACACTAAAATAGTTCAAGAGTTTTCAACATTAATCATTTGGTTGGTATTTGTACTCGGTTGTTGAAACGTATTTTAATCCTTGATTAGCATAGTCAACAAACCTAGTCCAAAAACACTCCTACTCCAATAAAATTCACAAAATAGTCAATTTTTCAACATGATGTCCGATAGAGTGGCTATTTTTTAAATTTATACAACACTCTAGTTTGCAATATTATGTATCTTATCAGATTTGACGTGTTTAGATACGTTCAGATACATCCAGATGCATGTAGCTCAGGATATATGGGTCAATTTTTTTCTAGATACATTATATCCAAGCGGATTTACATATATTTGGATACATAACAATTCTCGCTCGTCACCCTCCTTCTATATATCTAGTATCTCAGATATATGCAAATCAGACTAGATACATATAGACACATGTATCTAGGGTGATTCACACATATGTGTATACATAATAAATCTCGCTCGCCTCCCTCTCCATCTCGTTGGCCTCTCCCTCTATCTTAGCGTATCTGGTAGTAAAAATATATGTATCTAACTTATCTTTCTCGATATATGATAGGAAACTCTTACTAGTGATATAATATGTAATATTTGAAAGTATATGTAATTACGTATATATGATATTAGTACAGTATGTCTAATTATATAATTTTTCATTTCTTAAATTGTTAAACATAATATTAAGATGTGTTCAATCGTTGCTTTTTCATTTTAACTTCTAATATGATGTGATATTATCTGTTTTTATCCGTACATTTTAAGAGTAACTATTTTTTAAAATTTTATTTTAAACTATCAATGAGGAATTTATGTTTTCATACTCAACCATACGCAGCACAAATTAAAATAAATTAAAGCATGCGTGATACAGTATAGAGGACAAGTGTTCATCAAATATTTGCCAAATTATATAAGTAATATATCATTGTCCCATAAACACCATCATTTAACTCTTGTCCAATTTTATATATTTAGTCACGTGATTATTTCTTTTTATGGTATTCTAGAAAAATTACACACACATCTCACGCCAAGAGACAATCCTTGCTTTTTTATGTGTCAAAAGATGTTCTTTTCTTCTTCTTTTTGGCTCATTTGGCTTCTTAATTGATTTGCGTTCTTCAGATTAATCTTTAATTTATGTCTTTTAAAATTAAATTTATACTAATAGAACCATTAAAATTAAGTTTTAGGTCGAATTTTTTCTTTCTCTGAAGTAATTTTGAATGTAAATTAGACCAAAGACCTAATTTAAGAATAATATAAATTTTTAAGGACGTGAAACATAACTTGTCGATTATAAATTTAAAATTATATATTGGTATTTGGTTGTATGTCTATGTCTGTATAGTAATTCAAATTATTATGGTAGTAATAATAAGATAATGAAATGAGAACAAATAGAGAGTTGGATGAGTGGAACTTTGGTATCATTACAATCACATTCAATTCTATCCCCACAGCATGGCTACATATGTTAAGCTATTAAAGTATATTTATAACAGTAAAAAGAGTCTACAAATCTTACTTTAATTTCTTTCAAGGAAATAAAAAAGAACCTTTCTTCACCCAACTCCAATTCCAAATCTGGAATCATTTTCTAGATCCAAGAAAACACTTTATATTAAATCAATAATTTGGAATAATTAAGTGTCTATCTCTGGTGAGGCTTACTCAAGCAATAATAAGCTAAGGTGTCAGAATTGAGGCGACCTAGGTGTATCTGATATCCGTTCTATTTTATGTAATACTAAAAACAAAATGACATTTTATATATATTAACGTTCAACTTCTCATTTATCTTTGATAAGTCACAAAAATCTTATTTCTCATTTCCATAAAAAAAATTATATTATCATTTGTTTTATTTTTAGCGGTTGGCTTGTTAGAAGGGTGGTTAATGTGTTATATATTGGTTAAAGTGGTCGTATTAATATAAGTTATTGGAACAAAATGATGTATTCATTATTACTTATTAGCAGATATTTCTTTTAAAATGTTTTACTCCTGTTTTGCATGATCAATTCTATATGCTAAAGGATATCATAGAAGGCAACAAACTAATATCAACCAAAGTAATAAAGCACTAAAAAGCTTTAAATCAAGAGATGAGCTTCTAGAATAAGGCAATTAAAATTGTATATTCAAATAATATAACAACTAACGAGTCAAATCTGTCTGTAACAATTATCACCTATAATAACATCTTTTATAGCGATCAAGGTTTTAAAAGTAGTGTTTCATATTATTTTATATCATATATTTTTATAACATTATTTGTTTATATAGCATCCAAATTAGTATCCACACAAACAAACATTATTATGACGAGGTTTGATTGTATATGCTACATTATAACATGAAATAATATTTGTGACTTTTCTTTATCATATTTATATTGGATCGCCTAAAAAATTATTTTAAAAATAAAAACTTGTAGTGACATATGATATTGATGTCTTGCACCAATAAAAAAGATAGAAACATTAAGTCAAATTTTAAGAATTTGTTTGGTAGGGTAGTATTGAAACTTATTTTACTCTATTTTTATGACTATTAAATATACAACATCGTAAGCTAAAGTTTTTGATCGTTTTCATACTAGAAAATGTATCATTTGTTGACATAATTAGAAATAAATTGCAAGTAAAATCCGATAATGATTGATGAATAAAGTGATTATGAGGTGTGGAAGTGGAATTTGGTAGGATTTTTTTTTTATAAAAAAAATAGGAGTCAACTGTATTGATTATGGTACCCTTCATCATTTTATTTATTTATTTTTTACTTTAATTTTTATTTTAACAAAAAATAGAAATGAAATTTCTTGGCAATTTAATAACAGTTGGAAAAATTACATAAATTAAAACATTTTAAAAAATAATTACTGACTTTAGCGATACTTTTTGTTTATTACCATTTATAGCAATGCTTTGTTAAATATGTAATATGTATTAAAAGTGAATTATGTATGCAATATATATGAATTATAATTGTTTTTTGAAATATATTATGTTTGTTTGGTAAAAAAATTGTCACATTGTATTATAAGTGTATTAAAATGTGTGATAAATATATTATTCATCATTAAAATTTGTATTATATGTGAATAATAAATTGTTCTTTGTAATATGTATTAAACTTGTATTATAAATGATTAAAAGTAATCAAGTGAGGTAAATATATTATTGTTATAAATGATAAATATTTTTTTATTATAGTATATTTATGTAAGTTTCCCATAATAGTTATTCACCACCAAGGCCCACGGTTATACCAATGTATGCAATTCCAAACTTGCCCTTGTTGGTATTGAAGTTGGGCCCATTGTATAGGCATTGAAGTTGGACTTCTCAAGCCCAAGGCCCATTAAATTACAACAATAAATGATGACAAAACAAAATTTTAAAGAATTAATTAGTAACTTTTTTATATATTGGACCAGTTCGTATAGCTAGTGATATTTTTCATTCTGAATTAAATTAGGTCACTATTGTGTAAGTTTTGTTTTATCATATACATCTTTCTTTGTATTTTATACATGTGAAACTTCTTATTTCAAATTGGGATATCGCATAAAGTGAAGTGTAAACTCACGCATCCCGACATCGATCTCTATAAATGAGTTTATAGATTTTACTACTATCTTGATTATTATTATTTTAAAATCAATAGCTTATTATACTTTATAGTAATCAATCGATGCAATTATGCAAACTTAATTCCTGGTGGAAAATTGATGATGGATTGGTATAATTACCTGCCCCAATCAACATAGTCAAAATTGGAAAGGAAAAATCATGTCTATTAATATTGTGTATTTGTTATAAAATAACCAAAAGTACAATAAAACAAATGAACAATTACATAAAATCAGTGAACAATGGATATGAAACTGTTTCTTTTAATCAGAGGACTCGAATTCGAGCCGTATGAAAAAATTCTTGGTTGAAGACTTGCGCACTGTTAATCTGAATATATTAATCTTCAATATAACGTACTGTTAATTTGAATAAATTAATCTTCAATATAAATATAAAAACCGATTGAAAAAAAAATAATTACAAAATTAAGTATTCATAATCATACAATGAAGTTGGGAGCCAAAAAAAATATTAGGGATCACATGACGTGTGCTATTGATAGCTAATTTTTTAGCCAAAAACATTGAAACGAAATGTCGTACCTAAACTATACTCAATTCATAAATATATAGGACAAAAAAAAAATATTATACTTTTATGAATTAATATATAATTAAAAAATTGAAAGGATTTTGTAGTACATGAGAGGAAAAAAATAAGGAGAAAATCCAAATGTATATTTGTTCGTGTACTTCGATTTTCACTTGATGATTACGATAAGTACTCTAATAGAAACACTTCACTTTACTAGTAGACAATAATAATTAATTAAGATGTAACTAACATTTTGTTACGAATTCGATAGAGTTTAATAATTTTAGCGTAAATTATATATTTATATTACAATTTCACTTAAAATTTATAAATACTTATTAAAAGTTTAATAAGTTATTTTTTCTATTATCTTCTTTTTATATTTATAACATATAAATTTAATTCCAACTTCGAATCTAACCATATCAATTGATAAGTGAAGGGAAAAAAATGGGAGTGATGTGAATATATCTAGAAAATTGCATGGACGTGGTAGACAAATTGGGAAATTGATCTAATTTAAAGACATCAGTTGGTCTGTCTAATTAATTTGTCTAATCTCAATCTTGTGGACACAGCCCTAAATTAGTGGAGAACTTATTAACACATTAATCAAGGAATTCTCATTTGTTTGAAATATATTATCTTTACTATTTGTTCACTTTCTTTTAAATCAATGTATCACCTAAACTTTTTTATAAAAAAAAAAACAATATTTTAATATATTTTTTTTTGGAAACTTTCACATATAACCACTAAAAAATAGCATAATTACTCTCCATAGTTATAATTTGATAATTACAATTTGTAACTACATGTTAAAGGGAGGAGAGGGGCAAGCAAGACTGGGAGAGAGAGGAGAGAGGCGAGAGAGAGTGCAAAAAGTGAGAGAGAAAGATGAATTGTATATGTATATAGATTAGATAATTGTATATTATACATATGTATTTGTATATATGAAAAGCGAGATCGGGAGATAGAGGAGAGAGGCGAGCGAGATTGAGAAAAGCGAGCGAGAAAGATGAATTGTATATGTATATAGATTAAATAATTATATATTATACATATGTATTTGTACATTCGTGTGAATTATACATATACAAATTTAGCTAATTATACAAACTCGAAGTCAGCCCACATAATTAATGTATACTGAAGTTATGAGTGATAATTATAGCAAATTATAATGAGTAATTAAGTAATATAAATTTACTTAACCGCGTAATTTTTCCTATTTTTTAAGCATATTATAATGGGTAACGGGAGGGAAATTTGAGATCAAAACCTTACTCAGACCTTTAATTATAAAATTAAACCAACATTACGGATAACGTTATTTTTTACAACATTATAGTATACATTTGTCTCTTCTTTTTGTCCAGCTATAAACAAGTTGTTGTTTTTGTCGCCTAATTGAAATGGGGTTGTCACTAAACAACGTAATTAATCTTGTTAATTATAATTAATTAAGTTACCTTCGTGGAATCTAGGTAAGAGTTATCATGTTGAAACATTAATTAGGTTGATTTAATTGTTAATTGTACACGTATTAGCTTAAAGTTAGTGTACATTACTTGAATCCAAAATCTAAGTAAGAGAACACTCGTGTGTTGGAAAATAAAATATTCAAATGTTCCTTAATTATTCATGAAGAAAAAGATAAAAATATTTGGAATATTGACACTGAAGATTTCAGATGGCTGCATGGTGGTGGCTAGACAACTACTTTAATTTGTATACAAACTGGCAACTTGTCGTAGTTGATGAATTGTTACTTACTAATTTATTTCAATTTCGTTTATATTTCTTGAGTCTTAATATATTTTAAATTACACGATTAAAAGATAAATTTAAAAATATAAATCTCAATAGCTTTATCTTTACTTTCTAAAAATTCACATCAAATTAAAATCAGATAAATAAATTGAAATGATACGTGAAAATAATATTACTTTGAAATTTTTGTTCTTTTTATATATCCTTTTTATGGAATTTAGTGAGACCTGAATCACCAATAGAACAGTGAAGCATCAAAACGACTATTCAGCTGATCACCCTTTTTCCATGTCCCTCAATTCAATATATTTATTATTTCTCCAACAAATTCTGCTCATTTCTATCGTATTTGCCGACCATTTCCCACATTCTCTCTCTATATATTATACGGGTACCGATAGAGAATCTAGAGAGTCAGTTAAATTTTTAGATAGAATTTATGGTATTATTTAAGTAACTTTTAAATATATAGCCGACTATTTTAATTTGTTAATTTTGTATAATTTATAATATTTTCGACCTAATTTTGTAATATATACTCTAATAAATTAAAAATAAAATAAAATAAATAAATTGAAATTGAAATAAGATTATAATGGGGCCCATATATTTCCAACGGTTTATTTTTAAACATATAGCTCAAACAGACATGTTGATCTGTGTTATATATAGTAATAATATAAGTGCGTTTAGACTTTAGAGTAATACATTTTTACTTGCATTTGTTTTTTATGGGATTATTTTTTGCCATACCAAACAACACCTAAACGTAAAATGAGAAATTTAGAATAAACTAATTATGAATATGAAATAATGTCACTCTTTTTAGATAAGTTGGTAACAAGTACATCACATAATTAATGGTTACCAAACCATTAGCACACGAATGTACCACATAAAGACATAAATAAACTAATGTATATAATTTGTTACACTTCATATCTCCAGCTGTATACAAGTTGTTTATTTGTCGCTAAACATCACTACTTAATTAGTGTAAATCTTATCATAAACAATTACCTTTCGAGGAATCTACCTTTTGAGTTATCACAAAGATTTATAGCCATATAGATAGTCAAAAAGTAATTTAGACAACAAATTTTAATAGTTTTTATTTCTATTTTAAATTTTATATTAAATTAAATAATATCACATAAATTAAGACGAAGAGACCAGTAATAAATGAGAATTGTTGGATATCAGTAATATATTCCACAATGTTTAATAAAGACAAAATTGTGTGGAAATGACTGAAGATTCCAGATTGGCTTGCATGGAATTGGCAAGACAAGTTGTCGTAATGAAGTTGCTTAATAGGACATCCATAATTAAAAAAAGTTAAGATTAAGATTCATAATCTATCTGGGTTTGGGTAAATGAAGACAAGGATGACTAGCTTAATAATTAATCATATTACTAATCACAACTTAGTTATCAAACACGTCCGACACACATGCAACTTCCTAGCTAATTAATTACATCTTCGTCATCAGATAGAATAAAGAATCTTATTTTCTACTAATCTACGATGTTAAATAGTATAATTAATGATCAATTGGTCCTGTTATATTCTCAATTTATTGATTGTAGTATATAAATACAGAGATATCTTTGATAAAAAACTTTTATACAAAAGAAGTTCCACAAGTATCAATTAATATTGATTGTGTCCTCGGATATATATCTCATTTTCACCTCATCACCGTAGCCTCCGTCGTTCGTTATAGGCATAATACATATATTTGGTCTTTAACTTGGCTTCAAATTTTAACTTTGACCTTCAACTTGTTGGGAAAACGCGGACAAACACAAAAATATATATGGTAAAAGTAATGGAAATAAAATGGGAAAATAATGACACCAAGAGTTTTACGTGGAAACCCTTCTGAATAAGGGAAAAAACCACGGACTAAGAGGAGCAATTGATATTACTATAGTAAGGAATTTTACACTGTGTAGTCACGAATACAATACTCAAAGTGACTACTACACACTCAAAAGGAACAACACTCTTTTGGTTTCCGTCTTACTAAAATATCGCTCATACTCTATTTTTCTTCACAGACTATTTTCTTGTATAGTCTATGGAATACCTCACTTTGCTCTCAAAATGGTTTTTCTCTCTAACTTGGTGTGTTCTACAAATGAGCAAGAGTGCTCTATTTATAGAAGGATAAAACCATACCTATGTCACTAATGACATATGTAAACATAGCAAAGTCAAAAATGGTTGCAAATCTTACCAATTTGCCAACTACCAAATCTTTTCTTTTCAACTCCAATTACTATTCCTTTTTAACAATTGCTTGTACCAATTGAGTAGCTAAAGTTGACCAAAAAAAATGGGATGGATTCAACAAATCTCCCCCTCCAGTCCCATTTACTGGAAGAAGGTATCTTCAACTTCTTTAGAGAGAGCTCATACCCACAAGTTCTTTGCATAACTCGAACTTGTCTTTTGGTATCATCTTGGTCAGCATATCTGCAGGATTTTCACTTGTGTGAATCTTTTTGACGTGAAATGATTCATTCTCTCACTTTCTCACGAATCCAATGATATCTGACGTCAATGTGTTTTGTTCTTGCATGGTACATGGAGTTCTTGCTCAAGTCTATTGCACTCTGACTGTCACAATAGACAATATACTCCATCTGATTCAAACCAAGCTCTTGAAGAAATCGCTTTAGCCATATCATCTCCTTGCCGGCTTCAGTAGCCGCAATATACTCAGCTTCAGTTGTAGATAGTGCAACACACTTCTGCAACTTTGACTGCCATGATATAGCTCCCCCTGAAAAAGTAAACAAATATCCAGTAGTGGATTTTCTGTTATCAAGGTCACCTGCCATATCAGAATCTGTATAGCCTTTCAAGATTGGATTTGATGCTCCAAAACACAAGCATTCATCTGAGCTTCCTCTAAGATACCTGAGTATCCATTTCACAGCTTCCCAATGCTCTTTTCCCGGATTTTCGAGAAATCTACTGACAACACCAACTGCGTGAGCAATATCAGGTCTAGTGCACACCATTGCATACATTAGACTTCCGACAACGGAGGAATATGGAACTTTGGCCATGTTCTCTTTTTCCTCCCTAGCTGTAGGACACATCTTCTTGCTCAACTTCATATGACCAGCAAGAGGTATACTAACAGGCTTAGAATTCTTCATATTGAAACGCTCCAGTACGCGTTCAATGTACTTCTTCTGGGACAAATAAATCTTCCTTTTATCTCTAAGACGAGTAATTCTCATGCCCAAAATTTGCTTGGCATGACCCAAGTCTTTCATAGAAAAAGACTTACACAACTCTTTCTTTAGCTCGTCAATCTTGGAAGTATTTTTGCCCACAATCAACATATCATCCACATACAACAAAATGATGATAAAATCATTGTCAGAAAATTTTTGTACAAATACGCAATGATCTGAAGAAGTCTTCTTATAGCCCTGCTCCCCCATAACAGATTCAAACTTTTTGTACCACTGTCTGGGAGCTTGTTTTAGGCCATAGAGACTCTTTTTAAGTTTGCATACAAAATTTTCTTTACCATCTACTTTGAAACCCTCAGGTTGTTCCATATAAATCTCTTCTTCTAGGTCACCGTGAAGGAAAGCCGTCTTCACATCCATCTGCTCAATCTCTAAATTAAGACTAGCAGCCAAACCTAGAACTGTGCGAATCGAGGAAATTTTCACAACAGGAGAAAATATTTCGTCAAAGTCAATACCTTTCCTTTGACCGAATCCCTTAACAACCAATCTAGCTTTGTACCTGGGCTTCAAGTTGTGTTCTTCAACTTTAACTTTGAACACCCACTTGTTCTTCAAAGCTCTCATGCCCTTGGGCAATTTTACCAACTCATAAGTGTGGTTCTCATGCAAAGACTTCATCTCGTCTTGCATGGCTTCAATCCATTGTTTCTTGTGCTCATCTTCCATGGCCTCCTCATAACATTCAGGTTCTCCCCCGTCAGTGAGTAACACATACTCATTGGGTGAATAACGGGAGGAAGGAAACCGCTGTCTTGTGGACCTCCGAAGCGGAATATTTGATTCGTCCACAACTTCATGAGCAACAGGATCATCAATAACAATATCATTGTTATTATCAACATCAACATGTTGATTTGATACATGATTCTGGGCGTCACCATGATTATCAAACCCAATAACATCATGCACACTTGTGTGAGGAACTTCATCATGATGGACTATACCATCAAAATTTGAAGATTCTACCTTCTCCGCTTTGTCAATATCTTCAATTGTTTGATTCTCCATGAAAATAATATCACGGCTTCTCACAAGTTTCTTTTCAATTGGATCATATAGCCTGTAACCAAATTCATCTAGGCAATATCCAATGAAGATGCATTGCCTTGTCTTGGCATCTAATTTTGACCTCTCATCTTTCGGCACATGTACAAAAGCTTTGCAACCAAATACTCTCAAATGGTCATAGGAAACATCCTTTCCATACCAAACACTATTTGGTACATCACTTTGCAAAGCAACAGCAGGAGATAGATTAATAACATGTGCAGCGGTCAATAAAGCCTCACCCCAAAATGAGTTTGGCAACTTTGCTTCAGAAAGCAAACATCTAACTCTTTCCATCAAGGTCCTGTTCATCCTCTCAGCCAAACCATTAAGCTGAGGAGTCTTGGGAGGAGTCTTCTGGTGTCTAATACCTTGATTCTTGCAGTATTCGTCAAATGGTCCACAATATTCACCACCATTATCAGTACGAATACATTTCAATTTCTTTCCAGTTTCTCTTTCAACTGAAGCCTGAAACTGCTTAAAGACACCTAACACTTGGTCTTTAGTCTTCAAGACATAGACCCAAAGTTTTCTAGAGCAATCATCAATGAAAGTGACAAAGTAAAGTGCACCACCCAATGTCTTTGTCTTCATTGGACCACATAAATCAGAGTGCACTAACTCAAGCAACTCTGTCTTTCTCGAAGGAGGGTAGGACTTAAAGGAAACTCTATTTTGTTTACCAGCCAAGCAGTGCTCACATTTTTCTAATTTAGCACTTTGGAAATTTGACAATAATTTCTTCTTGGCTAGAACATTAAGTCCTTTCTCGCTAATGTGGCTAAGCCTCTTGTGCCATAATGTTGAAGAGCTATCGCTCTCAACCGCATTCACCATATCAACACAAGCAGAGGCCGTAGTCCAGTATAGACCACGACGTTTGTTACCACGAGCCACAACCAAGGAACCCTTAATGAGCTTCCATTTTCCATCACCGTTGGTACTAACATATCCTTCATCATCTAAAACACCAACAGAAATTAGGTGCAGACGAACATCAGGAGCATGTTTCACATTGTTCAAAACTAGTTTAGTTCCAACACTAGTTTCCATACAAATTGTACCAATACCAACCACCCTAGAAACAGTCTCATTACCCATACTCAAGGTTCCAAAATCACCAGGAGTGTAGGAAGAGAAAAAATCCTTCCTTGATGTCACATGAGATGCGGCACCAGTGTCCACAACCCAGCTTGACTCATCACAAGCAATATTTATCATGTTTGCATCAAGAACGGTAACAAGATCTTCGGTGGTGACGGTGGCTAGGCAATTTTCATTGCCATCTTCTTTAGTTTCCTCTTTGTTTTTGTTCTCCCTCTTCAACTTCCTGCAGAACTTCTTTGTGTGCCCTTTCATGCCACAATGATAGCACTCAATATCCTTAAGTCTGCCTTTGGATTTGCTCCTATTTTGTTCTCTTTGCTGAGAACTACGAGTTTTATTTCTCCCCCTGGGGCCAGTTATCAGGACATCCGACGAAGAGGAACCTTGAGTTTTTCTTCTCATCTCTTCGTTCAAGACACTACTCTTGGCGGAATCCATAGAGATCACACCATCCGGAGCAGAATTTGACAATGACGTTCTAAATGTTTCCCATGAATCTGGTAGGGAACCAAGAAGAAGCAAGCCTTGAATTTCTTCATCAAATTTGATGCCCATAGCAGATAATTGATTCATAATCCCCTGAAAATTATTCAGATGGTCTGTCATCGGAGAACCATCATTATACTTCAAAATCAACATCTGCTTTATTAAGAACATTTTGTTGTTGCCAGTCTTTCGAGCATACAAACTTTCAAGATGCTCCCAAAGGGTTCGAGCATGTGTTTCTCCAGAGATGTGGTTCAACACATTATCGTCGACCCATTGCCTAATGAATCCACAAACCTGTCTATGCAACAGATTCCACTCTTCATCTGTCATATTATCAGGCTTTACAGTGGTAAATACTGGTTTATAAAAATTCTTGACATAAAGCAGATCTTCCATTTTTCCCTTCCAAATGGCATAATTAACACCATTCAAAGTAACCATTCTACTTGTGTTGGCTTCCATTGTTTTCCCCAAAAAATATAGTTATCGCAAATCAAAGTAAATCTTTTCTGATGTGGAAGTTCAGACTGTGCTGCAACCACAGAGCATACTCAGATAAAACCTTGGCTCTGATACCAGTTTGTTGGGAAAACGCGGACAAACACAAAAATATATATGGTAAAAGTAATGGAAATAAAATGGGAAAATAATGACACCAAGAGTTTTACGTGGAAACCCTTCTGAATAAGGGAAAAAACCACGGACTAAGAGGAGCAATTGATATTACTATAGTAAGGAATTTTACACTGTGTAGTCACGAATACAATACTCAAAGTGACTACTACACACTCAAAAGGAACAACACTCTTTTGGTTTCCGTCTTACTAAAATATCGCTCATACTCTATTTTTCTTCACAGACTATTTTCTTGTATAGTCTATGGAATACCTCACTTTGCTCTCAAAATGGTTTTTCTCTCTAACTTGGTGTGTTCTACAAATGAGCAAGAGTGCTCTATTTATAGAAGGATAAAACCATACCTATGTCACTAATGACATATGTAAACATAGCAAAGTCAAAAATGGTTGCAAATCTTACCAATTTGCCAACTACCAAATCTTTTCTTTTCAACTCCAATTACTATTCCTTTTTAACAATTGCTTGTACCAATTGAGTAGCTAAAGTTGACCAAAAAAAATGGGATGGATTCAACACAACTTTCATAATGCACAAACAGATACTTTATCTATCCAACTTTTAAATAAATAAATGCATGAGTCCTACATGTCACAATACACGTAGGACACCACGTAGGACAAAAAATGACATGTAGGACATGTGTGTCTATTTATTCAACTTTATACAAGTTTAAGTGTCTATTTGTGCACATCAAAAGTTAAAGGACATAAATGTGATTTGAAGCCAAGTTAAAGGACACATTTATGTATTATACCTTTTCATTATATTTAACTAGATTATGTAAAAATATAAGCTTAAGATTATACTTTTTGCTTATATACTTTAACCCCACTTCCACTTCCAATTAATTTTACCACACGTCCCACGATTATACTAAAATAGTAAAACAAAATAATTCTAAAACTAAATACTCACTCACTTTATTTATATCAATTTTTTTTCTATCTTAAAAATGATATATTTTTTATATGATTTTTTTTTTCTTTCTTTCATAATCGATATTCAAAGAAGGGAAAAGGGTCTGATATACCCCTCAACTTTGTCATTTAGAATTGATATACCCCTTGTTATGAAAGTGGCTCATATATACCCCTACTTGTAAACAAATGGGTCACATATAACCTTTTCCTCTAACGGAAATGAAAAAAATAATAATTTTAATCTAATTTTTTTTTTTCTAAAAAATATAATTTCATATGAGTAAATTTAATTCTCGTCAAATATATATTTTTTTGACTTTTTTTGGTTTCAATGACTAATTTATAATTATTATTTTGATAATCAAATTTATTATGTTTCGCTAATATTCTTGTAAAACTTATTGTAGATTATCAAATTTTTTCTTCGAATACGAAATTAAATTACAATATACACAAAAAAATAGTTTAATTTTTTATTCTTTAAACTAAGGAATGAAAGGAAAAAAACAAAATAAGAATAAGAAATTCAAATAATTATAATTAAAGAAGTCAAAAAATAATTTATATATGAAAAAAATTAAAATATACCTTGAACTTTGATAGACGAATCATATATACTCCTAAATAATTTTTTTTAAAAAAATTAGAAGTAATAAATATAAATTTAAAAGTAATTTTTTAACTTCCGTTAAATGAAGGATATATGTGAGTAATTTTGTAACTGCGGGGGTATATGTGAGCCGTTTGTATAACGGTAAGAGCATATATGAGCCACTTTTGTAACGAGGGTATATCAGCTCCAAATGACAAAGTTGAGGGGTATATCAGACCCTTTTCCCTTCAAGGAAAAATCTTATCATAAGATATTTATACCAAATCAATATAATTTTTATTATTATATTATTAATAAAGAAATATATATTAATTAATTATAATTAAATAAAATAAATTATAAATTTAAAATACAACATACATATATTGATTTAAAGTAAACACGATAAGAATAAATGTCAAAGTCCAATAACTGTTGATTACTTCTCATCGCGTGTGCCGACCATTTCCCTTATTTGATTTGCTACAACTGACTCTCATAAAAGCTGCTTTTCACACTTCTAAAAGGAAAAAAAGAAAAAACTCATTCTACATTACAAAAATCTCTCTATAATAACATAACCAATTAACAATTCACGTTTTCATAGCAAGAACCTAAATCTTCTTCTATTTTTTCCTAATTTTTACAAATTTTGATTTATGAAGAAATTGCTAGTTAGAGTTTTACTTCATCGGAGAAGAAAAGGAAGAATTTTCAGCAGAGCGATTTCAAACCTCTGTAAATTGGGACATTTTCTAAAACAGAGTACAAAAGGACTCTGTTTTGGGAGACCCAATTCGGGTTACATCCGGGTCGGGCAAGAACCGATTGCTTCGAAGCAGGTGAGTGTACCGAAGGGGCATTTGGCTGTGTACGTGGGTGAGAAGAAAGATGACACGTGTAGAGTAATGGTGCCTGTGATTTACTTTAATCATCCTCTGTTTGCTGAATTGTTGAAGGAAGCAGAGATGGTTTATGGGTATAATCATTCGGGTGGGATCCAAATACCTTGTCGGGTATCCGAATTTGAGAACGTTAAATCAAGAATCGCCGCCATGGGCGGTGGTGGAAACAGCCGTGGAGAGCGGAGCTCGAAGGGCAAGTAGTGATTTAGTTTATGCTACATGCTTTGAAACTTTGAAAGAATTATTTGTACAAATTTTTGTTTTAACTTTTTAGCCCAATTCTCAAATGCTTGTAGTTTTTCGAATTAAGTTAATAGTCAAAATCACATTTGAATTATTACGCTTTTTTAGTGAATTTCATATTTTAATTAAGTCTCGTTATGTTTTTCTTTTAATCAAAACACATTTAGTTGAGTTGGCCTACGTAAAGTTAACGGTCAAAATCACACTTAAGTTATTATCTTTTTTTGGAACTTCATGTTGTAATTATTTTTTATTTTATTAACTTATTTAAATTGTCACTCTTTTTATATTAAAACGAACTTTGATATTGAATTAATCTACACATATTTATAATTGCGTGGAACAATATTTGATTGAGATATTCTAGGGAAATTTCCTCTCATAAGTAATTTGATAGCAACCAATGCTACCATGCACACAGAGAACACTACTATTTTCTTATTTTGTAATGATTCTTAAAGCTTCTTCGCTAATATTTGATCAAACTCAACGTCGAGATATATTTTAGAGTATATAGATTCGTGAACTTTTTGATATAACTTTTAAGCAAATTCATTGGTTGACCAGGCCCACTTTTGAGTGGCAGAGTTGCAAGGTTACTTAGGCCCCGTTTGGATGGGCTTAATAAAAGCAGCTTTAAAAAAGTACTTTTGAAAGTGCTGAAACTTAATTATTTTTAAAATAAGCAGTTATGTGTTTGGATAAAAGTGCTGAAGTTGCTATGTCAAACGTGGAAAGGGAAAAATGGAAGAAAGAAATGTTAGGATTATGTTGTAATTTGGAGATTGTATAAAAATATTAAGGGCAAACACATAAAAATTTAGTCAACTTAAAACAGCTTATAAGCTAAAAAAAGAAAAGCACCTCTACCCCAGCTTTTAACTTTTGGCTTAAAATAAGTTTTTTTTAACTTAAAATAAGTTATTTTCAGTATTGTCAAACAGCTAAATAAGTCAAAAATCAGCTTTTAAGTCAGTTTGACCAGCTTTTAAGCTGAGCCAAACAGGCTCTTAATTCTGTTTGGCTTACTTTGAAATCTTCCATGTTATTGGTCAGCATAGGAAATTTGGACCTCCATTGACTTTGTATAGGTATTTGAGCTTATTGAACAGGCAATATGTGCATATTAAAATTCGTTTACATGTTTAATTCAAACTCGATACTAATGGCATAATTGACCAAAATCATCATGTTATCGTTATAAATCATAATCCAAAGTATTTATATTCAATCATAACTTGGATTTAGTCCATCTCTAACCCATCACATGGGCTTTATCATGGATAGATTATTAGCGTTACATTACAACGTTTGTCATACACAACATGTTATTCCTTGTGATTAAGCTCATGAACTTGATTCTGCTACACTTAATTGTAATAAAGAAAAAAAAATTATCATTATACCAAAAGTTATGATATGATTGTAAGGGCACAATTTTAATTATTTTTTCAGTTAAGTCTCTCAAGTAGATGTCATATCCGATCATGACTTCAATCTAACCTATTTTGATTCATCACCCGAGCCTTGTCATCTACGTTATCCAACATTAATACTTATATATTTGATTTTGAAGGTGAAAATGGCAATGTGATATAGTGTTAAGGAAAATAATAGTTTGAACTCTATATTTATATGCATCTGAATCTAATTTCTTGAACAATAAAAATGAAAAAAAAGGGGGGGGAATATATTCATTTAGATTGCAATTTCTCAATATTGTAATTTATAACAAACTATGAGCTATGTTTGTTAAATATAAACGACAATAAAACAATAATTACCATATACTTATTATTTAAATAATGTGTTAGAATTAAATATTAAACAAGTAAAAATAAATTGAATCACGAATTTGTAGATCGCTGCACGATGGTGACAAGATAAGGTGCCAAATTTCATGCAGCAGACTCCCAACTGTGTATTGTTGTTTTGTGTGCTCTGGCAATTTGTCGTAATGAAGTTGCTGCTTTACACAGGATATCAATTAATGTGTTTTCTGTAAGACTAATTAATCATATAATAGTCCTTCTAGGTTTTGGTAAATTAAATTGAAACAACGTGATAAAGAATCACAATTTAGTGAACAAATACGACACAAATGTAACTTTTTAAGTGCAGGATTAAATGCTTATCGTGGGTTCGACACTCATATCAATGACATAACACGCTATCACTTCATCGAACTGTAGATATTGAAATTTTATAAGACTCTACAAGACGTATTCAATTCAAATTGAGACTCCAGAAGGTGTCTAATTAGAGTTCTTGGAGGTTACTCAATCCTAAATTCTAATTTATACTCAAAATATCCATGAAACGATCAAAATCTCAAATATTCTACAAAATCATGGAATATTCACGGCCCTGTAATCAGGATAAATCTTAGGAGATCGAATAGAAACTTTATTTGTGAATATAGTACACTAGTAACATTTAACCAGTGTACTATATTCACAACAAAAGGTTAGGCAAAAATGGTGACACAACATTCACTTGCAACAAGTGTACCTCTTTAGATGTCCTATTTGTTGGCTTTTTTATGCAATTATTAGTTGGATGTGTAAAGTCTCACGTTTCATTTTCCTAAGGTAGTTACTATATATTTTCATTCATCATCAATTCAGTTACTGCCAATCTATTTCATATTTGTGTCCAAAAAGGTTTGTTCCATTTTGATCTCATCACTCACCAAAGCACACAATTTTATTTATTTTTTTCTTTATTTTAAACTTCTATTTTATAAATTTCAAATAAAGAAATTAAAAACATGACGAAGCACCTGCTAAATATGTGTGAACAAGGTTATTTACACAATTTTTTTCTAAAAAAATATATTTATAAGATGTTATACTCGCAATGGTAAGGGATAATCTCTTAGAAAAAAAGTGTATTACTTTGGCCTAAAATGAATAATATCACATCATGTTTATAATATTTTTATAATATTTTAATTTAACAACTGATATTAAAAGTCAGAACTACTGATTCGATGTGACGAAAGGAAATGATAGAGTGATGAGTAGGGCCTAACTTAGAGCATTACTCGTCTACAAACTATTTGCTATCTTTACCCTAAAACTTTAAAGATATTCACTCACACACGCGCTAAAAAAAAGGAACTAAGATTCGATAGGGTATATTATTTTTGTTGATGTTAGTGAAACATAGTTCATCTCCAAATTAGCCTACAAATGACGATGAATTATGTGAAACTTCGTTTGATATGAAGCTTTTGAAAGAAAATTTGTACGAACTCAATCCAAAAATCACATGCTACAAATAATGTTTGCTTGGGTTGTTTTTGTCCAAAAAATAAAATGAAATAAACATATTATCTTAATTTTTCTTGTAGATTGGTGGCCATGTGGTGACCAATTTGTAATTCTCCTATCTATGATCAATCTTGATTGGGAGGTTCAAATCTTTTATGGTCCAAACTCCAGCATTCCATGTGTATTACCAACCCAATAATTATTTTTGGTACATTTTTATGCCTTTTTTTTATAATAATAAATTAATAATACAGATGCTCAATTTTTAAAATTTTTTAAAATTTATATACAAATATTTTGGTTGGCAAAAATTTCGAGCAACTGCATACATTCTTCTGGATCCTATGTATCTTCCCCATTAATGCTATTATTGAACAAGATTTTGTCACTTGAAAATTGCATTAACTTGTGCAATACAATTCTTAATTTTATGAATATATATGTAATAATGCATTCATTAAAAAAAAGTCTAGCACCATTATTTGAAAAGTCAACAATTTGGTTTTAAATATAACATTACGAAATACTTGAACAGTGAAGATGATAATTTGCAATTTTTTCTTTTTTAAAAAAAAAAATTACCGTTGAAATCAAATACATTTAGATTTTTTATTAAGATTATTTTGGGATCGATTTTTATGTTATGACGTATGTTTTAATAACAACATTTTCTATAGTTGCAGTAGAAATTCAAATATACAGACATTATCCAAAAAATATTTTAAAAAAAGTATGGTAGATTGACCTTCTTTTTTCCAACAATTGTGATTTGGTTATTAGAGTGTACAAGATCCATATAAACAACTTATGACGGATCACAGATCAAATGTTATTTTTCAGTATTGTTATAAGGGAAGGGGTCAAAAATATTCTTAAAGTATGTGAAAGGAACAAAAATATTCTCAATTTATAGTTTGGACAAAAAAAATGTCCTTATCGTTAATATTTTGATTTAGAAATGTCCTTGCAATCAATACTTTAATTTAGAAATACCTCTATAGTTACTAAGAGCCTGTTTGGCTTAACTTAAAAGCTGGTCAAATTGACTTAAAAACTGATTTTTGACTTATTTAGCTGTTTTTGCAATATTGAAAATAACTTATTTTAAGTTAAAAAAAACTTATTTTAAGCCAAAAGTTAAAAGCTGGGGTAGAAGTGCTTTTTTTTTTAGCTTATAAGTTGTTTTAAGTTGACCATATTTTTATCTTTTTGCCCTTAATATTTTTATACAATCTCCAAATTACAACATAACCCTAACATCTCTTTCTTCCATTTTTCCCTTTTCACCTTTGGCATAGCAACTTCAACACTTTTATCCAAACACATAACTGCTTATTTTAAAAATAAGTTTCAGCACTTTCAAAAGTACTATTTAAAGCTGCTTTTATTAAGCCTATCCAAACGGGCCCTAAATGGGTCAAAAGTTTATGTGTTGACCCTATAAATTTATGTATTGACGGAAAGAACATTTTTTAACCAAACTACATATCTATGTGTTGACAGGGGCGGACCCACATGGTGTCTGCCGTGTGCTCGAGCACCCATTAACTTCGTTACGAAATATATATATCTATTTAGAAATTGATAGGTATTTGTATAAAATTAACATAGAGCATCAATGAATAAATCATATAGTTGACCCAATTGTTCTACGATGAGTACTTAAGACTCTTTTAATGTTGTTGTACGCCATTGTTAACACATATTTTTTACAGTTTCACTTCAGAGCACCCACAACCTTAAAATCCTAGATCCGCCACTGTGTGTTGACCCTATAAATTTCAAACATCGAGTTTTATGTCTCTTAAGTTTGAATAGTTTTTTACTCATTTGGTAGATACTTTCTTGTAATGTTATTTACATCAAATCAATACAATTTATTGCAATTGAATGATTTGATATAGTAAAATATATATTAATCAATTGTGATTAAGTAAATAGTATTGTATTTTAAGATATTACACTTATTACATTAATTAACTTGACGTAAACATTTGCAATATAACCTTAGGTTAAGAGTGGCGCAATCACACTCTTCATTAAAAAATTATGAGATATCAAGAAGTTTAATGTTAATATTATGAGCCAATATGTTTAACGCACTACTCATATATCATCAATTTTTTCATACATACTTCGTTAAATTTCTGATTTCGTTACTAATCATAAATAAATCGTGGAGATAGCTACCCCGTTTGAGTCCTTTATTTAAACGTAACATTTTAGTGGTTTCTCCACATTTTTGGAGGAAAACAAAAGGATTTCTTTTCTTAGTTGTGCATCCTTTACTCGAATTAATTTTCTTTAAAGGAAACTTAGTGGTTATTGCTGCAAAAGCCATATAAAGTCAAACCCTTTTAAAAAACTATTCAAAGTATTGAATTATAATTTTATTTTAGGGAAAATAATTAATTAGTTCCAATATTTTTATTGTTAATGCCCTTACGTGGCGGGAGTTTATGTATAAACGAATCCCACTAACATTCTTTATTTTCAAAATAAGTGGGCTAAATAAAATTGCTACTTTCACGGAGATCTCATTTATAAAAATAAGAAAAATAACATAAAAAATGTTGGAAAACATTAATATTTTTTGTAAACAACCAAATTAAACACCTTTAAAAATAAACTAAGGTTGAAAAAAATTAGTTGACTTTAAAAAATGTGTTAAGTTAATACTTAAAAAATAATTATCGAGAAATTACCTTATCTCTAACATTTGAGTTTCAAATGTGTAAAAGAAAATAAAGTATTTTTTTCGAAAAGATGCAATTTGAGAATACATTTTTATATTAAAGAATTGTGAGATTTTTGATAATACACATTTTTCATCATTTAAATCAGCCATCATTAATTATAGTTATCTCGTATATTCAAATAACGATATATTAAAGTTATTATTTTATTTGTTATTTCTTTAAAAATATGACAAGTTAATACTGAATAAGTAAAAATAAACGGATATATGGCCTAAAAAGTTCTTGAATTATTAATTTTTTTTAAAAAAAAAATCTCTGTCCAAAGGGGCCCTTAATTACTGGCCCCTCAACCCTCATACAGCCGCGAAGCATCACAACGACTAATCAGCTGACCACTCTTCTTCTCTGTCTCTCTTTTTATTTCTCTCCATAAATATATCTCAAACTCCAACAATTCTCATCAATTCTCATCGTGTGTGCCGACCATTTCTTCCTCCCATACCCCCCAATCTCTCAAATCTATATAAACAGAGTGATACATTTGTTCCTCCATATTTGACTTGTCACACCTCTCTTAAATCAAAAACCAAATCCCCCTTCAAAAGGTGGCATTTACCACTTCTTGAAGTACTCTGTTACTAACCCATTGTCAAAAAAGGTGTTTTTTTTCTTCTCTTTTCTAGATTTTAAGCTATGAAGAAAAACAGAGGTTTTAAAATTGGGCGGAGATTGGTGAGAGTTTTCAGCTGGTTGATTCACCGGAGAAGAAATGGAAACAAGCGGCTGAGTTGTGCAAGCAGAGCAATTTCAAAGCTCTGTAAATTGGGGGTTTTGCTGAAACAGAGAGCTAAAGGACTCTGTTTTGGGAAGCCCAATTCGGGTTACATTCGGGTCGGGCAAGAACCGATTGATCTGAAACAGGTGAGTGTACCAAAGGGACACTTGGCTGTATACGTGGGTGAGAAGGAGGATGACACGTGTAGAATTGTGGTGCCTGTGATATACTTTAATCATCCTCTGTTTGCTGAATTGTTGAGGGAGGCAGAGATGGTTTATGAGTATAATTATCCGGGTCGGATCCAAATACCATGTCGGATATCCGAATTTGAGAACGTTAAATCAAGAATCGCCGCCACGGGCGGTGGTGGTGGAGAGCTGAGGTGGAGACAGAGTTACTGATGAGTTGTGGCTGAGTCAGCATTGGAGAAAATTGTAATGTGCAAATAGCATAACCCTCCATCACAGGCCTTGTGTTGGGGAGGTTTAGTTTATGTTAGTTTTTTTATATTAAAAAAAAAAAAAAGACGGATCGATGCATTAAACTTTTGATACATTTCGCTCTCGCTATGTTTCGCATAATGTCAAATGTTGTGGGTGTGAAGGATTTCTTTGTACAATTTTTTTGTTAACCTTCTAGATCAAATCTCAAATAAATGTAGTTTTTTTTTGTAAATATTTAGATGTTCTTTGTATCTATTCTAGTTTATATTCTCTTAAAATATCACAAAGCAATATGATTTACAAATAAAAGTTTTGGATAAGCCATCGTAAATTGCATCTTCACAAATGTTTATTTTATCGAGATCTCTCTCAAAAATATAATGTCTACATCGTAGGTGAAATAATTCACATCGTTGATTCTTACACAATAAATTAGTTAAGAAAACCTCTCTAAAATCACATCATCGTTTAGAAATTGGTTAATCGATAAAGAGATATGTACTTGATGAATGATCCTAAAGAGGGGTTAGGGTTTGGTTAATTAGGACTTAAAAGAGTCTCTTTAATGTTCTTTTTTTAAATTCTTTTTGTTATGTTAGACTCAATAGAGTCTGTACATTATTTCTTTCTTCTTCTTTTTTCCAATCTTTTTGCTATGTTAGACTCAATAGTGTCTTAATGTCTATACGTTGTGTTGTTGTTGTTTTTTTTAAATCTTTTTGTTATGTTAGACTCAATAGTGTCTATACAGTATTTTCATTGGATGGTGTTTGTGGAGGTCTATCTTGGTTATGTTTCACCACCTATCGTGATTCGTGACAATATAAAATAACAAATCTATAGTATAAATTTGTTAAATCAATTTTACCCATTCAAGCCTCTAATTTTGATTTCTCGAATAATTCGAATGTAGATATGGTGTAGACTGTATAAATATCCTTTTCCCCATAGTACAAGAAGATCGAAAAGGACACATCTCATTTCACCTTTTCAGAGAGGTACTACTTTGCTATCATTGAGAGTGAATTTTCTGTGTTATAGTTTTCGTGTCAAAAAAAACTACATCAAGAGATCGAACAATTAAAAAAGTATATATTATATCACATGTGCGTAGGGAAGGGATTAATATGGCCATCCACTTCTAAGAGAATAAATTATAAGAATCTTCCTTCAAATAAATGAATATCAGACCATATCCCTACGAATCAGATATTCATTTAGGAGTTGACAAATATTTAATAAGAGTAGTTAGTTGATGCTTTTCCATGTTTAAAACTATCGACAATTCCAACATTTAATGTTGATTTTAATTATTCTTGGAGGCCACCAAACTAATGTGTGTGTCCAAATTGTTATATGTAATACCAAAATCAACCACAAGTACATATTGTGATGTGCATTTGATGGCTTAACACTGAATTTATTGATATAAAAGTTTATTGATATAAAAGATCGAACCGTACCATTGACACGCCTAGCGTTCATACACCACTTACTCTGTCAAAAACAATAAATAGGAATAGCATATATATATCACATGACAGGGAAGTTCTCTTATTATGGTCCAAGAAAAAGAAATCAGCTTCATTAGAAAAATTGTCAAGTTGGATTTCACAAATTTGAATTTTTGATTGTTTAAAGTAGCTAGCTAAAAAAAATCCTTTAAATTTTTCTTTCCACACTACTTAATATTAGATTTGAGCTAAATCATTTAACGATGTTCACGACGAACATAACATTATAATATGAGTACTATTAAAGACTATTGTGCAGTGGTTGGTGTACATACATAATACATTACTCGAAAGGAAGATCATATAGGGACCTAAATTACTATCTAGGCAATTATTGTTCAGTTTACGTCTGGCTAAAACAAGACCACTCGAGTTATCGATCGATCAAGCGCTAAAGCCTCTGTTTGCAGTGGTATACTCCTCTAAACTGTGTCCATTGCAAGCAGCCATAAAAGCATCCTCCATAGCATCTCTTGAGATACCATTGTTGCAAATGTTTGCAAATGCTCTCATGTGTTTCATGCCATATTGCGTTAGCGAACCACAATGTGCCTCGAAAAGGCGAACCTAGTGAAGAAAAAACAGTATCAGCTCATGTTATGCACGTCATAACTTTTGACAACCATTTACTACACAGTAAAAACGCAGGTTCGTGGATTACCGTTGATTTTAGGCATTCCCAATCATCCACAAGAGGTAGACCAGGTTTTCTGACAGAGCTGAGAACAGAACCACCCTTTATTGGACCAAAAAGAAAGACTCCAACTGCATCTATGCTACCATCAAGATGTTGCCTATGCAGCATTGTCTCAGTTATCTCTTTTCGAAGCTTGGCCTTTTCGAGTGAATTGTCTTCCAGCTTCTTATACTGTATAGACCAAGAAAACATGTACAAAGACCAAATCAAAATGATATAACACCAAGCAGAACTATAAACGGGTGCTCATGTATCTCTATATTGGGGTGGGGGACTCTAAACTCGAACAATACCCGATAAGTGAATCCGTAACTTCCAAATTCCAATTCAAGCGCTAGTTCAATAAAAAGTATTGGCTACATTTTATAATCTGGATGTACATAAAAGGATCAGGGAATAACTGAGCTACCATACAAAAGAATGCTTCCACTTCAAGAACGGTCATTCCGATAAAACAAAACATAAATGTAACAATAGTCACTAGACAAACCTTGTACCACCTCATATGACCAACCAAACATTTCTACTTCGATGAATTTTAATCCCTCTCCTACTCAAATGTGTAGTGAAATTACTCAATTACTGTACAAAGATATTCAAAACTTACTCTTTCCCATAAGAAGAGAAGATCAGCATCCCTCTGGTTGACAACCTCCAATCGTGCAAAATCAATCTTGTTCGCCGGAAGATTCACGGTGGCAGGGTCAAATCCTTGGTACAAATAAACTTTCTCAGGCTTGATTTCTTTGCTTCCATATTCCATAACATGAGATCCAGCATTATAGTTGTTTGAGTTGGAAGTTCTTTCCTTCACCTACAAGACAATATAGCATTAACATCCAACGATCATGACGACTCAGAAACTATGCTGCTCAGATTCTTCAATAATACCACCAGATGCGTCTCGTATCCACCAAAAATAGTGCATTTTTGGAGGATCTGAAACGGGTGAGACACACATTTGAAAAGTTCGAGCAACATAGCTCACAAGAATGTATTAGATGCCAAACAGAAGTCTTGGTTCATTCACCTTCTCGTACTGCTGTTTTATTGTTTCCTTCTTCAGGTTATGAGACTCGCTGAAAACAAGTTAAACATTGACTAATCATCAGCAGATTGGTTTTGTAATTATAACTTCCCAAATATTACACCTTACCAATAAAGCAAACGTGTACTTTTACATTACCTGTCCTCCATCCATGCAACACTATACAAGTCTCCCAAACATGTGATATATTCTGATGGAGGTGGAGGATCCATTCCTGGGCAATACGTCCCCCAACTGCTTTCTTCAGCGTTTGAGGCTGTCGTCACATAAATGTTCAAGTTTTCAGGCATTAAACCCTCGAAGACACTACCACTCTCACAAGCTTCAATATACAGGACCTGCATAAAGCACAACATACTAAATAATTCTGATAGGAAATGGAACTATCAAGTTCATATATATGTAAAATACATTGAGTTCTTACCATCTCTTTATAGGTCCCAGCTGCGTATTTTTTCTTCAAGACCTCAATTAAATCTTTGCCATAAAGGTAAGGCATGTTGGGCATCCCTGAAACAAAGATAAACCAAAATGTGTTCCGATTGATTGTTAATAGCTGCAGCTCAAATATAATTTTTCTTTGTCAAATAGTATAAATCAGATACAAGCGGCGGGATTACGAGCTCACCAAGCACCCCTGGACCACCATGATCGGAGTAATACAAAAATATCCTGTCATTCGGTCCACTGTTGACGACCTTCCCACTTCCACCTTTCACGGCACTTTTATCACCAAGTAGTACAGCATACAAGTTTGCTGCAGTGACGTGCTCACCGGTATAGTCCTACCATAATCATCTTATCAAATGTGAGATTACTGCTGGCTAAAAGAAAGAAATGAATAATGTACCCTTCAAAATCAATCAATTCCGCGAAATAATGCAGAAGTACAAGAACCAAGCTTCATATTTTTCTAAAATAGTTCAGCAACTATCTTGTGTTTCCACATTTCAATTTGCTCCTATCACGCACCAAGATAAGCTTCGTAATCTGATCAGCTTTGATTAAGAAATTCAAAACATAGATTAAGTACATACTAACCAATTCGATTTTGTAAGAGCCCAAAAAGAGTCTGAATTCGCCAACTAGACTGGTAACGATTAAAGAATCTCATTACTGTATCATATAGGGAAGAAAAAAACGAGTTCCGCGATGGTTCGTGGATTCATACTCCCAAATAAAAGTTTCATAACTACCATTTTCAGGTCCAGGGTATCAAATTATCTAAGCAGTTCACAGCCTTTGCATCTACTAGTAGAGCCATATTTCTAATTTGAGGTTCAATGTCTTACTAAAAAAACTAGAGGCACACCATCTTTAAATGGAGAAATGAAATGTTATGACTAACCACATATGCTACGACATGACAGAAGATCTTACATTTGAAAGCTGTCAAATTACATTCAGGAGTTTGGTTAAAATTAAGAGTGTATACACAATGCGCAAAAGGAAACAACAATAAGATATAAAATTTGGTTATTACCTTAGGCACACCGGCGTAGACATCACTACCATTTGGATGATTGATTATGACTCCACGTCTTGGATTCAACTCGCTCTTGGCGATGTCATCGTACATGAATACTACTATGTTCTCATCTTTCAATCCTCCTCTTTTCAAGATTTGGTAAGCATGACATACATCTGCCTGCATTCATCCCATATAACTCTTCAAACCACTTAGCAGAACGTATAAATCGAAAAAATAGCTAAATCCCTCAACTTGTTTAGTAATGGCAGCAACAACACCTCTAAATATATACTAATTCCTAACTTGCATTAAACAAGTGGAGTTTGCTATATATATCATCAATTCAGCTGACATATAAGCCCTTCAACATGCACTACAAACAAGAAAACTGTGAATTACAGGGATTACTATGAAAATTTGTAGGAAAATAAGTTTTTACATACTTATCCCCACGAAAATTCTCACGTAATTCACACTGTTTTTATATAGTGATGCTTACAAATAGACACTTACACTATCATAAAGCTAAACATCAAAAATACCAAAATAGTGGCCAGAAAGTTAATCCAAACTAGAGCAGATAAAACAAATTCATTTTTTTCTAAATACTAATGCCAATTTTCTTACAATCACAATAGTGGAAAACACTTTTACAGAATGAAAATTGCCACACTTTAAGGTCTCAAAATTAGTACTAATTTTTTCTACTGTAGAATCTGCATGTTCATGGTCATAAATTACCTGATGGCGATAATTTCCATACCCATTTGAACCAGCCACAAGAACCGCCCACCGCACGCCGCCACCGCCTTCCTCCGTTCCATCATCATCATCATCATCACGATCTACCGGCGACCGTATCAAGGGGTCCCAGAAGCGGTGGGGCCTACCTAACCTTCTACTATCAATTTTTGGCTCAATAGAAATAGCCCCCACCATAACTAACAACATCAAGGTTACACATACTGTAAAATTACAAGACCCCATCATCAAAACAATTAAAAAAAACTCAAATTTTGATTGAAATGAAAGTGAAGAAACAGAGGAGCTGAGAATTAGTGAAGTGTTGGGTTTTTTGTTATGTATGTGGCGGTGGTGTGTATACATGCAAAAGCAGAGAGTGCCACCTATCAACTCATGTGGGACCAATAGTACCAGGTGTTACAAATAATATTTTTACGAATGCCATTACAAATCACCTCTATCATCACAATCATTACTGACAATCATAATAATAGCTTTTAATCGTCAATCATTATCACATTTAAAAATAATTATAATCATAATGCTACACCATTGTTGTCAATCCTCCACTCTAACAACCACCCATACAATTAGCAATGTCATGACCAACTATCATCGAAGAACTCCTTGACAAAATATGAAGAACTTAGGCCTAAAATATATAGAAAACAAAAACTATATATAAATATTATTCTTTCTGCTTTATAAAGAATGATCTAATTTAATTTGATACAAATTTAAAAAGAAAATTAATCTTAATTATTGCCAATGTTGATATAAATATTTGTACAACGCAACATTAATACGACGAAATCATTAAATTGATACCTCTAAAATTTTAATTTAGAGCCTGCTTGGCTCAGCTTAAAAGCTGGTCAAACTGACTTAAAAGCTGATTTTTGACTTATTTAGCTGTTTGGCAATACTCAAAATAGCTTATTTTAAGTTTAAAAAAAACTTATTTTAAGCCAAAAGTTAAAAGCTGGGGTAGAGGTGCATTTTTTTTTTAGCTTATAAGCTGTTTTAAGTTGACCACATTTTTATCCTTTTGCCCTTAATATTTTTATACAATCTTCAAATTACTACATAACCCTAACATCTCTTTCTTCCATTTTTCTATTTTCACGTTTGCATAGCAACTTCAGCACTTTTATCCAAATACATAACTATTTATTTTAAAAATAAGTTTCAGCACTTTCAAAAATACTTTTTTAAAAAATGCTTTTATTAAGCCCATTCAAACGGGTCCTTAGTAGTCAAAAGTGGTTCTAACAACTTCTAAGATTGTGGTATGAAGTATCATCTGTTTCGAAATATTTTACTTTGGGTGAGGTACAATTAACAAAAAATATTTTAGTGTATTTTTTATTTTTGACAAGTGTTACAGCAGTAGCGGTGCAACTTTGAGGGGGCGTCTGATTGACATTTTTAGGGCCCGTTTGGATGCGCTTAATAAAAGCAGCTTTAAAAAAATACTTTTGAAAGTGCTGAAACTTATTTTTAAAATAAGCAGTTATGTGTTTGGATAAAAGTGCTGAAGTTGCTATGCCAAACGTGAAAAGGGAAAAATGGAAGAAAGAGATGTTAGAGTTATGTGGTAATTCGGAGATTGTATAAAAATATTAAGGGCAAAAAGATAAAAATATGGTCAACTTAAAACAGCTTATAAGCTAAAACAGAAAAAGCACCCCTACCCCAGCTTTTAACTTTTGACTTAAAATAAGTTTTTTTTAAATTTAAAATAAGTTATTTTTAGTATTGCCAAACAGTTAAATAAGTCAAAAATCAGCTTTTAAGTCAGTTTGACCAGCTTTTAAGCTGAGCCAAACGGACTCTTAGTAGGAAAATTATAATATATAATTTTAAAAATAATTTGATTATATATATATATATATATATATATATATATTTTTTTTATTATTATTTTATTTTTTTTTTTTTTATTCACTCAACACTATGATGTGCATGCTTGGTGACGTGGTCACGCATAATTTAGAATGGTCAATCATCATTTATCTAAAAATTATATTATATATATAGAAAATGGTATAAAGTATATAGATAAAAAGTTATATATTATATGTCTATATTAAATCTTCAATTGTTTATAACAAAATTTTTCGGTTCATCATTAATCATGAAGTTTCTGAGTCACATTAAATATTTCATGATAGGAGCATGTACATTGTGTTGCATCGCCTCTCTCAATTTTGTTTTGTAATACTCTATTTTTCATCGGTAACTGTTACTTTTAAGCATATTTTTATGCCAGTTTCTGCAAAAAATAGCTCAACTTAAGATATATTTGATATGGAGGAAAATATTTTTGCCAAATTGACTCAATTCTTTTCTAAAAAAATTATTTATATATACAAATTAGAAATTTAGTTTCCTAGATTAATTTTATTAATAAATGTTATAAAAATATGAATTTGGCCACTAACATTTTGTAAAGTTTTAAAATGATAAACGACTAAGAAGGATATTGAAAGAAAATGATAGTGAAAAAGTAGACAAGTAATAAGAAAAGGAATATTTTAAATATAATAAAATAGAGAGGGTATTATAAATATCGAAAAATTTTATAAATCTAGATTTGATCATAAACATTTTCTATAATTATTTATTGATATAAAACGATCAAAGTATTATTTTATTATAAATAAATACAGAAAACAAAGCAAAAATTGACAAATTTCTTGTTTGAAGAGACCTTTGTCTAGATCTTGTTAAAATTATATCTAGCAACTAGCAAACATGTTATACTAATTCCTTAGCTATGGATGTCTCCACATTTAAAGTTGTTTGTTGCAAGTTAAAGAGGCAAAGGTAGTAATAGTAATCATTATATATGCACACAATTGGAATAAAAAAGCTCTCATCCCTCCCTAAGTGGATGCACCATCACTTTCAAAACCCTAGGTGATTTGGAGGTGTATTTGTTACTTCTAAGAAATTCCAAGTCATCAATTTCAGCCTTCACATGTTTGATCGTTCGTTTGATAGAGTGTACAAAAATAATATGTGTTTATAATATTTGTATTAGTAGTGCCTACGTTAGTTACACATATAATATCTTTTATGCATTGTTTAATTTGGTCGTTTGATAGAGTATATAAAAATAATGTTCAATAGAGTGTATTAGTAATATATGCATAAATAATGATTGTATTAATTATGTTTGCATTGGTTATGCATAGATTAATTCGTATGCATCATTTGGTTTGATGTATACAAATAGTATGTATTGTATAAAAATGTTGTTTTATGAAAATCTCCTATATAATTATGGTGGAAATATGTAAAATTACTTTTGAGGGATAATTGAGTTTTTAAACATGCTAATACGTGTAATAAGTCCATTTGCATTAATTTATTCATACCTAGAAATTCATGATACAAAAAAGTGTACCAAACAAAGTAATACTAATTCATAGGATTAATGTGTGCATTATATTTGCTTACACTCTATCAAATGACCCGTTAAATAAGTATCAAGTAAAATTGAAGACTTGAAATTTTCAAACTTAGAGCCATACGATAGATAAAAATCCAATTGAACAAGAATCTTATTAAAATTCTAATTCTATCTTCGAAAAATTGCAAATTAGAGACACAATTATTGTAGCAAAATTTCAAGAGCAAAGTGTCCGTAATTTTTTTTCTTCAAAAACACCAATTAAATCCTGTTATGATTTAGAACGTATAACTTATAAGGGGAAATAATCAACGAAATCGAATTTCGATTTGTATATTATTGTATATAAACATATAAATACCATCTAGGTATGTTTGGATTTATAATAATATGTTTCAAGTTTTTAAATACTTTTACTTAAAACAGATCAAACTTTTGTATATTATTATATAACAATGTTTATTATATATCAACTTATGTTTTAGCCTAAACATATGTAATATAAATTTTTAACTTATATTAAATAATTGTATATATATTTTAAAAAATTATTATTTAGATGCACTAAACTCTCTAGAATTAAAAAACTGAAGGTCCCACCACAAAAAATTAATTTATTGTATCCAATTTTACCATCTATATTTAATTCTTCTCCCAATTTAACTTGGAAATAAAAAAAAAACAAAAAAAAACGAATCCCTCTGTTTTGATTAAAGCTAACCCTAGAAATTCCAATAATAACTCTAATCGTCATCGAACTTTCCAGAACCTCAAACCAGAACCTACAAGAACCCTCTAGTCCCCACTACCACACAAACCCCTCTTTTATAAAGCCCTAAAAACTCAAAATCTTTAATCCCTTCACTCCAATTCTTCTTCAGATTTCTTCAAATATATTCCTGTAAATCAGCAGCCATGGCTGATGAAGCTAAGGCCAAAGGTAACGCAGCTTTCTCCGCCGGCAATTTCACCGACGCTATTAACCATTTCACTGAAGCCATCAATCTTGCTCCCACCAATCATGTTCTTTACTCTAACCGATCTGCTGCATACGCTTCATTAGGGAAATATTCCGATGCTTTATCCGATGCACAGAAAACAGTTGACCTAAAACCCGATTGGGCAAAAGGGTATTCTCGTTTGGGTGCCGCACATTCTGGACTTCACCATTATGAAGATGCGGTTTCTGCTTACAAGAAGGGGCTTGAGATTGATCCGAATAATGAGGGTTTAAAATCGGGTCTTGCTGATGCTCAATCAGCTCAGGCTCGATCTCGTGGTCCGGCGGTTCCGCCCAGCCCGTTTGGTGATGCGTTTTCCGGTCCGGAGATGTGGACTAAGTTGACTGCGGATGCGAGTACAAGGGGTTATTTGCAGCAGCCTGATTTTGTTAACATGATGAAGGATATTCAGAAGAACCCGAGTAATTTGAACCTTTATTTGAAGGATCAGAGGGTAATGCAAGCACTTGGAGTTTTGTTAGGTGTGAAATTGTCGACGAGGATGCCAGAGGAGGACGATGAGATGCCGGAAGCATCAACGGAGAGGAAGAGACCAGCAGAGACGGAGCATGTGAAGGAGGAGAAGCGTCCCGAGCCTGAACCAGAACCGGAGCCAATGGAAGTGTCTGAGGGGGAGAAGGAAATTAAAGAGAAGAAAGCGAAAGCACAGAAGGAGAAAGAGGCGGGTAATGCAGCTTACAAAAAGAAGGATTTTGAGACTGCAATTCAGCACTACACTAAGGCTATTGAACTTGATGATGGAGACATATCCTTTATTACTAACCGCGCTGCTGTCTACTTGGAGATGGGAAAGGTATTATCCCCAAACCTTAATACTCCTAATGTTATTTGGCTAGATAAGGAGTAGACATGTTAGTATGACTTGCATGGTATATTTATTGTAGTGTAGTGAAGGTTAAAGTTAAAAATTTTAAAAAGAAAACCGCCTAGTTCGTGCTTTATCTGTTTTTATGATCCCTGCTTGCTACAATTGATCTAGTCTTTAACATGATCAAAACAAGTTGTAGTTTCTGAAATATTGCACTTTGGAGTTAGCCTAGCCAGCGTAGTTAAGCTGAAGTTTGTGGTAGACAAGGGTTGGAATCTAGCTGTGGTAGGATAGTACACGTCCTGCTTGAGTTGTTTAAAAAAATGGCACTTCAATGGTTTAATGAGTTTTTGCTTTTGGAAGTTGTATAGATAATGTTGAAAATAGACAACAATCCTCAATATTGGAAGAGAGGCTGTATAAATTGAAATGGAGGGAGTATCAACCTTTACTACTTGTGTGTTTGCCGTCATTATGCATTTTTATGGTGACATGCTTGAGGGAATTTGAGTTCATCATTAGCGTAGTTGATGTGGTTGAAGGATTTCATTTTTCTACTAGGTTAAAGGCCATCAGTAGTGCTGTAACACCTCGGTGAGGTCGGTTTCTTTTTCTCAATTTACAACTAAGGTTGTGGGGTTTGTTTTGAGGTTTTAGTTGGGTGTCATATAAGAAATGTTGTAGTTGAGAGGGTGCAGAGTATCATAGAGGGAAATTGAATTTGGCTTATTGGCAGGTTTATGATGCTGGATGTAATGTCTTTATGTAGAAGCGTTCAGACATATGGGGGATATATCCTTCTCAAGGCATTCATTTTTCGTTTGGGCGTTTGGCTTGGTTGTTATTAGACCCTTGTCAGATTGATATAGTAGTATTTCTCATCAATGATCTATCAGTCAATTGTCTAGCCTTTATATCCAAAAGCAGGTTGCTGATCTTCTTTGCTATCTGTTCCTTTTTCATTTTTTTGGGTGGTGGAAGAGGGTGTCTCTGATTTTTCCTGCAGCCTAACTGAGTTGTCTCTCCTAATATATTAGGAGAGCATAATAATTAATGAAAGGCTTTCCATTTAAAATGGAAAAGCTGATCTGTTAATCTCCAGATGATATGTCTATCTGAAACCTATGAACAGCTGTGAAGTGGTGATAGTACAGGTGCTCATGCATTGATTTATTAGCTTGTATTACGCATGGAATGCGTGTTGCTCTTCATTGAAGATCTGCTTGTTAATTAACCTTAAAATTCTACACACTGTCCTGTTATACTTGTTAGGTTCCCAATTGGTGCTAGGCTAACAGTGATGTGTCACATTATTTAAAAGGGAACATAATGTCCTTAGAAGAAACCCAAATGTTACGGAAGATGTAGTTAAAACACTGATATTGGTAACTTCATGCACAGATATTTGTAAATTATGTTCATCCATTTCTTTTTTGATTTTTCGTTTATTCTGGCCTTCCATAATTGATGCAGCTTAGAGTTGTTTGCTAATGGTTGTGAAGTAAATGTGTGACTTTTTGTTTTAGAAAATTGTTTAACAATGGTAGTAGTCTCTTTAAATTCTTTACAAACTTGCTCTCTTCAAAAACTGTATATATATTCACGTATGAGGTGGTAGTAATCACTTCCTCTTCTGTGGTAATGAAGCCTGTATATAGGCTTCTCCTGGGAGATCTGTGTCTCTCCTGGTATCTAGCTGTTTGAATGGGGATTTCTCATTGCTGCCATTGGGTGGATCATGCATTAAGAGTACTCCGGTTTGTCAGAAAGATACATCCGGCCAGAAAAGCAAAATGCTTATAAATTTCGTGAAAGGAATTCTGAAATGAATTGAAGCTACTAACTGACACAACAGAATCTTGGGACTAGGGGTGGAGGTTGTGAGTTCATCGGAGTTCTTTTCTAATTTCTAATATGATCAACCAAAGTTGACCCTTCAAACTGTTAAGTTTAGGGAAAAGGGTTTGAGTTAGTCCACTTCCTTTGCTCATTTAGTCTCCATCTAGGACCAAAAATAGCCATATAAAGCCGAGGGGTGAGTGGAGATTATCTTTGCCAACTTACTCCCATCTATATGTCCTTGATTTTTCTGGTGACTGCGTGACATGATACTTGGTCATTAGGGGGGGGGGGGGATAGACATGGTGATGAGTCGTGTTCCCATCCCCATTGCCTCCCAGGTTTCTCTGTCCTCTTTTTTACCCATATCAAGTGCAATATTTTGAGCATAGTTCCAGGACTCCGATCTGTTCCCTGTGATGGTATGATTTACCTGTGAAATTTCTGCATAATTTCTCTGCTCTTGTGAACTCATTGTGTGATACGTTTTCTTTTGCCTTGATTTCAGTATGAGGAATGCATCAAAGATTGTGACACAGCTGTTGAAAGGGGGCGAGAGCTAAGGTCCGACTATAAGATGATCGCAAGGGCTCTGACTCGCAAGGGAACTGCCTTGGCAAAGTTGGCTAAGAGTTCAAAAGATTTTGAAGCTGCAATTGAGGTTTTCCAGAAAGCTCTGACCGAGCATCGCAACCCGGATACCCTTAAGAAACTGAATGAAGCTGAGAGGGCCAAAAAGGAATTGGAGCAGCAAGAGTATTTCAATCCACAAATAGCAGACGAAGAGCGTGAGAAAGGTAGTTCTTTCTATGATGCTTGTCTTTGTTGTTTTTTCCTCTTATGGGGCTAACTTTCTTCACGACGTTACAGGAAATCAGTTATTCAAGGAGATGAAGTATCCAGAAGCAGTTAAACATTATACTGAATCCATAAAGAGGAATCCCAAAGACCCGAAGGTATGGCCTTCCTCCATCTTCTGTAACCTCTTTTGACTTGAGAGCTTCTCCCTGTCCTTTATTGAGGACTCATTCCTTGGTAACTGCAAGTGATGCATGTAATTTCTCCTTTGTTTTTGTTAGGCTTATAGCAACCGGGCTGCCTGCTACACTAAGCTAGGTGCATTACCCGAGGGGCTCAAGGATGCTGAGAAGTGCATTGAGCTTGACCCAACATTTGTAAAGGGTTACACCAGGAAGGGTGCTGTTCAGTTTTTCATGAAAGAGTATGAAAAAGCTTTGAAAACTTACCAGGAAGGATTGAAGCTTGATCCTCAGAATCAGGAACTCCTAGATGGTGTTAAGAGGTATATACATATTTCTTTTCTAATCACATATCTTGTCAGTTACTTTCTTTTAAGTTGTTGAGGGTGTTTGTGATTCTTAAATTTGGTTTCCTTTTGGTGGTCTGGTCTGGTCTGTGTTTTACTTTTCTACCTTTTTTGCATTTCACCTATCTTGTTTTTTCAACAAGACATGGGAAAATATGTTTGTTATTGCAAGATGCCCTATTCATTTTGCAGATGTGTTGAGCAAATAAACAAGGCAAGTCGTGGAGATCTGACTCCAGAGGAGCTCAAAGAAAGACAGGTACTGTTTCTTTGCATTATAATCTTATTTTGGTCGAGGTAAAGATAATCGGTGATGGTTAACACTTGTAAATCAATTTCTTTGATCAGGCTAAAGGGATGCAAGATCCAGAAATTCAAAACATCCTTACGGACCCAGTAATGAGACAGGTAATAATATTTGGTTGTCTGAGAGCAGTATGTTTGTCTTGTAATATACCTATATTCATTGTGTAATTAACTTGGGCATTTCGTATTCTGGATCAGGTGCTAAGTGACTTCCAGGAGAACCCAAAAGCTGCACAAGATCATATGAAGAACCCTCTTGTAATGGACAAGATCCAGAAATTGATTAATGCAGGAATTGTCCAAGTTAGATAAGTAGCAATACTTACAACTCACCAGGGAGTGTAGCTTTGGACTATCCATTCTTTTTTTCCATCCTTTGTTTACTTAAAATTGTTCTTCACTTTTGAAGTGTAACGTCGCACAGTGTTTGGGTTTCTTCTTTTCCTTTTTTTCTCCTGTGATAAACTTTTAAGATTTTGTTTCTTGTTTTCCTTGGAGGGTCAGAAAGAAAGAAAGGATTGCTGGCACGTTTATGTCTTAATTGTTGTGCTTCCGGCCGATTTCTAGTCATTTCACTATATTTCAAAAACATTGAAATCTAACAAATACTATGTTTGCTTTTACTGATTTTTCTTACCAAAGTAATCCTACTATGTTCTGGGAAAGGTATATAAAAATATAAGCAATCAAACATCTTCGTGACTTGATGGTTGAGAGGATGCAAATTTTGTTTGTAGATATTAAAAAAATCACATTCCAATTTTAAATATTCTCAACTAAGGTGAAAAATATTTGATTTTCATAGCCAATTTACCCAGTTGCTAAAAATATTTCATTTTCATAGCCAAATTACCCAGTTGCTGTTTTTCGGTAGGGACGGGTATGTGTGCCTTCAAGATTGGTTTCAAAATTACGGCAGTAAAAAAGACAGATGGTTTGATACATTAAGTTTCCGCTTAACATGACTTTTATACACAACCTTACCTTTAAAACACTGGACTATTCTGCTTAGTTTAGACCTCAATATTATAATAGAATTGCAAACGTGAAATAAGCAAACTCAAAATCGTCAGATGTTACATCTAAGATCTCAATAAAGAGCATCAGATTGTTACAAAGCATATATTTGTTTCTATAGTAAGAAAAATAATCCCACAATCAGACCCTCAATCTTGCCCTAAAATATTGACGCTTCTTTGGATGCAGAGATATCTTAAATGCATGTATACACATTTAGTTCTTTCTTTCTTCGGAGTCTCAGCTTATAACTCAACAACATACACAAACGTCTGAAAAAACTCAACGCATAACTAAATATCAGCTATTCTCCATCGGTGTTTCATGCTGGTACGTACAAAAAGAATGTTGTGCAAGCCTTAACATCTTCGTCGAGTAAAAATACCTATTTTCAAGTTTGTGGATCCAAAATCTGGAAGATGACTGACTAAGCAGCAGCTGCTTCCTCCTTTTTGGCAAGCTGGTTTTGAATGTGTTGCGGGACAACGTCAAATTTGGCTAATTGCATAACATATGATGCACGCCCTTTGTCATTCCTCGCAAGGTACTAACGTAATTGAACATCTCTGCTAATGGAACTAAAGAATCCACCACCTGCATCAATTATATTACATACATCAGAAAGAAACAACAATTCATCAAACACATTCTCTGCAATCGTAAAATATGACATGTCACTATCCCTCTAGAGGTCATTTTTAAGTAGATAAAGCTACATATCTTACAAATCTTCATAGAGAAACTATATTCACCATCAGTCCCTGCTTTATATGACAATCTCCGATCGGATATGGAGTTCAAAACAAGGACAAATACACAAGTGCCCGCTTAAACTTGTCCAGTTTTTCCATTTAGATACATAAACTCGTTTAGAACCTATTGAACACCTAAACTCATATTCCAATTAGACACATTTTTATGAGACAACCCAAAAATAATGCTTGTATGAATTGACAAGGCAAAAGCATGAGATAGCGGCCTGTCGTTTTGATCCCAAATAGTAAGGAAAACAATCACACAAAAAAAAAAAAAAAATCCATTCCGCAAAATATTCAATGAACTTTCAGTGACGCATCTAGACAAAATAATGTTGAGATCTGGACATGATATTTTCACAAATCCTGGATGAAATTCTTCACCCGAAATTATCCATGAGAGAGCAAGAAAGGAACTTTAAAGAAAATTAAGAAAGCAAGCATTAAGAATTAATTTCTGAAGAGCAAGCAGAGTAATCATGAGGTTGAAGGCTTATTAAAACCATTTGATATTATCTTTTTCGAAGAATTGGATGAGTAATTCAAACCTGACAAAAACTGCAACCGAGGGAAAACATGAAAAGGGGATCATGGATTTCAAGAAACCAATCTCAGGCTGTTCTTCTTCAAAATTATTGGAGAAAATTTCAACTGAATCTTGAGGTGTTGGAACCGAAGAAACTAGATTTAAGTTTTTTGGGGAAATGTTCCTAATGAGAAGTGGGTTTGACAAGCCAGCCATGGAACCCGCCACGGTCGACAGTCAGGCAAAACTGGTGGAAAAATAAGAAATGAAAAAAAAGAGAATTTTTCTCCAGGCACTGAACACGCTCAAAGAGAGGGGAAGACATATACTTTGCCATGTCAATAAAATGTGTGCAATTATAATGTTTTTAGAAGAGCATAGGTGTTCAATAGGTACTAGCCCGGTTTAAGTGTCTAAATGAAAATATTGAGATTCAAACTATTTAAAAAGTACTACAAGTCTCAATAATTGATAATTCAAGATATTTAAAAGATAATAAAAAACCAAAGGAAAGACTCATTTGAATCTTGAATACTGAGAAGTGCCACATAAATTGGGATGGAGGGAGTAGTATCCTTTTTTAAAATTGACTTAATTCACGTACTACTACTGTATGCATGCTGGATTATTATGTGAACACTGAGGTTGATGAAACCCAATTCTTGTTCAACAAAAAGTGCAGTCGGAAGGTAGGTGCAAACATAGATATAATGAGTAGATTGATGAAAGGAGTCAGCAATTCATACCTTGAGACCTCCAGGCTTGTCTCCAAAGCTGTTGATCTGGCCTCTCCTTGAGTTAAGGTCACCAATCACATCCCCTAGATGTTCTTCTGGTGTAACTACTTCAACCTTCATTATGGGTTCTAGCAATTGTGGACCAGCTTTTCTCATCCCTTCCCTAAAAGCTCCCCGAGCAGCCAGCTGGAATGCCAAAACACTTGAATCCACATCATGGTAAGATCCATCTACTAGCACAGCACGAACATCAACAACTGGAAAGCCTGCCAGTACTCCGTTACTCATGCATTCTTCTAATCCCTTCATAACACCAGGGATATATTCTTTTGGCACTGCACCTCCCTTGATTTCACTCTTGAATTCATATCCACCACCTGCTTCCATGGGTTCAAACCTTACTGTGATATCAGCAAACTGTCCTGAACCACCAGACTGCTTCTTATGCACGTATTTTACTTCTGAGTTCCTGGAAATGCTCTCGCGGTAGTTGACTTGTGGAGCTCCGACATTAGCTTCCACCTGTCAATTGATAAGCCGTGATACTAAATGTAAAAAATCTCTCAGTTCTACAAGGCGTTTACTGTAAATGAGAATGATATGCAAAAATAACTGTTTCTGAGTGTGTTAACCAAGCATTTAAATCACATTAAGCAGTAAATAAGAGTAAAAGTAACTAGAAACTGCAATGGCAATT